>JAFIDM010012231.1:151345200-151435147 GCA_023159025.1 Thereuonema tuberculata
GATAGATAGATAGATAGATAGATAGATAGATAGATAGATAGATAGATCTAAGTATGAAAGAAAAACATTAATAGTTAGAAAGAATAGAATACATGAGTAAAAAAGAAATCTTAGAGAAAAGAATAAAATAATAAATAACAAGGTAAGCTTGAAGATGGGAGAGTTCACTAATGTTCACAAAATTTTCGGTGTAATTTTACTTTATTTCTTTCCCCCTGTGCCTATCAGTTCTATTTCATTGAAGAGCCATTTCAAGGAGATTACATTGTGTTGTCTACTAATCTTTTAAGAGGCGTTCAAATAAAAAGTATGATTTATAGTCTTTGTTTCTAAATAATAGATGAGAGACATTTAGACACTTAAGAAGCGAAACCAGTGGATGTCAGAAGGAGTTCATCAAAAGACAAATCAGTATTAAGTTTAAGAATGAAAGTCATAAACAGAACAAAAGTGGCTATTTATTTTTTTAAGTAAAAGGCATTCATTTATCTTGGGTCGCAATTCTTCATTCACTCTATGAATACTTCTTTTATTTTGTTATTTACATTGTTTCGCGCAATCGCTGATGTCTTCTATTCATTCTGATCTTCTTTAGATCTTTTGGTTATGATTAAAGGAAAAAAAAAATAGAATAAAGGAAGTCGAAATCGGAAGATGATATTCACCGGATGTTTTGATATCAGAAAATTTTTTTATTGTCAAAAGTTGTGAGTCTTATAATAGCTGTTGATGAATGCCATTAATCTCTCTTTCTCGCACTCATTTAAGCGTGCTTTGTTTTGTTTCCAAGAAATGAAAATTAATAATCATTTAGAATTACGCATGCGCTGAAGGCATGCCCTGGAATTTCGAATAGAAATAGTTAAAATGTTGCTCGTCGTTCATACAGGAAAATAAAATAAAATAAAATAATAACTTTGCGCCATTTTACCGGATATAGATTACAAGCAAATCGATGTCTCTGCAACCAGTAAAAACAAGGGTTAAACGCATTTTTTTTCTCCTTTTTCGAATGAAATAAGTATAATCCTCATCAATGCCCCTCCCCTAAATAAATGAACAAAACACTTTTGTTAGAAAGTTACGGTTGTCGACTCTTTCGAATAAACTTTTCAGAACCATCAATGAAAGGCAAAGTTTATACAATCTTTTGCAAACTATTATATTTTTAGATAAGTTTATTTTAACTTATTTTAATTTAAGTTTTAATGTAGTAGTAATTACTGAGTACCTATTATTGCGTTAAAAAAAATGAAATGTCTCAGGACAAATAGAAAGAGATGGAAACTTTGACGGTTAAATACATCTGTCCGTCGTAATCCTAAAATGCTTGTGATTTTTTTTTTAATTATATCATCCGTGACTTTAAATGTAATGATCCTATAATCAATCAACTACGTAATAATAATTTTGTCTTCATATCCCTTTTTATTCTTGATATTTTCATTTTCCATGTCTATGAGTTCCTTAGTAAGTCAGTTGCAGAGCATGTAACGTTCATTTAAGATTTTTAAAACTTAATAGACTAATAGACAGTTTTCATTTACTGTTTCCATCTACTTACTCATTGTATACCCATAGTTATAAATAGAGAGGTTCCTTTCTATTATTTCTGATTATAAAACAAAGAGTAACTTGCAACGTTTTAATTCTTTCAGGAATTTCTTGCTACTGGTTTCACTTGCATTAGAATCTTTAGAACGCTTATTTTCCTTTTTTTTTTTCAGTAAACTGAAAATCAGAGCTTTTGTAGATTTTTTTTAGAAGTCAATAACCCTTTAATACATTTTCTTTATATAAAAATGAGATTCTCCATTCAACTGTAGTTTCGTTTGTCTGTTTTTCTTCCTATAAGAATTTTCTTTTCTTTCCTTGTTTTTCTTCTTATGTATACCCTTTCCTACCAAGTATCATTCTTTCATTCTCAATAAATATTGGAACCTCCAATGACCACCATTGGTGTTCGCGAAAAATCAAAACGGGATCGGCTGGACTGAGAAATGGAAAAAAGCTCTCTTTTCAAAAGCATGTTAAAAGAAAAGTTTTTAGATGTTGATAACTTCAGTGGCACACGGCTGGGCCTAGAGAAAGGTCATGGTGGCGTCAGTGAGCTTGAGGGGGCTATAAATTTGAAGATAAACTTTCAGATTCTTAAACTTTTCATGTAACAACTACTGCACACAGTTGGATCCTGAACAGTGCAGAAGAAGTTCCAGCAGACCGAGAGTGAGCAAAAAAACAAACCCTTTTCATCAAAACCGGAACATTTCCGAAGTCTGAGGAGATATTATTTTAAACATAGCTAACAATAAGAGCAGTTCACTTATTTTGCAAAATTAAATTCTAGGAAAATAAAGACATTATTGTAAAATAGCCCGACTCTTTGACATTGGTGTAGTACAAAAGAATCCCAATAGAGACATCGAAGTCTGGGAAAACTCGTAAACATCAAAATTAACCACGAGTCAACTGTGTTCCTAATTATTTTTAGTTGGAGAAAACTTTTACTTTTGTAAAATTAATTAAATAAACTCTAAGATAGCTAATTTGCACCATAGGAAGCTTCAACTTATTAACAGGATATTGCCATAGGGAATAGACAAATATTAAAAGTCGGAAGATGGGGATTTCAGGAAAAGATATCGTAATAACATTATGAGTAGGCACATTGCAACGAATGCATTCGAAAATATAATTTTTTTTTTTTTCCACAGGTAAAATGGGGAAAACAAATGTATCTTTTGGGATAAAATGGACTATATTTATCTCAAATGGTTGATAAAAATCTTCCAAATATGATTTAAAGTATAGATGTACAATAATTACAGATAAAATATAGATATATAAAATAGATGGATTATCTCTTAGTGTACGGAGTGTTACTATTTTCCTAACTTGTTTTTATTTTAATATTGAATAAAGGTAACTTATTTTTTTTTGACAAATGAAACTGATTTACGAGATTTTAAAGTTAAGAAAGTGATGTTAATGAGGAATGGTTTTATTCTTTCATAATTAGTTCAAAATTTGAATTTATTGCAAAGCACAATATTATCGTAGTTTTTTGGCAATAGAAGTATAAGAATTTAATGTTATCTCGCTCTCTTTCTCTTACTTTTTTTTTGAAAGCAAATTGCCACCCGAAACATTCAAGACAAAAGAGAAACCGCCCACACAGGTACTAAAATAGTGTCCAATGGATTTTGGCTAATGTCCAAATGAGGATGTCTGCCTTAAATTGCTGGTTCTGGTGATTTCTTCGTCATCTCATTTTACAACTCAAAGGAAGTGGGGAAAGTGTTACAAACTGATTTAACCAAAACACTAGAAGTTGCCTCAAGCGATTTAATCTTAATGTTTCCACAGCACGCATTTACTACCCGCAATAAAACATAAACATTTTACTTTATTTTTTAACAGCTAATTTTACGCCATTCATTGTAAGTAATATTCGTTATCATACAAAACACTGCGATGATTTAACATTTTCTCCAAATATAACTACAAAGGAACTTAGGCAATCAATTTTTCTTCAAAGCCTTAGGAAGTTCAAGATTTCTTCTTGCAGAACTTGTTCTAGTTGGAATTTGATTCTCTTTATATACAAATCAAAATAAAAAGGAAAACATATTTATTTAATTAGCTACTTTAATTAGATTCTCAAGAAAGAACTAGAATCTCAAATCGGTTGACACATGAAGATTTTTATTTTTAATTTCAATGTCGATTACAACAGCATATTGTGCTTACGCCGAAAGATGAAACTCCTAGAATGCAAAGCAGATTATAGATTTTCCTTTCCTGGCCGTTCGCTAACATTCAAATAGAAGAGGTCGCTTCTCTTCTATTTGAATGTTAGCGAACGGCCAGGAAAGGAAAATCTATAATCTGCGTTGCATTCTGGGAGCTTCATCATTCGGCGTGAGCACAATAATTCTGCAAAGGATGAATAGTTGAAACAACAAAAATATAAAATTTCGGAAAGGAGTCGTCAGTCAAGAGATTGGAACCACAGGATTACAAAGAATATCGCCTTAGTGAAGGCAAATGTATGTTATGTTATGTTATGTTATGTAGTGAATGTGGGTGGCAGAGAAGCCAAGCACTGCGACCGGTGGTCTATTATACTAATACCACTGAAATAAGGACAGATGGAGAGAAAGACTGAGAAAGTATGGTGGGAGAAGTGCAGGGGAAACGGGAGAACCACGAGAAAACCTGCCCAGCGCAGATCATCCACCATCACGAGAAGGCAAATCTAATTGCCAGATTATGTTAAACAAAATTTCCAGTCACCGTTAAGGCTTTTATCCTTAGTTATAGTCTTATTTATTTATTACTTGCTGTTATTCTTAAAACTTGTTTATAATTGCCGCTAGCTAAACTCGAACATTACGTAATGGCGAATTGAAGGCACTCTTTTTTAATAGGGTTTAAATTTAATAAGCTACGAACTACATAAAATTACAGAAAATTAACCCCGTCTTAACGAATTATCAAAGACCTAAGGCTGTTTTGTCTAGTCAGTCCTTTCGTTAAGTGAGAGGCAGCTAAAAATTAGTGAAGGAAATTCAAAGGAAATTTGAAAATAGGCTAAATATATTCATAAAATAACGATCAACAATGCTCTTAAAAGAAAGAAATAAAGAACTCATAGGATTATGTGAGTATTATTAAAAAATCTTAGTGCTTATTTTTAATTTTGAAATTCACATTGAAGTTTTTTAATGTAAATATTGACTTTCCGTAGTCAAAATCAAATTCTACAAGAGCAATCTATAAGGTCACCTTTCTTTGAATTTTGTTTTCGTTTCCTTTAGTAGCTATTTAAGTTTCTAATATATATCTGATAAAACTTTATGAGGGATAAAACCAGAATATGATTAGAGGTGTATTTGAATCTGACAAAAGCAATTCTAGTTATTTCCGAAGCTGTAATATTTTTTTTATTTAATTTTGTTTATTAAATATATTTTCATTCTCCAGTGTGTAAACCAGAATATAGTCTACATTCAGAATTTTAAATTTGCAGACTACGATATAACAAATTTTAAATGGATATTAAATGAGGATAATTTTAACGTGCCGGATTTTCTTTAAGTAAAACAACAACTCGTATTGTATTAAAATTTAATATAATATACAAAGTTACGATCAATATTAAAGAAGTAAAATTTAATAGTAATTTGAATAGTTCTAAATAAATGAAATTTAATAGCAATTTGAGTAGTTCTAAATAAATCAAATTTAATAGCAATTTGAATAGTTCGAAATAAATAAAATTTACGTAATAAATAAAATTTACTAATAATTTTAATAGTTCTATTTGTTTCGATATATAATAAATTTAATAGTAATTTAAATGTTAGCGACATTTTGGCATATTGATGAAATTTAAAAAAATGTTATATAAAAAATATCATAGATAAAATTCTTTACCTTTTTTATGAACTATTTGTGTTTATACGAGAGTATTTTTTTAGGTTTTTTTTTTTTTTTTGATAAATAGTGAATTTTTTTTAAAAATCTCTCGCTGCCCTAAGCACCTTTAAAGATCTAATTAACTATCGGCGTTCAATTTGTAGTTCATAAATTAATACTCAATTTATTAATTGGAAATAAAGAGATACATTTTTGATTTTCTTTCCCCTTCGGCTAATATTAAAATACCAATTAGTTATTATTGAAAACTGTGTTATTTCAGGGTAATTAACAACAATCCTTAATGTAGTTTATAAAAATAATTTAAAATTTATGTTACCTACATGTTATGTTATGTTTTAAAATAACTAAAAAACTTTTAAATAATTCTGTCTTTGTGGATTTTTCGTCGTAGCAACTTCTTTGAAATTAGCTATTTCTAATTATTAACATGATACAAATGGAAATGATTCTTTCTTCCGCTGTATACTTCGATATAACTAATAATAATAATAATAATAATAATAATATTCTTCCATACTTTTTTTTACACTTGTCAATATGTGCTTTGGTCCTTGACTTATCATATTGTCTTTGCTGGGGAAACCCATTGTTTGAAACTTTTACAAAATAATAATAATAACCACACATCCCTAACCATTCTTGCACACTTCTTTACACTTGACCAGCCATGTTGTATTTTCTGGGGAAACCCAAGGTTTGAATCTTTTTCATAATAATAATAATAAACCCTAATCAGAATGTCCTATTTCAGATATTATAACTGGCACATTAACAATAGACTTTGGGATCGATTTTTTAAAAAATATCTATCGCATATTACAGGAAAATTAAAGTATTTAATACAAGGACATAATTAAATAAAATTTTAATCTTTCAGGAAATGTATGTAATCACATTTCTTTAAACATGTTTAGTGTCTCGTGTAACTTAGAAAAGTTATACGGAGTTTACAGGTAACTATAATCCACGCTTCGAGTGGACCAAAATTTCAAGATTTATAATGGTTCCATGGAGAAATACTTTCTGTACCTTCAGATAATAATAAAACCATTTTGCTTCATTTTGAAATTCCCCTGTTTTTCTTCACAGGGAAAAATCCTGTGGGGTTATCTTTTCAGGCGACTTTATTTAAAACACTAGTTATATTTTTTAAATGATACGGAAGTATTTTAAGACGAATTGGAGGTGGAAGATATTTTGACTTACGTCCTGGAAAACTAAAAGCAGGGCAAGAGGCCATCAGGTCTTTAGTGTAGGAGCTAAAGAAAGGCATCTGAGCATTTTAGTATCCGTGGAAGTATCATCCAGTTTAACTAACAAATAAGGTTTACCCCTAAACGGGACATTCCAATGTTTTCAAACATATAGCGACAATCTTCCTGACAAAATCATTTTTGAAAAGACACCAGAATTTGACGGTTCGGTTTGCTCCTAATATGAACTTTCTTTAAAATGTTAACAGCAAACCGAACTGTCAATTGCTTCTGGTGTCTGGAAGAGGCTGAGAGTCCCACATCTGAAACAAGAACACAATCTCCGTGATGAAGAGACCGATCAAAACTGCCTGTTACATCATTAGGTAAAGATGTCTTCGATTGCTTCTGATTGCTTCTTTAGAGTGTTCCCGAGTGCTGAAGAGAATCTGGCTGAAATTAACTGTCTCACTGGGAATTCATCGGCCGCAAATCCTCCCAAATGCTAACTAGTAGAACTTTTACTCTTCGAATTTTTGTACGAGCAACATCCAACGGAGCTAAAAGATTTGGTTCAGATTTGGGTCAAGCAAATGGCAGCAAAGCAATATTCTGGAGTTATTGTTTCGATGAACAATGAAGGAGCAATAGTTGATTGTGTGGAAAGGATGAGAAGAGATGGAAATGGCTTAAAGCGAGTGACACTTTATTTAATAAATGGAGTGATAGGCCCTCCAAAGCCACAAATACATGATTGCTTTTCAGTGATTTCTGAAGAAAACATTTGATTTTGTTTTTAAGTGATTCACTACCGAAGTTTTTCTAAAGGTTGGTAGGGATAGCGAAAATAATTCCTTTTCGGAAACTTATAAAGAAAGCAGTGTAACTTTAATGCTTCAGACAAACCTTCTAAGGCAATCTAAGACAATCCGAGCATGCCAATAATTTTTATTAGGTTCTTCAAATAGAAGTGTCTGTCTTACAATCATTAATTTTGTTCAATCTCGTAATTCCCATGTTACATCTGGATTGATGATATTCGAAATTACCGTCTAAGTTGATTTAATTTCCAAAGTCACTGAGTGTCAATTGAAATCAGTTTGCGGGGGATGATTTTCCGTTGTTGTCTTTCACAAAGACAGTCGTGATTGCTACAGTAATTGACTATGGACTCTTTAAAAAATGAAAGTGACAAAGAAGCTACGACACCAGAACGGATACGATCGTCTATAAAAGATCCATTAGTGAACCCCACGTTCAATTAATTACAAAAAGCTACCCTACATTAATAAAGCCTTCCTCTTCTCATTTGCCGCGGAAACTTCTTGAAATCTTCTTTTGATTTCGTTTTCTGGCACCAGATGTTGCCTCCTCGGTTGCGTCATTAAATTAACGCTGAAACTTATAAAAGATTCATCGCTGTCTGACAAATACTCAATAAAATAAGACAATTAGGTAATATGTAGGTGTCGCTCAATGGCTCCAAGGAAAGAGAACAAGTTCTTAATATTATAGAAAACACTTTGGTTATGACTTCTACAAGTTTTAAATATCTTGTTTTTTTTCGAGTACTATTTCTTTATATACATCAAATGTAAGTTTCTTAAAATGCTGTGGTTTGTTTTGTTTTTTTGGTTCTTTTTTTAAAGTGAAAGTTTCGGCTGATTTATAAATTATCTGAAATTTTTAATATAAACAATAATTAGTTCCTTTTTTATATAATAAGTTCCCTATTATTATTTTATTACTTACTGAAGTTTCATAAATTCAATTAATTTTAGTCTTATCAAAGTCGCATAAAGTATTACTAATGAATATATGTTATTAGACATCGATAGGAATTTATTTTTCCCTCGTTCTAATTCTTTTCTAAGGGAATGTTTATCACCATCATGCGGACATTTCTCGAAGAGGATCCATACGGAAAAATTTTCAATTAGCAGAATTAGACAGTCTGTCTTCCGTAAATAAAAACGCCAAGGAGATCTAGGAGATCTAGGCAGTGATTCAAAAGTTATGATATATGTAATGATAGAGATCACTTTATGAGCCTCACTTTCTAGGAAAGTATTCCCCCCCCAAAAAAAAAAATTATGATTCTAATTGCGTTGATATATTTATTGCTTTTTCTTTAAACATAGTCATTATTATTTCTGTATTTTAATTTTTATGTAGATTTCTTACATGCCTATAATCTATTGTACGTTTACAGGTTTGTAATCACATCTAAATACTTTGTATGCTAAAGAAATTTAAAATGTGAATTTTGAAATATGTGAATTCACCTAATCATCTTTTAACAGCATATTTCAAAAACTCATAGATGGCTAAAATAACATTGTTATTGCTAGTATATCTTTTTTATAGACAGATTTTCAAGCATGGTTGTGATGATACTTATTAGTTTTATCGGAAACGACTCATTGAACTTTTGTATTTGAAATGTTTTTCTTACGACCCCTAGGATGAGATGTCTGTGTGTGAAGATGATAAAAGCACTAACGAATCTTGAACACAACGCACTTTAGTTCAGTAATCATTTGCTTTGATTTAATTAAAATTACTTGGAATGGTTTGACGATTTAATTAATCCTCAGCAAAAAGAAAATTTGACGATACTGTTTGTATTCTACAAGTATTACTAACAAATTCACCATTGTAATGTTTAAGGGATTTTAAAAAAATGAAAAAAAAAAAACCAAACAGTTTCTAAACAAAGTCTTTTAACTTCATATTAAATGCCAAACTACAGATTGTAAGTGCAATATATTGAAGTATGTATTGATTTACCGCAGAGCCTTGATTCGATTTCCAGAGATGGTTTAGTTTTTCTGTGTTAGGTGTTGCTTGAAATTATGTGAAGTGCTTGCAAACAATTTCTTTCAATTTACTTTATAATTGGGATACTTTTGGTTATTTAAAAAAAAAAAACAATAAAAACCAAAAATATGTTATACAATAACACTAAAGCAAAATTCACGAGCAGCATAGAAATCTGGTCATAAACAATTTTTTAAGTAGATTAGAAGATAAAAAAAATCATTATCAATAATCGTCATGAAATGAGAGTAAATGTTTATTATGTGATATTTGTTGGCGATCATCACAAGTAAATACTGAGATCTTGAGGATGGAAATAAAGGCGAACAATCGTAAAATGGAAACAAAAATAAGATATACTTTCACAACTGAGCAAAATTCATGTTTCTATTTTTATCGCCTATCAGAAATGAAATTTTAAACTTATTATAAATAAAAGTCGCATTAATCTATAATAATTGATTCACTTGTACCTAGGATTCTTACTCTAGAATTTATAATCTAATTTATATTCAGTCATTTTTTTTCTTTAACATTTATTTGTTGTTAATATTATTAATTGTTGAAAACGTAATTAACAACTTTGAATGAATAACTTTTGTTGAAAACAATACAATGTATATAATTAGATCTCAGTGAATCATAAACAGGCTGCACAATGGACCACTTGAGGTTTACGCCCCTATCGACGTCACGTATGACGTGTATCCCACAGGCGGCGAGAGCTAATGGGATAAACAAACATATAACTTTGTTTGAATTACTTACAAAATCGTCGATATTTGATATTTCAAGACGATGGTTCAATACTGTGCAGATCCAGTACTGTAATAATTCTGTAAAAACGCTTGGAATATCCTTCTTTAATATAATATTTCTTCTGTATCTAAACCGGTTAAAACAAAGCACATGGCTTTGTTTATCCCACATGCGAAGCAGTAGCGTGGTGGGATATTTTGTAACTACGAAGCTCCGCCTATCCTCAAATGATCCATTAAATTATATCCTTCTTTGAAAATATATTGCTGTCGCCTTCTTCAATAGGCGATAATCAACTCTATATCCAATCTGAAGATTTTGGAAGGCTTACAATCGTTGCATCCAAATCAAATCTTTTAGTTCAGACTCCATATCTATTAGGGTTAAAATGAAGCACATGGCTTTGTTTATCCCACATGCGAAGAAGTAGCGTGGTGGGATATTTTGGAACTACGAAGCCCCGCCTACTCTCAAGTGGTCCATTACAGTCTGAGACATTTAGAAATATCTTTTTTTTATCTGAATAGGCATTTTTTTTTCATCCTTCCTTTCTTTTCTTTTTTTCCTTGTGTTATAAAGCTTTTAGCCCACAGAGAAAAAAAAAAGAGAGAGAGGGAACTGGAAAAAAAAAAATAAAGACACTTAAAAAAAAGATCTTAAGTCATGGAAACTGAATTTGCTACTTTTGAACCACTGAGCTGGTATCTGGTGAATGGAGGCATGTAATGGTTCCATCTCTCCAGAGAAGCTGTCTTGTGTTGCTGAGCTGGTGAATTTGTCTTGTTCACTCGACCAGATACGAAATCGGAAAATCATTAGTGTTGGTCGGTTACAAAGACCTGAATTGATATAGAAGACCCACGGTAAGAAATTGGATATTGGTTACCTTTCAGAACCCATCCATCAAACAAATTGTGACAAAAGAATCATATACTTCTGTTTGATGGTAAGTTTTACTCTCAATATCTTCAGTTCTCTTCATTATTGCTTTCAGCCATTTTTTTCTTTCTGTCATATATATTTCTTCACACTTTGAGTTCCATAGCACTTCATCTACTCGAGAAATAGAAACTTTTATACAATCAAATTTGTTTCTATAACATTGTATATCCAAACAATGTTCTCAAAAACTACACTAATAAATTGTAAGTTATTAGTTAATTACAATTAATTTTTAATTTTTAGTTTTTATTATCTGTGATCGGTATGTAGTTGTACATCAAGATAAATGATTTTATCAAAGGATTCCGCTAAATCCAATCTATTTTTCTGGTAAAAGTGTAAGATGTAATGAAAAGGTCTTTTCTTTCTTATAGTATTAATGGCGCAGTAACTTAGAAATTTTAGGAGATAAATTAGGATAATTAACAAATAAATTATATTTAATTGATACAATTTCTAAATTAATATGTGTCATAAATATACAAATAAAAAATGTGATATAGAAGTTAATGTACAAAGCATAATGATATATGGCGAATATAAAGCATAATAAAAATACTTTCAATATTCATACAAAACGTGTGTTGTGAAATATATGTTGCAAATACATTGTGAAAAATCTTATATTATTAAAAGCGTTATTCTGTCTGTCATTGTCAAAAGCCTTTACGTTTCTCCAATTTTGTGACCAAACTATAAGAGACAGATTGGTCATGCAAATGGATAAAATGTAGATCTTTTTAAGACAAACACAATGCTACAAAAATCTTTCGAAAAAAGTTTTTGGTTTCCAAGATGGCGCCTTTTAAAGGGTCAAATTTTGACTTTTTCTCAATTTAAACGAAAAGTATAAAAGTTGGAAGAGAACATTATATTGAGAAAATGTTGGTATTTGAAAGTTCTATCGAACGATATATCAGTCATTCACAAACGTTTCTGCGTTTGCAAGATACATGCAAAAATGTGTGTAGCGCAACCCCAGGTGTGTGGCCCCAACCCGCAATACAGCTGAGTTAAGCGGAGTAGGTCACAAGCGGAGAAGGCTGGGAAGTCGTATATTCTCCGATCTCAATATTAATTTTCTAAATAAATAAAGGTTTTTTTTTTTTTTTTTTTTTTTTTGTAATGCTATATATGCAAGGGTTCCGGAGCGAAGCGACGGTACCCGGCTAGTTAATTATAAGCGAATAAACGAAACTGAACTACAAGTTTTTAAAATAAAAAAGGTTTCTTAAATCATCTACTTCAACTAGTTTATTATTTAGAAGCTGTGACGTAAATATTTCCTAAAAGTTTTCTTCCGGTAAGATTCCGACATTTTCCGATAATTTTTGTGAAGCCTAATCCTCTAGAAAACCGTCATGGCCAGTGAAATGAGAAAGAAATGAAACCAAACCAAGTTGAAATCAACCATCATTAATATCATTTTTGTATCTTTGTTAATAATTGATAGTTATGGAATAGCTGTTTATTTAATCAGAGAACCAAATAGGTTCATAGAATGTTATCACTTCCTCAAAAATAGCAAAATATTTTTGGTCAACTCATATAGACTATAAACCTAATTCAGTTACTATTTATGTTAGTTTTTGCAAAGAATGCTAAAGAATAAAAATGTTATTAGAAAAATCATTCGAATATTTTGAAATTTAAATATCAATTTTATAATTTTTTTTTTTTTTAAATTTGGAGCCATTGTTTCTCATATGTGAAACATTTGTCGTAACTAAAATTAAGAACTTTGATCTATTTCTTGGCCAACTGTAAAGCACCCAAGATATCAAGTATTTTTATAGTCAAAATATATAGACATTTTAGGCAAATAGATAGTGAACTCAAATTTCATAGTTAGTATATAAGAAATTTGTTTAATTTAACTATACAAATTGATGAAATTTCTCCTTTCTAAAATACCATACGTGAAATCAAACTGCGTAGACAGTCTGTGCAAACCTATATAACTTTTTAAAAACTGACTCTATATTACTAAAATCTTTTGTTTCTCTGTGCCTGTCCGGCTCAATTGTTAATTATTAGTTTCCCTTGCTGAGAAAGCCATATAAAATTTTCTTTTTTTTTTTAATTTTTTTTCGCCTTGCGACAATTCGAACCGAGGACCTTTGTCCTCGCAGTCAGAAACGCTAACCTTTGGACTACTGCTGGTCTCCCAATATCCAATCCTACTTTTATTCTATTTGTTCGCGCGCTATCAAATAATGAGTTCAATTAAAAAGGAAAAAAATATCACTTTTTGTCAAAACCGCTTGGAATCGATTCTTCTTGGATTATCTCATACTTACCAGGGGGAATAAGGGGGGGGGGGTGGCCTGGTTTTGTAAAAATTAATGTCATTCTGAATGTTTCATCAAAATAATTTCTGAAGCCTTTTTAACTCTCTTCAAATGCATATTTTTATCGTATTGTTATCAGTAGAAACCAGCTGCGCCCTTTCAGTCAGATCCCAAAACTCACAAAGCTTTATCTGTAATCCTAAAGTGATTAGACTTTTCACTTGTATCGGTTCATTCCACTGGGAAAAAAAGAGTTGAAAAAATCGAATTGCATTTCTCCTTAAATCCTGTGATGGATGAGAATCATAAACATTAATGTCAACGTACAGATAACGAACTCAGGAAAAAAACATGTTCAGAATTAAATGAAGTCAAGCAAAGTTGACTTAAAGATACTTTCACGCCAGAGCTGTGGAGAATTTAAAAAGAATGCTTTTTCTTTAAGATAACAATGATTAGTGTTGAAAGGAATAAAGTTACATTTAAACTTATTAACTAAACTAATTCTTTTCTAATCCGGAATTCGTCGTGTTTTCATTTTTAAAGACTAAGAACTCTGGAGTTAGAAATTCGAAAAATCGGATCAGGATTCTAATAAGCAAAAAATGGCAAAAAAAAAACTCTGATAAAAAAATGTGTTTTGTAGCCAATCAAAAACCAACGTTATTATCACCGCCAGGATTATGCCCAAAGGCCTGCTTCATTCCAATTTGATGAACCACTGTTTTCTGCATCTTTCATGGAATCGATGTCCTGGAGGCCGATATTTCAAAACAACTCTTGTCCATCCATCCTTTCAACATGTTTTTCGAGCCTTTCCTGTACAAAACAAAAGTATCCTCTACGCTATGAATGTGAAATTCAGCTCTTATATCTTCCAATCTCTTCTGATCTATGGGAGTACAACTTGAGGCAGCTCTTCACTTTCATTTCTGCCCAAATGAATTTTTCTAAATTGATCCTTTTTTATAATCCAACATTCAGAACCTTATAATAATGTCGGGAAGACCGTGACCTTGTAAAACTTAAATATGCTATCTTTTCGAGAACATTTTCTTGAATGAACTAATTAAAGTTCCGCAGAAAAGCCTTATAATTATCGATTTGTCATCAACATACGAGATTTATCGTTGTCGATATTGTAAATCTAAATATTTAATTGTATTTACTTGCTCAAACACTTTATCATCCAGAATAAATTTAACTCTGATTGAGTAGTTATTTTTAAATTTTTGTATTCTTACAGATACTTTGAATAACTCTTATACAAAAATAATTATCACAAAAGTTTTGTTATCTTCATTATCACAAACCCATCAGTTTTGCCTCGGTATATAAAAGTGCATGAAATTCTTATAGATTAGAATACTTATTAAAAATAAAAGAAATTATAAAAATTTATGTATTTTTTTTTTTATCAAACAACAAAAAATTCAAAAGCAATAACAAACCCGAAATTGTTTAAAATGGAAAAAAAGTAAATTTTTCTTTACTTTTTTTGTAATTTTTCCTGATGAGCAAATATGGATAACTTTACGATATGAATTTCGCTAATGAAATTTTGATTTATCGTTAATATTTTCTTCTCCATTTGAATTTTTTTTAATTATTCTGAAGAGTCATTTTAAAAAAGGCTTTTAGATTTCTTCCTCATATTTCATTGAACTTTCAGAATCGCTAGACATAATATTAATAATGTTTAATCCTTTATAATCCATTCTTGTATTATACTACTACTACTACTAATAATAATATTATTAATAAATAAGTATTGTTATTAATAATATTAATAACAACAACATTTATTATCAAAAATTTTCAAAACTTCCTACAAACATGATCAAAGACAAATTTTTACAATTAAATAAAAGATATAAATCAGAAATTTTAGAACTATACATTAATCCTCTTGTCTGAACTGATTATTATTTTTTTCCAAAAAGATCAAATATACAACGAACAAAGATACAGAGATTTCAAAACACATACGTAAGTAGAAAGTAAGATGCATAAAAGATAAAATAAATGGTTCCATATTCGGCGATTTTTCTGCCATTATTTAAGAAATTGTCCATTGCCATTATTCGTCTACATCAGAAACGAGCAATGGAACTTGAGTGATGTTGGATTCCACTCCAGTTGACCTCTGTTGGACGATAATAAATAGGAACATTGCGAAATGTTTGATTTCGACAATGGATGACCACGATGTGAGTGACAAAGTGGACTGCTTCCCCTTTCTATATCAGATTCTTCGTTCGTCATGCAACATTGAACATCATTTTCAAATATAGTTCAGCAGTGCTGAAGTTACAATAGTGTGTATTTCATTCTATTATCAAGAATTGAATGTTAGATATGCTTATTTCCTGAATTTGTGACCAGATGCAAATTTTATTAATTTCAAACTGAGGATTATCTTTGCTTAAAGCCTACTTAGTGTCAACAAAGTGAATAAAGTTTGCTAATGCTTTCATTAGATGCATGTAGATCTCTACATTTTCAGAATTCTATTATCAATTTTGATAACTCAAAAATCTTTGTTTTTTCAGAAAGATAAAACCGGAGAAAATTGCATGAGTGTTACTAATAAGGAATCAATCATCTACACAGCACCAATTCTACACTATAAATGCCAATGTTGAAAAATAGTTAAATCTATAAAATGTGTGACCAAATGAAATGAGATTATTGAAACGTGTTGAATAATAGAAAAAAGTTTACTAAAAAAGCCTTTAGTAAACACACAAAAAAAGAAAAAAAGAAATCCATCAAATTGACGATATGAACTCAATTTTGAAAACAATTTTGAAGACTTATCTCCTCACGCTCTACCTGCCATAAACATTCCCACAAATATTTAGTATCCATTTTGGTTCAGAATGATCAACGATTTTCATTCGTATCGTGCGTATGATGCTAATGCAAAACTATGAAAGAAAATTATAACCACTAAGTCACAATATTATTTGGTTCCCATCAATTTTTTTTAATAATTTTTCCCATCAAATAATTTAATGAGAGACAAATGACTGACTACGAAATAAATCTAAAACATCACATACAGTTCATGAACAAGGTAAATTAAAAAGTGTTTTTCGAAAAAAGTGTTTAGATAAATCAAAAATTAATAACTGTAAGAATTAATTGAGGGATTAGTTCAGTACCAGAATTGAATTAAAAGTTTTCACTAATTGTATTTTAATTAAATTAATAATTTTAAAAATTACTAGCAATTGTTTTTAATAATTATTGATTATTGTCTGAATAGATATTTGTTGATTTACCCTTTAAAGTTCTAAAAACCTTTATTTTTTAGACAAATTTTTTGATATATTCACTCCGTTATCAATATGAACTCTTACAGACAAGATAAAAGAATAGGTTGTTCATTAATAAATGAAGTATAAAAAAAATTACGGGCGCAATATTTTAGATATATCTACAGGAATATTCTTTCTAAAGTTTAGAATGATTTAGTTGATTAAAAATTTAAAAACCTACGCATTCCAAAGGAATGATTGTGAAAAAAAGGTTTTTAAGTAAATTTTCGATAAAACTAAGCAATTTTTTTTGTTTATTGCGTTCTAGATTTTATCTTTGAATAAAAGTCTTAAAATTCGTTAATATTAAAAATACTTAATAATATACCGAGTGATCAAGAAATAACAGGAGGTGTTCGGAGCCCTGTAGCGTGTTATGTACTGGACGAAATAGAACAAAATTTGGCCACCTTACACATTAAAGTATGCGGTTTCGATTTGTCAAGAAAACACAATTAGTACCAAACCACGCCGATAGCGGAAATTCTGGCGCTGCAAGCGCATAATGTGTGAAAAAAGAATACATAACTGCCAATGGAAACAGTAAATAACACACCAAACACCAATGAAAAACGTTTATTATAGCAACCTACAAATTTGGCTCAAGGTGACCACCAGTCTGATGTTCCACTAATTGCAAGCAGTATACGAGGTTTTCGACGGTAGCTCGCAGCATATCGGCATTTATTCGTTTGACATGTAACGTTATGATCTTTTGATATTTTAAGGTAGGAATGTCAGGAACATGTCCTTGATACACAATGCTTTTCAGGTAGCCCCACAACCAGAAATCTCAGGGATTCAGATCAGGGGTCATCGGAGGCCAATTCATGGGAAATGCGCGACTAAATACTCTAGCGTCTGTGAAATTTTGACGCAGGACATCCTTCACCCGACGTCCGATGTCCGGTGGCGCACCATCTTGCATGAAAATGGTAGAATCAATACAATTTCTTTGTTGCGGTTGAGGTATCACAAAGTTCTCGAGCATAGCGGCATACATGTCGGAATTGACCGAACAAGTCACTAGTCCATTTCTAAAAACTTCATCATAAATGTACGGGTCGATGAGAGAAGAAGCAGTGAACCCACACCAAACTGTGACTTTCGGCGAATGTAAGGGGATCTCTTGACCAACGTGTGGATTTGTATCAACACAAATACGGCAGTTGTGTGTGATGATATCACCGTGCACATGGAAGTGAGCTTCATCGCTCCATAATATCGGCCACAGCTACTCGTCATCCACTTCCAACCGAGCCAAAAATCTCAAAGCAAACTCTAATTGGGTATTTCTGTCCCCTGGCAGCAATTCTTGAATGGGTGTTATCTTACACGAATAAAATTTCAGGATCTTACGCAATATCTTCTGCACCACCGACAACGGGATATCTGTCTGTCGTGATGTTAATGTGTACTGCTGGTACCCTGCTTATTAGCTATCGCCTGATCCTGAACGGCAGTTGCAACTTCTTCAACTTGTTCCTGCTTGATATGTTAACGTCCTCGGCCTGGTTCCACACCAAGAGTTCCAGTTCTTCCAAATTTTTCAGCTAATCTTCGTAAGTTAGTTATGGTCATCGGTCCTCTACGTAACTGTTTTAACCGCCGCGCCGGTATTCACGAAGAGCAGCATAGGCATTTTCATCCCGCTGATAAAGCAGCTTGACTAATAAGGCACGATCCCATAGTGACAACACCATCGACGGGCGACTTCTTGCAGAATGACTAGAATTCCCGCAACCCCTCCTTTTATCCTCGATAACGTGTCACAAAGTACCCGTACATACAAATTTCATGCTGTATTTTTCGAACGCAGCGCCAGAATTTCCCCTATCGGCGTTGTTTGGTACTAATTTTTTTTTTTTCTTGACAAATCGAAACAGCATACTTTAATGTGTATGGTGGCCAAATTTTGTTCTATTTCTTCCAGTACATAACACGCTACAGGGCTCCGAACACCTCCTGTTATTTCTTGATCACCCGGTAGTTAAATAATGCTTCGTATCAAATTTTTCGTTATCAAAAATTCATGCATTTAATATTTTATATTTTTGAATAGTTTAACTGAACTAAAATTGGCTGCAATTTACTAAATCGAAGCATTATTGATCACTTCCGCTTTTTAGACACTATGTGGTTTAAAGGTGAAACTATACTGAGTGTTCAATTTATCTAAAATATTAGATAAATTTACGTAATATTTAAATGTATATTAGACAATTTGATATTCAGTAGACCTTAGGAAAATAACCTTTACTTAAAAAGTAAATTTTACGTAAATCATTTGCAGCGTAACAGGACCTTCCAAAGTTTTATTCAGTTGACCCTTAAAGCTTTGGTCAATTTATCTCTTATATAGTTTTCCAGATCTGTCTGTGCGCAAATCACTTCCGTAACCCACTTTCTATGTATTTGAAAAATAACATTAATTTCCTGTGAAAATAGAAATAATGTCTACAATGAAACATTCACGACGGGAGTCGAACGTGCATCCGTCTGATCCGAAGTCAGACGTCTTATCCATTAGGCCACGGGACTACATTCTAATTATTATTGTTAAATATCTATTATCACTCCCTCTCTGTGTGTGTGATGCAGTGAGAGAAGAACCAGAGAAAAAAAATAACTCATTAATTTTAGTCTATTTAGGCTGCTACGATCAGTTTCAGAAAAAGATCGAGAATTCAGGCGTAGGAATTCTGTGGTGGCGAAATGGTCTAAGCATCCGTCTTTCATGCTAAGATTCGCTGGATCGATTCTCCTACTTGTCTTTTTTGTTTTGTTTTTCCTTTCTCCCTCTCCAGTTTTTAAGTTTGTTTTTTTTGTTTTGTAATCTCGAATTTTCGCAATAACATGCAGAAGCTTACAAAGATAGGACTACATTCTCGTATGTATATTGTTCAGGGATGTTATTTCTTAGATGTAAATGTATTCATATTTATCTTGCTTATTAGAGTGTGTGAAAGGCAAATGAAAGGCAAGTAAAATAAGTCAAGTGTAAGTGAAAGACAAGTAAAATAAGTTCTCCGTGTATAACTTCCACCAACACAGTAACAACAAAAAAGTCAATATAAATATAAACTTTAAAAGCACTTAATCATCTTATTGAAATTTAAGAAAAACAGTTCTGGTTTATTAAAATTGCTGTGGAAGATAATAAATCTTAGTATATTATAGCCTAGTGGTCAGATCAAGAAAGAAAAAACAAAATGCTAATTTGTTTTATTTATGTAAAGCCTGCACATAATAATTATGTACATAGATTGAGCCCATAAATCTTGAAATTAAATTACAGAGTTATAGATTCTAAATTCTTTAGAAACTTGTAATCAAAATAAAATTAATTTCTTTTAATATTCCAATCTTTAATAATTTCTCTAAGTTAAACTATATTTTATTATAATTTTTATCAGTCTGAAGATAAAATTCGCACGAATTTCAAACCTGTATATTTAATTTCACGAGCATCATGAACTGAATTTATGTACGATGTATAAAACTTATTGACTACAGGAATCTTTTATAGTGATGGAGTCTTCTATAAGTGAGCTTTAAAATGATTTTGCTCGATATTGGATTTAAAATTAATTCACATAATTATTAGGTTTATGTATTGGGAATAGAGTTGCATCTTAACGAGGGACAGATGAGCACCCAACGTTGCAGTTGGCTTCCCCTAAAAATGATGAGTAGAAAGCTCAAGGCAAATAGAGAGCGAATATATTTAGGCAAAGAGAGGATTTGGTTAGGTTTAATGAGATGAATCGATGCATTTACTTGAAGCGCAACTTATGTCTTCACCCATTTATCCCAAAGAGGCGATTTTTCTAATGCACGTGATCATTCACATTGAAAATGAAGATAAATGAACATCAGTAAGGGAGAATCCAATTAATCCTTTCAATTACTCTCACCCAGAATCCACTTATCGAGATACGAATCAATAAATATCGTTTTTGGTTATTTTCCAGTGAAACGAATAGCGTAATTATCACGCGAAATTATCGTTAGCTTAAATAAAGTTAAATTTGCGGAAATGATTAATATTCTATTTGCCTTAAAGGGAGAACATATTCAACAGCTGATGTCTTCATTGTCAAACAGCAACAGGAGAAGAACAAACCTAATCGAGTGAAATAAATAAATTGCAGGAGAATAGTTGATTACGCTACACAGATATTAGAAATAGCATTCTGTATTAAGTTAAATTTTTCAAATGACTAAAAAATTAAAATATGTGACTACTATCACTATCATTTTTATTATTCTAAATTTGTAAATGCCATATAAATTTACCACATTTAAACAAATATTGCATAATTTATACATAAATGTTTATGAGTTGCATTTTCATTTCTAGTAACTAACACTAAAGTTAAATTTCATTTTAAATATTTAATTTGAAATGAAAATTTAGATTGTACTTCATATTCTATCTTGTACTCCTATTAAATTAAATTAGAAAACTCCATCTACGGATAAATTTCATTTTATTAATGGTGATATTTCGCGGAGAATACCATCTTCCCGCTTTTTCAAACCGTTTTAAATAACAAAGATTAACTTCCATTACATTCACTGGTTTGCACGATACATACATATTATATTACAATAATTAAAGACATTTTTATAAAATCAATTGTTAATGATTTAACACAACCTATATTTACCAATTGGCTGTGTTAAAATGTTTCTGATAACAATTATAATACATTGTTACATTGTTAGTAAATATAGGTTGTGTTAAATCATTAACAATTGATTTTATAAAAATGTCTTTAATTATTGTAATATAATATGTCTGTATCGTGCAAACCAGTGAATGTAATGGAAGTTAATCTTTGTTATTTAAAACGGTTTGAAAAAGCGGGAAGATGGTATTCTCCGCGAAATATCACCATTAATAAAATGAAATTTATCCGTAGATGGAGTTTTGAAAATTTAGATTATTCATCACAGTATTCTTTTTGACAATTTATCCTGTATGATCATATCCTGATCATAATGTTTTAGTTCAAGTCCCGAAAATTAAAAGTGTTTTTAACTAAATAAAAAAAGTCTCCAAATACATAACTTTTAAATAAAATTTGTTAAAATTAAGAAACAACTTGTGAAGAAAATGAAACAAATTAAAGGAATTTGTAGAAAACTACACTCAGAAGGCTTTTTTGTAATTGAAACTGCAAATGATAAAATAGTGTTAAATGAAGATAATTTACTCCAACAACCTTACGCTGGAGATTTAAGATTCAAAGAAATCTTTTGTAAGGCATTTTTTTTCCGTTTCTACTCTTTTTTTTTAATTTTTTTTAAGCAATTATATTTATGGAAAACATGCTCCAAAACATTAAAAAGTTAACAATATAACGCTACAATAAAACGATTAATATATGTAAGCCTAAAATAATAAATTAAACTTATTTCCTTTTCCTTTAGAGTCTTCTTGGGAAATTTAAATTTATCCATTGAACTTATTCATAGCTCCTACAATCTTATCGAGAAATCTTGATTCTTTCTCATACATATATAGCATACAGGACAAATAAGCACTTACGTAAAAATATAAATTAAAAGATAATAAATAAAATAAAAAAATTACATACTATCACATAAGAGATGAAAACTTTTTTTTTTTTTAAATGATGTCAGGTCAGAAACTGGCAGAAGATGTAAACTAGATTTGTAAGCAAGGTTAAATTTTTTATTTTAAAGATGCTTATTTTATTTTCTAATTTAAAAATTAGGTATTTTAATTTAATATTATAAAACGTTTAGATATGGCAAGTCGTGTTACTGACTTTAAAAATGAAATAAGCTTAAAAAAATAATAACATATTTGGCTATTTCGTTCTTGAAATATTGCTAATGTAGGAATTTACGTAATTTCTTATTAAGACAAAAAAAGGTTTCTATTTATGTGAAAAGAAAAATTTGAAATTAAAGCATAAATCGAAATTGCAACAAAGTGCATGGTTTATAATTATCGTAAAAATGTTGCTATGAATTAGATAATAAATTATCCAAATGATAGTATAAAGCAAACTTCAGTTTGTTAATCCTCCATTAAAATGGATCTGAGAATAAAATAAGCATCACTTCTTGTTTCTAATTCGCACTAAATTCTGAATAATTAGATTAAGGCAAAGCCCATCAAAAATGACGGCAGTGGATTAAGAGCTAATTAGATTTTGTTCATATCCTTCCTAACTAAATTACAATGTACAAGTTCCAAAGCATTAAAAGTTCCTTTTTATAAAGATAGTCTATTGCAAAGTTTCTTCTTTAATTCTTTTACCCGACAAATGATTTCCCTACACAAATAGATTCCCTGGTTGTGTATATATCACGTTTACGATAAGTTTTCAAATTTATTACATTTTCAGGGATTAAGTAAATGCAAATTTTATTTATAAATTATTACAATAAAATTCCAGACGATCTAGCAATTTCATTTTATTAGTTTTAAAAGCAAAATCAAATTTATTAGCTTTTAAAAGATTTACATTTTTCTTATCTTTTTATTACAAAGGCTAATTTGATAGTTCTTTTTCTGATTAGATCTTTTTTTAAAATCTATCAGAATTTCCTTACCCTAAGGAACATTTTCCATTCCTCAGTCTTCGTCACCTGACTTGTGGTCGATGTGACATTTCCTTGTCACGTTTTCCTCTCATTCGGTCCTCTTCTTTTTTTTCGTTCGTCTGTAACATCGTTAGAGGTCGTGCCTCCTAAAGAAATGTCGTTGAAGCTTAGTCGATCAAAGAATTCCAATTCCTTCACATCCTTCTTGTCAAATGGATCGCAAAAAAATACGCAGATTGCTCCAACAGAATTTTAGAAAGTTTTAATCTCAAAATGAAAGGATTACCCGTTAAGCCATTTTCCTAATACAGCTTAATTAGATAGTTAACAGTTTAATTAGCTTTTATCAGAAAGAAAGCGATAAAACTTATAATGAAAGACATAGTCTTGAAAAAAAAATCTATTAAGATTATAATTTCAATTTTCATGCTCGGAAGTTGACGAAAGAAAATTCAGTTTTGTAAGCCCAAAGTTTTTCAGATTATTTGCTTATTTCATAGACACTGGCTGTCAAATTAATAAACAAGGTAATTTTATGAAATGCAAATATTTCGGCATTACCTTGATAAGTGAAATTCGCAAATCTACCAATCACACATTAAGACTTGCCTAAGACTTAAGAATTCAACAAAAACTTTCAACTAAGATACAATGGAGTTTCCTTCGAGAGTTATCGTGTCTACATAATTCAGACAAGAATCTTCTTTCTTTTTTTTTTTGACAAATTCGCCCTCAGGGATTTCTTGAACATTGAAAAAAGATTAAAATCTTACAAATTATTACCAAGAAAGGCATAAGGGAAAGTAAAAGGATTTCACACCCTGAGCTGTCATCACCATTTGTCTTTATAAAAATTTACAAATAAAGTTATATTGAAATACAACAAATTTACTATTAAAGAGCTAAATATGTAACAGTTAAATAAAGGAATAATATCTTATTTGAACAAAAACAGTATCATATGAAAGTGAATCTATAAGAAATTTAATGTTAATGTGACTTTTGAATACAGGAATAAACTTAAAAATGTTTTATGCTCTAAAATAAATAAAAAGTTATTTAAAAAATGAAATGGGTATTGTTTATAAAATTGAATGTGAAATTTGTAGAAAATTCTATATAGGAGAGAGCAAACGAACGATTAGGGAGCGTACAATGGAACAAGGAAATTATTTGAAGCATAATCAGATGGGTAAATCGGAAATTACGGAACATTGTATTAACTGTGGTCACAGACCTAATAGTAAAGTAAAAACTTTGCACACTGAAAAAGATATCTTAACTAGAAAAGTGATAGAAAGTATACTCATAAGGAATATGAGAGGTCAAAATTTGAACAGAAATGAAGGTGTAGAGGTTAATGAGAGATTTGTAAATTTGGCTCAAAGACATAGTAAAGTTAAATTCGAACAGAATTATGAAATTTGAAGAATTAATAAATTAATCTAGTATTATTGGGTTATTGTTTGTAATTGTATAAGTAATTATGTGGTTTTTATTATTGTGTTAATGCTCAACGTTATTCTGTTATTTGATTGTTATTTTATTTATAGCTTGAAAAAGGAAAGTTGAAAACTCTTTCCGAAAATTTGCGACATTAAGCATATTTTAAATATTTTATTTATGTTTTAAGGGTGATGTGATATTATTTATGAATTAATATGACTATTAAGAGAGAAGAGATAAGGAGGAAATATGGATTAGACGTTTACACAAAAGGCATTAAGTGCCAGAATTAGAAAAAAAAAGATAATTAGAAAATTCCATTGACATTAATGTTTTAATGTATTTTTTAATCACTTATGTGAGTCTCAGGAGATCTTTAATCACTGAAGACCAGGTGCATATATAGGATTTTATTTCGGTATGGGCCAAGTTAGGAAATCGACTCCAACAGTCAAAAAAAAAAAAAAAATCGGCATCATATTTATTCCAAAGAGACCAAGGTCCTCTCAACTGGCTACCCAGCCAAAAAAAAAAATCGAAATAAAAAGGACCTATTCTGTAATATTTCGAGATTTCGACCCTTCCCCAGTA
This sequence comes from Thereuonema tuberculata, assembly GCA_023159025.1. Lineage (NCBI taxonomy): Eukaryota > Metazoa > Arthropoda > Chilopoda > Scutigeromorpha > Scutigeridae > Thereuonema > Thereuonema tuberculata. Next base: position 151,370,596 of record JAFIDM010012231.1, read on the forward strand.
AATGTCTGTGCTGAAGACATAGAATCCGTTGATCCTGTAGAATAAATTGCTCATTTCGGATATGGTTCATTTATTTGAAGTTTCTTAGTACAAAATGGGATCAAACAATAATAGTTTAGCGGAATGAATCTGATAACAGACGCATTAATCAACTGCTAACGTCGTCCACAGACAGTAACTAATCATTAGAAAACTATATAGTTTTAACTAATCATTAAACTATTTTTCAAATACTAGTGTATCTAAAAATTGAATTCATTAATGATTGCTTTGAATAATTACTCTACAAAATTATAAGAATCCAAAAATTTTCATAATTCAGAGAAAGATTAAAATTCTATATTAAAGATAGGGGATACGAAAACAGGCTTATATGTAGTAAAGTACAATTAAGCTTATTGTTTCGGAATTAAGCATGTTATTTTACAATTTTATCTGAGAGATTCAATTTAATAGATTAAAAATAAACTCAAAATTATTTTGCATTCAATAATTCTTTTGTTTGAACTTACTTTCTTTCATTTCCAATATAGAAAACAGAGTAATAGTGAGTGCTTCTCAGAATTAATACAGAAACTAGATAGTTATTCTAATTTTAAACTTAATTGAATCTGAAATATTTTATTGATTAATAATTATAATAGTGGCAGTCCTTTGGAATGTTTTCTATATGTTTCAAGAAAGAATGGTATCTCTGCGATGAGATATAATGCAATTTGGTTTGTGTCGAACTTCACACAAATTTCAAAAACTTTTGGGTGTGTTTCAAACATATCGAATAAGTTCCTCATAAAGTCCTTACAACATATGAAACACAAAATGATTATATTCCCGAAAATGAATCTTTGCTGCATCTCTTTTGAATTCAAGCTGAAGGGTTTTTAAGCAATTTTCTAAATACAGTAGGATCTCGTTTTGCGACGGCCGTTTTAGGATGATTCACTTTTACGATATTTGTCGAATCGGATCGAGCACTTCCGATTTGGGGGACATCACTCCACTAAGCGTCCTTTATAACTTAGTGTGCTTGTAGCTCTTTATCGGTGATTTGTGTTTCTTCTTTTTCTATTTTAGTGTAGTTCTTCTAAGTTGATTGTGATTTTTCCACCCATGACATCCATCAAAAAGACAGATTGTGCTCTTTTGCAAAAAGGAATGAAAACAACAAGGAAGTCTGTAAATTTAGAGACTAAAGTAATCAGAAAAGTAGAAGCTGGCGAGAACGTGTTTGTAGTTCCCTCAGCTTGGCACAGGTTACTTATCGATAATTATGGCGAACGTGGAAAAATAAAACAATCGGTACCGAAAACTACAAAACTATTAAATACAGGTTACACTAGAAATTTTAACAGAAAAAATGGACGATTACTAGCACTATAGATTGATGATTTTAATCGAAGAATTCCTTTCACTCAGCGTGATATTGCTATTTCTGACGAAATTCAGCATAAGAAGGTGGAAAGGAGACATTAACTGCTAGCAAAGGATAGATGTGAGCATTTTAAGCAACGCTCGCAAATGCATTGAATAAAAATTAGTGTAGAAGCAGCTCTCGAGTTCTCCACCGAATTCAAGAATCTTGCAAGAAAAGAACAAAAAAATGAAATTAGTTCACATTACATTCTTTCTTGATGTCTTCTGAACCACTGCCCCCTGGGCCATCTTCAGCAAAATAAAAAGTGATTTGATTGATATTTATTTCAATTAACTGTATAATTTTCTATACACCTAATTCATTAAATTAATTGCATATCATAATTGATTTGTTTGGCCCTTGAACCTATCTAATTTAAACCATTTAAATGCTATTTAAGCATTCGGTGATTCAATTTACAACCAAAGATTCGAGAACGTAATCCTGTCGTAAAATGAGATCCTACTGTACTGATATGTCCTATCCCAGTAAACAGATATTTGCAATCCCTTCAGCTAAAGCAGATGATTAACTTCTTACTAATGCTGCGGATAACTCATATACCAAGTTTACATCAATCAAATAGATCGATTTGTCACAAAATATATCGATATATTTCTTGGGTTGGATTTGATAAGTCATGGAAAAGTCGGTAACCATTAAAGAAGGTCGAAGTGTAATGAATTCGTCCAGGCTTTGGGTTTATTTCTGCAGTTCGTTACAGACAAAATAATGAGATTTTGACTCTACTCAGTTAAGAAATCTTTAATCGTCAGGTTCTCTTTGTAATGTACGTTGTTGCTGCTGCAACATCAGCTGCCATCTGGTCTATGAAGTTCCTTCATCAAAATTTTAGCCATCAAATCATCTCCCACTGTCGTCTTCAGATATCCATAATTTGTCCAATCCTCACTTCCTTGATATAATCCAATCTGCATGTTTAAGAAATCAAATACTGTATCAAATTTCATAGAACTTTTTGAACCAACTCATTTAAAATTAAGGCCTCTTGAATGACTAGTCAGTCTTTGCTTGACTTATAAGATTTATCAGTCATAGATCTACGACTGGTAACTGGAACAGATTATGTTCCATCAAGTGACTCAACTTTAAATAATGAAAGCATCTCATAATGTTATAAAAACATCATTCTGAGCATAATAGTAATATCTACCATCCTTCATACCTCTTTAATAATATATTTCGTTGCCTACATTTTGTTGTCTATTCATTTCTGATCATTTATTTAAACTCTTTTTTTAAAGAGTTGAATAGAGATCTTATTTGATTTGAGTAATTAAATAGACAATGTATTTAATTAAAATTTTCTAAAGCCATAAAGTTTTTAAACTCTGTAGTTTCTAATTTTTTGTTGTTGTTCCTTCAAATGCCACAATTCAAGTCGCATTTGAGTCTTAGTTCATAATCAACAAAAAGTTTTAATATTGCTTTATGTTTCACATTACTTCGATTAGGTAAAAAATATTTTATTTTAATCATGAACTTTTCTTGCTTACCAAAATAACTGCTATGAAGCAAGATCTTCCGTGAACAGCTAAGGTTATTAAGTCAAAAATACATCTGAATGCTAGTTTTGAAAAATGTTGTTTTATCGATTGCTTATATCTTTTCTTTTTCTTAATCCACCAAATTGTTTCTGCTTTCAGAAAATTGAATATATCAGAATGTATACATCAGAATTACAGATTACTAATTAATTTCTGAATCCTTTCGTATATTAATAAAGCTTTAATGAGGCTTTATTATTGTTCTTATCTTATATTTTAGCCTAATTGCTAAAGACCATCTAATTCTTGAGTAATAACTTTTATTCCTTCTTTCTTTCCATCTTCTTCTTCTTCTACCTAGCTTGTATTAGCCTCGTGGCCTGTTAAGGTCTTACTCTAACTCATCAACGATCTACCAATTGATCTAAACAGTCTATCCTGTAGACCTGTAATTTATTATTTTTTGTTGTCTATTATTGTTCATTCTTTCAAAGTGTTGCCGCCATTTTATTCTAAAATTTTGTATATATTTGTTCCTTTAATTCTGCAAGTATTTCATTATTTCTTTTGTAATCCAATAAGGAATATACTGCGGGTTTTTTTCGTAAATCTTATTTTGGCTGCTGTAATTCTTCGTTCCTCTTGTTTCTTAACTGTCCACGCTTCGCTACCATGTATTAGGACTGGTCGTGTGCTAAAGTTTTGTATATTCTAACACAGGCATGTTTCTGAACTTATCATGGTTTGAAAATTTGGTTTATTATGCTTAAGGCTCTATTCAAGTTATATTCAATATCTTTTTCTTCGGTGTAGGGAAAGATGATATCCTAAATACTTGCAAGTATTGATCTGTTTGCTTGGCTTATTGTTTAGACATATTTTAATTCTTACAGGTCCTTTCCTCTACCGATTTTTCCATATTGAAATTTTTAGCGAAATTTAGATGGTGAACAGGGTATTGAAGATCAGTTTTTGAAGTTTTTAGGACAATCTGATCATCTGCGTAAATTATAGAATCCAATCTGCTGTTAAGTAGGATGGAGCCACGAAATGGAAGTCGCCAATGTTTGATCATAGAGTTTAAAGATATGATTTTTAAAAATATATATATGGGTATAAAGAGGGTTGCAGATAGGGAACAGCCTTGTCTTACCCTTTGGTTTATGGGTCTCCAAGACGAGATTTTGCCATTAGTTTTTACTGCTATTTTGTTGTATCTGGTTAATATTATAAATTGCTTTAAATATAGTGGTAGTGGGATTCCATCGTCCGACAATATTAAAAAATAATCTATTCCGATTAATTTTATAAAAACTTAATTAATAAGATAATACAAATAGAAAGTCAGCTTCATACAAACAAAGATAAAGGATAACTTCATGTAATATGTAATATGTATATAGAAGTGAAAATATTAAAGAAATAATCGAAGAGCATCTGTACATTACATTTGTTATACACTGTTTACCTACAGCAATATTGACTTCAAGTTGTCGGCACTAGAAAGAATAAATATTATTCAGTATTAAATATAAATAATATAAAAAAAGTTCACAGATTACTTGAGGGATTCAGAATTATATAGTTTTTTGACCAATGTATTCGTCATTTCTTCTGGTTACTTCAATTACTTAAGTTCCTAAAAAGTTTTAGTTTTTATGAAGGATTTAAATAATATTTCTATTCCTAAAGCTTATACTTGATGTGTTTCATTATTTTCTGCTTTTAAAATAAGACAAATCTTCTGTATGCTGACGTCAATGATGTAAGCCAGAAAGTGATCAGATTACGTTGCTTGGCATTATCGGTATCTGTCAAATTTCTTGTCTGATTCTTATTATCGGTAAAGTTCTCGATCCTTTAGAAGTCAGATCTCTTTAATAATTGAGGCCTCATTAATTTCTAATCAATGTTCATTGGGAAAAAATAAGATTAAAAATTAAGAGATTCTTATTGGGATGATAGGAACAAGTGCAGACAGTCGCCATCATATAAGCCATCTTTGATTCCAAGATTAAGTTTGCCATCAAAACCTCTCCAGAAATGAAGGCGCATTACTGTCGTTCAAACAGAATCAGGTCCAATTCTCTGAGGAAGAACGATTATTTATTCAGAATTATCGAACGCAGTGGCGATGAAAAGGGCGAGTGCGAACGACCTATCAAAGGGTGTTCGTCAAGGGGTAATTATTGATAAGCAATTAGACATGGAATCACAGCTGAAAGCAGCTTCGCTTATACCACACGTATTCAATTAAAGAGGGAATGTGCTTCAGCTGAACAATGTAGAAGCAAAGTCAGTGGGAATTTATGACGTCTGCAAATAATTAATAAGATAATACAAATTAAAATTCAGCTTCATACAAACAAAGATAAAGAATAACTTCATGTATATGTATATAGAAGTGAAAATATTAAAGAAATAATCGAAGAGCATCTGTCCATTACATTTGTTATATAATGTTTACCTACATAAATATTCACTTGAAGTTGTCGGCACTAGGAAGCATAAATATTATTAAGTATTAAATATAAGTAATATTAAATAAGTCAACAGATCACTTGAGGGATTAAGAATTGTGTAAATGTCTGTTGTTTATTCCATTTTTATAAAAATGAATTATAATTCTTATTTTTGATAATTTTAAAGTAGTATTACGATTTTAGCAATATTATAGATATTATATATTATAGATTGCTAAAGTATTATTAAATGTAATTAAAAAATCTTTTAAATATTTATTTTAAATATAATCATTATTATTAAATAGTTAAGTGAAATAAAATAGGATCGGTGGTCAAATAGGCAGTGGGTTGCGGGCTGGAGGAGCCGTGTTCAATCCCAGGAGGAAGGCGGGGATTTTTCCTAGTTTATTTCTCCTCCTAATCGGCCATAGGGTTCAGTCAGCCTTCTGTAAAATGGAAACCAATCATCATTGGACTGACAAGCCAATGTCAACTAGTTTCATTGCAACGTCGGAGCCTATATCTTCAGCCCATACCTTCAGATAGAAAATACCTGCCTACTTAAGTGAAATTATAAGATGTTTTTGATGTGATTTTTTTCACATTTCATTTAATAATTTTGTAGAGAATAGATAGTAAATCAACTGTAGATAGTAAGCATAATAGAAAAATATCAAGAGAAGAATTTCTTTTTCTATTTTTTTTAAATCTGTCTTAAAAATCAAAAATATGAGAGCAAGCTAACCTTAATGCAAATTTTATTGGATAAATATCAATTTACATATAAGCAATCACAATATCGCAACAACCCCAACTTACAAATGTTTGCATTTACAAACGAATATACATTTTACTTACTTTTTCGATTATCATAAAATTCGCATTTATTAAGAACTTATTCTTACTTGTTAGATCATTAGAGAATGCGTCAATTCCAAATTCACTATAAAATTGTACCAAAAAAATTTATGCTAGGCCTCGAATATATGCTGTGGTCAACATAGCATATATATGGTCAACATAGCATATAGTTAACAGTCACATGATTTTACACAATAGAGTAAAGCAGCAATTCATATTAGATTCTACAAAAGATTGTTAGAAAAAAGTAGTAAAAAATGGCCAAACTTTGAGAGCAGGAATATCATTGGAAAGGAATGTTATGTTAAAATATACGTTTCCTCCATTGAGATATTACACGGTTTCAAAGGTCAGAGGTCTTCACAAACAGAGACCTCTAGATTCGATTCAGAAAACTGACTCTTGATTCAACATACTGTCGACAAGATACTATCATTCACTGAAAAGAATCAATTGAACCAGTAACAGAAAAGATGATAGGACCCATAACTGCTGAGTTTTAGATCCTGTAATGAGAGCTGCCTGAATTACTGACCCGTCAACGGCTACTGCAAATAAGATAACCATACGATCACCATTGCTGTTGTTGCTCCAACCCTTCCGCTAAAGATGAAAGCGTTATTATAAAATCCATATGAATTTGGTGCTCAATCGATGATTGAGGTACAAAAACAATTTGGGTTTATTTGGGCAAATTGATGGACACATCAATGAACATATCGATGACAGGGAGGAGGTACTTAGAAGATGCAAATAATACCATATGAAGAAGTAAATAAATAAATAAATAATAATTACAGTAATGGAAAATAAAATAAAGCAAAATTATATTGAAAGAGAGACATAATCACAGAGAAATCAACAGAGAAATTAGTCGTTAATAATAAATTATCACAATCAAGATTTACAAAAAAAAATATTGAAATATCTACATCCATCAGTTGCAATATTCAGAAGAGATATACAGAAAAAAGGCAAAAATAAAAGGATCTTGCTAAAGTAATTGAATAGAAGTGATAGCACGCGGCTACAACCACGTGAAGTTGAAATTTTGTATTTCATAATTTAAAGACATCGGTAACCCTCAACATACTTCAAAAAATTTAAAAGCATTAAGGATATTTACATTGACAGCTCAATACAAACCACAGTGCAATGCAAAACACAGCTCAATACATGCAGCATTGTCAGAATTGGTGAATGAAGACGTATAATACCTCTTTTTAGGCTACTAATTTGCAATTTCTTTTGTCTGTTTTATTACTCTAAATATGATGTTTTTGATTCCAATCCTCTATTGCTTGATTATCAACTTAGTTTGAACAATAAATAATAATTTAAGAAGAAAATTTAAGTTATTTAAAGTATGTTAAGTCTGGTTTCTAATGATATCTGTGTAATTTTTTCCACAATTTAAATGATTCCATGTAATACAATTAAAAGACTAATGATTATCATCCAGTCGACCTTTTATACAGAAACACATTAATAAGGCAATTAAAAAAAATGATGTAATCACCTTCTACAGCCACTTAATAATAAGATGATGGAATACTGCAGTACATAAGTAAAATTCTACTGATCAGTATCTGTGCTAAAAGTACGTGTATCATTTTGTTTAGATGCTATTCGATTTCTCTGTGTTTCTAAACCAAATTTAAAAGTCACATTAATTAAAAGTCATCCATTATTTCCTTTTGTAGTTTGATCAACATGAAATTATATAGTTAAAACAATAATTAAATTATTGAATAGTGAACCAACAGACTTGATCATGTTTTGGAAAAAAAGTAACGTATCTTAAACGGAGTTCCTTATTATTGTATGAAATCTCAATGTAAAATATCAATGATTATCAAGGAATTATATTAATTGATGACAGAGAAAAATAATCCATACAGCATTGATTGATATCATTATCATTCTTTACTTAAATCCAAGCTAATGGCTTTAAGAAAAAATTAAGAAAAAATTTTTCAAAGCGGAATAAATCTTCCAATTTAAATGAACTTATTATTCAGCGGAGGAATCGATTTTTCAAGGGTAAACATGACCGAAACGTCTTTATTAATTCAGCACCTACTCACCTACAAAAACACTTTGTTCAACAGATTTTTCTTCACTACAAAAGAGCGTAAGAGAAAATCTCGCAGTCCTTCTTTGTTAAGGCTGATTTGCGAAGCGTTTGCAATTACAGAATTCTATGTCAATCAAATAGCTTCCAGTTTTTATTAACTTACTGATGAACTAATCAAAAGAAACAAAAACAGAAAAAAATTAACAAAAAAATTTATTAATATTTCCTTTTTAGCTAATTATTCATAAAATAGTTAAATGTCTATTTAAAACAACTGTATGGATACAACTACATTAATACAACTAACTCTTTTTCTATTTTATAAAAAAAAAAAAATGTTTGTTCATTTCCTTCAAGGGATGTCATGTGAATAACAATGATGAAATGTTTATTGATGCGAACACAATGATACTACGCATTCTGTTTTTTTTATAGTTTTTCAATTTTGAATTAAGCTTTCCAACAACAAAATCTTAAAATCCTTATTTGCATTCTGAATTCAATTTTTTTATGTAAAGTAATTTCGAATTCATTAATAGATTAAGCAGTTTGTAGTAACTGTATTTATCTTTCTATATATATTTCTTTTCTTTTTCATGCAGAGATCTAATTAAAAATTGCTGTCATCTTTCTCATCTTTGCTTTATTAAAAAAAAAACATATATTTTCATTTTCATTGTAAAGATTATTTCTTCTCAACCTAAAGCTTTTAGAATTGTTTATTCTTACTTAATGAAGTTATATTTTTCTATGAAATTTAGTTCACCAATAATTAAGAACAGATAACTTAATACTAATCACACTTTTCAAACAGAACTTATTATGAAAAGGAATCAGATGCTGTATCGTAGGAGAAGGAACATATCGAATTTAGAATGAATGCCTAAAAGATAATAATTCCTGTGTTAAATCTAAAACGTTGGACGTTTGAGGATGATTAAAAATTAGTGGAAGTAGTAAATTCATTGATTTCAGCATTTCATAACCTTAAAATCCGGACAGTTCTAAAAAGCTTTTTTATCACATGCAAAGGGAAAAAAAGTTAGACTCCTTAATCACGAGCTCCTTGATCACCATCTTTGAATTCAAACTGTTATAATCAACAGAAGATAGGTTTTTACCTTCACTTTTAGTTAAAGCTTCAGCATATTTGCTATCAACATTCATTTTCGCAAAGAAGTATTATTAAAAATAAAGCAATTAAAATGTATTTGAGGAGAGGGTTGAAAGATGAAATCCAAATGAATTTGATCCTCTGTGGATAATCACTTTTCTAATTAAAATGTTTTTGAAATTATTCAAAAACTTATTATTATAATTGTTCTTAGTCATTAGTAATAAGAAGAAATGATTATTTAGTTTCTGAAGAAAAGTAAATTAAAATAACTTTCTAAGAATTTTTCAGGAAAGACAGAGACTGCACGTTTCGCTGTTTTAATTGAAAACATTTATAGGGAATAATTTATGGAACTCTGAGCTAGTTTCAGTGCGTTGCCAAAAAAAAGAAACAAGAGTACAAATTGTTATCAATAATCATCTGACCAGATGAAACAAATTGTTCTGCCATTTTTATTTTCATTTATTTAGTATAAATAAATAAAACGCCTACTCAAATTCTGGCTACGGTATCCCATTTTCTTTAATCAAAGGTGAAAACTTCTCAGTTGAGTCCAGAAATCTTGGCAAACCTTCAAATGAAATTACTTAACACAAACAAAACAAAACACACACGCAATACGAGAGAGGAAAAAAACGACTTAAGTTTATATGCTTCTTGCTGAGGTACGTTACAGAAATATAAAAAAAAAATTGTTATTCTATTCATTCTTAGCAACAAACTTTAAATTCAAATGAGGATTAATGCTTGTCCTCATTTCACATTTATTGACGCCTTCAGATATTTAAAATTCATTAATTATCCAGACTCTCAAATAACAAACTTCGAATAACAAATATTTTAAAATATTTACTTTACAGCAAATAAGAAAAATCCATTAAAGTATGTTACCTCTTTAGCAACACCTCGCAGCAATAACACTTTAGAGATAGACTTCGTGCGAGGATATTTTAATCTTCGGCCGTTAATTTTATAACACAATTAAAGCATATTTAACACGTCCATTCAGTCCCCTATCTTTTTGTTGCTTCTTACATTCCAATGAGTTCGTTCCCGCCTCCTTGATTTTCTCTTTCTGATAATTGTTCATATTTACACTGTCGAAGTCCATCTCACAAGCTGAGTCTCAACATTGCAATGAATTGGGCATTTAAAGAAACATATTCAATCAATATTTAAACGAACATTCAGCTTATAAACTGCAATTTTGAAAAAATACAGTCTTTTACGAAACTGCTATCGATCTATCAGTTTTAAATGGGTTGAACAGTTGGACTTTTCCTAGTCTTCTCATCTGGAGTTTGGATTGCTCATGAACAGATGTATCCGTCACGTCCAGTTACACTTTACATATCGAACAAGCTTTCCTTAAATGATGCTTTTCATCGAGCAAAGAAAGCTGGTCTTTTTTCAAGAGGAATATATTATTGATATTAAACTTTCTTCAACTGCACGTAGTATCAGGAGATATTCACCCCTCTTTACCTTCCAAAACATGTTAATGAGAACAAGTATGCTAATCATGAATTTCTATCCAATATCAGAGATGTTTGCTTTCGGAATTCAATATTACAAACAGCTGTCTAGCCGAATGACGAGCATTAAGTTGAGATCAAATCGAAAGAGTTTTTTTATGTTTTTCCAATGATCTTTCTTCTTCAAGAGTCTGTACTTATTCTGGTACACCATACACTGTTCATGTACTAGTAATGATGTCTCGCTTGTAACGACTCATCACATATAAGCTCTCCCACTGTTTTAGAAATCTTACGGGAGTTATATCCAAATTGATGGATCCAAACTTCTCTTCGAATCACCTTAGTCCATTTCCATACTGAACTGTAGCAATCATTGGCGATGGAATGAAAACCGAATTTACAGAAACCTATTTACAAGCTTCGGCGGCTATTACTGATCCACTGATAATTCGTCGATGATATCATCACTTTGTTGTATCTCTTTTATCTTTGTTGATCCAGTCAGGTGAACTCAATCGTTCACGAATTCACGTATACGCTTACGGTTCACGTAATTCACGAATTCCATTAAATGGTTTCCATTTATGCGGTTCTCCATGAATCCAATACAGAACTACCATCATTGAGATAACCAGTTTATCCCCTATAGCATTCCATTAAACGTACACTTATTAAAGTACCTATAAGTTCAGACGTTTAATGATGCATCCTTGTTCTTGCTTGCTTTACGACGACTGTGTCACCGAGCATACAGTCATATGTTTCACATTGCACTAAATATACAATAGTATATTATAAGCAAGTTTCCTTGCGTCGCATAATCCACGTAATTCACAAAATATATTTTTTTAAATTTAAACTGTAAAGACGATACACAATGAGACACTGTTATCTTCATTGACTGTACTGCAGCCCTGGAATCTTTACTTATTGTTCTTGGGATTTTTCACTGAAACGCTCCTCTGTCTTCGATTCTTTCAATTTCACCGCACAGCTCAGATGAATTCGTTGCCCACTTCCGCTAAGTTCAATATAGCGTCATTCACGCCAGTACCAGCCCTTTTTAGGCATACGTGCATCGATTGCACTGTCACACAATTTGTCACAGTTAGTTGTTGGCCTGCCTCCGAAGAGAAGCCAACCAAACACAATTTTAACTGAACTAATCAGTCTTAGAAACTCTCGATCCTTACGGTTATAACAGCCTCATATGTATCTCCACAGATAAGAATGTTAATATCGTTCACATTTCATTGAGTAGTAGAGTCTGGATCTGCCAAAGAGAGAACTCGTTTCGTCATTTCTCTGAATAAATACTCCTTTGTTATAGGAATATTGTCAAGTGCATTGTCTAGTTTTCACAATCTCACATCAACACTATGAATTCGATTATGGTCAGATAAATAACGCGTCCCTTACGATATTCAACGCGTATCGGTTAACAATAAATTGTCTCCATTCCAACTAAAATGTCGTTCCAACTGCGTCCATTTACTATAAGCCTAGACTTCTTCCATCTACTGTAAGCCTATCACGGACTTGTCTATTATTTCCATCAACCAGTACAACTGCAGACTTCAATCGTTTGAACTTTGGTTAATGCCAAACTCTGTTACTACGGTTTCCGTCGCAATTCATTTGTTCTTCCAGTCGTTTTGTTCTGCTGAAGGCACAGTGAGAATGATGAGACCTTTTATACAGAGGCGGATTTACACTTTGGCCGCCTATGGGCTATGCCAGATTTGCCGCCCTTCCCGCTGACCCTCCTGTCTGAATATATCACTAGTAAACTATACGAATGTTTATGTTTAGTTTTGAGCTAAGTTACTGATAATTTACAGCTCGTCTATTCGTTAGAATTTACTTACTCAGAATATGAAAAAAATATGTATAAATATATAAGCCCGTAACGATGCATTCCTTTCCTTCAGTACACATTCTAAAAATATGTTGTAAAAAATTGTTTAACAGAAAATTAAACATCAAAGTTAATTTAAATAATTGGAATACATTTCGTAAATAGCAGTCGCAGAAGAAATGTATTAGAAAGTAAATACAGGTATAACGTCACTGTCAGACAGTCCCCCACCGCCTCCCACGCCTGAGCTCTCCAATGCAACGTCTACCCCCTTCCACTTCAAATCTACGGCCACAGTCATCACTCACCCGATTTCCCGAGATTTACACTCAAAGCCAAAAATACGCTCTGCTCGCATATACTGTACAGACACATCAAAAAGCCAGAAAATGTCTGTTTCTTTTTATGTTTCCCTTATTTTCTGCTTCTAATATGACACTAAATATTTTTAAATATTAATATTGAATATTAATATTATTGAATAGTACAGGATTTTTGTTTTTTTCCTATTTTTTTTGCCGCTCCCTAAAGTTGCCGCCCTGGGCTACAGCCCTTTTAGCCCTCGTGTAAATACGCCTCTGCTTTTATATGTACAACACTTCGCTTTTTATCAGCAAGATGATTTTGGGTTATGATCTGGCCAACATTTCTTCGCTGCTTCAACTCTTTCCATAGCTTTTTTACTGTTTGATAGTAGGCTACATCTGGCCATGAAATGTGAAACATTGTAGCAAATTTTTTATTTCCTGGTTTATTACTAGCATTCCACTGGTAACTGTCAGTGCAGCGGTCGATGGTGTAACTCTCGGTCTATTTCGAGGAATAGTTTCATCACTATTTCTACTGCTATTGTCACTAATACTAATCAATTTTATTCTTTCAAGCAGTTCCACTTCGATCATAGGAAATCAATTGAATTGTCCATCTTACTTTGACAGGGCTCCTTTGTTTGGCGGACCCATCCAACTGGAAGTCGTTAGGAAAAAGCCTCACTAATAGAAGCAGAAGAATGCTCCTATATGCGTTAACGTCAACGATTTTAACCCCCCAACTTTTAATTTCAATCATTCGGATCACTATTTATTCATTTCGGCCAAAGCGATCCTTCGATCTGTCAATCATAGCACTATAGTTATCCTTGATTATTGGCAGTTCCTCTGTACATCGAAGCGCGTCACACTTTTCAGGTAATTGAATTTGTCAATTATGCGTTGTTCTGTTTTTTCGTGCATTACTGAAGAAATTGAATTCCAAAAACTTGGCCACTTAAGCATATGTTGAATTTAGGCATTTCAAAATTTAGGGGGTCATATTGTGAATCCTTTACGGAGATGATTTCATACGATGCTCACTAACCTGCAGTAAAACCGCCTACAAAACTGCCGTCACAAATTATACTGCGCATTCTAGTTAATCGCATTATCACTAACTTTTCTTATTCTCCAACAACATATCTTTATCTTCAACAATTTCAGTTCGAATCTCTTCCTTCAGAGCTTCCAATTTTTCACGCACTTCTTCAGCCACTCCTGTGTCTTTAGTGTCAAATGTATTCTTTTTTTTCAGATCGATCTCCAATTTCCTAATGGTGGCCTGCACGGCTCCTCTTCGTCGATGAAGATCCGTCGCCATCTTGTTCTGATATCGTTGATCATCCAAGAAGTCATTATTCCCACTAACAATCACTGAAATTCACTGAAACTAATCCACTGATTGTGCCAATTATTCTCGGGTTTCGCCACCATAAATGATACTACCAATTTGTAAGAAAGTTTAACAAATGTAACATGAAAAACGGAAAAAATATAGAAAGGCACAAATTCGTTTGCTTTCACGCCTTTGAGCCATCAACGACAGCAATCTGGGACAGCTGTTTCGTCCTTATTAGGACTCATCAACCAGATTTCACGCGTTCTGAGCTTGATCATCTAGACTAAATCTGGCTGATGAGTCCTAATAAGGATGAACCAGCTACCCCCAGATGGCCGACGATGATGGCTCAAAGGCGTGAAAGCTTACGAATTTGTGCATTTCTATATTTTTTCCGTTTTTCATGTTATTACCAATTCAGTAGCACTTAGTCTCTTACATTTCAATCTTACATTAGTATTATATTTCAACTATCAAAGTCCATCTCACAAGCCGAGACTCAGCATTCATATAAATAAATAATAAATAAAAATAAAGAGGATCATATAAATAAAAAAATAATTTTATGCTTTAGCACAATTTTTTTTTTATTATTATTTCTTTTGTTTATATGATCCTCTTTATTTTTTGTAATGGGTCACCCTTAATTTTATGCTTTAACACAATTTTTTATTAAAGGGCGACCCATTACAACCGAAACTTCACCTAAGAAGCGTTGGAGGCTTATCCGCCGTGCAACGACAGCCGACTGTCCACCGAAAAAAAGGTGAAGTTTGGGATTTTTTTTTTCCTGGACAACTTCTGACTCGATCGACTTGAAATTTGGAAATGCTTTAGTTTAGAGTGTCTACTATAGAATGAATATTATTTCTGTCTATCCTGAAAAATGCGGAAACAGTCCACTGTGTCCGAAAACTGTTATAGATACGAATAAAAATGTAGATTGTATAGTAGATACTCTAAACTAAAGCATATCCAAATTTCAAGTCGATCAGGTCAGAAGTTGTCGAGCAAAAAATTCCCAAACTTGCGGAAACAAACAGTAGACTCTGTCCGCTTTTTTCCGGATAAGCAGAAATAAATACCCCATTCCTACAGTGTTTGGGCCTCTGAATAGACCTTTCCCAATCCTACCTTCTGTTTGGGAGTTGGTGGGGGCAACTTAACGGACGGACTTACAGAACAAACGCGATAGCCCCCAAATGGGTCGCTAAATATATATATTTAAAGGAACACTTAGCTACAAACTTAACATAAACTACAATTTTGCGATTATGTCTATTTGCTACATCCAGTAATTTATAATTGCAGTGAATAAATAGATTTGCAAAGGAATCTTCATTCGAAAGGAAATTTCAAACTTTTTGAGTATTTTTGCTGTTAAGAGGTGACATTTATGAAATGCTTTGATAAACTATTATGAATACACAAATTCTTTTGTTCATCATTTCATCGGTTCAAATATCTGCTTTCCCCATCAGGAGTTTGTCAAATTATTTGGCAGAAGTTTTATGATAAATCTGACGAGTAATTATTAAACAAATTAATTTTACTATAAAAAAATTAAATCTTGGGCAAATTTGCCATATCAGTGATTAGTAGAACGGTAAAAGGTAATCCCTACAGAATTAATTTTTAAATCTTAACAACTCCATTTCGTCAGAAAATTTCGATTAAAAAATGCACTAAGCGCTAACGTAAGATACTTTAAAAAGAATAATATAAATAATCATTTCAATTATTTTTTCTTTTAATTATAAATTTCGAATCTTGAAAAATACACAGAAAATCTTGATTGTATTTACAACGACAAAAAAAATAAATAATATACAGTATTTCAGAATTGCAATTGCGAGGAATTGAAATCAATATTATACGATGACATCTTAGATCTTTTTTATAGATTATTTATAACATTAAAAAATTATAAATTAAAAATTTATAGGTTTCATCTTTTTTAATTAATATTAAAAAGTTGCAACTTGATATACAGGGTGTTTCAAAAATACACGGCATAATTTCAGGTATGTATTTCCCACATGTAGACAATCAAAATAGTTCATTACAACATATGTCCGGAAATGCTTCATTTCCGAGTTATGGCCTTCACAACATTGAAAATCACCGGAACGTTTTTCGTATTTACAGATGAAGCACAGTTCACACGAGATGGCATAACAAATTTCCACAATCAGCATGTATGGGCGTATGAAAACCCAAATGCAACTGTTGTATCTCATCACCAGGTGCGGTTCTCCCTCAACATGTGGGCCGGTATCATTGGTGATCGATTAGTTGGACCCCATGTACTTGTAAACAGACTTACGGGGCAGGCGTACACAAACTTCCTGGAAAACACCATACCTCATGTTTATGACGACACTCCACTGATCGATCGTCAGCACGCTCACTTCTTGCATGACGGCGCTCCTGCACACTTCAGTCGTACGGCTCGCCGGTACTTGGATCGAACGTTTCCTGATCGATGGATAGGTAGAGGTGGCCCAATTGCTTGGCCTCCACGCTCACCTGATCTGAACCCTCTCGATTTCTACTTGTGGGGCCATTTAAAATCATTGGTTTATTCGTCTCCGGTGCCTGATTTGGAATCCCTTCGGAATCGAATTGTGGCACGTTCTGAGGACATACGCAACATTCCTGGAGTGTGGGATCGTGTTCGCAGGTCATTGAGACATCGATGTGAGGTCTGTATTCAAGCAGGAGGTGGTCATTTTGAACATCTTCTGTAATGGCAACGACCGGCGGAACGAAAAACGTTCCGGTGATTTTCAATGTTGTGAAGGCCATAACTCGGAAATGAAGCATTTCCGGACATATGTTGTAATGAACTATTTTGATTGTCTACATGTGGGAAATACATACCTGAAATTATGCCGTGTATTTTTGAAACACCCTGTATAACTAATAGTTAAAACAGTTTGGAGAAATGGTTTTATCTAACGATATCTAAAGATGAGCACAGCTATTTTTATTCAAAGGAATCTCGACATTTCTGGTAAAACAAAAATTTAAAACGTCGGAACAAATGTGGAACCCGCAAAAGTTAAAACAAATAATAAAAACTCGCCGAAAGGACAAATGGCGAGAAAATTCATGTGCCGCTACACGCGGCCTCTAGGAATTTATTTAGCGCATGAAAATAAGAAAGCGCAGGTAAATATTAACAATAATAACAAGGGGTGAGACCAAGTTGTATACAAAATGACATCCTGGTACAGCTGTTTCACGCTAATATGGCGATCATCAGCCAGGAGCAGTCATCAGTATACAACCAAGTCTCGATACACGGGGCCTAAGAAAAAAAATTGATGCTTAGTAAACGAAATTTCTAGAAATTTCCTCAAACTTTTTTTGGATTAAATATCGCAAAACAAAACCAATGGGAATCAAGTCACTCAAAGTACTTGATTCCCATTGGTTTTGTTTTGCGATATTTAATCCAAAAAAAAGGTTTGAGGAAATTTCAAGAAACGGTGAAGATGAGTTCTGTTCTTAGGGAAAGTTATGTTTTCTATCATTAATTTCTACCTGTAATTTATTGTTATCGATATTTCGAAAACCTTTCAGTCATACAAGTTATTGATAGTAAAAATGAATTCTATAATCTTAAAAAATCCTGTCGATTCTACTTTATTCTTTTTTTTTTTTTTTTTTTTTTTTTCTTTTGATTTTTTATTTCGTTTCTGGAAAGTTACAGACGAAAAAATATTTAGTTGAGTTGCAATAGAACAAAGGTCGATAGAACAAAGACGAGTTGGTGGATGGAGAAAACTTGGCTTGTGGCTTTGTGGGAAATAAATCCTCCTCACTGCTGTTGAGAAACGTGACAATGTGTCAATTAAAGAGCTCTTTAGAACTAAGATTCGAAGGGAATCGAGGAGAATCCAAGTGACAAAACAAAGCTGATTATTTCTTTAAAGAACTCTAAAGTAAATCGACATGAAAACATCATTTTGAACTGAATCGAAAATGTTGCATGTTACAATATTTAGAATTATTAAATGTAAACGAGCTGGTTTGAATTAAAAAAAAATAATTGCCACCAGACCTAATCTTTTAAATTCAAATTTCATATACTATTATTTTCATGCAATTAATTTTGTTTCTGTCACATGACTGATTAAAGTATCAATTTCCATATCTTCTGCTGGTGATGTAGTAATTTAATAGTCTTTTGTTTTTTGATTGTCAAGTCATAAATAAGACGAAAATCTTTTAAAAAAAACTGAGTTGCAATGAAAAAAAGAAGAGGATTTCTGAATCAGCATGTAAAATATGATAACTGGCTGACATATTCTAAATAGTATAAATCAGGTAATAATGTCAATATTTGGATCCGTAAAGTTAAGCCTTCTTTAGGAGAATTTGAAAACATTATGTTAATACGCTCCTTGACAAAAAAATAGCAGAGACATAGGAAGCGATTGATGACAATATCACAGCAGCAGGACGATGCCCCTCGGAGCTGCAATATACAATAAAGTCACCTTTAGTATCTGATTGGTTGGATACATACGGTGATACGACACAGATATCGTATATTGTGTTGCGGCAGATTTGCTGACTGTTCTTGCAATAACGCTCCAAATCACGAACACTGCTACATGACGACAGTTCGCGTCCCAACTGGTCCGAGATATGCTCGATTGGCGACAAATCAGGCTAGCGGGCAGAGCAAGGTAATGCCGCAAGATAATGTCGCAAGATGACGTAGACGGTACTGTGAAACCCTACCGTGTGTGGACGAGCTTTAGCTTGTTGGAAAATTGTTCCTGGGCGCCCAGCCAGGAAAGGCACCACAGGGCCGCAGGATCTCCTAAACGTATCACTGGGCTGTCAATGTCCATCGTTTCAACGATTCAATGGTACCCCAGACCATCACCCCTGAAGTGGTGGGAGCTGTATGCTGCTGTAAAGTGAGATTGGGATTGTAGCACTCACCTGTTGTCCGCCAAACCCTGACATGGAGTTCATCCGTTCCCAAGCAAAAGCGGGATTCGTTGCTAAAGACGATACGTCACCAGTACGTGGCATTCCACGTTGCTCTCTGCTGACACCACTGCAAACGCAGTCGACGGTGCTGAAGTGTTAAAGCCACAAAACTGAAAGGGCGTCTAGAATGCAGATTCGCCTCTCCTAGGCGTCTGGAAGAGACAGGGTTCCCTTATGACCCTGCCTTATGACCTTGTCGCTGGATAGTGGACAAGGAAGCCATTTATCTGTTCGTGCCTTTCTGACGATCCAGCGATTCTCTTTCCTGATGGTCTGCACGGGCCGTCCAGAGCCGGTCCGCCCTGCAGAAGTGCCTTTGTGTGTCCATTATTCCCAACACGATCCCACTTTAAAGTGAGAACGACCTAAATGGAGGGCAATCCACCTCACGTTTTTCATTTGCATAATTACCCTCGCCAAAGCTATTTACTTAATTTCACGATTATAGATTGGTTTTTTTTTTTCTTGGTGCGCAAATGTTTCGGTCAATGAGTGTATGTTCATTTCCATTTTTTTTTTAAATGGATGATGTTTGAGACTGTTCCCCGGAACTTTAGAAGTCTACCTGAATAGGGAATAACTCAACCCCGTTGCATATTTCAAATGTGATTAACATGGTCTACTCTTTATTTGCTTCGTTCTGTTGTACACTTTTTAAAGGCGCACGAGCTCTAGAGAATAAGCTGCGCCAAGAACAATTTATGAAAATGAGAGTAAATTTTTGAAAGGAAGATAAATGTCCACAAAGAAACACAGAAGAAAGAAACATCGAAGCCCCGTCAGAATTCAAGCTCAGGTTCTCATAAATGGCCACCGCTTTAATAAATCCACTGTGCCCGAACACTGTGGCATTTGTCCAGATCATAAAAAAATTAGAGTACTTGTGGTCTAATTAAAACACATTTTTCTATTCCTCTAAGTAATCAAGGAAATTAAATTCAATTAAATTCAATTAAATCATTTCTTTTCTATGAGTTTTCGTTGCATTCACTTACAATATTAAAGCAATCTTTTCTTTTTGGTTCCTCAACGACATTGATTTCGTTTCGGAAGAATCAGGAAGAAAAGTCTTTCTGGGATAAATTGAATCCATCAGAGATTGTCAAAATCTTCACTTACATGACATTTCTCATTATTTCTCCTGTTCACCTTCTTTTTCGTCTAAGTTTTCCTAATTCGGTCTGTCTTTGAGCATAAAATTGAAATAGGAATTTCGGAACAAGAATATATCCGGATATTTATAAGCATGAGGAAGAACATTAATAGTTTTCACCATTGTGTTGTTTCCATAAAGATAAGTAATTCAAAGTGAAACAGTAACAAAATTATATATAAAATAATTACAGTTAATGTGCCAAATTTCCTGTACCCTACGGTAAGATTTAAACCTGCTTGTTAAAATTGCCAATGATAGTTTAAATTTAAATTTTTTTCTTTTAGTTCCTCTAGATAAATTGTTGTTTAGTTTTCGTATCATATTACAGAGATTTCTAGACAAACCATGATTTTTATAATCGATTATCATCAATTCACTTATGAATCCATTTTGTATCAAATATAATAGGAACTAAACATCAAGAATTGCCTATTTACCGATATGTTGTTTTTTTATGACGATAATTAAAAAATAATTTTAAAAAAACTATAAGGATATTTCTCACACTCTAAACTTGATCCACATCAAGAAGGATCTTGCAATTCTAAGCCTAATGATCCCAGAAAAGTTTAGGGTTGTGTATTATAGCGTGTATTGTAGAGGATTTGAAGGTTACTTAGTTTACTATATGTTCATTGTTGCGAAAATCAATATCAATCTATCTTTCGCAGACTAAACTATCAATTAAACTATCAATTTTTAATAGATAAAAAAAGAGATTCGAATTTTCTTTCCTTGGATAGCTACGGTAGAAAAAGAGCTGTTTATTTTCGTGATTATCATTTGATGTTGAAAACCAGTGAATGACTCCGAAATTTCTATTAATTTCTCTAATCATCTCTTGTATTCCATAGAACTGCCGATTTGCTTTTGAAATATGATCTAACTTCCTTGGATCATTAGCAGTCAAAGTGAAATAACGAAGTTAAAAATTTGTTTCACTGGTTTGGCCATTGAACACAGAAGCCCCACTCCCTGTGCTCCATTCCGGTCTGATGTTAAATCAATTAGTTTTAGTTAATTTTCATCTTAGTTTACTTTGCCTATAGGGTCTTTTACTTTAAAAAGTTTAAATTTTTACCATAAGTTCCCTCTACTTTTTAAAAGTCAAGGCTTCCTATAGGGATTTTTATTCCCTGAAAATAAAATGAAATTAAATTCTTTAGTTTAAGTCTACGGTAGTTGCAATGCACTCAGCGTGCTCAGTTCTTTTAATGTTATTTCTCTCCATATACCTTCAAGCCATAAGAGCAAGTTCTAATTAGGAATCCAGCTAGAGAAATAAAGCAACAACATTAGACATGACATCTAACATGAAGTGAAAAAGTTCACTGCCATAAAGAAGAGAGCAACATAAAGCAGAAACGGCAGGGGATGTGCTGTTGTTTATTTAAAAGAATTTAGTTTTAGATCGTTATTTAATTTTCTCAGAAAGGTTTGGAGATTTTAATAGTCTTAAAAATACTCCTCTTTAGCTCAATTGGAAGAAAAGAAATTTTACATCTGGAATATTTCTTATCGGAAAAAGCGAAATCTTTTATCGACGGAATAAATAAAATGAGGAAAATTTCACTCGTTAGATACTTTTCGAAAATTGAAGCAATTTCATCAAATTTCATCAACTCTTTACATTTTGTAGAAATTGAATTTTGTAGAATTACGTTTATTTATCTTAAATAAGCAATCATTAAATAATTTCATGTCTCCCAAGACAGCAACAGACGGTTCTATTGTTAGACAGAAATATTAAAGATAACCCAATTTTGAAGGTGGCTTTAATTTGATATTACTTACTTTTCTTGAATTACCTTGCTGCTATAAGTTGCTGTAAGTTGAGAATTTATTACTCTCCTAGAAGAGCTAAGATCACAGGACATATCTGTCTCGATGTATTCCATTTCTTCATGTGCTACAGACAATCGTGGAAAATTCTGAAAAATTGGTTCGGAGAAACTTTGAGATTATCCGAAGGAATAGGATTGAAGATCAAATTGGATTATATCAATTGATTGCTGAAACATACATCTAACTTAATGATGGCATTAAATTCATCTTAGCGATTATACCGGGTGATTATCAGTAAAGTAACCCTACTCTCAGCTCTCTACAATGGATTGTAATCAACATATCTTCAGGAAAATTGATGTATATGCTAATTAGACCAAGGGGAAGTAATTCCGATGAAAAAAACATTGGTTCAAAGTTTCGCACCAGTATTATTGTATTGTGCCATTCAGACAATGTTTACAGCGCTATATTTTCTCCTGGTAGCAAAACTATGAACAATTTTCATCGAAATCACTTCCCCATGTTCTAATTAACGTATATACCAATTTTTCTTGAGATATGCTGATTAGAACCCACTCCAGAGAGCTGAGATTAGGGTCAATTTAATTATAACTACTCTGTACTAAAAACATAAAAATTAAAAGTTCGTTTAGGTAATGAAAAATAAACAAAAACAAAAATTAGCCTTTATAACATCTACCATTGATGGTTTTGTATTGACGAAGATGTTTTAAGATTTATCTAATTCTCTGTGTCTTTCATTTTTTTATAAAAGATAAGTTACAAATTAATTTATCTTTTATCAATTGCAGTATTTACAATAATACATTTACATTCCTAAAATCTAAAAAAAAAGCCTGAAAAGTTTTAATGAAGCTGTGAAACAGAGTTTTTTAAAATTGTTCTATTTCCTACAAAATGATTGTAATCAAATGAATTGTACCAATTTGTTACATTTGTGATACTAATTTGAATTAGTAGCGAAATGCAAATATCTTTGGAAAAATTAAATTTCATGTAAATCCTGTCGCACTATCTGTAAATTACTGTTGATTAGGCAATACCAAATTAACTAGTTTAAATACTATATTTTAAATTGGCAATTAATGTCATTGTGTTGATTTAACAAATAACTTAAATTTGGTTGATATAAAGAACAAAAATTTGAATTTTTAAATACCGTATTACAAATACAATTTCAAGCAGCCCATTAATAAAAATGTTTGAAGAACGAATACTGAAACTTGTATACGATGTAAGTAAATATTCTAATTTATTTTACAAGAGAATTACAATAGAAATGTTAGCAACTGGAGTTATTTGTCTAATTAAAAGAAATTCAATTAAAAAGGCAAATTTTTTTTTAATGTTATTTTTTTTTACCTAGTAAAAGCAATTTGTTGTCAAAATGAGTTGAATCGCTCCTGGGAAGATCGCTTCTGTATCTTTAAAAAGAACA
This sequence comes from Thereuonema tuberculata, assembly GCA_023159025.1. Lineage (NCBI taxonomy): Eukaryota > Metazoa > Arthropoda > Chilopoda > Scutigeromorpha > Scutigeridae > Thereuonema > Thereuonema tuberculata. The sequence continues at coordinate 151,394,440 of JAFIDM010012231.1, forward strand.
TGACAGGATCATCTCTTATCCTTAATCTTCAACTCCATTATCAACATCGAAGTTTTGCTTTTTTTCCCCTCTTTTTCGTTTCTCTTGGGAACCAACTGGTGATGGTTTCATTGAGTCTTTCGCATTTCAAAGGAACATTAAATAGAAAGAAGGCATAAAATGGCCCCACTGAACTGAACTGTCTGATTCTTCGTGATTTCGAGTCTTTCTACTGTGACGGAACATGTGACTGAATCGTTAAAGCTGCTATTTCATTTTCATTCTTAAACGAAAAGTAATTAAGACAAATTTAATGCTATTTTCTTATAATCTAATTTGAAAATAGAGCTCAAAAGGGCTTTAAAGATTTAGCATTTAAGTTTTTGTGTTCCAGTACAAAAAAAGATAAGAAAAAAGGTTTTGTAATTGCAATTCAACTCAGGTTTTTCTGGATTCTAAACTAATTCAACATCTACTAACTTCTCTGGAAGATGAAACTTTAAAATAACTTAGGTTTATTTGACCCTGTTCAATTTAGTAGAAATAAGACTAGATTAGATGCCTTGTTCTATTTATATTGAACAGCAGGAAAAGCTTCGTTTCATTCAAAACTTTATTACAACTCAGAACACATGAAACATAACATTTTTTAACTTTAATTAAGATAGATAACTGAATTCCAAAGTCATTTTGGTCATAGATAACGAAGTAAATACAATATATAAACAAATTAAGAGACACAGAATCTCAAAATGTTACAGAAATTTCAATGTCAAATTTTTACTGAAAAAGTGGTATCCTTCAACCTTCTCAACACCATGAAAGTTTTTCTGTACGGCTTTTAAGCTTTCCAGTAAAGCTAACGGACAGAAATGAATCTCAATCCTTGTAAACTACCCTGGAGATCGTATCAATTCTGAGTGAGAGGTATGGCACTACTATACCTCTCAATGCGATATTGTCAGTGCGCTATCTCTTGCATTTGACAGTAGACGAACGAAATGACATTCGTTTCATACAACAAACGATTTCGTTCGGTAAATTCATTCTGAATATACAGTAATACTATTAGGAATAGATTTGGAATAGATTTCAAATAGCCACTGCCGTGTAAGAGGATCTGTTCAGCTTTCTAACTTCAGTAGTACAATCCATTTTTATGAGCTACATCCTGGACAACACCAATAATACACATAAAATTTACAATTCCAATATTTGTTAGAATTTCACTTTCCGCAATTCGATTATATCCCTTACTGTGGCTTTAAATTTAATAAATATTCAGTTTTGCAAAATTGTATTGCTTTATTCATATACGTAGACGTACAAAATAGAAAAGATCGTATCATCATTCATTATTAGTTTTATCATAGTAACATCCAAGGAATTTAAGCGCAGGCCTAGAGACAAAGAACGGACATAGAGAATCAAATCTGTTATGCACACTAAGCAATTCTCAAAACTGTTATTTACTTTCTTTTATAATTTTTAATTTTAATATTCTTCTATTATATAAATAACGATACATTACTTTTAGTTCTTCAAGTAGCAGTTTTTAAAATTGAGCTGCTTAAAATAGAGGAATTTAAATATGAGTTTGAAAATTAAGTCCTTACAATTAAAGAATACTCAGAATCTTGTCATGTAATAAACAATTATTTATTCCTCAATTGAATTTCATTTTTGTAACTTATTGAAAAATATAAATTTATTAATATTTTTTTAATGTTTTGACTATGTTGTTAATATGAACTAAAAGCCAACATGTCTTTACTTTTCTTTTTTAAAAGCTGTGTCCAGCAATAAGCGTTTTATAGCTTTCCTCGTGGGCAATCTCAGGTGGCTCACGACATTCAAAGAGGTTTCCGCTAATGGATCCAAGGGATATCAGTGTCGTCTCAAAGAAAAAAAAAATCTCTTCAATGCTCTTCTGGCTATTTGCTTTCACCCCTCTCTTCTGACTTCTTTTATTTTGTGACAAATCGAGTTTATTTGGAATGCCCACCACCATTTGCCTTCACTGACATCATTTCTACTTCAATGATTTGAGAGTTCTTGAAATAAATCTTCTAGAGTAATTTTGCTAGTTTATGGCTTCAAACTGGAGTTTTATTTTTGCAGCTTCCAAGAAAGAATCTATGATTTTTTACTACAACATTAATTTCATAATTTTCTGAGAATGTTTCTACCAAAAATGTCCTGATTTGTTAATATTAGCAAAAAAAAAAATGATATTTGTGCTGACTGAAAAGGTTTCCTTTAATTCATTTTTTAAGCTTTTAGAAAATGATTGGAACGATGGAATATGTCCATTCTCTGTATCCAAAGCTGTAGCTTTCAGAAGTCAGACAAGAAGATGAACTAATTTAAAGGCATTACCAACAATGACCACATAAATAAGAAAGGGTTGAAATTTCTAAATTTCACTGGAAAACTCTCAGTGTGAAGAGTCAAGAAATCGTGGCATTTCTTTTTCGGGAAGATCACTGGTAAATTAACTGAAATACCAGTAGTAAATGGTATTTGAAAGCAAGGCGCTTACTTGCAAAATGTATAGTTATCACAAAATTTTGTTGAAATTATATGTTTTGTATGTTTGATGAAGAACTATCAGATGTTTAAACTATTTAAACAATTTAAACTGTTTGTATTTAATAAACGAATGATGTCTTGTTATAGATGAAAGACATCATCATAAGTAAAATGAAGATAGTTAAAAGGCATTAACAATGAACAAAGTTGTTCATTGCAAATGCTTGCAAATGCTTACATGAGAAGGAAAGACGAACTAAATAACAAATCAAATGTAAAAGTACTCGCTGAATTAAGAAGAAAGGAAATCTATAAATTAACAAATGAACAAATGATTCATTTCAATAGGACAGAAATAAAGAAAATGTTAAGTAGGTTTTTAAAGTAATGATATATCCAATAGAAACCACCAATTTCATCCACAACTGAAATCTAATATAAATTACAAAATTTGCCCTTCTTTAAATATATTTCCTTAGAGAAATCCGTCATTCTAAAAACTTATAACATAATATAATAATTTATAAAAATGGAAAATAATGCATAAAGTATCAGTAAGTATCAATAAGTTCTCATATTAATTCTAAATAACCTTTATCTACAAATTGAGTTCTATTTTAACACAACGATTCGTAATGTAATCTTTCTAATCATATGAGTCATTTGAGTTGTAATAATAGTTACGTTAAGAGAATAGTAAAGGAGTGATGTTAGTATGAGGAAAACAATATTAACGACCGTAATATTGTGTTCTCCGTCCTTCGCGCTTTTACTATATTGAAAAAAAATATTCTTATTCAATAAAAATTCGAGAATTTTAGAAAATTATTGCAAGGTTAGAATAAAATAGGATTCCAAATTCTTAGAAAATTAAATGCATAAAGCAATTTTTTTACTGTTTATATTCTGAGAATGCTTATCGCATCGAAAAAAGCTCAATATCTCTCCGAAAATCCTGCAAATAATAGGGATAAAACTCATGAAAAATGCAAATTTATTATTACTTGTTTATATATTAATTAAAATTAAAATTGAAAATTGAACTTAATTGTAAAAAATGTTCTAATCTTAATTTCAGAAATATCGATTGCAAATTGTGATTTTGAAATATTTGATTTTAATTTTATTTTATCCGTGCATGGAATAACTCAAATTTGTAATATTTAATTTATTAATTTCACTTTTGTTAAAAAAGTATGACTGTGATTCTATGGATTCAAATTTAAATACGATTTTGTTTACTAGACATATTCTCCAATCCTCTTTCAATAGAATATTTTTTTACTTTCTTGAATCTAATCATATAATTACATGTTAAAGTAAATGATCCACCCTTGCATTTAATGACTAATTTTTATTGAGAAAAAAATATTTTAAGTCTAAGATAGGATTCCAAATAGCATAGAGCAGCGTTTCCCAACCGGTGGTGGGTCGCAACTTGATTCTAAAACTATCAGAAACAATCGAATAAACCATCAGAAAAGATCAGAAAAATCGAAAATCGATCGTATATAACGAAGGGATACGATACAAATATGGTTTTATTCTATATTCTTCTATTCCTATATATGTGGAGGTATTCCAATAAGGAAGGGTGGGTCGCCAGCTGAAAAACGTTAAGGAAAGGTGGATCGCCAGCTGAAAAAGGTTGGGAACGTTTGGCATAGAGCATTCTTAAAAAATGGCGTCCAAATAGCAATTTTTTATCGAAAATTTTCATGAAGGCTCTTTAGTAGAACATTGGCTATTTAAAAATTTAAAAACTTTCACTTTCTTTTATTTGAAAATTCTACATTATTTGTGCACGAATTTTTCTATTTTTAATGACTTGTCTTCTCCTTTAAACAATTAGTTCTCTTCATTACTAATTAATTTCTCTGCTTTTTATATATATTACAAAATTTAAAAAATCATCAGAAAATATTATGAAATTTAATGAGCAAAGTTTATTGCTTTTCTGCTTTACCTGGAAAAACAAAATAATTTAAGTAAATAAAATAACAGTAAGTGTAAGTAACCATGTAAATAAATAAAGTAACAGTAATGTAAGAGAACTCTTTTCATTTAAATTTGAATAAAAATTAAGAACTAAACAAAAAAATGTTTGCAATAACAAAATAATTTTAATTTTTTTAATTAAATAAGAAGAATAATGAAAAAAAAGGATGTTTTAGAAAATAAAGTGGAAGAAAGGAGAAACATAATAAATACATTTAAAGCAAGAATTATAATATTTGCATTGAAAGCAATTTCATTATTTAAACAATTTTAAATATTTTATTATCACTTATTGGAAAAAAAATCAGATATTTATCTTAAGGAAATAATGAGATCAAATACTTGGGGAAAATACTTCTGATCACATTGACGTAGTGCTACGGCGCGGCGTTTAATATATTCCGACGAATCAATCGCCAAAATTACATGTGCATAGGGTGTGATTCTTCATTCTGCTAAAGAGAATAGATTGAAATTAAAATGACTGAAATCTAAAAACGAATATAACTGAAGTATATGAAGTATATGTTTTTAAAATTAAAGGGAAAAAGAATTTATGTTCATTCTCTTCTTCATGTTATATTCATGTAATATTCATATATGAACTTATTTCTTTGTAATTACCTGTTTATGTTCGGATTTTACAGTCTCTTGGAAACGTTCTATCTTTCAAATGTCCTTTCTTTAATACCTGAGTGTCATCAGAAGCCACTTATACGAAATCATTACATTGAGAGAATATTCATCCGTTTTTCATTGTTCAATGTCAAAATTAAATGAAGGGGAAGTTTTTTCTTTGAAATTTTCTAGCTTAAAACAGCTACTTTCTATTTTAATAATAAATATTTAATGAAGTTTTCCATACTGTTAGTATATACACAGGTTCCACATAGGGGAGAGTTAGTTGGTCCCTCAGAAACCGGACCCGGCCGTCAAAGGGGCCGGGCTTAGGTCATAACCAAAAAAATTTATATAAATTAAATTTAAAAACAATTGTAAAAATTTGAAAAAATTCCAATAATTTCAGTAATAATTTGTAAACTAAATCCTTTGTAATAATAATATGGAAGATTGAAATGTTATTAATATTATTACCAAACTCATTATTGTATTAATATGGAAGATTGAAATATTATTAATAATATTACCAAACTCATTATTGTAATTATATAGAAGTTTAAAATGTTTGAAATGATGTTAATTGTATATATTATTACCAGATTCGTTACTGTATCTTACGAAAAGTTTTTCCATATATTAAGCCTAATGAAGCGGTTAAAAGACAATAAACTGCGAAATATTGCGAAGACAAAAAGAAGATGAGTTTTGTATCATTAATAATAATTAATTGCATATTGAGTTCGAATATTAGAGAATAAATTAACCTATCACTTCTAGACTTTTTTTTTATAATTAAATCTACATTTTATACAAACTACTTTTCTGCTTTAACCTTCTGCATAGAGCTATTTTGATTACAATATTTGCATAAAGCAAATGTTTTCTAAATTTCATTTCTAAAGTTTTGGGAGACCTAGAAAAAGTAGATGTTGGTGTTAAATTAATTTATTCTCAAAACAACGCTAATAACTGTATGTGGAATGTTTAAAAGGGAGAAATATAAAATAGTGTGGTGTTTTCGCGATATTTTTGGCTAAGAATCTATGATTTGGACCACAACGTGGGAGGAAGTGACTTTAGGGCCCTCAATTTGGTACCTGGGCCCTGAATTTGATGTGGAGGGCCTATATTTACAAATATCATCGAACAAAAATTATTTTAACTATCCTATGTGACGATAAAAATAAATAAATAAATAAATTGATCATCGGAAGCACAAGTGTGCCTCAAAAGAAAAAAAATAATAGAAAAAATGTAAAATATGATAAATTTTAGAAATATCATTCGCCAAAAATGATTGTACCGACAGGTACAAATATCATCAATGTCATCTATGGTGTATGTTAAATGTTTTTTTTTTCAGTAATTTAATGCTCTAATTTAATTCTTTTGCTGAAGATGTAAATGCTGGTACAGAAATTAATTATTTTACTTTCATGTCGATTGTCTTTATTTTACTAATTTTGGAGGGACCTATTTTCTACTCATAATGAAGAATAATCTCTATTGCCGATGTAGCATAGTTTGAGGTGGTCATCCCTTAATCTATGAAAGATTTCAAACATTAATAATATTTAGAAAACTATATTGTTTAAAATGTTGAGCTGTGCTAGCAAAACGATGGAGAAGGCATAGTTCTTCTATTATAAGAACAAAACATTTCTGTGCGGTGAAACTTCCATTAGCTTATCGTTAAGAAACAAACGATATCTATCATTTTAGACTTTAGAAAAAAATAGTTATCTATTAAAGAAAATGGATAAGTTTAGTTAAATAATTTTGCTTCTAATGTATAAAAAAAAAAATATCTGAATAAGAACAGCTGGAAATTAAAAGAAATTGGTAAAAGATATGGAGTAAACTTAAATTTTGAATATAGAAATAAGTTAAAAAATATTTTGTGTAAAAAGATAAATAGCAATGACAAGAAGTTTGAAATGGGTGTTGTTTATAAATTAGATTGCATGAATTGCGATTCGTTCTATCTTGGGGAGACGAAAAGAACAGTTCAAGAACGCATGGGGGAACACGAATATTATATTAGACAAAAATTAGTAAAGGAATCTGAAATTGCTGAACACTGTAAAGACAAGCAACATTGTATCAATTGTGAAGTAAACATTTTATATAATGAAACAAATACAAAAATTAGAAAGACAATAGAAAGCCTATGTATTCGAAATTCGAAAGAAAAAAATCTCAATAGATGTGATGGAGTTAAAGTTAGTGAAAATTTAGTAAAATTGGCTAGAGAAATGCTTAACAAAAAATTTGTAACCTCTAACAAAACGGTAATAATCGAAAAATTAAAGTGTTAATAGGCTTTCTATTATCCATCTAATTTTTTGTATTCGTTTGATAAGAATTTGTGATTATTAATAATGTGTGATTGTTATATTGTAGATTATCTTTTATTATTATTGTATTGACGTTTTTTAACTGTTAATGTCAATATTTTAAGGTCATTGTTGTAATAGAATCTCGTCAATTTATTATTATTGTAGAAAAGGCTTGAAAAAGAGGAGACGGTTAATTTTTTATCTCCTTGAAAATTCGTTTTTTCAGTTAATAAATGTAGTTTGACATTTATTTTCTGGTGTTATGATGTTTAATAATATTTATTATAAAAATTGATAGTGTTTCAAACAACATATAATGAAGCATAAAGAGATTAGATGTCTCTACTTCATTATTTGAATAATAATGAAGTAGAGACATCTAATTGAATATTTTACTTTCTTTCCATTTCCAATTCAGTTCTTATTGGAAATAAGCTAAAGGCTTCAATGTCCAATTATTCAAAATCAGCATATTTTTCTACACCTAGAATTTTCTTTCATTTGATTATTTACATGCTTTTGGTAGCAAACAAACTGTACCAAGCGCCGCTCATCTTTCATTATGCTGTAGCTTAGACTGCTGCTAGTTAGGTGTTTAGTCATCGTTCGGTTGACTTCCCAGCAAATCTTCAGGAAATTTTTAGCCAGCTAAAAAAGCTTAACAAGTGAACAGGTTAAGGTTTACTCAAAAGCATAAGTCAAGCTTCGCATTTGATAACATTAAAGCAAAATTATCCATCACTTTTCTTCTCTGGAAGCCTCTGGAACTAGATTTGGATGTGAAATCCGGAGTCTTTCGGAATGGATAATTGCGATGATTCCATTGGACCCACGTCTGATGGAATTCAATGTGACGTAAACGGAGATGAATACAAAAGTCCAGTCGAATGGCATCGCCCTGATTCACTGAACTGCTGCCAATAAATCGTGAGCGGGGGTGGCGCCAAGTCCTTTGGAAGCAAAAGCACTCATTATCCAAGTCGCTTTGCTTTCACCTCAGGAAATCAATAAAGTTGTCAACAAGGACTTGTCAACGAAGAACCCCATAGATCAACAAGAAAACCGACACAGGCAGGAAGGAGGCATTTGTCAAAATCAGACGTAATCCAGTAGCCACACCTAGATTAAATTCAAAGCAAGTAGAGAAAGCAGAGCATTAATAGTGTTTCGATTTATCGGCAGTTGATATGTCCTGTTTATATCTAATCGTGATCGTTGCATAAAAAGAAATTCAATTCACAGACTGCGTCAGTCATATAGAAAAGCGGGGAAAATGAGAACTAATTAAATTTAAGGATTTTTAAAATTAATTTCTTTCAGCAAAAATATTATCTTTTTCTAATCTTTGCAGTTGATAGTGTAAAAAGTGGTAATAATTTAAAATCAGAAATTCACTGATTTTCTGCAATTTACAATATTGTAATACAGTCATCGTTGTTTTGTTTCTAAATGTTCTACTATAGATAGATAGATAGATATAAGATAAATTAACAAAATTATTTTCTTCTAATATTTGCACTTTTTTTTTTAATTCAAATATTAACATGAAATGTTAAAAGCGAAACTTTCAACTGAACTAAATAAGCAAATCTTATTATAGAATCATCAAATATTAAATAAAATACACAGATAGTCCTCGAATTCCACAAGTTCAACTTTCACAATTTGTACATTTAAAATAATAAAATGTATTTTTCTCCAGTTATTCTTCAGATTTTCCAAGAGCCTACAATGTTGAATTATATGTTTCGTCGATTATATGTAATACCAAGAATATATTACGGAATGGTTTCAAAAAGGCCATACACAAACTATAAGAAAAAATATAGTAGAAAATTAATATAAATAACTATACACAATTGGGTTTCATTCCGGGCTTGCCGGCCGTTTTCAAGTGGAATGTCATCAAGGTACAGACTGTTTAATAAAATACAAAAATAATAATAATCGATGATTGGATAATTATTAATCTGTACCTAGTTACCTGGTACCTAGTTTGTGTGTATGGCCTTTTTGAAACCATTCCATTAAATTTACACACGTTAAACTATTGAAGAATATATTACATGCTCAAAAATTTCCGAGACCCTCTATATGCCATGCGATCGCGACAAGTTTTCAGCGTCTTCTTTGTCTTGCGCTGGATGCTCATTATGTTGTGCGTTGGGAATCCGAATTTGATGTTTAACCTGTATTTAAATTTTCATAATACTTTTCACTTTATTGTCTCTTTATTATTTTTACTGTTATTCTGCATAAATAAATTAAGCGTATGTATACGTTGTTATATATATACTTTTTTATTTGTTAATTTGTTTTTTAAGATGTTTCTTTTAAAGTTGAATTCTAAGTGAAATTGCGGCAGTTTATCAAACTGGCTTCCAAGAATTCTTGTTTTATTTTTTGAGATAAATTACAATACAATTACCTGTTGTTATTAAGGCTGGTCAAAGAATAGATTTGTTTTGAACTTAATGTTGCAATTGCGTGCATTACTATCATTTCCAAAGGATATCCTGAAGGCCATTTCAAGGAGAAACCTCGTATCATTCAGAAGTAACATGTCATCATGTAGTGCCTAATCTATCTTGGCAAACAATACCTTACTTTAACTACTTCTCATAAAGCTACTTAATCATTTTGAATAATTTAAATTTGAGATCAGTTAATGGATTACAATTTAATCAGATAAACTGAAAAAAGATTATGAAAAAAAAATATCTGAATACTTGACCAAAAATACAATAGGATTTATATTGATAATAAACTAACTTTCAACTCCCAGAAACTCCCACGCACCCAAGTTTTAATATAAATATCGGATCAAGCGAAATGAAATTCTGTGTCGCTTAAGTTAGGTATTTTAATATCTTAAGCTTTTGTTTTACATACATAATTTTGTATGATTCTACGATGTAAATCAAAATGTTTTATGTGATTTTACATTTTACACAACATTAATTAACATTGTTCTCTTTTTTTTTTTAATAATTTTTTTAAGTGTGAGTTTTTTTCTTCTTTCTTTTCTATATTAATGATAAAAACATTTCACTATTTAATACACATATAATTGAAATATCAGGTAGCAGGAATTTGAGAGAATATTAATCAAGAGAAACAGAAAAATCGGCCATAGCAATTAAATTAATTATTACAAGATTAATAAGAGAAATCATTTTAATTTTATTATTAAATACTGTTATCTTGAGAAACTGTAGATTGTAAACACTAAGATTGTAAACAATAATTTTTAAAACTAAGATGAAGTTTCTCTGTCCGTTATCCTAATTTGCTTAATACATTTAATTAAGCGAATGTTAATTCGAAGCAGGGAATAAAAAAGACAATTGCTGTTGAATTAAAATGGAAGAATCGTTGATATTTCGTTTAAGTCAATTCAGAACTGTTTTTTTTTTTTTATTAAGGATATTATATTTTATTAATTTTTTGCAGCTATTTGATTTAATGATAATTTTTATGCCCCTACTTATTAGTTAAATGTTATGATTAAAATGATAAAATAAGAACTTACAGAATAAAGTTAGTTTAAATCTGTGCCACTGGGAAAAAGAGAAACAATTATGAGAATAAGTTAAAAATAAAAGAATTTCATAAAGAAATTCTACATTCTTCTGAGTCTATCTATATTCTTTTGAGTCTTCAAACAATTTTATTTTCAAATGTATCTTTTCACTATTTACAGAAAGCATTTTTGTTCATCCAATTTCGAAATGTTGTGTTGAATTTTAGATTATGAAAAAAAACAAGGTAGGGAAAGCGATTAGTAAACCAATCACAATGCTTCGCAACGTCTTCTGATAAGAAAATATTGATATTGCTTTAATTTCCTTATTATTATAAATGTGATTGTTGCGCATGCGAAAGATATGACGATTGTTGTGATTGTTGTGCTTAATGATAATTTAATGAGATTTTGACGATACTTGTCCTCAAAAACGGGAATATAAGTCTTCTGATACTTGTATCAGAAGACAAAAAGTTTCAAATAAAAGAATTGCAGGTGATTTCAAATGATCTACCATATTGATTTCAGACTCAAAATACCTTCAATCCAAAGTATACATTTACACACACACACACAGAAAACAGTTTAATGATACAATGCCGTTATCTTGCATATTTCACAGAAATGAAAAAATAAATAAATAAATAAATAAATAAGGAGAAATATTCTATTGTCCATAAATATTGATGCCAGGATTCAAGAATATTACGTCCGTTTTCAAAAAGCATCAGTAGGGGAAACACCCGCACATGTACATATTTAATTTTCAAAAAAGAACGACAATTTCATGTTTTCAGAAAGTAGGCTTAAAAAGACAAAATAAAACTGTCTCCTATTGTATATGAAACCACAGCGACCCGTACAATCTCATTTTCAGCCACTTCCAGAAGCAGAGTAGGAGGTGCCATAGCTGCTGGCAGCCAGAAAAAGGAAATTGAAATCTCGTTGTCGTAGAGCAATTAAAACCATACAGAAATTCCTACGCAAATTCCTAAAAAAAAAGGTTTTCAGCATTATGTAAATATAACTACAATATTATATGGTTTCCGACATTCTCGCTTACATGGAAATCGCATAAATCGAATAGCGTTTCCCATTTAAATGAACGTAAAGAAGAAGATCGGTAAAAAATAAATTTTATTAACAAATACTTTTATGTAGCAGCAGTGATTTTATATTTTTTTTAAACTGAAAGATTTTTTTCTTTAGATACCCAACATAGGTTACGTAATCAATTAACGTTAATAATAAAGTTTAGAAAATTGATTTTACCTCACATTATTAAAGTTTTGAGGTAATTTGCAGAGATAAAAGGTTGATTAGATTAAAAGTTCAGTGATAATCAGATGTATGTAATTTTCAATTAATTTATTATTAGCATCGTAATTTAGTGGTGATTATCTTTCTCGTTTATCATTCATTTTATTATAAAACTTCAGGCAAGTAATTGAGAGCATCGTCTTTCCTACATTCGTTAATTTAGGTAGTTCGTATTTGACACCGTTAATAGCAGCCAACAACGAAGCTTATCGAACACCAGGTATAACTGCTACAGGGCTCCAACTCCACAATAATAGTGTTTTGACATCACTGCATTACCCTTAGGGAAGTGGAATATTCTATGATTCAGAGCTTTTATTTTGAGAGTATTACTTTAATAAAACTGTCCATTCTAGATTTTAAAAGCAAGATTAACTTTGAACTTTTTATAAATTCTGTTGTTTTAAAAACTGATTGATTGTCTTCTGGAAAGAAGAATAGGTAAAACAAAGTTTCTACTATATTATTTCTCGTAATAGCAGACATCCACAATTAGACATATTTTCCGAAATTCAGAAGTCTTATATTGAAACGTAAACATTTCGAATTTCAATACAATTTGGTGAGTGAAAAGTTTTATAAGAGGAATTTCCGTTTTAACAAGATATCTTATTACACACTTAACTAACTATACTTTTTTCTAATGTATTTTTTTGTTGAGAATTATCAGAAAATAGGTAGGTAAATCAGTAGTTTCCGTTTGAGCTTCTGTTGACTCATAGGAGCGCCATAGCTTAGTTTTTTTTAGAATCTTTACCAGTTCAGCAACATTCAATAGTATCTTTATCCGTTTCAAAGTGGTATAAAATTTATCAAATATTTTAACAATCCGAATTTGTGTGAGAAAACGGGACAGTGTGTCATTCCATGCCAAATCACCCAATTTGAAGACCATTTTGCATCATATCTATCTCAGATCTGAATAATTTTTTTCTAGGTACAGACAATGTGAGTACGAAACCAATGTTTAATTTTTTTCCAAATTTAATTAAAGAAGTTACAATTTGTTTGAAAAGGAAATGTCAAAGTTAGCATACTATAATTAGCGCAATATAGACAGGATCCACATTTTTGTTTTAATTGATAAATAATGCTAACTCATACACTTGGAAATTGTTAGAGTTACAAACTTGCAATTTGTGCCGTTAGATTCAGCATAAAAAAGGGTATTAAGATACCAATTTTTATTAATTGCTGTCGATAACTTTTATCACAAACTAAAAAACTTTGTAAAAACTAAACTACGAATGACAAAAATGTCGGAATTTAAAAAAAAAAATTGTAACTTATTCAGTAAATTTATTCTTTAAATTTATTCTGTAAATAAATTGGGAAAAAATTAAACACTGGTTACATACTCACACTGCGTGTCTGTTACCTAGAAAAAAATTATCATTCATATCTAGGATGTAGTGAACCACCCTAGGTGATTTGCCGTAGAATGATCTTAGTATAACTCTTAGGATTTCACCCTTCAGTTTACGTTTAGGCCTGTAAAAACAAATAATTCAGAAGTTTTAATCGTTCTTAGTTTACTTATAATCTTTACTTAATCTTTTACGACTTTAAGTAGGATCCCAAAAACTTAATATTTTTAATAAGGTTTCAAAAGTCTTACTTCATCATGCATAAGATCCCCTGTGCAATAGGATCCCTGACAGGTCTACTCATGTCAGAATTTCCTAATTAATAAGAACATATCCAAACATCTTATCTCATTGCTCTTAAGTGGCAAACCGGAATTTTCTTGTCTGGAGTCCAATTCTCGGGAGGAATTTCTCCCTTCTCTAATTAGTAGAATATCACGCTTTGGCGTCAGTGGATTCCGATTCCAATTAACCTCTGTTAAACCTTCGGGAAAATAAGAGGAAGCCAAGAATATTCTCGCGGTTCCCAATATATTGGTGAACAGGGACTCAACGACTAACCGGTCGCTAAGATTTACGAGAGCTTCGAGAATTGAGAAATCTGTCGGACTGCGGGCAGTGAGGTATTATCATCCACTGCACCACGATACCCGTGGGTCACGAGGCAATATCGGCCCAATCCTATATTAAGCCTCGCTGTTGGAAGAAGTCTCCACTTTGCCAGAGAAACGTTGTCATAAATCTCCTCCATCTAAAGTTATAGCAGACTTCTTTACATCTACAGGTAGAGTCTCTTTTCCTCGATCAATATTTTTTTTTTCCTGGATTACGCGTTGCTGGAAATAAACGTGGAAATTTGTAGATTAAATTAGGCTAAAAAAAAATCAGAAAAAAAAACCATTCAATAGAAAAACAAACTCCTAAACAAGAAGTTTTTAAAAAAGCATGTTTTATAATAAAAAAAAGAGAGAAAAGCATGCCTGCTTTCCTTACAATGCTTTGCAAATTTCCTTTTTTTTTATTGGATATTTTTTTTTCATTTACTGCAGTACAACAGGTTTCTAATTTTAAGATGTTATTATAATAACTGTAGATTTATTCTAAAAATCCCACTGACTTTGCGTGGATGTTTTCCTATTGATGGCTTTCCTCTTCGGTATCTTTGGAATTGAGAAACGAAATGAAAGCGCCAGTGGGAACAAAGAATAGAAAGAAATGGAGGAAGTGAAAGTATGCTGAGGCAGAACGGAACGGCGAAAAGAGTCAGGCGTCTCGTGTAATCCCAGTTTAATGAAAAAAAATTATCTACGTCGTACCGGATGCCGATAGAAGCTTTTCTAGTGTCGCTGTATCCCAGACACCGGATAAAAGCAAAGGCGAATAGGATTTTCTGAACTAATAAATAACTGAAAAAGAGGCAAACGCAAAATATTTGCCAATAAATAAAAAAAGATAAATGTATCGTGCAATAGTCGTAACAAATGTCAATGAGTTTGCCCATAACAGTGGAAACCTAAAAGGTTAAAATTTTTTACAGAAACAAAGGAAGCAGATCTCATTTAAAAAGCAAATCAACTGATTATTATTGATATAGTTCAATGACAAAGTAATTAAAATTGCTGTAGTTTATATTAAATACCTCGAGTTTAGATAAACTGCAGCTCTGCTATCTTTTTAACATCATCATAATAAATATTCTTAATTTTTTATTACGGTGATCTAATATCTAATTAGCATCTGCTAATCTACCCATTGACCGAGACTTACCAACGAGACGTTAATCATTAACACCAAAACCTCAATGATACCAAGCATCAAATATAAAAAACAAAACAACAAAAACAAATATATCAATATAACATCAAAATTCAGAACATCTTAGATATTGAAAACCAGTAAAATTATATCAGGCCTACGTGATCTATTGTAAGTGTAATACCCTTTTCAAGAAAGAATATCTGATCGACATTGTATTCTTTTCCATTCTCAATCTTTTCAAAAATTTCTCTCAGCATTTACATCAATCATTAAAGTGTGTTTTGTTTTCTTTTGTGTTCATTTCCTCAAACCAGAATCATATAAACTTACTTTTTATATTTCGGAATGAAGATTTTCGGAATGTTTAAAACACAGGACTGTTGTCTATAAACTATTGCTTGATCAATCAATTCTGTAAGAATGTTTTATTCTCTTCAAAGAAATTTTCCTCTTTGCTATCTGTGTGATCACATATCTCCCTAATAGGAATCAAATCTCACTTTGCTCCTTAAAGATACTGCAAATTAACAAAAAAAATTCTTTAAAGCCAAACTTAGACTTTGAACAGATTCATTTGTCTACTGTGCAGTTTTTCCTCCTTTTCTTATTATATATAAGCTGTTCAGAAACTGTTTACTTTCTCAAGATACTAGTAAAAGGAAATCGGAAAATAAACAGCAGTAAAACATCAAGAAAATAAAAATTTTATTTCGTGATTAATTTCCTTATCCCCACAGAAGCATTGAAGGTTTTACATAAGATTGAAATGAAGAGGCATGAATTTTCCCATTGTCTTAATATGAATTTTTCCCATTGTCTGATAACATGTTACGAATCAAGATCCATCTTCTCGTTGGAGCCTAAATTAGATTTTTAATCAAATAATGTATAGAAAATTACGTTTTTTTATTATCCTAAATCTAACACTGGAAAATTGCATCGTCTGTCTATTTTTCCTTTTAATTATTAGCCTGAAAATCTTAAAATTCATTAAACCAAAAACTGATTATCTACAAAGGTTTTTACCAGAAAGTCTATTCTTTCAAGTTCATCTGAGTTACAAGGATTAAGTATTTCTAACTAATTAATCCTTGCGATTTATTAATAAAGAAGTTTTACCTATGTGTTACTGATGAAGCCAGCATTATTTTACCTCTATTACAAAGATAACCCTGAAACAGATGTGATCTTCAATTTATAATTTCCATTAAAACGATAACAAAATCAATTTGTCATTTAACAAAATGACAACAGAAAAATTAAATGCAATTTTAAATGGAAATAAGTAATATCCGGAAGTTCTTTGTTGATAACGATTCAGAAAATTTGCATTTTAGTTAGTTCGATTTTCAATGAATATACGATCCTTATTGACTTAATATAAAATAGAAATCCATATCAGAAACCAAAGCCTTAAGAAGTCTTAATTAAAACTATGACTAAAATACCTGAAAAAAATGTACGCTTCAAAGTTGATTAAATCATTAGAGTTAGATATTACAAACTAATATTAAGTTGCTATAATATTAAGTTCGTCAATTACTTCCTCATATCAAAAGTCCTCTTTATCCTCCAACTACGCCCTTTTATTTCCTCTTTTTTATGGCATTGAGTGTAGGCCCGAGGGATCTTTATAATTTCAAATTTGTCCTAATTCTCGTCTAGCAATATTAATACGAAGAAGCATGAGAGAAAGAACATCCATACTGAAATACAGTTTCGTTCTCTTACTGTTTACAAATAGTAATACTTATTTAAGTAATGATTTAACTAATTTTTAATATTTTAAACTTAAACAGACATTACGAAAAATGTTAGAAGCACAAGTATTTTGTCAGCGTACATTTAGACTCTAATATTTAGTCTAGACTTAAATGCTGTAATGAATTATCAATCTTTCATTGGTGTAAAATATATGAAATGATTTGAGCTTAATATTGAAATATGTTCTCTCAAAAAGGATTTATTTCTAAAGATACAAACTGTTTTGATGATATTTTCTTTTCTTTAGTTTATTTTAATTTTTATTTATTTAGTTTTTAGTTTATATAAAAAAAAAAAAATTAACAAAGAGAAGAACAGGATGTTTGCTAAATCTATCAAGCAATTTTAAGTGAACATTTGTTTTTGTTTTTGTTTTTTCTTCTTGAATATAATATATAATAATCCTAGCCTTACATCAGAATAAAACTTTGTTGTTGATGCTCTGGGATATTTACGCCATTTATTGTAAACTATGCAAAATATTTGGTTTTATATAAAACTAGTTAATGAGAAAACAAATTTTCATGTAGATAATCTGAAATTCGCAGCACAAACTTGTCTTGCTTTTAGAATGTTTGCTTTTGTTTTTAGGAAATTCCTTATTTTTTTTAGAAACATTAAGACTCCTACAATGACTTTATTTGTTTATATAATTTAATCCTTACTTATGTAAATATTCATGGTCTTTGTTCTAGGCTTATTATTAAATTTCTAGATCAGTGCTTCTCAATCATTTTTGCTTCACGGCACACTTACAAATATTCGGAAAAATACTGAGGCACAAGAAATGTTATTAATATTGCACGGCACTGCAACGTTTTCGTTGCTTTACTTCGCATAATGGAATTCAAAGAAAAACACAACAAAATTTGCAAATGAACGACAGTCTATTTTAAATATTTCTTTCAAATGTTATCAGAAGATGACCTATTTACACTATTACAGTTTTCCACAACTTAATTGTGCGAGTAGGGATATATCCTCATTGACCAACATTCAAAATAAGAAACGGGAGCGAGTTCTTTCTCTTGATCAAGAATTACGGTTGTGTTTGTCTGCGATTCGACCCCGTATTAACAATTGTTAAGAGTAACAAGCCAAATTACTCATTGAATTATAAAAATGTTATAATTATTGACTCATTAATTTAACCATTCTAGTTTGTATAACTTATAATTTACTTGTTCCTCTTGTGTTAACAGGGCCATTTCTACTATTAGGCAAGACTAGGCAGCCGCCTAGGGAAGGAGGATTTTAGGGCGGCGGAAGGACGGATTCCGTTTTTTTTTTTTTGGTTGTTAAAATAGGATTGTCGTTTTTGCTTTTTTTTTTGGTGGGGGCGGCATTTGAAAGCGAGAGGGCGGCATTTTGCAGTTCTCGCCTAGGGTGGCAGAACACCTAGAAACGGCTCTATGTGTTAATAAATAACATTGTTGAAAATATTTAATACCTATTTCATATTTCCTCTTATTTTCCTGTTTTAATAAACAATACTTTTCATTGTTTTTCCTCGCGGCAAACCCTTTGAAAACTAAAAAGTTTAGAAGTAATAATGTGAGTAATATTTTGAGACTCCATTCATCTTAAAAGTACTTTATACACATTTTCAACAAATTTATATAGATTATTTCAAATTAAATTAGCTTATTTTCTAATTTTATTGTAGTAAATTCATTATCGAATTAACAGAAATAATTGTATCGATATTAAATTTGATTGCTAAATCACTCGGAACACTTAACGTTCAATAAAATGTTTATTTTTAGAATATTTATTAATTCAGTTTTCAATTACAGCCTATTAGCTAATAATTCGATTACCTTTCATGAACGTTTAATTGTCGATAAAAATAACAATCTAACAATAAAGAAGACAAAACAAATTCAGACTATAGGCCTACAAAGTAAAATGTTTGTGTCTGCGAACTGAGTCTATCGAATGCCTATCGTAAACACATAATCTAAAATCTCATATAAAGTTTATTAACAAATCTATTATTTCTACTTAGAAATCGTTAATAGATATATAATCGTAAATAATTTTAAAGTCCATAATCTGAACAAACACTATCTCTCTTTACAAGAAAAATGTATATCACCTATGTAACAATTATATGTAATGTCTACTATTTTTAATATTATTGTTCGTGTTTATTCTTTTGTTATTTGTAAATGCTATCAAATTACTTTATATATCTTAGTAATAATAAAACGATCTACAAAATATCTACGAAAAAAAGCAAAGTTATTACATAAATTAACGATGTAAAAGCTATTAATAGGGTAATATTAATTGAAATATCGATTCAATCAACCGCGTAATATAATCATCTAATCCTGAAGATAATCAGCCCCATCATCTGTAAAGAAGTGTCCCATCAAGTGTTTGTTTCCTTAATACTCCTCTTCGGTCGATTAGTTTCCCTACTTCCCACCCCCAACTCAGCTGTTCTATTGATCTCTGGCTGCCATGTTGCATCATCTCTTTCGTATCTAATGGAGTCATATTTTCTTCTGATACTTCTTCATTCATGTTCCTCATAAAAGTACGAACCATTGCAGAAAGAAATTGTCCGCAATTCTCTGGAGACTTCGGCTGCCTCTTGAAATATGCATGAACATGGAATCGGCGACATCTGCATACGGTGAAGGGGTGGAAGCTTTTCCAGATGGAACAAAAGCAAAGGAACAACAGCTGCAATAAAACCGCTCTTGTAACAGCAAACAAACAACCAACTCTGCATCAAATAAATCGAACAACCTTAAATAAACAATGCTAGAATCAATAAATAATGCTTTTCAATCACATTTAAACTGCTGTATATTTTATTTTCTTGGAATTTTAAAAAAGAAAAAATGTTGAATTTCTACAGTATCAAAGCTTTGATTGATTAATGGTAGAATTTCCTTTTCCAATGCCATCATCCATCTTAAACTTTTCTGTTATCTCCTTGGAAAGCCCTTCAGTTGGAATAAATAAATTTATTTAGTTATCCACTAGCCGGCTACCGTCGCTTCCCACCGGCAACTTGAAGGCTTGCATTAGTTTTTCGAATTACCAAATTTCATCAAGTAAAAACTGAATCTTAGAACTGAAACTAAATTAAAGTTTAAATTTGAAAGAATAGATGCAGGAGAATCGAACATATTAATTGCATCTATTGTTTCAAATTTCGAACATATTAATTAAGGTATCGTATATTTTATTCAGATCTGTGATGCGATTTAACACGGCGAGAGCGCCATCTATCGCCAGTTTGGGGAATGTTTTAAATGCACTCTTTGAAAACTGCGCTAGCACCTTCTTTGGACTGTTTTGGGAAGTTTTTGATTCTTCCCACGGGAACTACTTGATCGACCGGGATGAATAGTAGCCTACATTGTACTCCGTTCCTAGTCTATTTGCATGAAGAATTTCATTCCGATCAGTTGCGCCGTTGAGGCGTGAAAGAATGACAAACAGATAAACAAACGAACTTACAGATTTTCGCTTTTATAATAGTATTAGTTAGGATTTATTTTTTTATTAACTAATTTTATTTACCTGGATAATTATTATTTTTTAATTTATCCGAAATCCTTTGACCTATTTTTTATTATAATCTGACTTCTCAACAAAAGAAATCATTTTATAATTCACAAATATGTAATGAACAATCAGAGAGATAACTAATGATATACTGGAACCAATTCCTTTATTTTTTCTGTAGTTATTTACAAAATATAGAAACAAAGTCCTACGTCCTCTTCTAAAGTTACTAAAAAACATTATGATCTAATGATCTAATTAGTCCGATTAGAAATTGTCTTCATTTTCTTTTCAGATGAACTTGGATACAGCCTTGAATTTTTAAAGAAGCTTCTATCTTACGACTCTTCTCAAAAAATTATCATTAAAGAAAAAAAAAATCCCTCCACTTTCGAAGAAAACAGAGATAAGAAAATATGAATATTCTAGGATCTTCTCTTGGAAATTTCCACTAGGAGCATCAGTTGATGCAGAAAATAAGTAAGAATAAATCTGGATAGAATAATTATTGCAATTAGGTTTTCAATTGTATAATTTTATACTTTCTTTCTACTTAAAAGTTTAATAAATTTTTACTAATTTTTAATTTTAGTCATTAAAAAAAAACAACTTATTTTCAATAGTTTCAATAAATTGATTGGAGGAAAAGAAAGAAGGAGAGATCTAGGCTTTGGTAAATCAACAAACGCAGAATAAAAATCTATGATCACAAAAACATCGAAGATCAACCAATTAAAAGAATTTTTGATGACTTACTTAAAAAGAATAAACATCAACATTTGTCTAACGCTATTCTTAGAGATCCCTTTGCTCTCCACTGTTAAATGGAGTGATACAGATTGCAGAAGCACTCAATCGACTACAAGGATATATAGCACCAAGTATCTAATTCATCATCCCAGGTCGGCAACACTTTACCTAATGGACTGGAAGAGACCTAAAAACCTAGACAGAAAATGCCGTCAAAAACATAAATATAAGAATCTACTTGCGGAGGAGATGAATATATATATAAATCGAACAGGCAAAACTCAAAGGAAGACCTTCGAGTTTCGGAAAGCAAAGATTTCAATCAATCATTTGCAATTTAGAAATTTAGAAAAATATAGAATATAAGAATAAAATTAAGTTATATTACTAAACATATAAAGCCGGACAATGATGTGGGATTTGAAAATGCCCTCCAATTTAATAATAATTAAATAAATAAATAAAAATATTCATTTTTAGCACACGTTAATAATTTTTATAATAGTATAATAAGATGTAAGCCATAATATCTTCACGGAACTACAGAAGAATAGAATTATTAATTTTACAAGTGTCTACAAAGGGCTGGTTTTTTTGTTTATTTATTTTTAATTAATTATCTCGTATTTTTTTTTTATTTACTTAATTCAAAACTGTTCAACCTTTTGCTATTAATATTTAATTTTCACTTTAGTAACTGTCTGTTTCAAGAAATTTGAAAACATCTGGGATGAGTTCTTGAGATAGTTAAGATCGCTTTGCATTCATTTTAGCCTTTTATAATGATTCAAGAACGAGTAGTTATTCCAAACATTATATTGAATTTTTATTTCGTTTCGATGCTGAACGTTTAATTTAAGTCATTGTTTATCTAAATAAAAATGAAGCTTGGCCCCAAAGTGACAAAACACTACTTCATTTCCATTTGAAGAAATTTTACCAAAGTGTAGACAAAGAACTAAGCGGGAAAATACAGCTAGAAGAAGCTAAGCAACAATAAATTTTATGTTATTTTTGAAGACTTGTGTATTGTTATTAAATATTGTTATTAAATTTATAATTTAACTTTCTGATTATACTCTGTTTCTGGAGGAAATCGTCTTCAATTGTTTCGTGGCATGATAGATTCTTTCGGGTTCTTCTATTTTTCATTCTACTTTCTTCTTCTCTCTGTTTGTAATGATTTATTTCTTTTTGGTGCGAATCCTTTCTAAACCCTCCGCCATGTTTTACTGAAGAGATATAGATCTTCTGCTCTCTTTTTTTCTCCGCCACCTTTTCCACTGCATCTATTTATCATAAGTATTCTACAGCATCTTCTTGTGGGTGTTGGGCCACAGGCAGCCACTCTGTTCAGATGTCGCCAAGAGAATCACTAAACAAACATCAATTTGACCGCGATGTTTGTCGTCTAATCTCCGACCGCTTTCTTAGTCCCCACGAGATCAACCAACCCTTCAAGCCGATCGAAAACCACGGCTTATCGCACCATTTTTCAAGATAATTTCCCAACATCAATAAAAGTTCTCGAAGTGTTTTTGCTATGAGATTTCACTGAGCTTATTGTAAGATTACTGTGTTTCATTTTTATCCAGTTAATTTTTTTAAATAATAAATTTTAGAATAACGTTAATCAGATATAGATTATCAATTTCTTTATCGTTTTTCCTGTTTCTCGCTATCATCTGATATAAAGAATGGTTATTGGAGGAAAAATAATATATTTCTGGGTTGCATCTACATCCAACAGCACTTTACCGCAAAGAAACCCATTTTAATATTAGATACAGAACTTTATAAAAAAATTGGGTTAATAAAAATATTTAATTTTACTTACAACATGTTTCGCAGTAATGAACTTCATTTTTTGCAGTTCGTTACTGTGAAACATGTTAGGCCTATATCTACAATTAAATATTTTTTATTAACCCTACTTTACATTGAATTGTTAGTTAGTTTTAATACATGAGAAGGCTAAGTAGTGAAGGTATGTCTGTTTGCTAGGGGAACTGGCTTCATAACTGGCGAGGATCGAGAATTGTTCCTGATTTTTTTCTCTCTTGGTAAATCCTAGAGTCCTAAATGCAGTCATCCTAAATTTGAGAGAAGATTTCTGTCAGCTGCAAGGAAGATGAAGTGCCTTAAGAAATACAAACAAATAATGTGCGCTTTAAAGTAAACTCTTCACAGTTTTATGTTTATTATTATGTTTTCCTATTCTGGTCTAACGAATCAGCGTAGTTTCAGGAATTCCTGAATTTATTTATTTCTGATTTATTTTTACATTCATAACTTAATGAATGTTTTTAATGTGGGTGCTTCGTCAAAATACTTGAATGTCCCAACTTTTTTTTTTCCTGGGTCTTAATTAACATAGCTCTTTTACGTAGTAAAACAATTTTTTTATTTATAAGGGAATTTCCAGTTTTACAAATCATACATCTAGTATTCAGTTAATAAATCATTCCAGTTTTAAAGTAACTTTTAAAGATGTCTACTTTACAATTTCCGAATCGCAGTTATGAAATTCTCCTGAAATTCATATGTATGTATGAAGTGCTGAAAACTGCCCCGTTAATGAAGTGAAGGTCAGGTTCATTAGTTATATTTAACTGTTAATTCAAGCAACTGAAAACATAGTTGACTTTCAACAAGAACAGAATCGAAATCTTTTGTCACTTAATGAAATTATTCTTTACACTAATCAAAGGGAGAGGAAGTCATGTTAACCACTACTTAATATCCATTACCCGAAATCTTGATAATTAATATGATTTTCAAAAAAAAAAGAGAATAAGAAAAAAATGATTAATGATCAAATTTTAAACAGCAAAAACTTTAGTGATTTTGAGTTATTATTTTACAATAATAATAAATCTATAAAATATTACTAAAATCTTTTATTTCTCTGTCTGTCTGTCCGGCGCAGTGTAACAATGGAAAACAGTGTTTCTTTTTGCATTGTTGTGAGGAAGTCGGCAAATGCAAAAGGCGCAATTGTTGTGATTTCCAATATTCACAATGGTATGCAACAATGGAAAACGGGTGTTCAGTTTTCATTGTTGGGAAGAAGTCGACAAATGCAAAATGAGCATTGTTGAACTTCAAAATGTTGCGTTCTCTCCGTCAACAATGGCGCGCTATCAAATAATGAATTCATTCTAAAAGGATAACATATCACTATTTGCTCAACTATTCAACAAATCATAACCGCTTTCATTGGAAGCGATTCTTCTTGGATTATCCGTGCTCTTAAATAGCAACCAATATAATTCCTAACCTTATTTACTGTAAACTCAATTTACTGTAAATTCAAAGAATCACCAAGCCAAATTGTTAACAGTAAATAAGGTTAGGAATGTATATTGGTTGTTATTTAAGAGCACGAACTGATTGTATATTTTCATACATCACATATTATAAACGATATTGTGAAAGATATTGAGAGAAAACGATTGAAATGAGCAGGTTTAGATCGAAAAAATGAAACCGAACGTAAAAGACGGTCAAGAGCTAAGGAGACAACGGAAGAGACACAAGAGAGACAGAGAACGATATAAGGCAGAGAGAGAGAGAGAGAGAGAGAGAGAGAGACAGAGACTTTAGGAGACAGAGAACGATATAAGGCAGAGAGAGAGAGAGACAGAGACTTTAGGTCCCCGAACTCTACTTCATCTAACATCCATATCAACATATCTCAATCTGCAGATGGTGGATGGCCTAGTTTACTACAAATTATTTCTCTGTGTTTCGTTGAAGTGTTAAAGTATTAACAATTTCTCAAGCAGTAATAGTTTGTGCCTTAGTTAAACTTTTAATTTTCAGTTTAAAGCAGAGCTAGCAAAGAAAAAAAAATCGACGTTTTTCGTTTCAGGCCAAAAGTTAGTTCGTTTTTCGTTAGTGTCTGCGCTACAATAAAATCTTAATTTCGTTTTCCATTACGTGAAACATTACTTCGGCATAAAATAAGACAGGATAAACAAATAAATATTAGGTATATTTACCAATGCAAACATATATATTCAATTTATCAATTAAAAATAATATAATATTTTTATTATAAATAAATATGTTTTCTAATTGATGTTTAGAGATTACGTATCTATTTGAAATATGATTATTTAGTAGTACAACCAAACAATGTCGTGATGGGGGAGGGGGCAAATAATTATTTAGAAAACATTGTGTAAATAATTATATTAATTAGCTATTAATTAATTTTAATGTTGTTATTGTCTTCACCTCAATTAATGTTGCCGATTTATAAATAATTTATTGAAAATCTGTTTTTATTCATTTTTTTTTTTTTGCTTCTTTATCCATCCAGTCCACTTCCATCTCCCTCCTCTCCAATTTTCAAAAATGGGAGAAAAACTGAAAAACTGACAGTATAATTTTCGCGAAAGGTGATAAACAAAGTGAGACGGAATGCATAAGCTAGTTTGAAACTAAAATTTTCTTTTATTTCGCTAAAATAGAAACAATGTATCATGTTTTAACGAAAATCGAAATTTATTTTTTCGTTTTCTTTACATTTTAAATTATTACTATTTGAAAAATTTCGTTAACGTTTTTCGATATTTCGTTGTTACTTGTCACATTTGCCATCACTGGTTTAAAGCGTTAAAATATATTTTTGATAATTCGGCACCGTTGAAAGACAGTAGGTTAAACTGTCTTGGCTCAGGAAGCATTTAGAAAGATAAAAAGCTAATTTTTGATATTGATTGACCTATTATATAAAAAGCAGGGTGGTTTTTCGTGAAATTTTCTATTATCTGAATTCTTGGTGTTGCCACGGAGAAAAAAAAAATGGAGGGTTTTTACTGTAGATTTCTATAAATACACCTAGTTTTTAGCCTACAGTGTTTCTTTTGTCAACATTTTTTTAGTCTTCTGATACAAGTATCAGAAGACTTCTAATCCCTGTTTGTCCGTCCGTCTGTGGACAAGTATCATTAAATTATCATTAAATTATCATTTAAGCACAACAATCACAACAATTGCGCCTTTTGCATTCGCAACAATCATATTGATAATACAGCTCAGCAACAATCACAACAATCACAATAATCGCAACAATTGCGCCTTTTGCATTCGCAACAATTACATTTATAATAATAAGGAAAGTAAAGCAATATCAAAAAATATATATATGTCTTCATATTTTTTCATATTAATTCAATATAAAACTCCTTTACTTCATAAAACATTTTCTTTATTGCCTAGACGATATTTCCCAGAATTTATCATTCTGCTTTATCAAGCCTTTTGGAATATTTTACATTGAATAATAAGTAGGTATCAATACATTGTTGCAATATCAATTATATTTTCTTAAACATATCAGAAGACGTTGCGAAACATTGTGATTGGTTTACTAATCGCTATCCCTACTTTCTTTTATTAAAATTAATTAATTCGAAAGGTATTATTTTTGGGTACATTGATAAATATAAAATCAAGTTAATTTAGCAAAAGGATCTTAATGTGGAAGAATTTTTACTTCTTTTTCACTATATTTTCGAAATTATGTATCTTTCATATTCAGTTCAACGAATAAGGCTTGAAAGATTTTCCGCCAATAGGAAAAGTTACAAATCTTTTCCTCCCTACCAAAACAAAAAAAACAAGCAGTTAAACTATTTGTAAATTATCCATTGAACAATGTGATGTAATTACGTGAAGCAATTAATCATGGTACATCAATCAGCGAAGAAATTAAAAGTCAATTACCATTATAATTGAACACTGGCCAATCACATTGTTGTGGTTTCTTGTAATCAATTTTAAGTGAGTTTTATTCAATAGACAATGAAGTTTCATTGTGGTAAATGGGTTCGTGAACACAACTTATTCACTCCTTAAAGTTAATGAACGAAATAAACTTTACCAGGAAACTCTGAAATGAAGTAAAATTTTATTAATTAACAACAAACCAATTCCAATGATTATAGGCTAAGAACTCATCAACAAAGAGTTAAGTATTGAGGATTATTGAGGATTCAATTTATTTCGCCAATTGAATTCAACTTCATTTGCAGGATTTTTTTGGTTCGTATTATTAACCATTATTATATTATTAACAGTCTAGTGTTCCCCATTTCCATGTTCGATTTGTAATGACTTCTTTTTCAATTGCTTTTTATAAAACAAATTTCTTAAATTCCTTTCAAAGCCTTTTTTTTTCTTAACTACAATTTCAATGGCAGAGCCGAGTTTCCAATACTCGCTTGGACGAAATCACTTAAAAAGGTAAGTGTTTGTCTAAGACTTCTATTTATTTGATTCAGTAGCGAGGGCGTTCTCGCTAAGAATTTTACCATTAAAATTGCAGCCTCCTCTGATAAATAGTTGATGAGTATTTTGTGATGACAGTGCTTTAAGGCCAAAGTGTAATGCCCGAGTGCACCAAACTAGAATTAACTTTGATGGCTGCATTGTGGACGTAGCTAAAATTAGTGGGGGGTGCCTTTGTTTTAAAATTTTAGCCTTTGTTTTAATATTGTGTGAAAGGAAACTAACATGTATAAAAAGAAAATTTATTCAGAAACTTGATAAATTTCTTTTTATACATGTTTGTTTCCTTTCACACAATTTTAAAACAAAGGCACCCCCCCAGTAATTTTAGCTATGTCCACAATGCAGCCATCAAAGTTAATTCTAGTTTGGTGCACTCGGGCATAAGTCTTGGTTTTTGATTCAGAGCTTCTTATTTAAAAGCCTCATCTGAAGCGAGAACAATAAAGGTCTTTAATGGAATAATCTATGAATTTGATCGTAGAATAATAACCCAGTAAGTGTGTAGCTCATTTTATCTAACGATTTCAGGATAGATAGCTATCTATGTAACATATGAGTAAGCGAGAAAGTTAAAGTAAATCCGCCATCAAAATGTTGAAAATATAATAAAACTTAGTAACGAGAAAGAGTTTAAGAATCAAAACAAAAGATAAAGCTATTTAGGATTTTGAAAAAAAATGTACTATGATGTTTGACTTACGGAAGCTGTTTTCAGGCGTAGAGACTTAGAAGTTGTAGATCAGTGATTCTTTAAAGGGTGAAATTGCATGGCTGTGGTCGCGTGAAAAAAACAACAAAGAATATTTTTAATGAAATGGAAAAATGAGAGGAAATATAAAACAATATTATTTATATTGATACAGTATTAAATATTTTCAACTATGTTATTTATTAACACAAGAGGAACAAGTAAATTGTAAGTAATATAAACTGGAATGGTTAAAATCAATGAGTCAATGAGAAACATAGGCTTGTTTATATTTGCACAATTGTTTAATTCGGGGTCGAATACTTAGTAAAACAACGAAAACGTTTGGAGTGCTCTGGGATATTAGGAAGAACGTTTAATTTGCCGCCCGATTTTTCTAAATACCTAAGTTTGCCGTGAAGCAAAAAAGATCTCAAAAACAGTTATCAAAACACTGTTCTAGATAATAAGAACCACAGCAAGAAATGATAAAATGGCTTATTTCTATAAGTAGAATTACAAGCGAATTATTAATTTGCAGTTATAGTAATTTGTTACAGACTATAAGAGAAGATTTACACTATTTAGATTCATCTTTAAATCTTTTGTACTATTTATCCTCAAGTAAATAAGTACCAGATGATCCAAATTAAAGATGAGATATTTAGACCTCTCTATAGGACAAACTACTGCCGTGCTGGCGTAGCCGTGCGGTCTAGACGGCGGTCTGCCGTTGCGACCAGTGTGCCGGTACCCGGGTTCGAATCCCATGAATGTATCTTTCTTCTTCTGTATTTCGTCCGTTTCTGCGGGTATATTGTGAGCTGCCTCCTATGGCTTACGCCGGGCAGCGATTCTTCGGCCAACTGCTCACTCTGTCGCCCCTTGTTGTGGCCCTTAGTTTCAATACTAACAGCCTGGGCATTCGCAAAAAAAAGGACAAACTATTGGGCGAATCGCAACCAAATTTCGTACACATAGTCTTGAAGAAAACAACATAGTTTAAATTTCGGCCGGAAGGGTGAATTTTGGTGCTCCTGTCCCCGTAATTTGCATATTGCGACGTAATCGAACAACCTCCGCCTTTAGAAGGAGTCACATAGCATTTTTCACAAATCTCTAGCGAAGAGTCATGAAGCGCACCTTATCGGATCGCGCGTTACTTGTTAAACTCTTCTATCAACGAAACAGCAATGCTTCTGCTACACTTAAATGCATTTCGGCAGTTAAAAGGTTTATGTAGAGATAAACTACATAACGATTACTGATGATTACTAATCTTCGGAAAATGATTTTTCGTTTTGAAAAAAAAAGGAACTTTTGCTGTAAAACCCGAACGAGTTCGCAAACCAAGTGGACTGCAGAGAACAGACGAAGTTGCAACTATAGTAGTGGAGCAAATGCACATGGTAGCTGTAGTGCTACCATGTGCATTTTGTACTCGAGAATTGGACGTGTCGTATATGCCGTTTAGGAGAGTTCTACGAAATATCTTGAGGTTTTTACCCCTACAAAATATCTCAGTGAACAATTAGCTTCTGGTGATTATAATACGCATTCGTTGTTTGGAGGATGGTGGTTGATGCATGCCTTAGCGAATACTGTGGCGTGATTAGGCTCATTTCCATTTGAATAGCGCTGTAAATATCATAACTGCCGAATTTGGTCTGACAGTAATCCAAACGTTCATCATCAAATTCCATTGCATTCACCATTGATATTGGTTTGGTGTGGCCTCACGGCATCCTTCATGATTGGTCATTAATTCTTTGAAGACAATACAGTGATCAGGGCCAGTGATATATTGTGTGAAAGACTCCAGATATGCTGATATACTCCAAAGCTTTGTAATTCCATCACTTCAACAGAGGAATAGTGTTTATTCAACAAACTTTATGCAAGATGGTGCATCCCCTCACATAACTTTACCTGTGAAAGTCGTCCTGTGAGGGTAATTAGCAAAACATTTCCCAAGGCCACCCCGATCACCAGATCTGAACTCTGCGATTTTTGGCTATGAGGTGATTTATAGAGCCTCTTTTATCAAGGCAATGTTTGGAAATTAGCTGTGTTAAAAGACAGAAATTCGACATGTGACAAAACTCAACGCAGTGTCAGTTGCGTTCTGCTATCGAGTGTGTTGTGCAGCGAATGCAATTTGTAGAGCAAGCAGATGGAGGACACAAGGAGCCCTATCTGGGATGTTAGTATGATACCACATGTAATTGCAAAAAAGTTATTGCACTTTAACTCCTTTTTTTGCCAATAGTTATCATAATTTTGTTTCCGCATGTGATTGCAGTAAAGTTACCGCCTGTTAACTCTTTTTTTACCGATATGTGTGATATTGTTTCTACATGTGATTGCAAAAAGTTGCTGCACGTTTTTTATCCGATATTTGCTAGATAATTTAGGCAATATGCAAATTATCGAGACAGCAGCGCCATAATGCACTCTTAGTGGCCGAAATTTGAATTATCTTTTTTTTCTTCAGAAATCGAAACCGCAAACTCAGAACAGTGTATGTACAAAATTTGGTTACGATTCGCTCAGTACTTTTTTCCTATAGAGAGGTCTAAACATCTCATCTTTAATCTGGATCACCCGGTACATTTGAAAATTCATAAGTTAACATAAAGCAAAATTACCAATGTTTCACTACTTGCGCCTTCATTTATTAATTTCCTCTATCAACAGCCGAGTTTAACAGTGGACGTCGAAATTTCTCGTTTGCACCTAAGGCATCAGAGATTTTATTATTTAATGTAGTTCTTCCATAACTTAATTAACTTTTCAATTTCTATAGATAACTTGTGAGATAAACTAGTGTTGTTATGCTCTAATATTTGATAATCTGCTGTCAGACGATTCGAATTTCCGATATGACGTCACATATCGAGTGAGATCGACGGCGGCCGAGTGAGACTTTGACAGAATTACAAAGCCATGCTGTAGAGTGATTATGCTAATAGGTTTTCGTTAGATTACTATGTCGTAATAAGGATTATCTTCTATTTTGAACTTTTTAATTTTACCTTTTAAGTTAATATTGTTGAGTTTTATCTATTAATGGAATTACCATTAGATTTTTTTTATATACAGATTTTGTTCTTTTTTTTTTAGTCAATATCATTACATAGGCTTGCCTTATATAGTTATGTGTTTAATTGTTAGAGAAAGATTGTTATTTTGTGAAGCCATTTTCTTTTAGCATTGTTAACTAGAATTTTATTTTTGTATTCTAACAGTTGTAAAGAAGGATAGCCAACGAAACACTAGCCACAAGTAAAATAAGCTCTATCAAAATAGGCAACACAAAAAAGTAGACATGTCTTTCTGATCATCCTATTAATAGGCAAAAGTTGTACGGATCGTTGGAAATTTGTAAATTTGCAATTTGAAATAATCAATCACAGTGAAGCTTGGAACACGTCAGGCATGACGTCACGCCCATGTTTAAACATGGCGCCTTGAATATTCTTCCCACTTCACCTCGACGGATAGCGATTACACAATTATTATCAGCGTATTGAAATTTTCTTTACCACATAAATGAAGTTTTCACTGAAATGCATGAAGTTCATGCGTCCAAATTTATCTGAGTGTTTGTAAAACATCGGTTTTTACATAATTTCGGCTGTGTAGCCACTCGCTCATTACTCAATAAGTAGGGGAC
This sequence comes from Thereuonema tuberculata, assembly GCA_023159025.1. NCBI lineage: Eukaryota > Metazoa > Arthropoda > Chilopoda > Scutigeromorpha > Scutigeridae > Thereuonema > Thereuonema tuberculata. The sequence continues at coordinate 151,426,589 of JAFIDM010012231.1, forward strand.
AATGACGAAGCAGGTGCCGTCATTGTTGTCGAGACAGGATTATTGGTATTGACTGTTGGACATTCGTTATTGTTATTGTTATTGTTGAAACTGAAAAAAAAAAAAGGTCTAATTGTTTTCTGGAAAAATTTGTTGGCTTGAATGATGACAAGAAAAGATACTGAATAATAAAAAAATCTCAAAGTATAAAAAAAATTACATTGCCTTAAAAAAAACTACTAAAAATGCTCAAAATGACCTAAAAATTGCGAAAAAATGACCTATCCCTAAAAAATGCCGAAAATTGCAAAAAAATGCCCTAACGAATTGCCTTTATTTAACCCATTATTTAATGTTATACATTTTCATATATGCGAGCCATGTTTCAACCTTCATAGAAAAAAGATGCAAAATCATCAAATGCCTTGTCCTAGTTATAAGAGTAAGAAATTTTCATCACGAAATGAGGTTTATCCATTCATTGGCACCTTGAAAAACCATTACTTTAGTAGTTTTGCAGTTACTTATCTAGATAATTGCTTTAACAGTCAAAACTAACTTCTTGTGCTTCTAGATTAGCTGCAGAAGACTCATGTAAAACCATGTTCGGCATCATAATTTAGACTTTTTTTTAGTTCCTATCACCAAGAGTTCTTCATTTGAAATAATTTTTTTTTTTTTTAATGTTCATGGAAGACATTTAGAAGATCCTATTACGAACATTCCAGGCTAAATTTGATGAAAGTGAAAAAAAATGATTGCTCCGGATTTTATCGCTTTTCACGTATAAAAATGGGTTACGAACTGTGCCAATTCATTATTGGTAAATTGAATTTCGATTCCTTATAGCTCCATGAGTTGTGCTAGATAGTTGACGCTTTCCTATTATCACATATCAGGCTTATAATGTTTCTCACATATTTATTGCCTATCGATAATACTTTTAATCAAAGTTCTATTTCATTAAAAATTAGTATTCTAGCATTTTCCGAAATTCGAGAAATTCTCCTCAAAATGAATTGTATACAAAATCTAAATGGCAATTTAAAGAAATTCTTTAAATTGGAAAAACGATCAGTGATTAATTCTATAGTTATCTCAGACATTATTTACCAGCAACAAAAATATTTCATGATTTAGATGACCGTAATGCTACTTCAATCAGAAATTACTCTATTGGAAAACAAGGTAAATCAAGGTTACATTTTAATAGAATATGATATGAAATAAAGCACTGAAAAAAATCTCATCGCATTAATATACATCTTCTTTTTTGATATTTTCCGTTATGCAATTTGAAATTCTTTAAATTTAAATTCTTATTAAAAATAATACATAACTTCTTTTTTTAGCGACCCGCTTGGAAGCTATTGTGATAGCGGCCAAAATCGATAACTATGCGTTGGTCTTGTCCGTCCGTCCATCCACCTCCTAACAACTCCCGAATGGAAGGTCGGATCGGCAAACGGACTTCATTGAGGTGATCAGAGGCCAAACAACATAGCAAGAGGATATTCTCAGAGGCTCACTCCCCGATGTTCGAGATATTTGGCATTTTTTCATTGGATTGTTCAGTAACGAGCGGTGAAAATACCACCCAAAACCAGAGGATTATATCATCCAAGAAAAAAGAAATAGCAGAACCGTCTTCCCACAGTATCAACCAGGTCCACATTCTCAGGCATCTATTGTCATCCTGAAAATTTATAGATTCATTCCAAAAAAGTACATTCTCAAAAGGATTTTCTGTGAAATAACGTAATGTATACAATTTAATAAACAGTAGAAAAATACCAAAGTTACGAAATAAAACGTGTGTTTTTGATATAAGTTTAAAAGTATATTTTACTCACATACCTTGATAAAAATAATAATGTATTCAAGTAAATACAAATAAAAATACATCCGAACCGATTTCGCTGTTATATCATCAGCTTCTTCACGTGGAAGAGAATATAAAAATAACAGATCTTCGATTTAAACAAAGCTGCTGTGGCGAAGTGATGGCAATAACCAACAAAGATGAATGTGCAGATCGGTGCAGACAACTCGAACATAGTGTTCGAACGTACAGCTGGAAACTGTATTGTAAATAGACAATCATTAGTAAAGATGGTGAAGAATTCTATGAGGCATGGTTTAATATGAGTTGTATCATGTTATAATGAAACACTTTCAATGCAATCTATCAGCAACTACAACTTTACTAGTATCTTTATTAATTGACTGTCTATTTACGGAATAGTTTCCAGGTTTACATTAGATTTTAGTCTGCACCGATCTGCTGCTCATTGTTGCTGCTTTCCTATAGATTATTGTCGTCGTATCGCCACAGCAGATTTGTTTAAATCGAGGATCTGTTATTTTTATATTCTCTTCCGCGTGAAGAACCTGATGATATAACAGCCTAACTTGTTCGAATGATTTTTATTTGTATTTACTTGCATACATTATTATTTTTATCAAGTTGTGTGTGTAAAATCTACTTTTAAACTTAATACAAAAATACCTTAAGCTAGGCGAACACTAGCTGACAATTGTCACGAAGTTCCGTCTGACCTGGGAATCTTTACAAGCAAAAGGATCGACCATGTTCGAACAGGTTGCCGCGAATCCAACCATTAGAACAGTGCTTCAGGGCATATTTTTTGCAGGAACCCCGCTACGCTTCAAACCATGTTCTTATAATCCCGCGTCACAGTAAAACTTTTTCATTATTTTAATTGCGCATGATGTAATCATTTGGAAAAAACCTACGATATAAGTCTATTTTCAGTATTTAAAGACACACTTTAAGTATTTAAAGATACTTTTTAAGCTGATTTCCATGGTATTAACCTTAATTGTTAGACTAATTCAGATGTCTGTTTATTCAAGTTTTTTGACATCTAGATTTTATTTTAGATACCAACATTTGCCTAGTTTGAAGCTAAACATTGATTATAGAGGCACTCTCAGAATTTCTCGCGACGCACGAAAGGCATCCTCACGGCACACCTTTACAGAAGGATTGAAACACGCCACTGGTGACATAATTCAAATTTCGCTGCTTTTGTTCTGCTGATAGTTCCAATTCAAATTTCGCTCTAAAAGCTCTAAAATCCACCTTAAATTTATTATTCCAATAATAATATCATTATTCCAAAGGAAACATCTTTACACTGAAATATGTATTTAAATTCTACGCATCAAAATACACCAGAAAACATTTTGAAGAAAGGTTTTCGAACGATATTGAGCCTGTTTCTATTTTGTGAATCAATCAGCGAAACTATTTTAACAGTTTGAATTATTCAAATTTTAAATGACAAAATTAACATTCAGATATTAAAGAGATATTTAGCAAGATCCATCCTGAGGCATTTTATTTTGGGATTCTTCCATTTATTAGGAATAATTCTTCAATTATTTACTAGTAAGCAATCGGTGATCCCAGAATTCCATGCGAACATACTCGGTGGCTTGTAATTAAAAAAAAAAAAAAATCTTAAAATACTCTGATATATTCTCTATAAAATTAATGTAGGTAGGTGTAAACTTTATTTCCTTTTGAAAGATAATCTCGTATTGTACAATGATTCTGAATTTGCTCTCCATTAGCTAAAGTGGAAACCAAGGGCTATCGCAATGTGCATGACGTCACGACTGATATATTACAATGCTTCACTCTAATTGGTTGTCGAGTTGGTTGCTGGGAAAACTATCTGATGGAAATAGAATATTTCAAAAGACCAAAACGTGGCCGATCGAAAGACATTTGCTGGTTGGGACTCGAGAACAAATTTCGAGCGTCAAGTGTTTCTTTTTTCTTATGTGTGCACGGGCCTTAGAATAAAAGAATAAAAGAATAAAAGAATTTTGTAGAATTTTTTATTGAAGAAGGTATTATGTGTTACAGTAGACTACTAATCTTCAAACCCTTCTTTACTGTTACAATATGTGTACTTATTGTGAAGTTTCACATTTCCTAATTAAAAAGTATTTTTATGTTTGACTTATATTTAAAAATTTAAGCACATGTTAAAGAGACTATATATTTTTCGGAAGCCTTCAAATGGCTTCCTTTATCAATGTATAATGTCGTTGACAAAGAAAGTATTTTGAATGCTTCCAAACGTTTATGCTCTTTTTTTTAAAGATGTGCTTCAACATCTTTTAATTAATATTTCTAAACAAGTCAATTTTGATCTGTTCCAGGAGTTTAGTTGCTGGACTGAGGACTGGCGGAACCGGGGTTCAATTCCCGGCAGTGGTCGGGATTTTTCCGCGGTTATTTCTTCTATAGACGGATCCTAGGGTTCACCCAACTCACTGTTAAATGGGTACCGGGTTTCTTATTCGGAACCTCCCGCTTACCCAAAGGACTGCATGGCTTGTTGTGGTACATCTTTAACCTCTAATCCAGAACATACATGCTTTTTTTTTTTTTTTGAAGCTGTGCTTCAGTATCTTTTAATATACAAATGTCCAAAAATTATTTTTAATTAATATTTCTAAACAAGTAAATATATGGACTTTGTATTTTCTGTTGACTAATTTAATTTGGAATTTTCTTTTACATAATTCTTCTTATATATAAAAAGTCCTTCTTATGTATTTTATATTTATTTTTATTTTCAGTAAGTGTAGTGATAGCTCAGCTTTATTTGAAGCAATACTGAATTTGTTTTAGAAGGACTCTAAATTGTTTCAAAATTTCATATTTTAATAATGAAAAAGAATACACAAAACGCAGGTCAGAATGCATTAAGATTATAACCTGCTCAGGAAGAATTTTAGTTTATTATATGGTTAAGAATGTCAATAAGAATTTGCCTTAAATTTACCGAATGAAATGTAAATGTTAAAATTCATGAAAATAATGCAAAAAAAAATATCTATCATTACAAATCCTGTAAAAATCGACAAATGCAATAATGAAGTAATAATAAGGATAATGAAGTTTTGAATTCTAAATAACTCATAAGTATTTCATAAATTAACTTACGATAATAAATTTTGTAAAGCACTCAGCTACAAACTTTCTGTGACCTTCAAAGTAACAATGCTGGCAAAGGTTTTCTGTTAATGGTTTGATTATGTGTCTGTGACGGTTTTGTCATTGTAACCGTTACTGCATGTATTGTTCCTACTGCTTTTCCGGTGATAAATTACCAGTGCTATTTGGGGTCGCGTGAAAATATAAATTTTCCTGATACAATAACTGTCAGCGATATTCGACTTACCGTCTGCAGGAATAATGAGCAACGATTTTCTGGACCCCTGATGGCGATTTGGGTTGCGAACAAAGGCGAGCCAGCGACAACCATTCGCGTTTATTTTGGGAAAGTGTTGGTGTGGAGGTGGATGTGATCGACCAACTCTAGCTGTATATCGATGAAGTGGCCGTACTTCTTGTATGGATTATCACTGTCCATTATCGGGAGACGGCGTCTTAGCACCCCCCGGTGTCAATGGAATGCAGTCAGCGTTCTTGAGGTCTCAGCTACATATTTTATGGGAAGAATCTGCGGTCGGCAACGATGAGATCATAAGAAAGGATTTATGATCTGGAACGGGCGACGGTCAGAGAAGATAAATATAGAAGCAAGGATTTACGCCTAAGTACTCTTGAAAATTTTATTAAAACACTTCTAAGAAAACAAAGAAGAACTATTTGGATATAACTTAATGTAATACTAAAACAACAATTGTCCGCATTAGTTTCAATAATTAAGAATAAAATTAAGGGGTACGATCTTTATTACTTAGAATAACGCCTCTAATTGCTGATACAATACACTACTGAAAGAATTTCTTTTGCTGTTATTAAGATAAATACGATAGCAGTAATTGGAAAAATTAATTTATTCAGTCTTTCCTTGAAATTTATGACCCAATTGACGTAAATTTAAATTTAAAATGAAGGATGACATATGATAATTAGTCTAAAATTCTATAAGAGTTCGATCTGCTAATTTTAGCTTTTCTGAAATAACCAGGCATTATACTGGGTGAGTGAAAATGATAGGAATGATTTCAAGAATTCACTGTGCAAATGTGTACTGAATATTTTAATAAAAGAATTATATATTTGGATACACCAACCCAAAGTTTTTTCCCAGATCTCATAACTGTTGAATATGAGCATCTTTCGTTATAAGACAAATGTCAACACTATACGGTACTCATATTCCTCCCATATATCTGTCGATTGTGGTAATTGCAGCGCGGATGTGCATCTCAAGTCACCCAGATCTGTTGGTATGAGAGGTACAAACACCGCATCTTTAGCATACTCCCTTAAGAAGAAGTCGCAAGGAGTGAGATCCGGGAAAGAGGAATGTCCACATCATCAACTGTTGATTGCAAGAACCCACGCGGCCGATCCACCTCTGCGGCAATCGTTCGTTAGGTACTGGCATATTGCAGCGTGAAAATGGGTAGTGCTCCGTCTTGCTAGGAAATAAATCCATCACTGTCGGTCTCCAGCTGTGGCAACAGCTATTCAGTTAACATGTCGAGATACAGTACACTTTCTCCTCTACTGTGACAGCTATGTTGTCTACAACGCCACATTACGGTTAACACCAGAAATTACGTGCCTAACGGCGCGGCGCATGATTAAACTCGACAGATCTATGCTACGAGTACTTAGCGTTTGGGAGTAATTTGAGTACAATGTTGACATTTGTTGTGGGACGAAGGCACTCATATTCAACAGTTATGAGATCTGGAAAAAAAAACTTCCGAAGTTGCTGTTTCCAAATGTACAATTCGTTTATTAAAATTTTCAATTTAATTTTTATAGTGAATTTTTGATGTTCAAATCGTTTTGACTAACCCTATATAACCTAATATATCTTTTCTTATAGTAAATTGATATAAAGATCACTTTTAAAATCTATATCTTAAATAATAACATCAGCCTAAATATTCCGCTTGCAAATTACTACGTACGGCTATTATCTAAATCTAAGAAAACATTGTAAATGTTTATTGTATAGAAAGCATTAAAAGCTCATAAATTTTATCAACTTTTATAGTGATTATAAGTAATAAGGAATAATTAACATATTAACATTATAGCCCACTACTTTCCCCTGAAAATGTTTCCAAGTTTTAATTGTCTGTCATTAGTTCGATCAATAGTAAGGAATTTCTACTAAATTCAAGGCATGAAGGAATCTTCTGCAATAATTCGAAGTGAGACATTCAGATTTTCAGAGGAAATACTGTAATTTCGGATTGTAATACATAATTACATAGGTGATTTTGAGATGAATGCCTTAAGAAATTGAAAATAGTTATAGTTGGCATAACTTACCTTAGCATAACTACACATAAAAGAAAATAAATCTGTCTTTCATGGTTTCGAAATAAGATTGCTCAAAGTTCGAAATTAATCTTTCAAATGTTATTTTAATAAAAGTAAATTAACCTTGTCTCTGAATTGTTAATTAGTATAATTAAGAACAATTCATAGAAACAAAGAATAAGGAATCCCCTCCTAATAAAAGAAATCGCTTCATTTTTAACTTATGACGCTTAAACCATACTACATGTACATACGTCGACTTCAGTAATAGTTGTAATAATTTCAATTAAAAAAACAACTAAAGTCCAACAAAAGTTACTAATATTTCACCTCAAGATGCTCTTCTGTAAATCTCAGACCGAAACATTCAAAATCATTTCTTCTGATCTTGTGTGACCACTTACGCATATACAGTAGTGCTTCGTCTCATGTTGTTTTAATCTGCGCGTGTTTTGTTGTAACGCGGTATTTTCAAACATTCGAAAGCCAATAGCAGTTATAATCGCTAGTTACGTTCAAATATGAAATGCACTCACCCATCTTATTTCAAAAAAATCCTATCGGCTACTGTTCTATGAGAGTATTGATTTTGAGGGGGAGTGATATCGGTTAGTTAGTGGAATGTGGGAATAAAAAAAATACCATGTTCCTAGTGGTTTGGGGTGCCTTTTATGAGTAACATCAGTGTGAGAGAAATGAATTGTGAAAGCATTTTCCTAATTAAGTCTAAAACAAACTGTCAAAAATGATCCTACAGTTAAAAAGTTTATATTGATTAAAACAGAGAACTTAAAGTTTGCTTCCTTAAAATGACTTTCTTTCATTTTTTTTGTTAGTTCTTAATCTCTGTTAATTTTTAAAATTGTAATATATGCTTAATAGAAATTTATCATCTTCTGATAAAAATTAATTCTGATCGTATTATTTACTTAAGGATCGCATTAATTTTAATTACATCAAAATTCGCAAATTAATAAATTACAAAAAGGAGTATTTTCCATTTTTAGATAGCATTGTTTTTATTTTTTCTTGTATATACAATTACATTTTTGTCAGCTTCATGCGGCGATTTCTCGGCTAAGCTCCACAAAGAAAAAAAGTACAAATACAGAAATGAGATCATATCCTTACATGTTTGCCAAGTTTTGAGAAGATCAATTCAGGTTGGGTTTTTTTTTTAAGAGAAATACACGAAATACCCCATTAAATACACACACAATACACACAACAGAGTGACTGAATTGATGAGTCTTACTTTCTTATCATAGTAGATTTTTAGCCCA
>JAFIDM010012231.1:151435157-151451660 GCA_023159025.1 Thereuonema tuberculata
GGCTAGGAAGCCTGAAACAGCTGTTCTGGGTTCCCAGTATCAAAATTCCAAAAACAGATCAGTGATTCCAATTTTTTTCTTGTGCGTGTATGTTCCTTATTGTGATGTTAATAATAATAGATTTATATGTTTTTTCAACTTCCTTTTCTCCTCTCCCTTTTTTTGTTTTAGTGTCTTTAAAACAGAATCTTAGCCTGGTATTTCAATTACATAACTTCAATGATATATTTTGGATCATACATTTTATTATATTATTATTGAATAAATCTATATTAATGCTACGAGAAAAAAGAGAGTAAGTAAATATTGATAGTTTATTCTTAACCAGAACTTTTGATTAATTTTTTTTATCAGAAGAAATGTTTATCATCACTAAAAGATAATGATGGATTCTTTACAATGTACTAACATTTCATAATTATTTAAAAATATAATGTAATTAATATGACGAAAATTTATTATTATTAATAATATATTTCATTCAAAATATATTTTGTTGTTGTTAGGTTCCATCAAGTCTTCTACGACTTCTGGTGACCTCATGCAATAAGGCTCTCCAAACAGATCTATCATTTGCTGCATATCGTAGTTGTTGCAAAGAATTCCCGGTAGCTTCCTTTATATCTTCCAACCATCTTCTTCGTTGTCTTCCTCTTCTTCTCTTCCCCTCTACCTTCCCAAGCATGATTATCTTTTCAATGGAATTATCCGCTCTCATGATGTGGCCAAAATAAGATAGTTTTGCCTTAAAATCAATGCTTCCAACGAATAGATTGGTTGAATCTTATCTAAAACCCATTTGTTAGTCTTCCTTGCAGTCCATGGTACTCTCAGAAGTCTTCTCCAGCACCAGAGTTCAAAGGAGTCGATTTTCTTTCTTTCCCTCTTTCGCATTGTCCAACTCTCACAACCGTACATCATCACGGGAAAAACCATTGCTTTCACAATCCTAATCTTGGTAGATTTAGAGATGTCTCTGTCTTTCATTATTTTCTCCAGGTTCGACATTGCTCGCCGGCCCAACAAGATTCTTTTCCCTATATCTTCTGTGCATCCTCCATCCTCATCCAGTCTTGATCCCAGAAAATCAAAGTGTGAGACTTTCTCTATCACCTCATCTCCGATTTTTAGCACTCCTATTTTTCCTGTTGTCATGATCTTCGTTTTCTTAATGTTCAATCTAAGTCCAAATTTTAAGCTTTCATCTTTTACAATGCCTAGAAGAAATTCTATGTCTTTTTCATTTTCTGCCAACAGGGTGGTATCATCTGCATATCTTAAATTGTTAATCTTAATTCCTCCAATCTTCACACCAGCCCTTGATTCCTCTAGTCCCGCTCTTCTCATAATGTGTTCGCTGTACAGGTTGAACAAGTATGGTGAGAGGATGCATCCCTGTCTCACTCCCTTTCCAATGTTAAACCACTCTGTATCACCAGACTCAGTCCTTACTGTAGCCTCTTGCTCTCTATACAGTTCTCTTAATAGTCGTATCAGATGCTCTGGAATCCCCATAGATCTCAATCCAATCCATAGTCTTTCGTGGTCAACACAATCGAACGCTTTGCTGTAATCAATAAAGCATAGATAAATATCCTTTTTAAATTCCCTTGATTTCTCCATAATCCATCGCATGTTTGCAATCTGATCCCTCGTGCCTCTTAATTTTTAATATATTTTAGTCGAAAAATCGGAATAAAAGAATGAAAAATTAATTTTTACAAATTTTTACAAATACCAATTACTGAGCAATCAAACGTTATATCAGAAATGAAATAAAACCAATCAACTACATTGTAAAGTAATTTAGTAAGGATTGGCTTTAAATATAAGTAAAGAATTATCAAAATAAAAAAATGTAAATTGTTAAATAAGAAGAAACCCGTAACAAAAAAAAGAGGCAAATCATTTTTGTAAAAAAAATATTTAGTACGTATCATGAAAATTGCACGCACAAATTAAGCTACAACCATACTTTTTTGGTGAATTTCTGTTTAAAAGGGATTATCTTCAATTTAAATAAAAAGCAGAATATGATGATGTATCCGTTATATGAAAGATTTAATATTTAGCATTAATAATTAATAAAAATTAAAATAAATCAAATAATTTATCGATAATTAATAAGTAAATTAATTTTTCTTTTTCTTCTTCTTCTTTCTCTAAGCCTTTTCCCAATTTTGTGTGGGATCGGCGTTCCATTCTTTTATTCTTTTTCTCTCTGTCTAGGGCTTCCTCTCTCTCCATCCTTTTTCCCTCAGATCATAGCCACCTTATCTCTCCATCTGAACTTGGGTCTCCCACGTTTTCTCTTTCTGGCACCTTCAACATCCTCATTCGCTTTCTATGTAATCTTAATTTTTAATAATTCTCAGAAGCAACTTCTAAACCGAGTTTCAAATCAACGATTTAAATTAATTCCTAACATATTTATTATCATAACTAAGTCTTTTCAAAAAGAATTCAGCAATTCATTTGAAAAACAAACAGTAACTCTGTATTCTTATAATTTGTTGGATCTCCACTTTGAGAACCAACTTATGTAGATGAGCAAAATATCCATATGCATTTTAAAAATAACCACTAAATTACAATCTGTAGATCTAGCACTTTTTAAATCTGCGATGAATATTGTTAATCATCATTTGACAATTTTTCCATTTATTCATTCAGATTTTGTAAAGCATTAGTGAGCATAAAAATGAATTCAGAGATAAATACATTTCTAAATATATGAATTTGAAAATAAAACAGCAAGCCAATAAGATATCAATTTTATATTCTTTCAGACACAATTGAATTTTGTATGATGACAAAATAAATTTGATGGCATAGTGGTTATGTTTCCATAACAAATTTTCATTTATTCATATGACATTCCCTTTATATTTACGGTTATTCTTAGTTCGTTTAGAATATTATCCTTAAAAGATCTTGAGGATCTTCACATTATTCGAAGGTAATTTCAAGTGAAAAGGAAAGAAATGAGAAAAAAATTAATAGAAATGAAATTTAACGTGCATTAGAATATTATTACATTAAAAGAATACAAGAATGCACATAACTAAACAAAACAAAAATTCACCGAGCTATTTTTGGTATTTGCACTGGGAATCGGAGACAGTATTGTTTCGAGTTTTACTGAACTCTCATCAGTCCGATCATTTCGTTTCTATTTCAAAAAGAATTAAAATGATGCAGCCTACTTATGTTAAATTGCAAAAATATTACTTATATCAAAAATGAATGCAATAATTTTTTTTAGATGTTTATTGAAGTGTTTAACCATCAATTATAGATTTATCATTCCTTATGTAAGATCTTCCTCATCTTAGATATTTCATTAATTCCTAATGGACAGTATTTGTATCAATAATAAATTCTAAAAACCTACTTTAGTGTTGAAAAATATTAAATTAAATATTAATTATTTAAAAGTTACAGTCACAATGAATCTTTTACTTCAGATGATTCTTTAGTCCCTAAAGCATTCTTGAAGAACCAGCTTTTAAGAAAGTTTCTATTAAAGTAAAGAAACCTCAATAGCAAAATCAAACTTCTTGATTAAGAACATTCTTAAAACTATACTCAAATAGTAATTACTAGAACACAATTTAACGTGCAGAAAATATGTTAATAAATGAAAACCAACGACTGCACATAAATAAACACAACCACGCCTTTGAGTTTGTCAACAGAGAGATTCGGGAACGGCCGTTTCGTCCTTATTGGGGACTCATCAGCCCGATCCACCCTCCCCGATGACAAACCCAGAAAGGCGTGAAAAGAAATGGAAGTCACACTCGAACAAAAAAACAACAATTAAACATAAGTGCGAAATTGCACTAGAAAAACCTTTAGCCTAAGATTCAAAAGGTATTTCTTAATAAAGAGAAGTCAACCCAAAATGCTTAATAATCACAAGAACACAATTTAACGTGCATGACATTTGTTAATAAATGAAAACCAACGACTGCACATAAATCAACAAAAACATGCCTTTGAGTTTGTCAACAAAGGGAAGTCAACAATTAAAGTTTCGTCCTTATTGGGAACTCATCAGCCCGATCCATCCTCCTCATTTATTTTTAATTGTTGTTTTTTTTTTGTTTCACACCTTTCTGAGTTTGTTATCAAGGAGGGTGGGTCAGGCTGATGAGTCCCCAATAAGGACGAAACGGCCGTTCCCGAGTCCCTCTGTTGACAAACTCAAATGCGTTGTTTTGTTTATTTACATGCAGTCTTTGGTTTTCATTTATTAATTATTACTATTTCTTTAAGTAAAAAATAAATAAAGAAAGGATCGTTATATTTTTCTATTTCTCAAAAGGCTTTAAGCTGTGATAAATCTGTGTAAAAGACGATCAATTACATTTATTCTCAAAATCTTCTCAACTGTAATTAAACCTTACTATATTTTTGTTGTAAGTTAATTACAGAGACATGAATCTTCCACCTTCTAATTAGCACAATGATATTCTTCTTTTCATAATGAGATTAATGTAGATTGAACTTCAGATCAAGTTGTGGAATGCCGCTATAAACTACCTTTTTTGTGCTTTTAAGTTAATTAAATACTTGAATTTTATAGTTGAAGAAATGGGTTATTGACAAATTTAATCACTGTCAATAACGTAAACTTGGCAAAAAAGAAAAAGGTATTATATAGTTGTAATACCTTAAAAAGCAATCAAAAGGGAGTACAATCATAGAATACCATCATAGAGTGAGGTCAGGATATATTAACTACCACTGCTAATGACTTATCGAGGAATGTCCTTCTACTATTAATGATGATTGTCATCTCCGTTCTCAGAATAGTAATAAAATTGCTTACAAAAATCATCAAACAAACTTTACCTTTAAGATACATCGTTTTTATTATAAGATCATAAAAATTCTGGCAAAATTCTAGCATTAAATTAATAGTTGCAAATTTTGTCTTTATTTCGTATTCATTTTATACGCAAGAATCACAATGTTTAAAGAGCTTTTGTTTCTTTTAACTATACTTTTGTATAATATACATTGTGTGTTATTTAGTTTTCGCACCCTTTTGTAGTAGTACGCAGTGAGTTATTTATGTTTTTACGGCGGCCGAAATGCATTTGCGAGCTAAAAAAAAGACTGGATTCTGTATGTCGACATTTTCCGGTTTTCGATAGTGCTCTGGCCCCTAATCTATCGAATAAGCGGCGGACACCTATATAAGAATGACGCATTAAGACAATGTCATTCAATGTTCTCTGCCGTACAGATTAAAAAAAACTACTAAAATAACCCGAGTTAAAGTTGTTGTTTTTTTCTTTTATTAAACATAAACTAATTTTTTTTAATCCAAATTTCGAATTCTAAACAAAAAAGTCTTCTCTTTCAAACACCTTTTTTAAAATGTTGGATGAAGTTTATATATTGATTTTTTTTCCTAATCACTAACAATCAAACATATAGTTGTAAATGTTTAGTATTAGCTCTATATGATATTTGGTATTAGGTAAGACTTCCTAGTTAAAATTTATTGTTGGTCAATTTTTTGTTTGTTTGATATAAGATTCATTCTGAAGATAAGAAAGAAATAAAAAGTAATTTGAACTTTCCAGCAAAGTTCTGAAACTGTTTTCAACTAACGTTTTTTTAATTCATAAGTTAAAAAAAGCTTAACATACACTACAAGATAAGGATTAAAAAGAAAGAAAGCATATTTTGTTTTGTCCCCTGAGGCTTGAGAAACTGAAGTGTAGCTTTGTTTCTAATCTAGAATTCTCAAAAAGAAGGAACAACTCCTTTGATTCGAATAAACACTACTTATTAATTTTAAGTGAATAACAAACAACAATATCTTAAAGATTAAGTGATTAAAGATTAAAGATTAAGTGATTTTTTTAATAACTTAAAGATTTTTGAAAAAAGAATCGGAAACAAAAAATAATTTATATTTAAAATATTCTATATTAATTGAATACCAAGATTTAATATAGTACGTATCTAGTTATAAAACGTCAAGAATTATTGATAAAACAATATATTAGAAATTTTGGAGAGGTTATTTCTATTTAAATTTCGGAATATATCGAAGAAAAAAAAGTATATTTCAAAATTTTTTTTCCCAATACTTTAGAGATTATCATGTTACATAAAAATTATGAAGTTAAGAACTTTAAATTAAATAAACAACATCAAAGTATTTTTTTTTAAATAATTAAAAAACTAATCATTCCTTCTCAGAAAACAATTTTTTTTTTGGAATGAATTACAATTCTTTACTCTTGTAAGTATTCTAAGAATTTCAAAACACTTCAAAAAATAAACTGCACAGTAGGCATTTTGTTCTTGGCTTTTTAAGATAATTTTTAAGATAATTTTTCAGATAATATTTCATTTCTTCATACATTTTTCTTTTAAAAACTAAATTCACATCATTTTTTTTTCTTCATTTTACAGTTGAAATGCAAAATCTTAATTTCCATTTAAAACTTAACTAAATATTGAAAAGAAATGGGAAAGATTAAAAGGAATTAAGTGAACTTGATGACATAGTCATCATAAGATGAAGACAGATGACCTACCTCAATAGCTTTATTTGTTAAGAGTAAACAAACAAATCTTGTGGATATATTATTACTAAACTTAAATTCGAAAAGGATCATTACTTAACTATTACTTAATTAATCAATGAGCAATGCGGTATTCATAAGTAATTTTTTTATCTGAATTCACAATTGTTGAGATTCTGTAAATATATTAGAATGAAAGGATTTTAAACTAAAAATAAAAACAAGGAAAAACCTTGCGATAAGAAAAAACGAAATATTATGAGTGATTAAAGTTTTGGTTGAAGATTACTAAAATGAGAAGAATATTTAATAAGGAAAAGCTTTTTCACAACCCTTTCCTCCATTTAAAGGGAAGAGATTCAATGGTTTGTGAACTGGAAACAGCAATTCTTCACTGAGTGACTATCTGAATTTACTCTGCTTTGTTTTTGTTTTTTTTGTTTTGTTCTTCTCATACTTTTGTTTTTATTTAATTAGAATCAAATTTTGTTTATCTATCTCTATACAGTGCGAGAGAATACTCAAAAAACAATAGCTAGTCCTTTGCTTAATTTCTTGTCTAGCTGAAATATCGGCGAAGCTGAAAATAAATGCATATATAATTCTAATAATTTCAAAATAAAACTTTATTTCCCTCCTCCCTGTGTTTCCAAAAATTCAAAATCAAAGCTAAAACAAGTTTGGCTGAACTTTTCTTCAATTCATAAAACATTATTATTGGCGTTTTCTTATTAAAACTTAATTTCGCATATCAAATTTAAGAATAAACAATTGTTTCATTCTAATTAAATTACCACACACATTGACATTTATATATATATTCCTTGAGTAGAACAATAGCATTTCCATTCTTTTAAATAAATCTAAAACAAATCTGTTCTAGAATTCTTAAAAGATCGGAAAAGATTGAATCAAATACCTAGCACAATTCCTAATTTTCTGCAATGTACCGCAAAAAGAATTGTAAAATAGTGACGCAGTTAGAAAAAAATCCTCAGAAGAAGAGACATAGCCCGGTTAAAAAGTCGTCGGGTTTTTGTATTTTTCATGGTTTTGGAATCTGAGAAGAATCGTAATTATTAATTAAATTCAAAACAACGTTAGAAAATGGTCGATCGAGGTTTTGCTTTACCTTTAAATAGATATTTGCTATTGTTGCTATTGCTTATTATTTCACAAGAACCTTATATATCACTGATGCAATTTATCACCCTAGTTCAGAGAACTGTAAATCTTCAATGTATGAAAAGAATTTTCCTAAGCAAAATTTTTGCAATCCGCCGACTTCATTAATTTATTCTCTCTTTCCAGTCAACAACAGATGCAAATTTGACTCAGATGTTCTACTAAAACAGACTCAAAATAAAAATTTCATGTACTCAGGTCGTAGCTCTCAAAGTTTCTAACGACAGAAAGAGTGGAATGGAAATACGGCTTTCTTTTATTCCATGAATGTTTCAGATGTTGTGGGTGGGGTCAGTATTTCATTTCTATACTTGCTTCGTGTCTGGTCTCCAAGGGATTGATGGGGTGTTTCCATTTGCGAGACTTGGCTGCTTCTGCAATAGGAACCGCCTCCATCAAACCCAAGGACCATCGTAATTGTGATTTATAGTTAAAGAGGAAAGATTCAGTAATTCACATCAAATTATGGCAAATTTGAACAGCATCATATAATTTATCGACCTCATTTTCTTTATCATTGTCGCTTACTGCCACTTAGAGAGAAGTGAGGAAACAATCACTGCTAAAATAATGCATATCAAAAATTAATTAATCCGAATTTAATATTTCTAAGCTCTAACCATAAGAGCAACATCAGAATTAATCGCAAAAAGACAATTTGTTTCTTGAAAATATCGTTTGTTTCTGATTCTAAGATACTTATTACTTGGTTTATCTTCACTTTTCAGCTTTAAGACTTTTGAAACTTCATAGTTTCTAATCCTTTGGATCAGTTGTAAAAAAAGAAAGTTCATTTTTTGTAAAATGAAACTACCATTGAAATATAGCCCAGATCTTTTGATTAGATTAAAATGCAAAAATTGATAGAAATTGCAGCTAATATCGTTAGCTACTTTTAATCTAAGCTTTTTAGAATAAATACAGTAACAAATTATCTAATCACAAATTCACTGACAGTTGCTTTGATTTTAAAGTTCATTCGGCAACTTTTTTTTTCTTTTTGTTTCGAAGAAGTTTTAAAATATTAGGTTTGAAAGCCTTCAGATTATTTGGAATTCCACGAAATACGTTTGAATTTACTTAAAAATAATTCTCAGTTTTTTTCTAATTCTTAAATTTTTGATTGCTTTCTGTAACTCATTCCAATTTTATTTCACTTCAAAGAAATATCTGTTTCTTGTTTTTGTTTTATAGGTATTTTAATGGGTAAGCTTTTGATTAAAGAAATTCAGTAAATTTGTTTCAAATCTTACGTAAATATTCAACTCTTTTCTTTAAAATTTGATATTTCCACGTTCATTCGAAATGCAGGAATTAAAGTAGCTAAAATCGCACATTCTTTAAAATTTAATGTCTAACTTCCAATTGTCCAATATATTATTGTTTTCCCTAGAGCATAAGCTTAAAAATACTTAAATTGAAGTTTCGATTTTGTCACAATTTCTATAACTGAATTCGAGCTTACAATATTCAATAGGTAAATTTTACTTTTTGTTTTACTTATTTGTTTAAGCCTTTTTCTTTAGTCAGTTACTTGAATGTTCACAGAAATTACAATGTTTTCTTCTATTAAATCTACACGCATGAAAAATTCTGTTTATTGAATTGTGAAATTTTATTATTCTTTTTATATCATTTTCATGATATAATATAAAAACCATGAAATATTTTCACTGCTTCCTCTAGTATGAAGTCTTCGTACACTTTCCCGTCGATAAAAATTCCATCTGTTAAAAAGCTTTCTGCAACATTTACAAAACTCGTGTTCTGTTCAATCTTTTAGGAATTGGTATGAACGACTTCGATGTTTTTCATATCAATAGAATAAAAAGCAGTGATTATTTATTTATATTCAGAAAAGTGGCATCAGACAATGAGATTGGAGTGAAAGTAAGTTGGTTCATGAAAACACTCCATGCATGGAGATTAGCTGAATCTGTTTCTCGTCAGAAAGACAGTGTGTGACTGTATCGGTCGTTAAAGCGAAAGCCTCGCTCCTATTCACCGTGAACGGATTTCCCTTGCTACCACTTCTGCGGAATGTTTAATAAACGGAATGAAACATGAAGTCACTCATCCTCGGTCGAACGTCAGATTACGAGCAGAGTTATGGCCGCTGTGTTTTCCCAGCAATCATCTTCGTCGAAGGGTCTCACCCGTGTCCGATCAAACGCCAACGCCAAACTTGTTCACCGATAGCCTTTTAGCATTTGAAGCACTTTTATTCTCCATCGATTTATCTTCGTCCAATCATGGCTGAAGATTCCTTATATGAAAAGTTTTATCATCTAAGATTATGAAGTTTAACTGCAAACCTTCTAACACTTAAAAAATAACAAGATTACTTTTTTACTACAAAGTAGTATTAGTGTGATCTCATCTTAATAAAGAAAAGATGCTGCAAAAGATAGGAAAATAACATCTAGATATCAGGTTGAGATACCTAAGTCAAAAAACGAAGAAACCTTTTTGCAGCTATCCTTTATCAGAGTGAGACAAGTAAATGATCATGATCTCTTATTAATTCTGCTTTCCTAATGAAAAAAAAAAAAAAAACATCAGATAAAGTCAGTCATTGTTGTCACTAAGATACCAATATATTTTTTATCATACAAAGTCAGAAGTTACGTAGATTGTTACTATATCGTCTTAAAAAAATTCATGCCGGATTTCGTAAGGATAACGAATCATATAACAGCTATACAGATTTCGGAAGTTTAAGGTAACATCATACTGGGCATATAAGTTTTTTTTTAATATTGTAATTTTGAAACCTTTAGAGAAACGTCCCAACATGACTTCAATCAAGTTCTTTCTTTTTTAACCTTTCAAAAGGAATATTAAAAAAATAGCAACTCGAAGAAAATTTGTGAATTTCAAAACTAACAATACTCATCAGCATCTTAACTTTACAATGGATAATATTCAACAGCTGACAACGAAATTTCAAACTCTTGAAGAAGTTTGAAGAAGCTAAGATATTTTAATTTATTTATTTATTTATTTATTTATTTATTTATTTTTTTTTGTTAGTAGGCGGCCAAATTAGTGTTTTGACTTTAAAGATGTTGTTGACAATAAAAGTTGAAATTTGTCATTGCTTTGAATGAAAGAAAGAAATTGGATTAAAATAAATATCAACTTTGGTCAAAAGTACTTTTTTTTTTCTTTTTACTGAGTCCCTATTTGCTGCTCACACGAAATGTATTTTTCTTCAATGTTTAAAGATTTTTGGAATCATTCCTAGCTTTCCGGAGAATAGGTCAGTTTTTCTATAAACAGCGTTACATTACCAAACAGTAAAGAAACAGCAGGAGACGAAAATAACATGTTCAATTATTTAAATGATATCATTAAAGTTTAAACTTTTATGAAGCCAAAGTTCAAATCATGCTTTATTGCTGTTGGAAGGCTGTTTCTATAAAGGTCAAAATCAGTCCGTTCTGATTGACCTTTATGGAATTAAGTTTATGTCATCATTTTTAGGAAACTATTTTTTTTATCTTAGTTTAACATTTTTATAAGGAAATAAAGCGAAAAAAATTTAAATCTTAAAAATGGAAAAAAAAAAAAAATCTTTTTTGCTTTTTGAATAAGTATTTCAGAAATAGAACAGTCCATTTTTTTTTTGCTTTAAGTTGAAGTTTTCTTGGCATTGTAGCCTTTACATTGCTTTTTCGTTAGTAAGACAGATAATCAATCAAATTGTTTCATTCAAGAAAGAAAAAAATAATGTAGTGAAAGTAAATGTCGAAAAGAAAGTTTTATTATAAATATGCTGCACGAGAAAAAAAAAGTCAAGCAGCAAAGCAATATATCTAATAAAGTTGCCATTTATTGTAACCTCACAAAACATGGTTAACAGTAATTAAAAAAAAGTATTTAATTAATAAACATAAAAGGCCGTGCCGGCGTGGCCGAGCGGTCTAGACGGCGGTCTGCCGTGTGGCCTACATGCCGGACACCTGGGTTCGAATCCGGCGAGGGCATGGCTGTTTCTTTCTTCTTCTGTGTTTCGTCCGTTTTTCCCTGGAACTTACTATTTAAGGGTTATTCTGGTCGAGATGAGAATCTCGTCCTCCCTTGAGTGTTCTAGCCTCCTCCTGACGTTGTCGGGTCAGGCTAGCGCGTGGTCCGTAGTTGGCCGATCCGCGTACAAAAAAAAAAAAAAAAAAAAAGAAAGAAAGAAAGAAGAGAAGATGATGCATAGTGAGATACGTTGTTGAAAAAAAAAAAAAAAAACCAGTAGAAAAAACAGTGAAAACGACTGCAGTTTTAGGCTTCCGATACAAATAACAGACGCTTTATATTCCGGGTTTGTCCGTCCGTCTGTAAACAAGTATCATTAAAATATCATTAAATTCTCATTAGCTCAACAATCGCAACAATAGCGCCTTTTGCATTCGCAGCAATCATTTACTGTATAATAATAAGGAAATTAAAGCAATAATTCAACATAAATTACGTATCAGAAGCTGTTGCGAACCATTGTGATTCGTTTACTAATCGCTATCTTGTTTCCTTTTACTACTCACCATATCTTTTTCTTCAAAATACATCAAAATTTAAATACTTAAATCGCATTATTTAATTTAACATTTTTCCTGTTAAAATCAGCAAATGGTAGATGCTCTCTGTAAATATACTCTGCCAATATATACTCTGTTAATATTTTATATATGATTCTAATGATTCCAAATTGAAAGCAAATTTATTCTCGGAATTCTGAAAAGAAAGCTGCTATTTAAATAAATAAGGTTCAAATAAATAGACGAGAAAATCGTCACAAGCTAAATTATAACAGGATAAATCATTAATTTCTTTCCTGTAATTCTATTGAGAAATTCTAGAAATTTACCTTGGCTTATGACTTTTCAAAATCCACAAAGCAATAAAAATCTTGATAACAGCAATAAATTTTTCGTTTTCTTTACGAATACCATTCCGTGTTTGCAAACAGTACTCTTTAGTATCGAATGTTAAATTATAGACTGCCTTTGCATTCCAAACTTGGGTTGTAAATAATAACTGAAAAATGCACAGTTAAAACCAGCAGAACTAAATGTTTTAAGTGCGATAAACCATTAAATTTTTGATGACTGCAAGGAAAATTTTCTTAAAAAGATTGCAAAAACATACAAAATGAATAGAATGAATAGAAAGTTACTTAATCCTTCAGAATCTTATAGGACATTTCGGAAACAAAAAATTTAATAATCCGGTTGTAGGTTATTTCTTCTGGCACTAAGAAAAACTCTAGCTTTTAACTAAAAGGAATTCATGCATTTAGCCTCCATAAACATAAACACCCAAATCTATAAACGAAAAATAATTATGTACGATAGATAAGGAAATGGATTATTTTGTTTTATTTAATTTGATTTTCTGTTACTTTGTTTTATTTATTTTACTTTTTTCTTTTATGTTTTTTTTTTTTCAATAGATGGGGGTCTAGGAAATTTCATGTTCAGGTGACAAGAAGTAGTTAGGCCAGTCAAGAAGAAAAATCGCAACCTGGATTGGCGAACACATGAAACAAGTCAAATACTATCACACAATCAAGTCAGCAGTGGCAGAACCGTAATATCAAGTTTGACGAAGCCATCTTAGCCGTTGAAGACAGATGTTATCTTAGGATAATAAGAGACGCTGTAGAAATAATCAAGACACCTCAGTATTTCAATAGAGAAGACAAGGATAACCAAATGCCTAGCTACCGACACTGAAGGAATTATCCAAAAGCCCCAATAAACTACCCATAAAGCATCACGAATCTTTAAGAGTTGAAGAGAAGTCGGGAATATTATCAAAAACCACTCAGGAGCCTCCTACTATGCAGCAAGTTGCTACATGCCATAGCAAATTATCCATAAGTTCTAGAGATGCTTATAACCTCCGCCCAAGAAGAAAGAAAGTCAGTTGACCTCAAGCTCTGAAGATGTCTCTGACCGCTAGAGACAAAAAGTCAGCTAGGAACTTTTCCTATAAGACAGCCAAGAGATTTATATTATTTTGCTTTATTTATTTTACTTTCTTTTATCTTATTTTATTTAACTTATTTTACTTTCTTGTTGAGTTTATTTTTTCAATAATTAAGTTCGTAGTTTTAGATTAATTCAAACCCTTAATTATTTGAAATAGCGTTGAAAGCACTGTTTTTAAAGTATGTCTTAAGCAAAGTCAGCGAGATAATTTTAGAAGAGAAGTCACTCAAGTGATATGCTTTCAGTTGACTTGTTTCAATTGTACTGTTTGAAATTCAACAACTTTTTTAGCGTATGTCGTTCTGCTTTTGTTAATATGTAGTCGGTCGTGTGAAAACAGTTAGAAGATAATTACACGCTTTTCAATATGTTTTACGAAAAACCAATTAAATATCATTTTGCCTTTTGTGATCATTGAACCCTGAAATGGCTTCATTCACTCTCAGGATGTACATGGTTTATTACAAGAGTAATAATTGAAAAATGAATGAGAAATCAATAGTAAAATGTCAACCAAATAAAGAAAATTAATTCTAGATTTCCTATTCGAAAATGCAAAATGAACCTTCAAATTCACTTCGTTAATTTCATAATAATAGTTTGCTATTGATTAGTGTGCTGTATTTTAAAGGTATTAAAGTGATCTAGTTTTACATTCTGCCAACAAATTATTAAAGCCAGAAAATTGCAAAGATTTAAAGACTGTTAAGCTTCTTATCGTTTTATCAGTTAGATAAACTCGGTTTGAATGGACTCCGTTTAAACTGAGAAATGCAGATAAAATAGAGTCAATTCCTTATAAAACAATCATAAAACCAATGTAAATTCTTTAAAACCTTTTTTTTACTACTAAAACGGCTTCCTACATTAACAAAAAGTTTTTCTTTTATGAAGATTGTAGCTCTGCAGAGTGTTTTATCTACAACGGTTGAAATTAAAGAATATTTTTATGTTACTTAAGATGAATAGGATAATTTTTCAAGAGAGATATTAGTGAATATTTAAGGTTGATATTTAACCTGAGTACAATGGGAAATTTAGAAAAACAAAAGCCAAAGTAATATGAAGAATTTTTATAGTTTCTTTTTAGATTTTTAGACCGTAGACCATCATCAACGACATTACGCTTGTTTAATGTAACGTCAATGAATTAGAACTATTCAATGGCTACCAAATAGAATAAGAAGTACTTGAAAGAATTTAAATTCTAGTTTTCTTAAACTGTTGTCATTAATTTTACTTTCTTTCTTTTTCTTTCTTAAAGTCGTTAAAACCAAAAAATAAAAGTCTACGGTTAACTTTAATTCTTAAATATGCTGAATACAAATGATAAAAAATTTCCATTTAAAAAAAAAAAAAAAAAAATTCAATCCGTATTAACTGCTTAATTCCTATTAATTTTAATCATACATAAGCATGCGGAACTAGTGGATTAGTTAAAAGGATTGTTGGACTTATCTCGCAATTATTATTCGTGGTTGTTGACTGTGTTGAATAAAGGAAACAAAAATTAATTCTGAAGTCTGTTACTGAGGTCCCATCTCAGATGGAAATTATTCAGTCCCATTTAAGAATGCTTTTTTTTTTCTAAAATAAAATTGTATTTTCCTCAAGATTTAACAAAAAAGAAAGAATCGTTTTAATGAAATTTAATTATAATTTCGCTTATTAATATGTCAACTAATCTGTGACCTGAAACTGTTGAAATTTGAAGAGATGTAATTACGTTTTATTGTTTTAGAAAATATTATGTAACTAAGAATAGAATTAATTTTCATCGTTGGATGCAACGATCAAAGTTGTTTCATAAAATTTTCGGGGTGCGAAGGATAAGCAATGAAAAGCTTATGGCTCTTAATTTCATGTAGAAACAGTCACTAAACCCGTTATTAGACCTTCCCGCTCTTTGTATTACAATTTTGTAGTTCGGTCACTAGAGGTCGTTACGGTACACAAGTAATCGTAACGGAGTTTTAATGAGGTAACACCAGTAGAAATGCAAAGCGAGCAGTTACTGAATTCATGCAGAAACTATTCCTCTGATTAACATTGAACATTGAGGTACTTTGTAAATCTGTATTTTTAGGGTGTATATGTTTAAACGTGAGTGTAAAAATCATGATTTTGTTTTTCTGGATGTTGAAAACGCAGTTTAGTTCTCCAGTATCACCGTGAATAATACCAAAAAAAACACAAAAAAAACAGAAAAATTAAAGGCCTGAATTTAAATAGTTCGTACTGAGTAGGAGCAGTTTCTTCTTCTACTAACAATCACGACACAATGAATGTCTTGATTTCCGGCGCAGCTGAACTTGGAGTATTTTAGAAAGAGAGCAATCACTTGGGATCAATTCAAAAGACCGGTGAAGTTGTGGTCCGTCAAGACAGCAATGATTGATTTACAAAATTTGACTGAATGTCAGCTAAAGGTATGGAAGTCATATTTCATGTTAAAACAAAAGTCGTGTTAGCTTGAAAGTAGATTTTTGATTAAGAAAAGTTTCTGTTGACATCAGTAGAATATCTACAACCATTTTTATATAAAAAAAAATGAAGAATATTACTTTTTTTCGCCTCTCCTTTTAATCTGTTCACTCAAATTAGCATTCCTCAGGATCAATTAGGAATTGGATTTCTTTCTCTGAAATAATAAAGCAATTTACTTTACTTAACGAACATAGTACATGAGTACAACGAAAGATCCCAGAAAAAGCAGTTAATAAACACAATTCATTAACTTCTTTTTTGTTTAAAATTATTCTATGGACAGGGTCCCCACA
>JAFIDM010012231.1:151451760-151465689 GCA_023159025.1 Thereuonema tuberculata
CGGGACCTGGCCGTTAAAGGGGCTCCGGCTAAGGTCTTACCTGAAAAAAAAAAGTATGAATTTGTCTATCACTTCTAGACTTCTTTTTTTTTAGGCTACATTTTGCATAAACAATGTTTCTGCTTTAACCATCTGCAAAGAGCTATTCTGCATTACAATGTTTGTTTTTATTGCGAATTTTTTCTAAACTTTTGAGTAGAGCTGGAAAAAGTATGTTGGTGAATTAATTTACTTTAAAATTGTACTAATAACTGTGGTGGAATGTTTAAAAGGGAGAAATATGAAATCGTGTGGTGTTTTCGCGATATTTTTGGCTATGAATCTTTGATTTTTACCATAACTTCGGAGAGGGCCAGTTACTGCGTTTGGGCCCTGGGCCCTGAATTCTATAATGTTTTTTCTTTGTGTAATCTGAGACAGTAAAAGCGTTAACTCTTACAAAGATATATAAACTTAATATAGTAGAGTCGCGGTAATCCGAGCCCCGGTAATCCGAGATTCCGTGTAATCCGAGGTGCAGCTGCGTCCAAGGTCACGCAAGCGGCGGCCAATCAGTATCACGGGCGGATCCAGGACTTTTCAAAGGGGGGGGGGGCTAACTTTTCTGAAGGGCTGACTATACCTGTGTGTCTGAAACGCACGGTAGTCGTCAGCTTTTAATTAGCAATTGAAAGTCATCATGGCAATATTAATATCTATCAGGCAGCAGTCTTTGGATACCACATTTTATCCAATCTATATTCACAGCTAAAGGGAGGGGCTATAGCCCCCCCCCCCCCCCATACGCCTATGTTCAGTATCAGCTTGGTATCAGTCTGTCTGCTACTGTGACCTACTACTTAGACGATGGCTCTTAAAAAGCGTTGCTCTACTTTGAAGCAGAAGACCTTGGAAAGTTTTTTTAAAGTTGTAAATGCTTATAGAGCCTTTCATGTAACCAAGTAACATTGTTAATGTATCTGCAACTTTAATATCTATTTTAAATTAAATTTGATTCGTTTTAGTTGAAAATTCCAGTTTTTTTTCTTTTTTCCGTGTAATCCGAGTTTTTTGTAATCCGAGGTACCATCAGCGCCAATAACCTCGGATTTCCGCGACTCTACTGTAAATGGAAGTCATGCTAGGAATGGTGTTTATCTAATGCTTATCTCAGCATAAATAAAGTTTTAAGGACGAAAGGGGCCACTTAAACGGATGTACTTTAATACGAATATACAATCACATAGATACAGATTGATTATAAGAATCTCACATTTCTAAGCTCTAAGAAATGTAAAATGTCTTAGAATTTGAGATCCAAACTTATCCTTTAGATTTTAGATTTTTTGCTATTGAGGATATTTGAGAGTGAGGGAAAAACGACAAAAATATAAATTAAAAGAAGTGCTTAAATTAGTAAAATTATTAAATTATAATATAAAATAAAATAAACTGCAGAGGTTAGAGTTAACACGGAATCTATTTTGTTTAACATTTCTTCAAATACAAATTAATTTTTCGTCGATGACCTTCTTTTAATTTTGTAGTAATTCATCTTTTACCCTATAATATAAATTATTCATTAACATCATTTCAAGATGTTTTCATTCAATTAAAAAAAGTTTCTTACTTAACAAATTAACAAATGAGAACAAGACATTTCATCTGATGGTGTATTACTTTTGATTTCTAAGATAAAATTTACATCAATATTCTTTAGAAATTTAATAAAATATGAAGAAAAATACCAACTAGAAGCTCTCACACAAATGAATTTATATTCTTTAATGTAGAATATTTAAGTTACTTCGTCCTAAGCTTATAAATAAATTGCATGACTGAGATTGTGTGTCAGCTGTTCACAGTTTGCTTAGGAGCTAAATAAACACAACATGAAAAGGAGCTATGAAGTGGCTTTACAAATAATAAAATATTAATGAAATTGAAAGCCAGAGAATAATTCCTTTGTCAAATTCGCATTGTCAAGGAGATCTTATTAATAATAAAAATTAATGCAATTTAAAACAATTTTATATGCTAACGATGCAGAAATGCGTTTTTTCTTATAAATTAACCTTTTTCCAATATATGCAGGATTAACCCTTCTAAAATTTATTAATATAAATTCACTTGAATTTAAAATGAATTTATTGGAGTAAGTACAAAATAAAACAAGTAGCACACTTGCGCTTGTAAAAATATTTATATACGAGTTTTTAATTTATCTTCCCACTTTATAATTGGTATTGGTAATTGGTGACATCCGATGTTTATCTTTGACGCTAAATCCAATATTCAATAAAACCTCAACAAAATAATTGGGAAAATGCCACTTGCAATCTCGTCATGCAGAAGATCGGAAAATAAAGATCGATTTTGTAAATTTGTCTAATTTTCTAAATGTAGAAGAACAACTGTACTGACACCTGATGATCTGAAGGACTCCTGACGTGTTTCTCTTTTTCTTTCAGTTTATATTCTTTCTCGGTTGTAACATTGAAAATTCTCTTTTTGCTGTATATGTGGCAAATATTTTACAGGATGAATAGTAATAATTTATTATCGGTAAGGTTGCGTAGATTACAAAATTGTAAAGAATTACTAAAACTACTTATCTGCCTACAATATTTGCAGACTATTGTTTTCATTAATACAAATGGAGAGAAAACAAAAGGGATTCTTTTACCACATGTGTAGCAGAAAACTTGTAAAAATAAAATTAATATTCCAGCTTTTAATTTAGTTAAGTAGTTAAAGTTTTAATTAAAGTTTTTACAATTATTTAAGTATTATAAAAGCTGGAATATTAACTTTTTTTGAAGAATTTAATTAACACACAGATTAGCCTTACAAAGAATTTACAAAAATTTACATTTGCTTCCTGCCCAGTAAAAAAAAATAGAAAATTATGAACTTCTTCAATGAACTCAAAGAATATTCTAGAATTTCCGTGTAAGTAACATAAAAAACTATGTTCCAATTACTAGTTAAATTTCACATAGTCTGCAGTAAACAGATTAGATTTATTTTAATCCTCTACATTTCGACACCACTTTTACACGAAAATGCTGTAATTTTTTAAATGGATATCCTTTCTTCAATACCTGTTACTTTTAGGCTTCTACAGAGCGTAGCTCATAGCGTGAGAAACTTTACATTCCCGCTCTATCTGTCAGTCCGTCACGAGAAATTCATTAATTGGTCTATTTTTATTATAATGGGATCTTCCTAATTTATGGAGAACTTCTACTTTTTCTGTAGGATTTTGAAATTATAATTTTGTTTTAAATTTTCATTCTTTGGTTGTTATCCTGTTTAAAGATATCCTTATTGATTAAATATTTTCGTAGTTCAAAATTAAGAGCCAATTTTCCTTTTCTCTTCTTGAAATAAATCTTACAATCATTGGTCTATTTTTATTATAATAGGATCGCCCCAATCTACGGAGAGCTACTTTTGTTTTGTTTTTTTGTGGGGTTTTTGAAATTGTAAAGTTTCCGAGATTTTAACATTCACTCTATATAGAAGCCGTGGGGCATTATGCGATCGCTACTGGGATTGCTGCTCTTACCTTATTTATCACGTTTTCAAGAAATAGATTCATCCAAATTAAGCAACTGTAAAACTTTTAATTGAATCTTAAAAAATTCTCTGTTTCCTAGTCTCGTCAAAAAGACATGTATGACAAAAACATTTCCTTCTGCAGGTTTTAGCTCTTTGAGCTTCTCCTTGACTTTAAATCAGAGATTTAAGAATCCACTCTGATTATTAATTTGTCAACTTAACTAACTTAAGTACTTCTTAAACTTCATATCTGTACTGTAAAATCGATGTCTTCATTTCTTTGATAATTCTAAATTCTTCTTTTATGTATTCTTTCCAGTGAAATATATTCAAGTGGTTAATCATTCATTTTACTATTTATTAAAAATCGTTCGACATTAAATCTTTTGTAAATAATGTCCACTCTGAAAATTTTCTACTCATTATTTTCATTGGTTAAGACTGAGCTTTTCATAACTTATTTCCAATATGACCATGAAATTGGTAAACCTTTATTATACTTTTACCAATTGCGGAGAAATAAGAATAACCAAATAGAGAAAAAATTAAAAAACAACAACTCTTAATTCCATAACAATTGAGGATTTTTTTTTCTGATGGATTTTGTAAATAATTAACAGTAAAAATCACAAATTTCTTGTGTTCTCTTTAAGTGCTACATATCACTACTTTTTTGCATTTAAAATGAGAATAAATTCTTATTTTATTGCATCAAATTTACTTAATTTATTTATGTAATACAAAGAAAAGTATGTTTTGCCGCTTCGTATTTCTTTGCTCCACTTCATAAATTTCTTTCTTATGAGAGACTTAATGACTCAAAGCAGACGAAGTACTTAATCTCCGTCATTCTAATGAATTCCCACAAACAAACATAAGATTATGGTGCATTGCTGGTGTAAAATTCAAACCACTGCAGAACGGATATTTTAAGATTTGAAAACACAAAAAAGAAAATCTACAAATGCCTTTCCAAAGAGGTTTTAAACAGTACTGAAACAAAAGTATTACTAAATAATGAATGTATTACTAAAATGTATTACTAAAATGAATGTATCACAAAAGTTTTACTAAACTTTTATTTACTATTATTTTCGTAACAGCGATTAGAAAATTCAAACCATCATTCTTTGAAATAAATCCTCTTGTGGAATTTTTCAATAATTTTGGATTTCTTAAGATGAACTGAATTAACATAAAATTCTATTGATGCACATTGATAATAACTCTTTTTTTATAAATAATAAAAGATCATGAACGTCATTCACATTTCTCTATATTGTTTCAAAGTTTATCTTTATTTTATCTTTTTATCTTTTATCTTTTGATTAATGTCCTCTTATGAAATTTTGTATATTCTGAATTGATTATTAAATTAATTAATTAGTTAAGTAAAGTTATTAAATTAAACGAAAAATTGTTTTAAGATAATTGTTGACAGAATTAAAAAGAGACAGAACACATATGACATAATACAAAACACAACAGAAATGTAGATACAATGGAATCTAAATCAAGATAAATTTCATTGAAAACTATCAGTAATATTAAAAAAAATAATCCTAGCCCTGTTGGTCACGAAACGCCGGGAGTCTTACCTCCAGAGACCTCAAGGGTCATATAGGCCTGTATTGGGACACTTTAACATTAAAAAAAATCCTATGTTTAATAATTAAACTTAAGGCTAAGAATATTTCTAATTGATAAAAATATTTAAAATTCTACCAGTGAAATTTCCAGTAAATAAAAAAAGAAGTATTTTTTTAAAAAATTAGCTGCAAAAAAGAAGAAATATATTCATAATGGGAAAATTTAACGTGCGTGGAACAATTATTAAGATATAAAAAAGGAATAAAAACGCACACAAATAACAGATGTTTTTTATTCAAATGCAATTTAACGTTTTTCTTTGATTTTAAAATTTTAAAAGTACAAAAAGAAAAGAAAAATCTTCCAACTTTGAAAGACCATAACTGAATATAGTCTTGGTCTGTCTTCCAAAAATCTTAAATTGCTTTGTCTTTCGAAATAAATAAAATTTTGTTCCATCTCGCTTGTGATTTGTTCTTTTCAAGCATTTTCTCATTTTTTTTTCCACTTGAAAGTATCTTTTCAAGTACGTGTTTGTTTTGTTGATACTTAGAGCTGGCCCTGGAGACAGAGGTTCGTGTCACAAGAAGACAGGAATGACAGCCTGTAGACTCCGGCCTTTAACTGAGGATAAAAATTCTTGGTCTCTCTCTTTCGAGAGAAATCTAGAAACAAGCCTGGAAATTTTTCTATGTAACTGACGTTTTCCTTTATATAAACTCTAATTGAATTGAATTTAATTTAAAATCTTTTCAATATTTATGTCAACAAAGAAGGTTGAACTAAGACTGTGACGTAAAGATTTCACTGTTATTAAGGCGAATGGTAATAATTAATACAAACTTCACTAATGGATTCGAAAAATATTCAAAAATTACATTATTGAATTTTTATGGTTTTAATGAAGAATTTGCATATTTATTCTTTAGATCAATAAATAAACATGCTAGACTCTGACTACTAATAAATAGAGCTTTTTAATTTCAGTTAGATATGATGAATTGCGTTACTAGAAAATTTGAACGTTTTTTGGATACAGCAGTGTCCTTTAGGGAATTATTTCTTTGGAATATCTGACGCATTCTAATTTAAAAGTTTAGTCTGAACTGAACTGAACAAATGTATTCACAAGGCCTACATTTTTTTTAAAAAACAATATGCAAGTATTGGTCGCAACATTATTTCATTTAGGTCTGCACGCAAAATGGAAAGATGGATGAACTTAGTTACCGCTAATATTTCTAGATTCTTCTTCACATGAATTTTGTTAATAAATAATCTGACCGGTTTTGACCTTTGAACTTGGTCTTTAGTAAAACTGCTCTGTATGAAGAGTTATTAAAATTCGTGGAGAAAAAAGTTGTTGAAGGCAGATGAACAGACGGATAAATCAGATATGATAAGGACATTCGCTGGGCAATCGGCAACATCAAATGAATGGTTTTAGAGAGATTAGAGATTAACTCACGTAAAGAGAACCATCACGATTAAAGAGAATAATTTACGATCCCTAAAAAGTAAATAACAAATAAATAAATCAGACAATATCCATTACTCAGTTTCAGATTTTTTGATTTAACTCTTCAAAGACATTTCAATACCTTATTAATTAAATGCATTTTTTAAATTCCTAAACTCCTCTTTAAAAAAATCGAGAGAAATGAAAAAATATCAAATTCTTAAGTCAAAATTAAAGGAGTACCGGTAATTTATGTTTTGTTTTGTTTTTTTGTTTTATTTTCTTTCTTTTGCTGAAGATTTACTTAAATGTCTTCTAATTGTTAATTGTTATAAAATTTAATATCCTGTGATTGGCTGAAAATAAAATCAAAATTTTGTTGTATAGTCAATAAGAGAAATAGATTGCCATTTCTTTGAATGATAAACAGACAAAATCTTCATGACGCTATAAATTCATGGTAGCCATTGTTGCAGGTTTTGAATTGGGATGAAATGAAGTCATGCAACTTCTTTGCAGACGTAATTGTAGTTGATAGCCTTTCTTACTTTTTAATTCTTGTTTTAAATAAATTACGATGAGCTTTTGTCAAAACGAAATGTTAAAAATGAATACAGTTTTAATAGAATCTTAATCTAAAAAAAAAATAGCAAACCTTATCCTCAAGTCGGAGGAAACAAAATTTACCAATTTTTCAAGTATTTTTCCCCTCAAAGCATGTTTGAAAGGGGAAAAATAAAGAAATACAAAGTGAAGCTACTATTTCAAGGCTTCCTCCATCATTGCACAATTCCAAGTAATCCCTGAAGTTCTATTTCCTGTATTCACAGTATCAGTGGTAGCCAATAAATAGTTTGTAAGATGATGTATGTACACCAACACTGAATTCAATCTGATTAATAAATTTAAGTTTGAAGTAAAATGCATCATAAGATAAGTTTCGAAACTTCAAAGTTATTTAAAATTAAGGCTACAATCAGAAATATGTTAAGATTCATGTATTATTAAGTTATTATATTTAGAATAAGTTTTTATAGATTAGAAAGCTGTTGATGTGGTCTTTTAATGGGATTCTTTTGTAAATTAGGATATTCCTCTGTTTTCTAATATCGCAGGAAATAAAGTACGTAATACAATGAAATATAGAGTTTCATATACAATTTAAAAATTCGCTTTTCAAGCAAAATGAGTAAAATAATGAAAACACATAGAACAAGTAAAAAATATTAACATAAACACAATCTTTACTCAAACAATCTTTAATTTAATAAAGCTTTTATTATTGAAAAGAGCTACGTCGTTTGAATGATGTCAAAATTGTATACATTAATGGGAAGAAGCTAACTCATAAGGTGAAGAAGGAAAGCATAGAGAATGAAACACTGAATTCTATCGCTGCAGTTTATAAACTTAAGTGTAGGGAATGTAAAAATATTTATTATAGAAGTACCGAAAGGACACTACGGGAAAGAATACTGGAACACGTAGTTGGAGTATAAAAATAAGAGAAGAAACTTATCAAATTGGGCAGATCATTGTCTAGAAACAAAACCCAATCCGGTTCCTACAGCAAAAATCTTAAACAGAACCAAAGATATAATGTACAGATTCAAAGATATCGCATCCTCTGCCGCCTTGATAACTGTATTGAACATCTTTAAATCCTAAATTTAACGCATGATTTCTGTCAAGTTAAAATATTTATCTTAATTAACCATTTATTTTTTCCTTCTGAAACTTTTACAGTTGAAGCAATGGTTATTTGTTCTTTAAATGTAGGAAAAAAAAAAAGGATGAATGTTAATGATTGTTTAGTAAATTTGTTCAAACTAAATATTAAATATACAGAAATTAATGTACTGGTATGCAGTTTATTGTATTGTATTCTTTCACGTCCTGTTTTGTTTTGTATATCTGTTGTTTATTATTTTGAATTTTACGAAAATGTTTTGCCTTAAGAAGATCAGCAATATTTAAGCCGATTGAAATATTGTAATTAAATAAAGAAGAGGAAATAAATAAAGAGGATTTTATATTTCAATTATTTAAGTTTCTTAAAGGGCACTGTTGGCGATTATATTGTAAATATGTAAGAGAGTTAAGAGCTAGACTCTTCAACTCGAATTTGATGCAAATCCGTGCATTAATCTTTTAGTTAATTACAAGCGTAGGGATTTTGTAAAATGCTAAACAAGATAAGTTTCGAAACCTCAAATTACTTAAAATTAAACTTTCAATGTGAAATATGTTAAGATCAATGCATTATTATTTAAGAGTTAAAAATGGGGATAGATATTTTATGTTATTATTATAGCCTTTTACAACAGTTTTAAGAATGTATTATTTATAAAAATTGATATTATTTGCCATATGAATTGTATTGACTTATTATCTCAAGAAAGATATTATATAAATATGCATGCACGGTTGAAAACTTTAAAATCTTCCTTAAAAAAAAAACAAAGAAGATTCGGCAAATCTGAAGATGATGACGAGATAGGGCGGAAACTAGTCTCTAAAAGTTTTTTTTATTAAAATTTAACTTTCTGACTTGACTCATGTATGTTTGTGTTTTCATAATAAAGTTTTAATAAAATTTTAAAGATTTAAAGGTTATATGCTAACCTTTTATAGATATTAGGAGAGAATAGCAAGAATAGTATATTATTTAATCTGAATTAATTTAGCAATAATCTATGTAAAGCTTTATAATTTTAAAGCGTACAGTTAAATATTAAAAACGCACTTTTTCTTTCTGAAAAAAATCATCAAGAGATGGTATCCAGAGTGCACAATCCAGAGGGCCAAAATTTCTCATTAATACTTAAAAAGTAAGTTTGCTGTTCGTACGAAAAAAATTCAGTACTCACGGAAAGTCGATCCATGCAACCTCACACTACGGCGATAAAGACATTTCTCAAAACTCCAATCTTGGTCAATATTCAACGGTAATTTCGCAAACAATTTAACAGTGACAGGGTGACACTATTTCTGGCACACCGCAATTAATCCGTGGATTAAGAATTCTCGCGAACGACTTTTGCCTAAAAGAAATAAAACCAAATCTCTAGGGAAAACATCGAATATAAAGATTTCAAGGAATGTTGAATGGTAGACTGCGTACTGCTGAATGGTTTCTGTCCTCTGCCCTCAGAAACATGCAAATGCTCTCAGACTTTTAGATTGAGGTATATTATATGTTTTCAAACATTCAAAATTATCAAAGGTCACAGCTAAGCGAACACGACATGCTCAAATTCCAAACGTTTTTGGCTATATCACTGAATATATGCAAAATTCAAAGGCGTTTTCCAACAGAGCATTAATGGATTTGACTGAACTGTCACATAATAGAAAATGATCTCTAACGCCATCTGTTTGATTACTTTTAACTTTTGAAAAATTTGAAGTTATGGATAAGGGAAAGACTGTATAGCTTATAAGTATTCATTTTTATGAAATACTAGCCGGCTAGTATTTACATAAGCCTCGCATATGTCATAATAAAACGCTTTATTTATTTAGCAAATTACTATCGAGATCGGAAAATAAACGACTTCCCAGCCCTTTGTGCCCTTCTCCACACCTCTATCACTTCCAATCTTCCCGAGTTGGTAAAAACATCACGTGACCACTACAATATATTAATTAACCGTATCGTATATTTATCATCATATATGTAGCCTAATAGAATTATCAGATAACTCGTGAGTTAATCGTGGTCCGCGCCTGCAAAGAATCTCCTTAAACGCACTCATTAAAACAGCGCTAGTGCCATCTAGCGACAGTTGTGGGAATGTTTTAAATGCAGTAATTGTTCACAAACCATAGCGCTATTCAAAACTGCGATAGCAGCTTTTAATCTATTGACACGTTTGGGAAGCTTTTCATTCAGATCTGCTGTGGTGCAGTACAGATATAGCATCGTATCACAAGGGGACTACTTGATCGTCCGGGATGAAAAGTAGCCTAAATCCTTCCCCATGTCATAGACTACCTGCATGCTAAATTTCATTCAGATCCGTTGCGCCATTGAGGCATGATTGAATGATAGACAAAAACAAACTTACAGATTTTCGCTTTTATAATAAGGATTACGCATTTTACAAGATTTGCTGTTCGATGAATGAGCTCAGGAAGGAGTCTACAATTCACTTTCTAGACATTCATTCTTGATCTTCTATAAATGAATGAGTGAATTAAAATAATTTTAACGCTGTATTTCTACAGGATATGAATCAATTTTCATTTTACTGATTCTTTGAATAAATAATAAATTCTGATTGTATGAATAAATAATAGGACATAGGGTGACAATGACGATTTAATATATTCATTTAATTAATAAAATTTCGCACAATAGATTAATGAATAATCAATACCTTACTTACGAAGTGGATCGATTAACAAAGTGTATAATAACAAAGTTAACAACTATTACAGTAAATATATGAAATGTTATCAATTATCGAGTAGATCAAGTTACTTTTTGATTTCGGTTTGGACTATCATAATATGATATAAATAGAAGATTTTTAGTTAATTTTCATTCTGTTTGAAAATTACCATGTCTTTCTGATTACTGACTTCACAGAAATAAGAAAACAAAAGTTAGAATGTCAGAATGAATCTGTGTGAAATAGAGTTGAGGTATCCAGCCAAATGTGAAAGTAAATTATTCTTAAAATCATTCTCAAGATACTGATATGACGTTTCTCGAAACAAAAAAGTAAACTACATAGTTGTAAAAGTAGTTGAGAATAAATTCTTGAAATGTAATCCATGTCTTCAAACTAAAACAAAAAGTTAAAAACTTTTCAAAAAACTTTTTCAAAAGAAAAATTTCAAAATTCAATTAAAACCTGACCATTAGGAACTAAGCAATTCGAAGTTTTCTGCATTAGATATTGAAATTTAAAAACTTCTGACAGAAAAAAAAAGTATCTCGTGAAGCTGCCTAATTTTATTTTTTTCGATAGCTGAAAGAAAACCATAATATACAGAATAAATAATAACGATATAAGGATTTCTTTTCTCCGTGAAATGAAAAGCTTATGTTGAATTCAAGGAAAACTGTAGCATTCTTATATTAAGATATCTGTCAGTATTTGGATATGTTTTCTGATATAAAGGAAGCTTTGAATGCTTTCTCACGCTGGTTTCAATTAGCTCAGTCGAACGCTCCAAAAGCCAAGACACCTACTTTTGAAAATTTTGATATCTGTATAGAAGTTAGGTGTGCGAAGCTATGTTTTGGAGAAAATGTAGGGTAGCCCTTAATAAGTACCGGTAAGGGATTTAGATAGGCTTAAAAACAGATCATAAAATTTATGATTTAACTATGCAAAAATAAAATAGAAATGATTTAGTTAGAAAAAAAATACAAATTTAATTTTAATAACTTCTGTTCCAGCTACTTAACATAAATGTAATGGAAGAAATCACGCCTTTTTTTTTCTAAACAATCTCTTCCACGTAATATTCAATATTTTCTACTTTTAAACTCAAATATCTGGATTAACATCGAGCTGATCTCTATACTTTTCCTTCACCTAACAAAACGATAGAAAAATATATTCACAAAGATAATCGGAACAAACTGAACTTTGTTAACTATATGCTTCAAAAAGATTTTTTCATCTAACTTCTTATAATCAGGATTGCTAAATATATCTATCTATCTATCTATATATATATATGATATGATTAAATGAAATATCGAAAATGCATTTAATGAACAATCAAGTATTTTTGATTCTTTACTTAGAAATCTATTAATTTGTGATGGCCTTACAACAACTTGAAAACGCATTTATGGTCTGAAATGTTTTATTTTGTCGATGCATAATCCTTTATATACAACATTGTTGGGAATTTACTAAAATTTACAGATCTGTTGTTAAGGTTATAGGGAAATGCCTATAAATATAGACGAAGATTGTAATTGTATGTTAATTTATTTGATAAAATTGTTCCAAAAATCTACAAACAAGGTTTTTTTTTTTAATATTGCCATTTATTTGATATCAAAGCTTGGGTGCTCTACTAAATAGGTTGTAAAGTAATTGAAATTTTATATAATTATACAAAAAAATAAGAAATTATTACATAGAATAGAACCTCAAAGTCGTCCATCGATTTTCTAAACATTTCTACCAAGTTTTTTATTAACATATTAAGTTTCAGACTGCTTTAATAGAAAAGCAGGTTAAAGGTCCCATCAAGAAGCCCTGACTGATCTCCCAGCTCCTAGCGATTTTCGATAAATGGAGGTCGGGTGGTGCAGTTCGACTTTTGCTCACCTTTAACCCCAAAAAAGAACTTTGTCCTTATTCGACAGAGGATGGTTAAATCCTGTGACCCGTTTAAAAGAGGAACAACCAAAATGTCCGACCTCTGTCCCCATCTTCCCTTTGGCCAGATCTTTACCAGATTAACTATCGGATCACTGCTTTATACTTTGTAAATTTTTACTAATTAAACCAGTAATGATGATAAAGAGTTATAAAACAAAAATAGTCTTTCAAATAAAAATCTTTATTAATATTGTTAACAAAGCTTTAATTAACTACAAACAAACAGAGTGGTGCAACACTACTACCAGTTGTTGCCGTTGACTAATGTTAATGTAGAAGAAGGGTGGTAAATATACCTAGCACCGCGAACTGAGGTCTGAGCATCAATGACAATCATTGCCTGAATAACGTACGAATAGCCATTGAATGTTTTGGGCAATTTTTTAAATATTCATCGGTTTTTATCCAGTTTTAAGGCAGTTCTCCGTTGACTTCGCCATGGTAATTGCATAATAATTGGTTGAAAACATGTTCATAATTGTCATTGATGTCCACTGTTTTCGGACCCGACTCTTCCCTTGGTGCACCACATTTCCGGTACTTCAGAACTTGGCGACAACGCCCAGCATTTTTAACGGAATTACTGGGTACTCGTCCACCGCAACGTTCTGTAAACTACTACACACAAGCCGTAAACTGTGTACAATTTTGCCTTCCTCTTCCGTACGAGCGGAAATGATGCTTCACTAAAAAGACTTTTTCCTCAGTGGACAACATTCCTAATTCTGTCTATAGCTGCGCAGCCCGTGTGGAATATAATATACGACAGCATCTGCAAGTGGGGTTTTACGCATATATAATCATAACGTGGTTAATTATTGGTTGAACTCTGAACCTCTGGATTCATCTCATGAAACTTTTTTTCATGAAACGATTTTCAAGGAAGAAATAATCTAACTTTATTGATAAAAATTACGTGCTACTAACTAAAGAATTAAAAAATGCCTACCATTAAAAGCACGGACGAACGATTAAAAAGGA
>JAFIDM010012231.1:151470689-151536806 GCA_023159025.1 Thereuonema tuberculata
TCCTTTTTAATCGTTCGTCCGTGCTTTTAATGGTAGGCATTTTTTAAATAATCTAACTTTTGAATTTTTCCGGTCGTTGTTTTTGGAAAAATCAGGCCGTCAAGGAGACATCAATAAGAAAGCATTCAGACCTCAACGATGAATTTTTATCATGTCTGAAATGATGAATGTTAATCCTTTCTTAATCTTCTTAATCTCTGAGGGAGCTTTAATGTAATTAAAGTTAATCTGATTCATTGAAAAAGTAAGGAAATTTAATTATTCCTTTCAGAAAAAAATGAAAAAAAAAATGTACTGGTCATATTTAGAAACTAACGGGTTAAACGTAAATGAAGATTTGTCGTTTGTATTATTTTAAATATTTTTTAAAAAAAGAACAAATAATAAAAGAAAACAGGCTTCAAAGCTTCAAGTTTTTAAAGATGCTTCAGGAGCATCTTGTTTCTTGTTGTTTTCTTGAAATATCTAAAAGGAAACTAAAAAATATGGTAGTTCATTAATTTTTTTACAGTATTCATTTTACCTACAACACATGCAATATCGTTTTCAATATTTCATTAGTTTATCCTGTGATTCACTTTGTCAATGATTTCTGATTGTTAAGTTTCGAAGATGTAGTTTAAACAAATAATATTTTGCAATTTTTTTCTCTTCTTTTATTTACCTTAATTTGTTTCCTTTATTTGACTATTCTTAATCTCTAAACTTTCCATTTCATTAACTCTTTGAAATTTCATTCTTTTCTTGAATAATAGCGCTTACATGAATAGCTTCCTTGCAAACCACTTCTGAAAAATCCTGATAACAGCCGTACAAATAATTCCAAAGGGATTAAGCTAAATTTTGATAACTTGATTGAGGAATTTGAAACAAAAAAACAAAAACGAATAGTAGATGTTGTACTTATCACTGAGTTTATTAGCCAATGTTCGGTACCTTTTTAGTAGATTGACGAAATCTGATTTTTATTAAAGTTGGCTCTGATTTTATTAATTTAGGTAAGTGGGAAAAAAATCAACCTTAAAAATCAAAATCGTGGAGGTTTTGATTACACTTTTTACAAATATTACAAATTAAGCAGATAAAGTAGAATAATGTAGACCGTATTTTGATACTTTATTATGTTAAAAGAGACTTAATCGAACATTTACGCAAAGATAGAAATTTAACAGAGAAACAATCATTTTGCATCGGTAGTTCTAAGTCCAGGAGCGCATCTGTAGTTCTGCGGAACTCCACTACATCAAAAAAAGCGCTGTTCTCAGTCAACAGCTGAGGCTGCTTGGAATTGCGTGAAGATCTCTGGTGCTGATTTTTATCTAAAACTTTTTGAACGATTTTAAAATTACATAAGATTGATTGAACTTTAGATTGAATTAATTCATACAGTAATAATACTATTATAAACAAATAACAAATAAATAACTAAAACGATAAACAGACAAGGATAGGAGCTTCGCATCCTTGATTCTGACTTTTCATGGGAAAACGTGTTTTCTTGACTCTTACTTGACTGAAAGTGATAATTCTTAATTTATATTTTCCAAAATAAATAACTTAATTCTCTCAACACCATTCATTTAGATATTAAAAATTTATAATTAGTAATTCAGTTATTTTGTTTTCGTAATCCCTGGTAACTTCTTTCATTTAAATCGTACAGGAAAAAAAGGGCTCGATTTAAAAGGTTTCAGATGGAACTATAAAGCAAAAACGAACTTAAGTATTTGTTATTATAATTGGCAAAATAAATTGATCACAATTACTATATAGACTTATCTTAGGCAATTGCCACTTAATGAATATTACTAAGAATGATCTCTATAGATTTAGGTGTTTACGTGACTACTTATATAGTGATCTTAAATTAAAAATCCCGTTGCAACTTCTTAAAGTATTATTATAACGATAAATAAACACAGAAATGCTTTGGGGTAAGTTTCAAACTATATTTTGTTTTTTGTACAACTAGTCGGCTACCCGTCGCTTCGCTCCGGAAGCCTCGCGTATGTAGCGGAAAACAATTTGTTATTTATTAAAAAAAACACATACAAATTACATCAAGTAAAATAAAACTAAAATTTTTTTAAAGTTTTTTTTTTTTTTTTATTTTAATTTTTGATGTCTATATTCTCTCAATCCACGACTGCTTTTAGAATCAGCGTGTGAATCATGTATCTATGATATATTTTTATTTTTTATTGAGATTAAAATGTAATCCTTGTGGTCTATTGCCTAAGTCGTCTAACTTCGGAGCAGAAGGTTTCATGTTCGATTCCAGTAGATAACTTATAGAAATTATTTCAATTTTTGTAAATTACAATAATTGCACCAGACAGACAAAGAAATAAAAGATTATAGTAAAATAGATACACTTTTCAGTGGCTTTTGAGTTACAAATAGTGATTTTTCAGTATTCTACCTAATAGAAATAGTGATTCTTTTTTTTTTCTTTTTTATTCAATTCCAATTGATACTTTTCAGTGGTTTTTGAGTTACAAAAGTGAAAATTATCTACTAATCTAGGCCATCAGATTGTTTGATATAGATATTTGAAGAAGAGATGTTTAGATGGACGTTGGTTGATATAGATGATAAATGAAGATAATAGCTTGTGTACGAAATTCTTCGTGACAAATTGAATGTAACTATTCTTTAGAGTGAAGATAACCAAATTCTGTTGAATTGTGACTCAAAGACATAAAGTTTTACGTGAGTGAAGACAACGTTTTCCAAATATATGGCAACTTTATTTAGAGTTTGTCCTTGAGCTTTATTGATAAACATCGCATAAGAAGGTCTGATCGGAAATTGTTTTCTTGTGAAAGTGAATGGAAGTAGATTATCGCATGGTTCCATAGACATCCTATGGATGAAAACAAAATCTACTTTGTGAGTTCTGTTATAATTTCGGTTTCTATGAGATCATTATCGAATGAACGGCATTTAAGTTGAGTTCCATTGCAGTATGCAAACTTGGGATTGATGTTTCGCAACAATATTATCGGAGATCCAATCTTCAATGACAAACGATGTTGAGGAATACCGCTGAGATTCAATGCGTTCAGATACTCGGGCAGATAGAGATGTTCGTGTGGTGGATTATCAGAAGTGTCAATTTTATTCGCACTTGTATGCTCTGTAGTCTCTCCTTGTATTCTTAGACTTATCATTTGATTGATGTTATCGACACTCTCGTTCACCTTGGTTGATCAGCCGCATATTTATCGTGAGGTTTTTGACTTGATGTGATTCTAGCTTTTAGAGTTACAAATAGTGATTTTTCAGTGATCTACCTAATAGAAATAGTGCTTCTTTCTTTCTTGACTCTCTTTTTTTTCCAAATGATACTTTTGAGTGGTTCTTGAGTTACAAATAATGATGGTTTTTGAGTTACAAATAGTGATTTTTCAGTATTATACTCAATAGAAATACTTATTCTTTCTTTCTTGACTCTTCTTTTTTATTCCAATTGATACTTTTCAGTAGTTTTTGAGTTACAAATAATGATTTTTCAGTATTCTACTTAATGGAAATACTGCTTCTTTCTTTCTTGACTCTTTTTTTCATTCCAATTGGTACTTTTCAGTGGTTTTTAAGTTATAAATAGTGATTTCTCAGTATTCTATTTAATTAGTACTGCTTCTTTCTTTTTTGACTTTCTTTTTTATTACAATTGTTACTTTTCAGTCAAAGTCAGTTCAGTTTTGACAGATAAGTCAAAAAAACTATATGAAGAGAGTGTAGTTCCCATAGCCTAATGGATAAGATGTCTGACTTCGAATCAGAAGGTTACAGGTTCGATTCGTGTCGCGGATGCTTCATTGTAAAAAGTATTTCTATTTTTCATTCTCACAGAAAACTGCGCCGGACAGACACACAGACAGACAGACAGAGAAATAAAAGATTTTAGTAATATAGATTATTCTCACAATGGGGATATTCGAAACTAAGTATTTCGGATAAATATAAACCAAGTTTTTCTTTTTAATATTGATGTAAGATTTTTCAGTATGTTTCTGAAATTTTAATATTTTCATTTGAAATAAACTTTTTGAACATATATCTATTACCGTATTAAATTCATTTTATTTATTGAAGTGTTCTTGAATGAAGAGAAAATTGGGTTGTTTTTTCCCTGAGATAATGGATTCAGAAAATAAAAAATGGTTTTAATTTTAAAAAGGACAGATTGGCTTAGGAATGACTTAACGGTTTAGTCTCTTCGTTGCAGATAAATATATCGACTAATATGGTTATGATTTATGTGTGAAGAATCACAAAATCAATTCTATTTACATTAATGAGAATATCAATAAACCGTGCATTGGAGATGTTAAAGGAGGTGCGTCACAGCTGCTCTGATCATTTGAAGACAAAATTCAAAAGCATTTTGTATTCAAAGTCTATTTAGTTTTATTGTTTTGATGTTATTGCAGTACAGTTAATATATATTCAACTATATTTACGTTCAGGTATCCATCTTGTAGAGACGGAGGATGTCGCAATATTCACATTCAAACCTTATAAGGGATTTCGTTTTTCATGAATGGAGGAGGGGTCAAGACGAAATTTGATCTATAAATAAGAATTGTACCATTTACTAAAACAATACAAAAAAATATGAAAGTTGAATAATAAAACTTTGCATCTTCAATTCATTAAATTAAATAATTAAAAAGTTTCTTTTGAAAATTTTTGATAGTTTATTAAAAGTTAA
The DNA here is from genome assembly GCA_023159025.1 of Thereuonema tuberculata. NCBI lineage: Eukaryota > Metazoa > Arthropoda > Chilopoda > Scutigeromorpha > Scutigeridae > Thereuonema > Thereuonema tuberculata. Next base: position 151,475,410 of record JAFIDM010012231.1, read on the forward strand.
AGAAATTATTGAATAAAAGCAAATAGGCTCACGAAAATGTAGTTGAAGCAAGTTTAATGTGCAGAATTGTTGTTAAATTCGGGAAATTTCTCATCATGCACAACTACACAACATGCCTTGAGCTTGTCAACAACGGAGAGTCTAGAACAGCTGTTTCATCATTATTAAGAATCATCAGCTATATTTACTTCTCGATGTATCTAATTCGAGTATCTAATACGATCTATCAAATACATTAAATCTTTAATGTAGAATTGTTTTTTTTTTGTTTTTTTCTCCAACGCCCGGGCTCTTGGGAGTTATATTATTGTAACTATTTACATTTGTAAATACGAGGGTTGGGGCATAAGTCATGGCAACTATTTTTTGTCTGCCAAACATGCGGCACCACTGCAATTCCAGAATACACGTTCGAAAGCTTGTTGGATGTGCTTCCGATTGGCACCGCTAACATGGTCTGAGTCAGCGAAGGAACGTTATGGGAGCAAGTATAAAACACGTATTTGGAAATCATCGTTTTTCTTCCTTGGCTACACTGCATTGTTCGTACGGCAATGCAGTGTAGCCAAGGAAGAAAAAGGAACACAGGAATGCTCAATGCACATTGCTAACACCTTTCAAAGTAATCTCCAATATTGTCCACCATACGTTGCCAGCACTTGGGAACTGCTGTCCATCATTCTTCACGATAACGCCACATGTCACACAAGAGCTCCTTCACAGGCTTTGTAACAATATGCTAATGTTCCTTCTTCTTCGGTGACTACACTGCATTGCCGTACGAACAATGCAGTGTAGCCAAGGAAGAAAAACGATGATTTCCAAATACGTGTTTTATACTTGCTCCCATAACGTTCCTTCGCTGACTCAGACCATGTTAGCGGTGCCAATCGGAAGCACATCCAACAAGCTTTCGAACGTGTATTCTGGAATTGCAGTGGTGCCGCATGTTTGGCAGACAAAAAATAGTTGCCATGACTTATGCCCCAATCCTCGTATTTACATTATTGGCCTCAACAAGGGGCGATAAATGTTAGCATTTAGCAGACGAAACGTTGCCCAGGGTACGCCATAGGAGGCAGTTCATGCTATACTCGCAGAAATGAATAAAACACAGAAGAAGAATGTAATAGCCATGCAAACGCCGGGATTCGAACCCATGTTCCGACACATCGGCCTCACGGCGAACAATTTAGAATTGTAACTACACATTTTTAACTAATAAAGATGAATTTGGTCGCTAGCTGTTTGAATTAGAATAAAAAAGATTATTATTAGTAGTAATATAAGGCTTATTCTAATTATCAATAATAAAAGCTAAACCTTCTCTTTAAAAATTAGGGTCTTACTAATGTCCTACAAAATATTGTAAATTCGTTAGGGTACATCTATTTTGGGAAAAACCCCCATTAACTTTAGTGAGTCAGAAAATTGAACAGAAAATTGAAAGCGATACATATTTGTAAAAACATTTAAATCCGTAATTGCTTAAATAAAATGGTGTTTGTAAGTTAGATGCAATAATCATGTTTTAAGTTCCTTGAATTCTGTTTTGTAATTATAATGGATGGTTGAACTACCGAAAAGTGTATTCTCATGCTCAGAAATCGATATAAATCTCTTTAGTGAAAGTTTTTATGATTAATCGTATTCGGAGTTAAACTTGAAATTAGAAAATTATTTTATTGACTAAACATAGGGATTATTCTATTTGAATATTTTTCTTCTCTGTTTATCCATTTTTTTTATGAGCATCACGTTAAAATACCTAGCCGATTTTCAAAAAATTTGATAGTTTTGTTATGGTTCAACTAAAACTACATTTCTTTTGGTCTCCATCCCTCCATTGTATTATATTCTAATATTTGTTAATATTATAGCAGATTGTCTATCATCTACTTTGAATTCAATGCTTATGAAAGCTAATAAATAAGACAAATAGTGGTGTTTTAGTTATTAACTACGTTTTTATTATAATTTATTGTATATCTAATGTATTTCATTGCTCGAACAATCTTAATCTTATATTTGTTATATTAGAAAAGATTTCGTCAAACTTAAACAAACGTCACCATTATAAAGAAGGGTCTGGAATGTCTTTAAAAATGAATTTGGTTTATTTCAAAGTTCATTTGTTTGGAATAAACTGTATTCCATCGAATCTGTCAGGCAGATAATTTTGAAGCAGGAATAAATCAATTCAACACTTTTGTTGAAATGACTGAATCTAATTCAGTGTAACAGTTAATGTAAAGATAGGGTGGCTACGAATTTGTTAATTGCACATGAACTGAATTATGACCTTTTCGTATTATAGTAATTGAAAATCTTCTCATCCTGATGATTAAAACTGAAAATCAATTTAGCAAATAAACTAAATTTTACGCACCGTGGAACAAAGAAAATTAAACCGAAAACAAAAATATTAGTTCTATAAAATTCTCTCTGTAGCTTTTGTACTTAGTAATCAGATGTAGATTTTTATTTTTAATTGCTTCATATATTATTATTACTAGCTTATAAAAGTAGGAAGAAGAAAGAATTTCAGATTGATTTACAGTTTCTCACAGATTTCTAAGCAGTAGTGAAAATCTCTCCCCCCCCCTTTTTTTTAATTTATTATCAAAGTATTTTTACCGAAGTAGAAAAGCCAAAAATATGTCTTAGTAATGGTGATATTTGTCAAAAGATTGTTTTACTGCAATTAAATTCAGATACTTCAAAATGTTATTATTGAAATGTAAATTCAAGTAATTCATATTTAATATTTTGAATTTAATGGAAACTCTTTATTGAATTTAAATAACATAAATTCTATTTAAGGAAGCATTGTCGGTAGTTATTTGAGATCAAAGCTTCTGAACGTTATATCTCCTTTACTAGATTTTACAAATTGTTTGCAATGCTTAGGTGATTAACAACGTCAATCTCATTCTTCCAGCAACACCTCACAAAAGATAAAAAATATAGGTATAATTTGAGGTTTGGTTCTAACATTAACTCATTTAACTAACCATCTTTTGTTTCTTATTACTGAAATCGGATTGAACGTGGAGCCATTTCTTGAATGATATCAACTGTCATCATTTTAAGGTATTGATTCTATTCTTGGCTTTTCAAATTTTCTTTTAGAGAATACTAAGTTGAAATTTAAATACTGTGTTATTAATAAATGAATTTAACCTTGGCAAGCTGTGTAATAAGCATCCGTAACAATTAGTCACGAAGTAGTTCAGTCGAAGATATCAAATTTTATATATATTTCTAAACAGTGATTAAAATGTTTAAAAATGTAATACAAATGCTAATACGAACACTATTTTAAGTTTATCATAGTCAAATAATCAGTTATAGAGTTACTTATTGAAAATATAACAGTAATTAATTAGCTAGATAGACAATCATCTTCGGCTGTAATAGTTCTAAAATTTTGCTGTAGTCGTACAATGCTTTTTATTCGGATTTTTGTTGAAACTTCATGAATTCAGAGAAGTTTTATGATCTTAGAAATGATTGCCAAAGGGGCAAACATTTCAAATTTTAGACACTGCTTAGAACCTGAAGGAAAGTTCTCAATCTCAACTACAGTCTTATTTTCTTTTTCTTTTTATTATTATTAGCATCTTATCTTTCGTGACTGTAAATCAAATAAATGAATTCACGATGTTGGACAGCAAATAAACAACAGTTGAATTATGATTCATAAACAAAAGATGATAAACAACAAGAAAAAAAGAAGACGAGTGAATTCTTAATTAATTTCAGGAAAGAGGATGTTATTGAAATTTAAACTAATTTGAGAAGTAACTTTAATTAGTAAAAGGGAAATTTAATTCTTGTAAAAAGAAAATCAATAATAAAAGAAGCATTAAGAAGATTAAAAAAAAAAAACTAACTTTCCAGAAGTGTAACGTTTCAAAAGAAATAAGCTATTATTTATATAATACATGAAATATATGACATATATAATAACAGATACAGACTTTCAAAACAAATAAGAAAGTAAGTAAACATAAATACTAAAATAAGAAGAAGTATTTATTTGATTTCTAATATTGTAGAAACCTAATAAATAGCAAATATTAAAATAAAGCAAACATTACTTAACACATTACTTAACTTCAACTGTTATTCATAGTTTTTGAAATGGAGTATTTGTCGTTATCTGCATCGTTTAATTATTTTGATTAATCCAAATTAACAAAACCCTTCTTTGTTATTAACACTCGGATATCCACTCATAGTTTGAACTAAACAGATAGCGATTGGGGGTGGTGATCAATTTTGAAGGATGGGACGCGGATACAAAAAAAATGTTTCTGAAAATTTAAGAATCGTGATGCTCCTACAAACAAACAAACAAACAACCAAATAAGAAAATTTTCAAATGGAACATTAAGATTTCTCGTCCTCAGTTAAATCTCTATCTAAAAAAATCACTACAGAGAGAAACTTTCATTTATTCTGTGTAGGTTTTGATTCCTCTACACGGGATATGTCTCTTCAGCAAACGTAATTGTGGTTCTCCATTTTCAAACTTTACACTTGTAAAATATCAAATTTAGAACTAAACCTTTCATCATTTATAAATTTGTATTAAAAAAAATAAAATGTATGTATTATTTATGGGCTCTGAGCATGATAGTTCCAAGCTGTATTTCATCATTGTAAGTAACTGTTTAAAATCTTAAAAGTGAATAAGAATGGTGGAACTTTCTTAAATTAGAAATGTATTGTCAGTAGTAAAGAACAAAAAAAATTTTTTTTAGGTTCCTGTAGAATTTTTTTTTAATTTTCAAATTTCTTGATTCTGAACTGTCACCAACTTGAAATTATCTTCTCCGGAGCCATTCAATTGCCAAATTAAGTGTTTTCATTTAAATTTAGGACTTTTGAACAAAAGTAGTGTTAGGCTCCGCCAAAAGCCAAAAATAATGATTCCAATTCAATGAAAATAAAATATTTGGCACATTTCACAAGTGTCATAGTATTTAAAGGTAAAAACCTTTATATTTCGGCCCAACTTTTTTAAAAATTATTATGACTGATACAATAATGTAAATATTAATTATACTATTTAATATAATAATTTTCATTAATTGGCTCCACTGAATCCAAGATAAACATTTTTTGAATAATCATCTTTAGTTACATTTTAAAGTAAAGATTTGAGGAATTGTTGCAGTGTATGTAAGAGTGTATGAAGTTACATAAGATTATATCCATTAGACCCTCGTGACTTTATTACTCTATCTAACTTTGTTTTTAAAGAAACTGCTTATTTTGATAAGTATTGTTGATCGTAAAACACATTAAAAGGATTGAAAAGAGGAAAACGGTTTTCATCTCAAACCCTGGAATATGAAAACCCTTAAAATAAGATTTCATCTTTAGGTAAAGGTCACAAGCACTGAACCTTTCAGAAGCTTTTCTTGACTATAGATTTAAGTTTTCTTTGTTATTAAGCCAGGTTTTGAAGTTCACCAAATCGTTCTTTATTCTCTCTCTTTAAAGCAGTTTCTAAAGCTAAAGTAATCAGCAAGACTTTAAATTACGATCTCTGCCAATTACAGGCTTCATTTCTTATAATTAACATACTTTTTTTTATACACATACTGAAGCTCAATTTTAAGGATTATCTTCCTGAACTTAAAGGTTTTTCTTAATTTAACTTTTTTTATAGAACTGAGAACCATTGTAACGTGAAATAAGATAGTGATACGCAACGGAAGTTCACTTCTGTAAATGTATTATAAATATGACATCCTTCTCATAAGAAATCTAGGAAGAGTGTTATAGCTCCCGAAGCATCATATACCGACTTTTCCTTTATTGATTATCAGTTTATATAGAAACAATTCTTGGGGATCGCCCAGGTTATGTTTGGTTGCAATTATTTTATATGAAATTTCACAAGAAGGTTTTCAATACATATTTATTTCTATATTCTACTACTGGTTCCCACAATCATTTTTTAAAAATGAAAAAAAAAATGAAAAAAAAAAATCTACCGCGGTGGATACTTTACTATTTTTTATTAAAAGCCCACCATGTTCAGACATTAAATATATTGTATTATTTCAATATTATTTGTTACTGCGGACCTTTATATTTTTTTTCAAATTTCCGCCCCGCGAACCTTGATTCACTCCCTAAATATAAAATGTACAAATGCACTGTTATCACTAGAATATAATTTTCTATGTTAGAAACAGTAAACTGAAAAAATATTCATTATGATGCAAAATTAATTTTTAATCGATATCTTGATGTTAATTAAGTATAAGGTTAGAATTATATTCTGAAAAAAAAACACCAACTATTTTTTAATGCAATTTCTTTACATATTAAAAAGCCTTTTTATGCAAGTTTGGTGGGGATCGCAGATTACTTGGCTATTAGAGAGGGGGATTGCGACTCGAAAAAGGTTGAGAAACACTGTCCTATTTGGACTTGGAACTCACTTTTCTTCGAATTGGATTTTTGCATTTTTTTTAAAATTTTCTTTAAAATTTCCTCGTATTTGTCAATTATATAACTGTAAATTATAAAGCAAACAATATCTTGAAGTTTTTATGTTCGAAAAACTAAATAAATGCATATTAAGTAATCAATTAGAAAATGAGTTATTAAGTAATGCATATTAAGTAAGTCAAATTAACTTTAATTCTATGAAACCACGGAGAAACGCAAGTGGATTAATAAACAGATTAATATGCATTGTTCGATAGAAATTCATTATTTTGCTTTTAAACCTTATCTGCAAGAATATTGCCATCTTCAAGCACAACTTTCTCGACATGAATCAGCACGTATTATAATAATTTTTGCTAGAAAATGACCTGATCCAAATTGTAAAGTCCCCTAAATTAAAGTAATTGTATTATATAATAGGATTCTATTCATATTAACATTACGGTGTAACATAATCTTAGACGACTAATTTAAAAATTTATGGTAATCTAAAATCCCATGTTAACTACATTAAAATTATTACAAAAATAGAAAATGAAGTATATTATAGAATATTTTGCTTTATAGAGTAAAATTTCCTTTTCTGTAGCATTTTTTTAAAGCAGATGTTTTTTCCTCCTCGAATTCAATTCAGTGGAAAAGAATTTTCTTTTTTCCCCCTCTAGAAGTTGATTGGCAAGAGGGCGCTACTTGAAATCCAGATAAAGGCAGGCAGTGACGTAACTGTATGTTCAGATGAAAGCATGGATAGATGCACAGATGAATGATAAAAGCACCGAGAAGCACATTAAGGCAACAAAAGATAAAGTTCTACGAGAAGAAAAAAATAAAATATACGCTACAAACTTTGAAATATTCAGGAGAGTAGCATTTCTTATAAGTAGCATTTCTCGATTGCATTGAGAAACAGGGCTCTGTGAAAAATCTTAAAATATAGTAAAGACATTATTAAATATTACTCATAAAGAATGACATCACTCTTAATAACATTAATCATTAAATTAAATTATCAAATGAAAGTTGATAAAATAAAAATTTTCTTTTTCTAGCTCATTTTGCAACCATTCTTTTGTCAAATGCTTCATTAAAATTTAAATAAATAATATTGAAATAATAATAACAATAAACATATGTGCATATTATTTTTAGTTGGTAAAACTTTATTAGGCCAATGATCTTCTTATCATCCTACAGCTTATCATGAAGCAGCTAAAAAATGCTTCCACAAATATTCCTTTATTCTAAAATCAAAATTTAAATTACTACTTAGTAAATCGAATGTGATATTAAATTAAAAATTAAATAACAATATCTTATAGTGGGAGAAGGTGGAATTCTCTGAGGAATTGGAAGCAAATAAAAAGAAAAAAAAATGATTCCATCTCAACAACATTCTTATTTATTTAATTGCCATTTAATTCGGTGGATGACGCACTTTGATATGTTAAATATAAATAGATTCTTCGAGACCGTTCGCATTGTAAAAAGCATTATATTCGCTGCATCTTTTTGTTTAATGTACTGTGTAGTTAATTTGCTGCCCCCTCTTCTAGTTGATACAAGAAATGAAATAAAGTGTATTTCTTCATCTTTTTCCTATGTTTCTATGGTTCTACAATATCTTACTGATATCTGTTTGTTTCATTTTGTATTTTCGTTTTTAATCTTTGCTTTTGTTTTCTTTGAGTTGTACTTTTTGAGCTTTGATGAGAATAAACAGAATTAACTCCAAACGAATAAATCAAGTTAAATATGAATCACCATTATTGAAAATTTTACTATTAAAAATCGATCAAGTGTATATATTAAGTTTCTTTCTTTTCTTCTTTTTCTATTTTTCTTTGTTAAAGTGCCAAATTTTAATTAGATTCTTAAGGAAGAAATTAGCCAAACATTTTTGCAGTATTATCATTTTCGATAATGATTCATTCTTGAATCATCACGAAATCAATTTTATTTTTAAAAGATCACAAAATAAAAAATAAAATTAAAACTTTAAACAAATTGCAATTTTTGTGAAATTGTTTAGTTAGTGAAGTTACTGTTAGTGACAACCATTTCAAATTACATTTTTAGCGACCCATTTGGGAGCTATTGTGATAGCGTCCAAAATCGTTATTGCGTTTGTCCTATCCGTTCCTCCGTCCGTGTCTGTCCATCCCTAACAACTCCCGAACGGAAGGTCGGATCCACAAACGGATTTCACCATCGTTTTCAGAGGCCCAAACAACTTAGGAATTGGGTATTTTCAGGGATCAACGCCCTCCCCCCATGCTCGAGATATTTGACATTGCTGTCTTTGCACCACCCTAAAAACTCCCGAATGAAAGTCAGTCAACAAACGAACTTCACTAACGTGTTCAGAGGCCCAAACAACATAGGAATAGCGTATTTTCAGGGGATATTTGGCATTGTTTTAATTGGATTTCCGGTATTAGGTGAAAATGTTAGAAATGTTAGAAAAGTTAGAAATGCAACCATCACAACTCAGTTGTCAGCTGAATCTTGATGCTTAAGGTCTCAGACTCATATAGTGAGGGTTGTCGGTTCGAATCCGTATTTCTATCTTTTTTTTTCTTTTAATCTTTTTTTCTCAATTTCCGAATGTTTTTTTTTTTATCTTACTTATTTTCCTAACGTTTTTTTATTGTTCTTTACGTTAATGTACTTCTTTTTTCATTATTATTTTTATATTTTTTATTCTTAAAGGTCGCCCTTAAATTTTTGTTTTAGCACAAAATTATATTCACTTGTTTTTCCTATTTTTAAACTAGTTCACAATATTGCTTAATTTAAAAATGTTTGTTATATTAGAATAATAATAATTACAGTCTTACGATATATGTTTAAAAAATGATAACATATAAATAATCTATTCTAATAATATTTTCTTTTCTTATACAATATTTTATATATAAGAGATGATAAAATAAGAGTTCTAGTTGAAGCTTCAGTCATCAATTGTTTCCAATGCATTAACCGAGACAAAGGAATAGAAGTAAACAATTCCACTATAAGTTTGTTTCAAAAAATGGTCTACAACAAAAACATATTCTCATGATTTCATATGCCAACTTGCTGTTTTCTATTATACATTGTTCATATTCTATATTGATATTAATGCCAAAGTTCAATATGAAAACTTGGATTTGAATAAAAGCCATTTTCGATTAACGTGAGGAAGATCCAAATTTGTATGGGATTGAAATATTGTATAAGAAAAGAAAATGTTATTAGAATAGATTATAATAATAATTACAATTGTAAAATTCAACAGAAACTTTTATTTATTAACAGCAACTTCTATTTATAACAAGATTTAGAAAATAATTAAAACTTTATTATTAATTAATTAATTAATAAGATTAAGTATTTTCTAAAAATGCATGATTTCTAAGATGTCACAAATTAGAATTTGACATGAGGAGGTTTTGAGTCCAAGAAATAGGAATTATTAATGGGTTTCATGAGGCTAATAAAAATAAGAAATGTCTTTTCTTAACAAATTCTAACTAATGAAATTATTTATCATGAACAATAGATATTTTATTCACCTTTTAGTCTTGAATAGTGCATTTTTCTTTCTTTTTCAAAAGATAATTGCGTAGTTTAATTTCTCTACTTCTTAAAGTACTTTTTGATTACAATGTGAATCGTATTTACTCCATTTATTAACTTAAACAGAGATCTTACTAAAATCTACGATTCTGATAGCCTAAATCCTAACGCACAGAATTTTCTATTTTTTTTTTCTTTTCCACAAAGAAAAAGAAAAAAAGAATACATCTGTGAAAGGATCAGAAATGTACCTCAAAAATCTATCTAAATAATATTAAACTTAGTAGTCTTCCTATAAAAACGATATTACAATATTTATATACAATTATTATAATAACTTTGACTTAACTTTCTCATATGTTATAGTATTTTGATATCAGATAGTTTAATATTAATATCTTAGAAGAATAACAATGCAAAGAAATTATAAAATCTATAATTTATCAGAAACCCTAATTGTAAATAAAAGAAAAGGCCGGAAAATTGAGGATCAATTTTTTTTCGCTTCCTCTAGCTAACGAATATCTATTTAAATGATTGATTTATTATTTATTTGATTTTGGATTAGTAATTTCTATTCAAATAAGCTTAATAAAATCATTTAGTTCAAAGTTATTGTGTTTATAATTCAGTAATTAGTCATAAGCTTTATATACTGAATAAATGTCACTCTGAAATTATTATTTGGAATTTAAATTAAGCTTTTATAGAAGAGGGAGAATGATATTGTTACCATTTACGTTCCTAAAATCATATTTTCCTTTACTCATCCAATCCTTCATTTGATCTGTTGATCAAATATAATGTTACAAGTAGAACCAATCGAAATTCTACGGTTGAAATCTAGTTTCTCTAATCATAATTAAGTGATAATTCAGATTTAATACGATCTTTTAAGTGATATTTAAGTGAAAAAAATTACTTAATTACAGTGACTACTGCAATGCGAACGGATTCAACCTGTCTAGTTGTAGGGGGTTGCAATAATAGGGATCCAGGAGGCGTCAATTTTTATGAAGTTTAACAAAAATCAACAAGCTCCTGCACGCCTCCGCAACATGATGGTTAATTTGATACCACAACAACATGATACCACATTTACCCTTGGATCTCATCTGCTTCTGAGAAAAAGGGCTTCCTTTTATGTACAGGGGATGGATAAATAATATGAACACTTGTGAAATGATATAAAATTTTTATTAGTAGGGTGTTGGCCCACCCTTTGCCTGAATTACAGCTTGTATCCGAGATGGAATGAATAAATGCAGGTCATGAACAATGTTCAAGGGAATACGCAGCAATTCCTCGTGCAGAGCGGTCGCTAGTTGAGAAAGTGTGAGAGTTAACCGTATGAAAGAGGCAGTCAACATGAAGGCTACTGTGGGCGTTTCCACACATAAGCACGTCCAGTGGTCTTAAATATTGTAAATGCAGATTCGTCAGACCAAATGACGTGTCCCACTAGATTGTGTTCAGTGTCTGTGCACGCGGTACAATTGCGGTCGCTTCAATCATACCGCCGTGTCACCAATGCTTTTGGAATAGCCGCTCTTCATGGATGTTCGCAGTATGCAGTTCCTGTTGAATAGTTTTGGTTGATACAGGGTTCTGGAGATGGGTTTTCACCTCGGAAATTATCTGAGACACCATTGTCTTGTGCTGTCGGGTTACCGCTTCGTCTATCCCTATCGGTGAGCTTTGACTTTCGCCCACTGTTCCGTTTCGCAGATGACGTCTATACCATGTTTTGTGTAGACTGTCACAACAATTGACGGAGTGGTTCTTGCAACACCCGCAAGGTTGGCTGTTTTCTTCACTGAAGCTTCAGCGAGGCATACTCCAATGATCATGCCTCTTTCGAAGTCTGAGAGGTCGGACATAACGGCGTTTCACTGCTAGCACAACTGATACATGCAACCCGTACGACTGCTGCTGATCGACTGATATCTCCGCCTTTTCGGCCATCAGGTGGCAGACGTCTATTCCAGACGGCGTGGCTCTGCTACGCAAATGAAGTATGGCCCGTTTTCATATAAGTATTCATATTATTGTGTCCACCCCTAAATATATATATATATATATACAGATAATCTAATGACTACACATTAACAAATAACTTCCTAACTGGAAAGTCGTTAAAATATAAAATTCAAAGTATAAAATGAATTGGACCTTTTTAGATAAAAAGAAATAATAATTCTTTCTCGAAAAAAAAATCAAAGTTCATTTATTGAACAACATTATGTCTGTAAATCAATCGACGCTTTTGGCATTATTGGAGAAAGAAGATAAGTTTTCTAAATGAGGGTTTTATGAGTCAAACTTAAAGTTTTCGAAACATTTGAGATAATTCGTTTTTCAGTTTTCAAACTTTCTAAAGAAAAACGTTTCTGTCTTCCCATTAACACTTATTATTTATTAATGAGAAAATAATGGCTAAGTTAAGAAATTAGAGAAAGATGAGTTTTTCAAGATAAGTTGTGGGCGAAATTACTTTTTTTTATCTTATCTAGTTTTAGAAGGTCATTAAATTTCCATTAACTAAACTTTTAATTAACTAGAAACTTTAATTGAACATAATTCATTATTACATTTACTATAACATTTACTAAATCGAATTTCCATACAGTAATAAATAAATCTGATTCATTTTTCAAAAGCCTACCTTATATATAATGAAGTAATTCAGCATTTATAAGATTCATCGTTCAAATTTCAGCGGCTTAAAGTTATCGATTTTTGGGAGAAGATATATATGTTCGGAAACGCCCCATTAAGGCTCTAGGTGTTGAAACAAACAAAAATAGCACCCCCAGATCAATTTGTGGGCTCGCCTGCAAAAAATTTCTTATGGTATAGCAAAGGATATGTTCTCTCAGAAAGGCTCACTTTAGGACCACCTAGCGCCTTAATGGGGCGTTTCCGGATATGGGTTCATTAGGAATATATTGATCCTTAGCCATGCCCCTACACGTCCTATGAATATTACACATTAATTTTCAACACCCTGTATATATATCAATATATCAATATTTTGGTCAGTATTTTGGGAGGTGACAGTATCGGTTATTTTAAGCAAAATATGTCATATGAACAAGTGTCCTATTCCGAATGGTTTCCAAGATAGAGCTATTTAAACGTAACCATTTCAAAACGAATGATAACAAAGAGATACTATGTACTATTTCTAATATTTACTGGTCAAATTACACATTTCTTACAGTTTAAAAAAAAAGTTTCAAAAATTCCACCACCAACATCATGTATTTCTAAACTCTTGTGAGAACATGATATGTTGTTTGTCTGAGTTCATGGTGACGTTCCTTTATGAGCGCAAAAGCAATAGTTGTGCGAGCGAGCAATTCGTCTTGTGTATTCACTCTACGTCTGTACACTTCACTATTCATCTAACCCCATAAACAGAAATCCAAGGGGGTTACGTCTAGCGATCTTGTACAGTGCGGTGGAAGAGAAGGAAAAGAACTGCCAGAAGGCACAGTGAAAAGTACGTGCCAATTATTTCAATTACCTCGGAAATACTCCTATCACCTACCAAAATATTGTTCTTTCTACTGGGTCACCCTTTACATAGATAGATAGATATACAACTATTATAAGAGAAGAATCATGCAAGACAATCGTAATTAATTTGATAATTTTTTTATCAAATCAAAACAGGTTATACATGAGGTAAAGAAAAGCTTTCTCCTTCCTCTATGCCTTCATAATTCGTTATGAATACAAATTTGAAACTTAAATTTACAATAATAATAATAATAATAATAATAATAATTTGCATCACAGCCTCAGCACACTAGGACTTCATAAAAACACTTATGCACAACTCCAGAAGGCTGTGGTACTCAACACAACACGCATAGTTCGGAAATTTATGGACACAAGCACACATCCCTAACTATTCTTCCAAACTTTTTTTTTTTTTTTTTTTTTATTCACTTGGCAATATGTGCTTTGGTCCTTGACCCGCCATATTGTCTTAGCTGGGGAAACCCATGGTTTGAAACTTTTTCGATATAATAATAATAATAATATAATAACTGACATCGTGCTTAATTAACGTAAAACTTTGTTCAATAATAAAACATTCTTCTCTTAATGTTTGTTCAAAACACAAATTTAGATGTCACACTTATTTTCTTTTGTTTTCCACGTGCTTTTTTTTATATATCCAAAACCTACTTCACTAATTTTAAGAATTTTTTTTTTTTATTCACCCACGATTGAGAATTAATCATGCATGATTCTACCATCAGGCTGTCCTTTTTTTATTGAATTTTGCAAACTATATCTATCTGAGGATCTGATTGTGTTTCATTTTTGTAAAATGGTCCACCCAATTTGATATGTTTCTCTTATTGCATTCTTACGTGTTCCGCTATTCTTTCCTTCAAGATTCTACCTGTAGAACTGTAGTATAATCCCCGCAGTCTCTGCACTCGATCTTATATACTACACCCAAGATAAAGAAGATGTTTTTCAAGGTAATGATGATCTGGAAAAATATTGAAACATGTATAGAATTTGAGAAAATGAATATTTTGTTGATTTATTTATCGAAAACCTTATAGTAATGTCTGAGTTTTATAAATTCTCACTGGTAAGTTACAAAGAGAATATTTAAAATGGAATTATTTAATATGTTAAAAAATATTTAACATTTAAATATATAAGTTTTCAGCAATGTCTACATTCACAAATTGCAGTTAGAAAAAACATTCAGAGATTTGGAATGTCTGTGGTTTGAAATATTTGTTGTATGATTCTTTTGCTATCAAAAGAACTCACCGAAGGTTGCTACGGTTGTTCGTCAAGTTTGGTATTGCGAAGTGAAGATTCAAAAAAACCGCGCTTCAGTCTTCAGGTTTCTGCCTCTGACAAAAGAGGGCGCCACTGAAAAGAAGAGACGGAAATTCTCGAAACACATTTTAAGGATATGTTTCATTGAAATCAACAAAACAAAAATAAATAATAATAAAGAAATTAAGTTTTTAAATTAAGAAAACTTAATTTCTTTAAAATGTATATAATTTAAATGTCTTTTAAAGCAAATTTTGAAAATTTAACAGCATATTCAAGTACTTTGAATAGAAGATTAGGAAGGCTTTTGATCTAACAAGGGAATGGTTTAGGTTTGTCAGATCGAAACATCCCTTTAAATGCGCTTCCATGAAATTAATTTTATATTTAAAAAAAAACAAAAAACAAGTTTAAGTAAAATACGTTTTTGAACATTTACGTCCATTTATTAATCTATGTCCCGTTAACAGTTAATCGTGGATAGAATATGAAAAGTTAAAAGAAGAATAAAACACTCTGTTACGGTATCGTTACATAGTTTACTAATCTTCCTTGTAGAGTTTAAAAAAAAATCAATTTTCCTTCTAATCTCCCAGGGTTATTCCTTCCTAGATGTTCACCAAATTTTATGCTACCAAATATCACGCCAGAAAAATAAATATAAAAAGACAAATTCTTAAAATAATCTAATGTGTTTTTAAGCAAAGAAAAATATTTCAATAAAAGTAAATTTCTAGTGTAAATACTCGAAGCTCCGAATTAAGAATCTCTAAAAAAATACAATAAAAATAAAATCTAGGAATACTATTTTGTTAAAAACATTGAAAACTTCAAATTCTACAATAATTGTAACATTCATTTGATAGGATTAGCATCAGTGTCATGTATGATACTGGGTTTATAGCATTAGCGTAATAATCAATTACATAATTAAATTAGTTCAATTAGGATTCATAATCAATTATTGCTCCTTGACAGTATTCCATGTATTTTATTTCAATGACTTCTATGTAAGTTATAAAGTAGATATTTGTTCTATTTCCCATTTGAAAATATATAAATACATTAGAAATATATGTACTGTACTGATTATTTTCATCAGCGGTGTAATATGGTAATTCCTATAATTTTAAGGTTCTTACGTACTATCGCGACCCATTTTTATTAATCGATTTGCTGGTATTTTCTTTTCATTTATTTTCTGTGTTTTTTTTTTAAACTTAACATGTAGTTGTCATTATTTATGATACCGTTGGTCATTTCGAAATGGAAAGTATTTTTTTTCGTCGTATTTCCAAACGAAAGAAATCCTGAAAAGATTTCACCTCAATTAACCTAACCTAGTGTTAATGAAAAGGAAAATGTTCTTTTTTTTCCAAATGATATCAGGTAATACGTAAATGTCTACTTTTATTACCCATTTGGAGGGGTTAATGATTTAAAATATACACCAAAAATCGGTAATAAAAAATGGGCCCCGATAGTATGTACGTATCAATTTTAATATTTCATATGCAAAATTGAAAGTAGTTTATTTACTTTTATTCTAATATATTTTAAAAGATCAAGTTAACCTTTTTTATTATTATCTTGCATTTATTAATTACTTTTAATTAAGTGATAAGAATATTTAATGCTCTTAATTAACTAAACAAATAACACAAAAATGGTAAGCATAATAATTCATTAAACTAGATGAAAACTATTAACGCTCAAATAACTAAATCCAGATTAAAAATATTAAAATAAAAATAACAAACAAGTATAATAGCTTATTTTAATAAATGAGGCATTATAATATAATACCTTATTTTAACAAGGTATTATATTATAATGCCTCATTTATATTAAAGACTATAAAAATAAAATTAAAATATTTTCATAAATAGAAAATTAAAGTAAATAACAAGATAATTTTAAAATTAACTAAACACGAATATAAATTTACCTTATAATATAAGTAACCCTTTCCTGCACTTAATTAACCTGCGGACTTTGCTAATTTTCACTCACTTTGAAAAAGAACCTAACAAAGATGTCTGAAAGCTCAAGTGATTGTCAAAAATAAAATTTATTCTTTGTAACTAAATTGTTTGTAGTTATTAGGTTTATTTTGTTTTAGGTTTATTGTGATTATTCTTATATTTAATTTACATTCGTATTTCATTAATTTTAAACGTCTTTTTGTTTTCATTTTTATTTTCTCTTTATCCAGATTATTTATTTTTATTTTTATTGTCTTTAATATAAATAAAGTTAAATTAGTTCATTATTTTTGTTTTGATGTTTTTAATCTGGATTTAATTATTTCGATTATCGTAATTTCTATCTAATTTCATAACTTTTTTTATGATGTAGGTTACCAATATTGTTTTATTTGTTTAATTAAGTAGATTGTAACATGCTATGTACAATAAATAATCTTTGCTGCAGAAGAAATGTGTTATACAGTGAAGTTCATAATTTACTGCGTGGAGTTAATTAGACTTCCAATGATAAACTTCTTTGTAAAGCTTGTGTAGCAAATCTCCGCACAATGGTAACTTCGCTGCAATACATTAAACTCAGACAGGGAAGTTTTTTTTTTCAGGCACTTTTAGTAAAATTTATGCTGTCTGTTCATCGTAATCAAAAAGAAAAGAACACCAATTTCTTGAAGCTCCTTCTTGAACTTTCACCAGTTCACTGAACATTGTATAAAGTAAAGACAACTAAAAAGCATTAGCAAACAGTTTCAGTATCTTGAAGAATTAAATAACTTCAAGAAATGTTTCAGAGTTTATGAAATCATATCATTACGAAATGTTATTTATATTTTAAATAATACATCTGTTTTAAAACCAATTTGAAAAAGTAATCTAAATAGTTAAAATAAGTTTAACGTGCCGAAGAATTTAAACAAAATGAAACAAGAAACAAGATCAGCACAAACTTAAACAAATTGCCTTTCTGATTTGATTATCGGGAAGGAATCGGGAACGGCCGTTTCGTCCTACACGGGACTCATCAACCCGATCTCCGCCTGCCCCGATAAAAGACCCAGAAAGGCAAGATTGTATATGAAGGCCGCCGTCACACCTGACAGTGATCCCAGCAGAACAAAAAACCGACAACAATTCGGGGGTCACTGCCAGGTGTGACGGTGGCCTTTCTGGGTCTTTTATCGGGGAAGCCGGAGATAGGGCTGATGAGTTCCACGTAGGACGAAATGGCCGTTCCCGATTCCTTCCCGATAATCGAATCTGAAAGACAATTTGTTTAAGCTTGTGCTGATCTTGTTTCTTGTTTTATTTTGTAATTGAAATAGTCTATGCGATTTGTAATCTCTTCTAAGTTGTTATTGTAAAACAAATATCTACAAAAATAAGAAATCGTTCCAATACAAGGAGATTCAAAAAGTTATTTTATTGTTGTTTTGATATTGTCTTCTTTCAATGGTATTTATGTTATCTTTGAATGTTTTTTTTAAGATTTTCAAAAATATATTTCGTAATGCTGTGAATTTTTTAGTTTAGATGATAAATGTATTCAAAATCACTTATCGAAATGACTGATCGTCATTTCTTCATGAATTTTGAAAAACGCTAAACATGAATTTTCATCGAAATCAAGCCAATAACAATGACATATTTCATAAATCGATATAAGGGTACGACGTTGGCAACTAATCCTATCAGAAGCAAACTCTCCCGAGAACTTTGTAGTTCCAATCCCTCAAATAATGTCTTATTCCGCAACGATTGTGGAATAACTATAAATCCGATATTATTATTATTATTAAAAGAATTTCAAAGAAACACTAAAAACGGAGCGTCTTATAAATGAAATTATGATTATTAAAATAAGAATCACTTCAATTCCCTTCAGTATAGAATTATAATTAAATAAAAATTCAATAGAATTTCACTGTTATAAATAATTCTCAAAGGGGAAAGTATTTGTGTTATTTTTATATTTTCTAATAATTTATTTACAGTTTTTGAAGCCAATCTTTTTTTTCAAAATTCATATATAAAGAAATTTATGCTGTTTCCTTACTTACGAAGCAGATATACCTTGTAAAATTGTAAGTAAATTATTAAGAAAATAAAAAGAATACGAAAGCATTGGGAAATTCTTACAGAATCGTAATTTTTTAAAAAGTAAATAATTATGATTCATTTTATATTTCTCTCCATATTCTTCTGAGTGTTCAAACTACTGTATAATAAAACTTATCATCCTCTTTCTTTAAAATATTTAATTCTATAAATATAATACATATGTAAGGCGAATTTTTTCGAGAGTGATGCTCTCGTTTTCAAGCCTAAAAGTAATAACAATTTGTACCGGTAATGGAAATCCTCGCGGTTTACATTTTTAATTATAAAACATTGTTGTTACTAACATCGTATAGTATTATTTCTTTATAATTAAATAAGATAATCATTTTATTGTTTAACAAAAATTTGTCATTATGATTCCTTTTATAGCTTAAAATTATAATTCATTTTGAAATTTATGACTTATGTATATATTTTCTTCTCTTTTTAGGTAAGTACCGGATATTTTCTTTTCGAGAGATCATTATTCAGGTAAAATAGAAGAACATCTTATTATTACTTAAAAAGTAGATTGGTGATAATTTTAAATTTAGATAAATGATATAATAAATTTTCATGCAGTCAAATTACATTAAAAATCTTCCGATAACAACTCAAACGAAAAAAAGAATTAAAATTTCATAAATAGTTCATGTAGAAATCTACAAAATGTTTCTCAAAGATTACGATATTTTTATTTACTTTTTTAAAATTACTAAGGAAGAAATACATTATTAACCTCAGTTTTATATTAAAAAAGAATATAGAATTAAATTTGAAAAAAATTATATGAAAAATTGCCAATCAATAAATAACTTGAATTTCTAAAACAAAAAAAAATCGTTAAATACCTGAATTGTAGATTTCTGTAATATAATAACATATAAGAATTAAATAATAATACTCATGACTCAGAAGCTTTAAATTAATCTAAGGACTCAGAAGCTTTAAATTAATCTAAGGACTCAGAAGCTGAGTTCAATCCACATTCGGGAATTTTATTGTACTCGTAGATGGGTCCCACAGGAGAGGTAACTTTATCTAATGGTCTTTATCAAAAAGGTTTCTTATTCACTGGTTAAACCTCCTCTGACAGACAGAGAGGCTTTAGCCTTAATTCTCACAGACTCGAGAACTTTTCAACAGGTGTTCCACGGCACACTGAGGTTCCAGTAGCAGTATCTTGGTGTACTAATTCTGAATGCATCTGAAATAAATATTTAGCTTCATTAGCTTCATTTGTAACCAAATTTATTAATCTAAGTGAACTTCTAGGATCAAAAAAAAATCTGACATCACTAGAAAATTTAAACTAGAACAGAAATTGTCAATTCTTTCAATGAAGGTTAATAAAAAAATTAATTCGCATTCAAAAATTAGCTTAAGAAAAATAAGCAATTTATAAAGCATTTTTGAATCTTTAAAGAGATAGGTATACATTCTAGGATAGTGAAGAAAGGAATTCATTATTTTCATTAAATTAGAGAAGTCGTTAAAAAAATGTAGAGCACTTCTTTAAAAAAACTTTCTAATAAATGATTAAGAATTCAAATATAAAAATTACATAAGGCTGAATTGTACGTAATCTTTTCGTAAGTTATTACGAATACGATAAAAAAAAAGTTATCCGTTTTCTGTTGAATTTTTGTTTGTATTAATTTACTTTGGATAAAAAGCTTGACAAGAAAAATTTGAAAAAAACTTCAATTAAACCCTAATAGAGACTCCTATCCCTATGTTGATGTACCCAGCCAAGAAATAGGCTTACAGAACTGCATGAAAATCTCTTGATGTAGTTAGAAATTTCGAGCCTAGATGGCAGCACGGGATTGGACTTCTCATGTTAACGTGGATATTGATCGAAAAAGTCGCTTTGGTAGTAAGAACAGAAGTTTGTAGTAAAATGAAACAAACTATTTTTTGTTTGTTTTTGTTTTGTCTTTATTTTAAAAAAAGAGAAAAAAAATTGAAATAGAAGTCATTCATGATTTTTCATTTCTTGAGAAAAAGAAACAAATTAAAAAAAAAAAAAATGAATCAACAGTTTTTCTAGAAACATTACAGCCACTTAGTTATTCTGTCCTAGTTATACAGTGAATAGGAATTTTTAAATAGACAAATCGGAAAAGAAGACGTTCAAGGGATTTTTTGACACTACTAATGACATGAGAGATTTTTTACATAATTTCAGATAAATCTTGGAGGTTTTTGAAGTTAATCGGATTGTAACATCAAAGAAGGAATAAATGGTGATAAGGAAGAGATTAGAAACGAAAGGCAGTTTTTCACTACAAGTAATTATATACATAAACCTGAAGGTTTTTTTTTTTTTTTAATGAGATTTTTATCGCTTGACATTAAAGTTGATAGAACTTTAATAACTTTGGTTTTTTTTTATTCACAGCTCGGACTGTTTTTGTAAATTAAATAAAAAAGAATTAAAAATTATCAAATCAGCAACAAGATATCTTGGAAAATTGTTATGAATATTGAATAAATTTTATATAATAACTAGCAAAACGACCCGTTCTTCGCTCGGGTAGCAAAAAACAAAAGTCCTAATGTGGATGATAAAGAAATTGCAATTGCGAGATCACTTGGAACTTTCCCGGTTGGTAGAAAAAAACAAAAAAAACAACAACTCAAAAGGTCTGATCTCATTACAAATCTATATCTATCCCGAAAACCTCGTAGAAGTATCTTTGGACCATGTTTGCCCATCCACTCACCTTCCTTCCAGTGTACACCCATTGTTCCAGGTTATTTGAATTTTGTAACGTCTTAACCCTATCACTTCAAACCTTTCCTAGATCGTAAAAAATCATCTGATCATTACAAATCTATATCTAATCCGAAAACACCGCCGCTATTATGCACAACAATATTTTAGTTGCAATTGTTGCATAACACTATTTGCTTAGTTCCCATTGTCGCCACCGGATGCATATGTAGCGCTATTGTGCAGAACAATATTTTAGCTCCAATTGCTGCATAACAATACTTGTGTAGTTCTCATTGTCAAGATAACAAATCCTAAAACCAACGGAAGCAAACTTTCAGCTTTATAAGGAGAAAAGAAACTCTCTTCTCTCATACAAAATAAAACGAATCATAATAATAAAAACATATTAAATGAACGAGATAAGTTAAATAACACACATACACACATCCTACCCAGGTTCCACCCTCCAGGCCGGGTCTGGTCGGAACAGAAGCTCTGTCCCGAGAATTCCAAGGGAGAAGACACTGAGGTGCGTTCCCAGCACTACCCCTCAGGACGCCATTACGGAATGACGTCAGACCGAAGAGAAAGTGAAGAAGAGGCTGACAACACAGGAATGGAAATTTGAAACATTCATGCTCTCGACCGGGTTTGAACCCGGGTACCGGCACACCGGCCACACGGCAGACCGCCGCCTGAGACCGCACGACCATGCCGGCATGGCTAAGTTAAATAATAATCAACAATAATAATAAACAATAATGATCATAAACAAAAAACTAAAATAATTAACCAATATAAAAATATAAAACAGACTCACACTAATTTTAACAATTTTTTTCAATCTTGTGTTATTTTTTAAAAAAATTCCTGAAAATGCTTAATGAAATTTCATTGACTTTTAACGATTTGTCCTTACTCATACATTCATTTCAATTAATTATATATGATTCCAAAATCAATCTTTCTGACTAAACTTCAGCTTTATAACTTAAAGCAACGCTTTTTATCCTATCCGGGCTAAATTTGAAGTCTCTACTAATTATAGTTATGGAAATAAATACGGAAATAAGAAAACTTTAAAGCGACAATAAACCCTCGTTATTCCCGAACCCGTGGGAATTTCAAAAAACTCTGGCCTTATTTCTTTCTACAACATAAAGGTAACCTCTGTGCAAAATTTCAGCTTTCTAGGTCCAACGGTGTGGGCTGGGCGTTGATCAGTGAGTGAGTGAGTGAGTCAGGTCTTGTCTTTTTATATAGTTAGAAGAGTACTAATACATTACTACTACTATAAAATCGTCTCTACGTTGCCGTAAATCGTAGTATTACAGAGCAACAATACTTGCAACTACTTCGTTGAATATTTATCTCATGGTGGTTAAGTTTTAATTTTTCACATCATGAAAACCGTCATTTGAAATCTTTATGAGATTTCATCGTTTCCCGACTACTCTTAACCTGTTTCAAAATTACAATCATCTCCAGCTTCGATTCACAGGAATCACTTTGTCTGTATTACCATGGATCAAATAAAAGCTTGAATATTACGATGGCTTCTAACAGATCTGTTAGATTGCACGGTACCATCATTAGCACCAGCCACATTGATAATAACCTCATTTCGGTATAATTTCCAATTATTGTTTGATGCTTGCGATGACCAAATTCTTTTCATTGTATTCTTTTTGTAGATGATTATAATAACATCCCCTAACTGCAATTATTATTTATAATTTGAGAATATTTATTTCTGAAGATTATTATCAGGAAATATTTCCCCATTGTAAAAGATCTTATTGCATCAAAATGAAATGTAGTGTTGTAATATAGTATTGTGTTTTTCCAAGTTTTCTTTGGAATTTCATGTAGTATATTATATCTAGAGTTTCACAAAAGTTTGAATTTTTGTTAAAAATACCTTCAGTCGATATAATTTTGTTCATCATTCATTTTATTACGAATGTTTTCTCAGTCTACTTAGATTATGTTCTCTATATTCCTCATAAAAAGAAAAAAAATCTTTATAATATTTATTATATTATTCTCGCTGAGAATACATTTTGTTTTCGAGTTGACTCAAATTAAGCATTCTGAACTTTTCTTTATTCTTTTTTGTTTATGTTGCAGCTGGCGCGACGCCAAGCGAGCAATAGTGGAAGCATCATAAATACGAATAGAAATTCCGAAGGCGCTTTGAGATGACAAAAGTAAATATGAAATTACTTGAATGCAAACGGAATTATAATTCACCAGTAATTAAAGATGACATGAATTGTTCTTGAGCTGAAGAAAACAGGAGATAAGATTTCTTTTTTGTTTTCTTGTCTGAAAATATTCCTTAGAATTAAAAATAATCATCATCATATTTTTTTTTAAAAAAATAGTTTTAAAAATATAAAACTACTTATTAAAAACAGCATTCAAGCTTAAAAATAAAAAAAAATTAAAAAACATCTAAGCAAAAATATTTTATCTTTTAAAGTAACAAACTGCATTTAAGCATTTCTAAGGAATTATCCATTTTTCTCTTTAAAAATACTTAAAAAACATTTCAGTTATAATTATTATGATAATAACGAAATCATAATTTGGAAAATCGATAGGAATGACTAACAAACGAAGGTAACTAATAATAATAGACTGACTAACAAGATGTCATTTGTAAATCATATCAGTAACGATATCATTCTATAATTAATTATGTTTAAAGCTAAACTAAAAACACATACCTTTCATAAATATCTTTATATTTTATTATTGTATCGGAAATACAATGTATTTCTTATGACAGTATTATTCTTACTGTATAAAAATTGTTTTGTAATTAAAAATTAAAAAAAAAACTCTAACTTTTACATGAATGACAAGGAATCGTTGATTAACTAAATCAATAGAGAGACTCTAGATCAGAGTTTAATCCGCTGGAGCACATTTGAACGAGTTAAGCTTCACATATTTAATCAAGTCTAAATCCATCATTATCCACCATTTGGGAGCTATTGTGATAGTGACCAAAAATCGAAAGCTATTGTATTTGTCCTGTCCGTCCGTCCATGTCTGTCCATCCCCTAACAACTCCCGAACAGAAGATCGGATCGACAAACGGATTTTACGTTCGTGTTCAGAGGCCCAAATACTGTAGGAATGGGATATTTTCAGGGGCCAACGCCCCTCCCCCCATATTCGTGATATTTGGCATTGTTTCATTGTACCACCCAAAAAACCCCCGAACGAAAGGTCGGATCGACCAACGGACTTCACCATCGTGTTCAGAGGCCCAAAAAATAGGGTATTTTCAGGGGCCAACGCCCCCCTCCCCCCATGTTCGAGATATTTTGCATTGAATTTCCGCAATTAGCTTAAATGTTAGATCTTAAGAGTCTTGTTTCAGTTGTCAGCTATCGCTTGATGGTTAAGAATTCGGATTCGTACGGAAAATTTTCTTTTTTTTATTTTTTTCTCTTAATCTTCTTTTTCTCAATGTCCGCGTGAATTGTTTTTTTGTTTTTCTTATTTTCCTAACTTTTTTTTTTATTTTTCTTTCGTTATTTTACTTTCTTTATTATTATTTTAATTTTTTTATTATTATGGTCTCCCTTAAATTTATGCTTTCGCAGAAAATTATATTCACTTGTTTTTCTTGGGAAAATACATGATGGAAAAGATTATATGATAATAAAAAAATTTGGATTTTTAAGGAATACCAAAATGTTTGATGAATAAAACAGGGTTTGTCGAAGAATTTAGACTTTAAAAATTATATTGATTCATCGACCAACAGAGAAGTTAAAAACTACACAAAAAAATCAGTTGTTATTTAAGAAAAATAATTCAAATTCTGTGAGTAAAAAGTTACAAAGTTAACTTTTTTTTTGTGCAATTTTGCTTTTAATTCTCATTTTTTTATGAACTGTAATTGAGGGTTCGGGAGTAAAATCCAGTAGATTATCTGATTTTTTTTTAATCAAAAATGATGTATAGTATTTAATAAATCTTGGATAACTCTGATTAGATTTCTTGATGCTTCATCAAAAAAAGCACAATGCCTTAAAAATCAATGTGCTTAGAAACTTACAGTCTTGAGTTCCGAGAGGCTTGTACGTCGGAATCTGATTCCAATCCCGGAATCGGCGTAGATGTTTCCTTTCTTTCCTGTGTTTGTCTTCTTCTATTTCTCTCCTTTCGCCTTCTGTGATAAGTTCTGTATGATTTCTAGGGTTTGTACAAAAGACCTAAGGATGTGGTATCAGCGCGTTATCCCCAAGGCCCTAGAAGAAAACAAACAAGCCAATTCAGGTTTATAATAAACACAAAACCAAGTGACCCCTACCATGTGAATCATTTTGCAGCATTCGGGTGAGACTGAAGTACTTAACCAGGGGCCATCTTGAACTGGAAAAGTGAACACATTGATTCGAGATTATTATATTTGTTCTCAGCTTACTCAATTCAGTAGAGATCGACTCCAACTTTGTTCAACTACCACTATTTCTCACCACCAGATTAATGGCTACTTAAACAGATCACTGACCAGAAATCGGATTTTCTCTAACCTCCAGGAGCAGTCCAAAGAGATATCACATATGGGTTTGAGCTGTTGGGGGCGGTACGTACATACACACAGACAGACAGACACGTACACAAACACAAACACGGGAAATCTAGAGACGGGACCTATACGGATCACTAAAATCAATAAAATAATTAAAAAACGTTAAAGTAATAATATCTAAATCAGCTATTATAATTTCTTAGAACTTAATGTATTGTAAAAATCGAAAAAGTGAATTGACGGAGGACTTATTTATTCATAAACACGAGATTTATTTATTTACAATTCTGAATTTTATATATAGTGTAGAAGATCTCAAATAGTGCTGATATTTAATTTGTTATTTGATATTTAATTTTAAATTTGCCGGCTTAAGATTGCTGATATTCAATGGTTCTGCTTTCTTTGGTGGCAAACCTATATCCGTTAGTATTTTAATCTCTTTTTTTAAGGCTTCTTAATTTTAGAGCCGATCGTGAAAACTAGATGGCGCCACTCTTAAAGAACGGGAGATTCGTTAGAAATTTTCCAGTCCTATTTCTTATTTTCTTATTTTAATATCGTAGAGACGAAACTTTTTGGAAAAAGATTTTTCGTTTTCAAACTGTTATTCAATGAAAGATTTAATTACTTAATAGTTTGAATTCTCTGCTTTCATAAACTCTGCTTTTATGAATGATACAAAAGAAAGACATTAGCGTCTTCCCTTTATACTTAAAGAACAAAGAAGACATTACTTAAAGTAATTTCACTAATTTGTAGCATTTCTGGCATTTAAAAAAAAAGATGGTACTATTTGTTTAGTTATTGAATGTCTGTTTTAACACAATCTGAGAAAATTAACTTCAAATTAAAACAATAATCGATTTTTTTTTCTGCTCATTACCGTTCAGTAGATTACATCTATTCAGTAATTTCTGTTTTTCGCTTCACTTCGACCAACTTTCTTAATTTGTTTGTTTGTCGTCTTTTCAGAGGCTATTTTTCTTTTAGGATGCTTATCATCCATCTTTTTCTCTCTTGCTGATTTATTTACAGTAATTTCAAATTTAAATAGGGAAATTTATTCAGGATTCATAGACTCACCTGCAAACGTTGATGTTTTAAGGGTGTGAGACTTTTTTGTATGATTCGTGAAGAAAAACATCTTTACGTGAGACGATTTCATCAATTACAAATAAAATTAGATAAAAATTAGGTTTCTAATCCCTCAAACAAAAACAGTTACAGATGACAAGAGATAGTCATCTTCTAGTAGATTTACTAATGGAATGGTTACATGCCGGTCTTCACCCTACAAGAAATGACTGCTGAAGAGTCAGTCATTATCTATTGAGTTGAATGGCATTACGTTAAATTGAGAAAGAAATTTAAAACATGATCAAATCATTTTCCACAGCCTTGTTTAGAACATCATGGAATCCTTGTTTAGAACATCAATTATAATATTCATTTGAGCATTTATTATGTTTTATAACAGGGTTGCACAACCTTAGGAAGTCTTAGGGCCAATATTTTAATGAAAGTTCTGATGGAGGGCTGTAGTGTCCCATCCTCCAACCGCCGCCAACCCTTACTATTTCTTACTAATTAATGATTTGATAATGTCATTTATAATGATTATTGATAATACACGTAATTTACATAAATGTCTTACTAATAAATTAATGATTTGACAGTGCCTTTTATAATAATAATTAATAATAAATGTAATTTACTTAAACTTCAAATTATCGAATAATCCACTAGTTGTGTTTCATTCCAATATTTTTCAATTTATCTGTTGGTAGCAATGTGAAGGCTCAAATTTAATTTTAAGTTTGACACTCAGGCCGCAGTAAATACACGACAGGCCGAGGTTTGACACCTCTGTTTTTAATATATTCAAGGGATAGAAAAAAGGAAGCAGTAGGGGAAGGTGTTGTACCTTTGACCGATTGTACCTTTGACCACCCTTGGTTGTGATGTCATCTATGAGCAACTTTAAAAGCTTTTTTGTTTAATGTGTAATATTCCCACTATTTGCGCCTTTAAACCTTCAGTAGCAGTTAGATCTTTAACTTGCAAGGAGTGAAAAATGTTTTTATAATTCCATCACCGAAAAGTAAGTATTTTGCAAGTGAATGTTTCTTTAATAACATTGTTTGTTTTCTTTTGATTATTATTTTAACAAGAATGAGTAATACATCTATGTCTATAGATTCATTGTTAGGACTTTTAGTATGACTGGATTAACCTAAAAATTGTAGCATGGTGTGAAACGTATGTTCGACTGATGTTGTACCTTTGACCACAGCGGGGTGTTGTTCCTCTGACCAGGTCAAAGGTACAACATTACTTAATAATATGTAAATGTTTTTACTTGCAGTCATTTTAGCATTATGTAAGATAGAAATTTAAATATTTTTTGTCAAATTTTTGTTTTTTTACCAAATCTTATCCAAAGATAGTTTGTCCAATCGATTGTTTGTCCACGACTTTGAGTCAGATGTTGAATATTCATCAGGGGAAAGTGTTTTCGATCTTTCAGATGAATGCCATGAGTTGGAGAAGGAATTAAACTTTGAAAAAGAAGATTTAGTTGAAGAAAGTTATGTACTTGTCAAGCTGACAACAACAACAACAAAAAAAAAACCAAGAAATACTTTGTGGCCCAAATAAAGGAAGCAGCATGTGATTATTTTAAGTTAAATATTTGAAAAAAAACTACTGAAGATAGCAAAATTCATCCAAGAAAATAACCAGCTCTACGACGTAGAACTAATGTGAACTAATGTAGATATTGTGGCCTGGCTACCAAATCCTACCACAGCTGGCGGCACAGCCAGCTCGATTAAAAGAATGTCTTATCTTTTGGAGTTGATTTTTCATTGTATAATATAGAGTAAACGGGCAGAAGTAGGCTACTTAAGCCAGTAGAATTTATTTCATGTTTTATTCTTCTTCTTTGAATTGCATATATTTGCCAAATGTATACATTTCTGAATAAAAATGTTAATTAAATAACTTGTATCTATATGTCAGTTTCTACTACCACCTGGTCAAAGGTACAATACCCTCCGGTCAAAGGTACAACACGTAGTTGTACCTTTGACCACAAGGTATAGTTTTTTTCTAAAATAAAAATAAAATACTTATATTCAAAATATAACATATAAAACACATGCAGTTGATGGCAAGATGAGTGAAGATCACATGTATCCATTCAGGTAAGGATTTACTTGAGTACAAAAAATTAGAAAATTCATTTAGAGAAAACTGGTCAAAGGTACAACACCTTCCCTACTTATTGACAAATTAACGAATATAAAGATGATAATGATAATTTTATTCCTTATTACAGCAACAATGCTTTTAAAATTGTAAGTATGCGATTAAATCTTATAATCAATCATAAAATGAATTTCTTAAAATTTCACCTTATAAAATGTTTATGATAAATGTAAATAAATTATATTAGTAATTTAATCTTTAACATGTGAAATAAAATAGGTATTGTGTAGAAATACTTAATGCACTAAGAAAAGTGCGCCAATTAAGGCTATGTTAAGGATTGATTCATTGATAATTGATTGCTACTGGACCGATCTTTTTCAAATTAAACCTAATTACAAATTAATTCGTGGGGAAAAGGAAAATATTAAGCTTTGATGGAAAATTCAGTTATTTCTTGTTAATAATTTCGATCTTTTAACAAAAGGCAAATTAGCTTTATTAGAACCACGGGTTCCAATTAGGCACAGCTCAATGTTCCAAATTAGACATCAATTAGTTGTTGTTTTTTGTTTTGTTTTTTTAATTCTACAGCAGTTCAGAAGTGATAAAGTTTTAAATTAAGAAAACAAGCGATTGAATGAAATTGTTTATTAAAGAAAACCAAAGAAAACTTTAAAACTATCCATTGAAAAATGGCTTTAAATCAAACGTCTATCAGCAAAATGAGATCGGGTCACACAGCTTTCTTCCTCTTTACACTGATACTCTGTTGTATCCTAACACTCAGCAGAACACGTCGATCAAAGATACGAAACCCGCTACCGGACTTATTGACAGGTTCCTTAGAAACCATTAGTTGGTCTTAATGATCTTCATGGCGCAGTTACCTTATAAGTATTACTGTATTGAAAACTTAGTTCACCAAGTTATGTGTCTTAACTAATAGAAGGAATGGTTTCTTTCTATTCGAAATTCAAGTTATTTTGCATAGAAGTGGAAGTAAAAGCATTTATTTCAATAGTGAAGAAGTAGAAATAGGATCTAATTCAAAGAAAAATTAGATATCAATTAACAACATTGGATGTCGCAGAACAAAGCAGTATAAAAATGATAAATGAGTGGAAGAAAAATAAAATTTTCGTGTGCTGTCATTTGTCCTAGACGATAATAGAATGTTTCTTTCATCTGATGAAATTGAAACCGAAAAACTGTTTGATATCGACATTGAAGCAATGTTTCAGGTTTCCTGAGCATAAAATTGAGGCTATTAATTAATAACCTTTATCACATTTAAATTGTTCTGTTAATAATATGTAATGGAATTGACTGATATTTACGTTGTATTAAGATCTGAGGTATAATTTTTAATTTTAATTAACGGTGAATATGGTTGTGTTGCGAAATTAAAATTGATATTAAAAATAAAAGTACTTGAACAGCTACAAAACATCTAATACTTTTAGTTTATCCTGCAAAAATATTCAAAGTCCGATCTGAACCCAAGTAATAGTGGCCAGAGCTACATTTTGTTTTCTCGTTATGCTTCTGCACTAGTAACTTTCTTTTAAAAATCTTCAGACGGTCTTATAATTATTTATTAAACTAGCAAAACGATCCATTCTTCGCTCGGGTTACAAAAAAACAAATGTCCTAATGTGGATGATAAAGAAATTGCAATTGCGAGATTACTTGGAACTTTCCCGGTTGGTATAAAAACAACAAAAAACAACAACAACTCAACAGGTCTGATCTCATTACAAATCTATATCTATCCAGAAAACCTCGTAGAAGTATCTTTGAACCACGTTTCCCATTCACTCACCGTCCTCCCAGTATACATCCCTAGTTCCAGGGTATTCGAATTTTGTAATGTCATAACCCTAACACTTCAAATAGTTCGTAAAACATCATCTGATCATTACAAATCTATATCTAACCCGAAATCACCCTTCGCTATTAGGCACAACAATATTTTAGTTCCAATTGTTGCACAACACTATTTGCATAGTTCCCATTGTCGCCAACGGGGGCATTTGTAGCGCTATTGTGCAGAACAATATTTCAGCTCCAATTGTTGCATAACAATATTTGTGTAGTCTCATTGTTACGATAACAAATCCTACAACCTAACAATAGCACCGGAAGCAAACTTTCAGCTTTATAACTTAAAGCAACGCTTTTTATCCTATCCCGGGGGAATTTCGAAAAATCCGGAAAAAGGGTTTTAGTGATTCTAATTACCTACTTACATGCCAAATTTGAAGTCTCTACCAATTATAGTTACGGAAATAATTACGGAAATAAGAAAATTTTAAAGCGACAATAAAACCTCGTTATTCCCGAACCCGTGGGAATTTCGCAAAATCCGGCCTTATTCCTTGTCTACAACATAAAGGGCAAAATCTGTGCAAAATTTCAGCTTTCTAGGTCCTACGGTTTGGGCTGGGCGTTGATTTGTCAGTGAATGAATGAATGAGTGAGTGAGTGAGTCAGATCTTGTCTTTTTATATAGTTAGATTATCCTGTTACACTTATTTCCCTGTTTTCTTGCAAAAATTATGTTGCTGAATTCTATTGATAATTTTTTTCGTAATTAATAAACCAATTTTCATCATTTGACTATGTTGCTTAATTTTTATTTTATATTTTAAGAATTCGTGATGTTGTTAGGACAATCTATTACCTGTTATTTGTTGTCTTGTTTAACAAGTCTTGTTTAACGTATTTAAAAAATAAATAAATATTAGAATCTTAAAATCAGAGAAATTTATTGGGAAGCTAATACCTTGAAATGTGAATTTGCGAAAAAGGAAGTTTGTGGATAATTTACTAAAAATAAAAAAAGTATAGATTTAATAATTCATCAGTTCTTCTCACTTTATTTTTGTGACTATAGATATCGCTGAGGAAAATAGAAACCTTCAGGAGATGATTGTGGATAATTTGTAATTTAATTAATTAAAAGTTTTGGAAGATTTTTTAAAGTACTTTTTCCATCATGTAAAATATTGATTGTTAACAATTAATTTTGTTTACATGATATAAAATTAAATTGTAATAAATTAAAGTTTCAAGTAATTACAAATTTAAATAAACGAAATTAAAGTTTAAAATAGAAAAAAAAGTACTTTTAGCACTTCTTAAATTCCATTCTGTTAGTCATATTCAACGCATACTAGTCGGCTACCCGTCGCTTCGCTCCGGAAGCCTCCCGGAAAACAATTTTTTATTGATTAAAAAAAAACACACACACACACACACACACACACAAATTACATCAAGGAAACTAAAACTAAAATTTTTTAAAAGCTTTTTTTTTAATTTAATTTTTGATGTCTATATTCTCTCAATCTACGACTGCTTTTAGAACCACCTTGTAAATCATATATCTATGATATATTTTTATTTTTTACAGAGATTAGAATGTAGGCCTAGTGGTCTAATGGCTAATACGTCTAACTTCTGAGCAGTATTCTACCTAATAGAAATAGTGCATCTTTCTTTCTTGACTATCTTTTTTTTTTTATTCCTATTGATACTTTTCAGTGGTTTTCGAGTAAGAAATAGTGATGGTTTTTGAGTTACAAATAGTGATTTTTCAGTATTCTACCTAATGAAATACTGCTTCTTATTTCTTGACTCTTTTTTTTTTTTTATTCCAAATGATACTTTTCAGTGGTTTCTGAGTTACAATAGTGTTCAGTATTCTATCTAATAGAAATACTGCTTCTTTCTTTTTTGAGTCTCTTTTTTTATTCTAAGTGGCACTTTTCAGTGGCTTTTGTGTTCCAAATATTGATGGTTTCTGATTTACAGATAGTGATTTTTCAGTATTCTATCTAATAGAAGTATCGCTTCATTGTTTTTTGACTCTCATTTTAATTATAATTGTCACTTTTCAGTGACGTTTGAGTTACATTTATTGGTGGTTTTTGAGTTGCAAATAGTGATTTTTTCGGTATTCCACCTCAAAAAAAGAGTGCTTCTCTCTTTCTTGACTCTGTTTTCTTTACTCCAACATCTGGCGTGTACACCCACATATTTTTCAATATCACATAGGATTTGGTTAAGTAAGAATATTTAAAATATTGCAACGTTTCGGCAATTATCGTTCTAATTGTCAGTTTCGAATTACAAATAAACTGACTGATGTGAAATAAATAAACAATCTTGAGATTCAAAAAAAAAAAGATTGAATACATTCCTTATTGATGGGGGGAAAGGAAAGGAGATATAAGTCAAAAAACCATATGAAGAGAGTTGTAGTCCCTATGGCCTAATGGATAAGGCATCTGACTTCGCATCAGAAGGTTGCAGGTTCGATTCCTGTCGCGGATGTTTTATTGTAAAAATTATTTCTATTTTCCATTCTCTCAGAAAATTGCGCCACACAGACACACAGAAAGACAGACAGACAGAGAAATAAAAGATTTTAGTAATATAGATTAATTTTAAATAAGTTTAGGTAACTTTCTAATTAATTCTTAATTAATTAAAGAAGTAAATAGGAAAGTAAAAGTCTCCTCATTTACAATAATGTTTTTCACATGACGAATTGAATTTACAAAATTTAAGAACATATGATTTTAAGACAGTAAATAACAAAATTTAATTATGAGAATTTAAACATCTCTGGACATTTAATTATAATATTATTTATTTATATAAAAATGCATTTGCATCATTAACAATAAAGATAATTATTTGCAATTTTTTTTAGCTGTATTTAAGTTACTATTTCTTAATCGTAAAATAAGAAGAATTTAACTTAAATATTTAAAATTATCCTACTTTTTACTTATTTAGATGCAATGGTGTCAGTTAAATGCACTGATGTTAAAATAAATTTAAGGAGTAATCATTACTAATCATTATAAAACCTAATCATATTAATTAAAGAGGATGTTGAAAAAATTATAGACTATAAATATTTCCGAAGTCAGTTGAAAAGTATTCTCTTAAAATGTATTTTACTTATATCAGATTCAAGATTTTTTATTTTTAAGTAACAAGCCATTTTAATCACTTACAACTTATTTTATATAGAAACCCAGAAATAGATGGAAGTAAAAGTTAGCTTTGAATACAATTAAAAAGATATTATTAATTTAAAAGCTTTATTTAGAATAAGAAAGCTATTTTATATTCCCTAGACAAGTTCGAAGAATCAAATCAAATCTTCTCACGATCCAATATCTTGGATCTGTTAAAATAAAAAAAGTTGCATTCAAATTCTTTTAGATAACTCCATTATAATCATATTTTTTAAGTATTTTTTTTTTCACTTTAAAAAACTTTAATCTATTACAAACCCAGCTGATGGTAATACTTTGAGGTCGAGTGCTTTTTGCTTCAGACTGAGTATTAACTTTTCTTTCTCTTTTTTTATACGAAGAGCATTTGGGTCCCCATTAACTCGTAAATGCGTTCGTTGCCTTCTTTAGGGAAATCACATGGTTCTTATCCCACACTACCATTAAGCCCAAACATCTTTTTCACAGAAGGAACATGCTTTTCTTTTTAGGCAGTTCTACAGCATTGTATCACCATTACCCAAATATTTGAAAATTTACATCATAAATTAACATATTCATATTTGCGTTTAGAACAGCATCACATTAATACTTCAAAAATAATGATTGTTTATCAAGAATAATTCGTTACCTTTACAAATTTATAAATGAGTTATTGAATTTATCTTGATTTATCAGTACAAGATATCGTATACATGTGAGTACATTCACATTCAAGAGTCAATTTTCAATAACTCCTCAATTTAATATAAAAATTAGGTTTTCAAAAATTAAGATAGGCTTAAAGTTCTAAACGATTATAGTTAACAGATCAGAGATAGAACAGATATGATCATGATGCAAGTTAATAATCATAATAAATAAGCAAATAAGTTTCAAGATTGTCCTTAACTACAATTTTCAAGAATGATTTTTCATTTTGAAACTTATTACAAAGACATGAAAACAGAAATAATGATATTGCACAATATTTCATTCACGCCATGCGTCACCGTGAATAGAAATCTGGAACAGCTGTTTCGTCCTTGTTAGGACTTATCAGCCAAATTTACCCTAGATCAGTGGTCGCCAAACTTATGAAGCTTCTGAGCTACCGTACCGTTGTTAAATCCTACTGTTAGCTACCAACCAAAAGAACTACCAACTTTTTAAAAAAAAATCTTACATTTGTTTAAAAATGCCTGTAAACTTACATTGCTAGTAAATATGAAATCAGTTTTAAGTAAACTGTAAATAACAAAAAGAAATTGAATTGTACATAAAAAAGAAATTCAAGTGTAGTTTGTAATAAATAACAAATGTAAGGACGTATTTTTTTATCAGCCTTATTAACTTTAATGAGAAGGATGGAACTCTTTTTTGTCATCAACAACTTTTTTAATGTTGGGAGAGTAGGTAGTGGCTGCCATTCGAATACAATTGTCCAAATGTTCATCAGTGAGTCTGTTTCTGTACTTATCTTTAATAAATTTCATTCTGGAAAAAGAAACCTCGCACAGATATGTAGAGCTGAACATTGCCTTCACTTTGAGACCAATCTGGACCAAAATTGGGTATTTTTCTTTAGGAAGAAGAGGCCAAATATTTTCAGAGCTTGAAGAAAGCGATTTTATAGATAAAATCATTTTGAAAATCAATCACTTCCAACTCCACTGCAGCATTGTCTTCTTGAAAATCAAAATGCTCCATGACACAAGTAGAGAACTCTTCAGCATCAATCTCTATAAAAGGCGATTTGACAAACTGTGCAACAATTGAAATCCTTTTGAAATCTTGGAAGATTTTGCTGAATTCACTTCTCAAATCTGAAATAATTTCAACGTATTGTTTGCTGTTGTAAGGAGGTGTTGAAGACCCTTGCTTGTCAATGGTTTGTTTCAAGCAGGCAAAGTGTTTATATTCACCTTGGACGATATTTTTTTCCCGCAGTTCCAGTTTTTTTGAGAATGATGCAACATCTGAAATTGTTCCGCCAATATCTTTATCCTTATCTTGAAGCTGCAAGTTAAGGATATTTAACTTTCCGGTGATGTCTGCAAGAAAAGCAAAATTCTCCAGGCAAACCGGATCTTCTAGTTCACGGATGGATTTGCCTCAAAAATTCTACTAATGCAGGAAGCAACTCTTGAAAACGTTGTAAAACTCTACCTCTACTAAGCCAACGAACTTCCGTATGAAGCAGTACATCACCATACCGGCAACGTAGTTCATCAGTCAGTGCTCTGAACATACGTCTCTGAATTGCATGTGCTCTAACTTTATTCACTATTTTTATGACTATTTTCATTACATTGTTCATACTTAAAAACTTTCTACACAGTGACTGCTGGTGTATTACACAAAGGTAAGACAGAAATTTCGACTAGCTATTGTCTTTACGACACAAGGTTATGAATCCCTTCTCTCTGCCTACCATCGCAGGAGCTCCATCAGTTGCTAAGCCCACCAACTTATTTATAGAAATATTTTCAGAGTTGAAAAGATCTTTAACGGCTAAAAATATGTCCTGTCCTTTAGTGCGTCCTGTTAACGGTATAATCTTTACCAGCTCCTCTCTTATTTCGAAATTATCAAAAACCATTCTTGCATAAACGGCCAACTGAGCTGTATCAACTATATCAGTCGATTTGTGAAGTTGCAGGGAGAAATAGTTGCAGCGATCAAAGTCAGTTTCAAGTGGTGAGATAACGTCAGAACTGATAATCTCAACCCTTCTCATTACTGTATTTGCAGAAAGCTGTACAGATTTAATAGCAGACATTATCTCAGTTTTATTTTTGAAACTATCAAATAATGCATCTGCAGCTTCTAAAAATGCAGTTTTGATTATTTCACCGTCTTCATATGGTTTCTTATTCTGTGCAATAATATTTGAAACTCGGAATGATGCCTGAGTTGCTGCTTTATTCTTGTTTAATGGTTTTAAAAAAGTTGATTGTTGAGCATTAAGTTTAGATTTTAGCTGCCATACCTTTTCTTTCCTTAAAGCAGAATTCAGTGGGAAATCCTTTTCAATCCCTGTGTGAACGGTTTTGAAATGACGTTCGACGTTCCCAACTGATACACTTGCATAGCGTAGTAAACACACACATTTGTCCTTAACGTGGATAAAGAAGTAATCGGTTTCCAATTCCGAATGAAAGTGATAAGTTTTTTGCATTTTGCTTGAAACGCCATCATTAAAACAATGACAGTTGTTGAATTAGAATTAGAACAACAAAAAGTTGTTGTCGTCAGCATCAGCTCAGTAGAGGAATCAAGGTTAGCCAACCGGAGCGTTAATGCGATCTACCGAAAATGTCCCCGCGAGCTACTAGTAGCTCGCGATCGACGGTTTGGCGATCTCTGCCCTAGATGAATGGAACCAGATTTACCTATCAGCTATGGAAAAGTGTGCAATCTCATTATTTCTATTTTCATGTTTTAATTTCTGCCCTTTAAACTCCCTATATTAAGATCGCCTAGGTCCTTGTCTTGTTTGTCCCTTTACTTCAATGACTTTTGTGCCTAGCTGTAACTGGTCGAGCTCTTGATACTGATGGTTACAGTGAATTTCTTGTTTTATTTTGTGGGGTCCCACTCCCTGCATTCGAGCGATCCCTTTAACGCCTTCAACTTAACAGTTAATGCTAGTAAATCTGGCTGATGAATCCTAAAAAGCTCGAAACAGTTGTTCCAGATTCCTATTGACGGTAATTCAAGGCGTGAATAGAGCATCGCGCAATAGCATTATTTCTATTTTCATGTTTCAATTTGTGCAGTTAAAAGATCCATATCCACCTCGTGTTAATACGTTTTAAATTCACTTTATAGTAAGTTATAGCAAGTTTAGTAGTAAACTTTTACGTGTTCTAAAGAGTATCCAAACTTTGAGTAACAGCCAAACACACCAATATAAAATAATAAATTAAACAGTTAAAAAATGACTAAAAATGTACAGACAGTTTCGATTTGAAGCGTACAAATCTTCCTCAATGTAACCTGGAGACACAAAAGCACCCCCTTTAATACTTGCCGCGAAGGAGACCAAAACTTTAAAGGGATGTGAATCAGAACGACTCCTCCAATGAAATGCAATCACTAATCAATGAACAGGGAACCAGCGCCATCATTAGGTGCCGGAGAGAACTTGAAGAATAAACAACAAATTCACGTGTATTGAGGAAGCTTTGAAAACAAAGAATGAGCATGGAAAAGTTTTTTTTTTTATTTTTTTTTTATTTTCCTTTCCGTCCCATTCCCAAGTTTACAATTCTCAAGAAATTGCTTAAAAATAACTATAAGACACTATTAGGTTAAAAGAATGACATCTCAGATCACTAAAAAACTGTTATGTAAAACTATTGAAAAACTGTTAAAAAGAATATGCATTAAAAAACAAATCATAAGATTGGTCAATTATTAAATAAAAGGTACGCCTTGTCCTTAGGCTTAACAGGAAATCCATATTGGTACATTTCCTTCACAGATATTTGGTCGTTGTAACAAATTTTCATTGTTAAAATAAGGACCGACTCCATGCATTTTCTAAAGTGCGTATCCGCCGCTTGTCCCAAAATGGAGGGTTTAAGAAAATTAATACTGTGACCAGTTTCTCTGACATGGGAAACAGTTTTGTACGATAAATCACCTCGCTGTAAAGCCCTTCAATGGTCCGATACACGCTCCCCTAGCTTACGACGAGTCTCCTCGATATAATGACAGCAAGTTTAATTTATAAGATCTTGAAGGAAGCATTGACCAAATGCTAAAAACAAGGAATGAGCAATATTAGCAAAGTTGTATTAAACTTCTTCTTATCCGCTCTCGCTCTAACCGCCTTTTCCTAATCTCGGTATCGGGAAAGAGTAGATGCTTTCTACTTATTCCAGTTAGTTCTAGATCGTTCAAATGATTGCCTCATTTTTAGTGTCTCTTTTTCAAGGATGCTGCGTGTGATGTCTTTGCATCAGGCGTCTTTGAAACCTTATCTTTGTAAACGATGGAGAATTTTCTGTTTAATAAAGAAAACAGTTAATATGAAACAATACAGTAATTGAGTATGATGTTTTCCTAACGTCAATTACAAGGAAAAGAGATACAGGAAAAACTATTTCGCACCAGGCGCCAAATAGAGTTGTTTCTGTGCTGCTTTTACAGTCTTTTACAGGCTGCTTTATGTACTTAATATTTTTTG
The DNA here is from genome assembly GCA_023159025.1 of Thereuonema tuberculata. Classification (NCBI taxonomy): domain Eukaryota; kingdom Metazoa; phylum Arthropoda; class Chilopoda; order Scutigeromorpha; family Scutigeridae; genus Thereuonema; species Thereuonema tuberculata. Next base: position 151,515,044 of record JAFIDM010012231.1, read on the forward strand.
TAATATACTAGACGGCTGCCCGTCGCTTTCCTCCGGAAGCCTCGCATAGGAACGGGGGGAAAAAATCATTTTATTTATTTACAAAACCTAATTGCATCGAGTAAAGGACTAAAACCTAAAATTTTAAACAAACTAAAAATATATTAAAGTTTTACATTCTAAAAATTACATACATTATATTATTGAAATTCATTTGTAACAGTCTGAAATTTATTCACAAAAATTAATTAAGCCTAATTAATTAAGTGTACAAGTAAATAAAACCTAAAACTAAAACTAGAGTAAAGTTTAAATTCTAAAACAATAATGCAGTAGAATATTGAATTCTAATTGTAAGAGTCGGAATTTGTTGCCTGACAACGCGGTTGTGAAATTGTATTTTTATAATACGTATTGCATTAATGATACTTGTTTTTATGACAAAAAAGATTATCAACACATTATTTTGATAAATGTTTATCCAGTTTAAAACGCTGCAATAGTATTTTGAATGGATTTTCGGTTAACATGTCATTCGTTTATCCGGTCCGAGTCTGATCTTCAGTGACCGATTGGAGAGAATTTACTGTACATGTTTCTTTGTTCACTTTTACATGTTTCTTATTTAAGAATTAGACATTTTAAATATTAACTCTTCAACACTGTTATTTAGGGTAATGGCTAAATAGAAATCCCCTAAACATTACTCAACAGTTTATCTGGGTTACTATGCAATATATTCAAGAAATATTTTGAATGTAAATTGTTGGATAGTTCTAAATATAATATGAATTAATATAGATATGCTGATGACATCTTGATAATTTGGTTTGGCACGGTCAGACAGTTCGATAAATTCTTTAAAGAAATTAACGAAAGAAATAAAGATATTAAATTCAAAATGGAAAAAAGAGATTAACAGTTTAAACTTCCTGGATATGTGTTTGGTTAAAAAGGAAAATAACTTGTTGTTGAAACATTACGGAAAGGAAAACAAAAATGATCACATTATGAATTTTGAATCTGACATGATTTGGGAATAAAAAGTAATATAATTGACAATTATTTACAAAGAATTGATAGATCTACGAGTAATGAAGATGATTTCTTAAGGGAAATTGAAAATATGAAGATCATTCTTAGAAAGAATGGTTACCATGATAAATTTATTGATAAGGCAATACATAAGTATAACACCTTTAAAATAAAGGAATTGAATGTATATAATGATAAGAGGTTTTTTATACCTTACCTCAGCAAAAAAGCTTACAACTGAAAAAGATATATAGAAAATTTAATATAAATATTGGGTTTGAATATAATAATAAGTTGAAAAACATATTATATAGTAAATTAAACATGAATGACAAAAAGTATGAAATGGGAATAGTTACAAAATGGATTGTTTGAATTGTGGGGTCTTTTATCTGGGAGAAAGTAAAAGAACTAAGAGAAATGGTTCTGGAACATGGTTATTATGGTATATGGTATGGTATAAAAAATAAATTGGTGGAGAAATCTGAAGTGGCTGAACATTGTGTTAAAAAAACAAATTGTATTAATAATAAAATCAAAATTTTATGTGTTGAAAAAGATTCTAAAACGAGGAAAATAATATAAAGTATCTGTATTATAAATACTAAAGATAAAAATTTAAATAGAAATGATGGAGTAAAAGTCGATAAATGTATAGTAGAATTAGCTAATGATTTGGTAAATAACTTAGGTTCGCGTTACATTAACACTGTGAAAATCGATGAATTAGATTGTTGATCAAATTTCTTTATTATGAGTTTGTTTTAAATTCTATTATTAAAGTTATTTGTATTAACAGTCCATTAATGTTATTTTTAACATGTCTTCTTCATTAGATTGTTAAATTATCGCAACTGATATTCTTTATGTAGGTTTGAAAAAGGGAAGAAGGATTTTATTCTCCTTGAAAATTTGCATTTATAATAAATGTATATATTATTATTTACATTTATTTTGCGTTGGTGATGAGGTTTAATATTACTCAACAGTGATGAAAATAAAGTACTTTTGGTTAATGGAAACTGGGGATTATCAGCACTAACAACGGGACCGCTTTCAGTTACGACAAAAATCCAATTTTACCAATTCTGCCAAATTACTGAACAACATCTCCTTCGTCCTATGAACAAAATATATGAAGTTCCTCAGATATCGTCAGATGTGAATCGGAAAAGGATCGAGAGAGCAAAGGCCGAAAAATTTCATCACACATTTTTATTCAAGATTGGAAATTTTTTATTTAATTATTGTTGAAGATAAAACTTTGACTTTGTGTTCACGTGATACTTTAAAAGACTTCTGTTCACCAATTAAATAGTTAATTAATAGTTTAATTAAAAGAAATACAATGATGTTGTAATCTAACATGCATTCGACAATAAACTGACATGAATTCAAAAATTTATGTTTGACAATGACAAGTTGCATGACATACCGTATCATCACAAAAGTGCCTATTTCCCTAAGAATTAATCATTCATATCCCCAACCAAAATGATAAATTATTTGTTAACAGTTTCAACATAAATGAAGATAAGTGACATAAGGGCATGTTAACTAGGATGATAAAAATCGAAGGGATAAACTAAAACATTCAATCTGCTTCAGCTTTGTTGCCAGAGATCCTGTTCTCGAATTCGATTTTTGATTATCGTAAAGATTTCATTATTCTCGGTTCTTAATTAATTCTAAACGAAGTTCACATTAAACATTGGCAAATAAATTTTAATTCTTATCTTGAGGAGTCTGAATATCAATAATAAAAAGTGTACAGTGTGCTGTCTCAAAATGTATTTGATTAGAACATTGAGAAATGTTAGGTCAGAGTATTATTAAGTTGGCTGTGTGATGTGTGTGATCTAATGACAAGTATTCAACAATAAACTAATACTTATGTAAAAAAACCAAAAAAGTATTAAATTGTGCAGAATTTCAGAAGGCTATTACAGCTTTTTCTGTATTTTCCACGAAGAAGCTGGAAGAAAGTAAAACTTGTCAGAGATATGAGATACTATAATGCAAAGCAAATTTACTGTATTTCTTTAATTTTGTGTCATTTTATCTACTTTCATGCTTAGAAGGATAGTTTTACGCAAAAATATACAATAATATTTTTACAATGTCATTGTTGGTTGGAGCTTAACTTACCAAACGATACTTAAGCTTGGATTACCTACATTACATAAAACATAATGTAAAAATATGTAAAAACTTATAGCAGCGTGATAGATATCATAAGTTACAGCTGGATGCCCTGTTCTGTCTTCGCAGAATAATGAATAATGAGGCATTATATTAAAACTAAATATTCTGTTCAAAATATGTTGTTTGAAAAACAATAAACAGTAAATAGAAAATAAAAAGATAAAACCTAATTATAAGTGGTGGGTGAGGTTTTTTAAACTATCATAGAAAAAAATGAAAACTATTCGAGGAGTTAGACGTCTAATGCTGCCAAAAGATTCCTTAGTTTAGTGTAAGTTGCTTTCGAAAAAAAGGACTCTGCACTCAGCTCATGAAATTCAAGGCCAGTAATAATAAGAATGACTCGTGTTGAAAAAGAATCTTTCTACGAAGTATCTATAAGTATAGAAATCAAAATGTCAAGGACTCTATTGCTACCAGAAAAAAAAAATATTATTCAGAAAGATGATCCTTTACTTTAAAGAAAAAATATCTATAGGAATTTGGAACTGACATTCCTTAGAATTTTTCATTTTTTTTTTTTTTTATAATCGAAGAAATAAAGCAGAATTATTGAACAAGTGAATGGAACGAAATATTTCTCTTAAGTTCTCATCGAGTTTATACTGAAACTTTCTGACAAATAATTTTTTGTTCATAATTACAAATAAATTTTTTGTTATTTATGTCAGAATAATACATTAAAAAAAAGTAACTGGCAATGAAGATAAGTACTCTAATATTAATATATAAAATGCAAAATCCACTGACTGACTCATCACCGTACAGCCGAAATCACTAAATCTAGGAATTTGAAATTTTAGGGATGGGTTTTTCTCTTTAAGATGTAGGAGCTAAGAACGGATTTTTGAAAATACAATCCCCAAAGGGTGAAAAAGGGGTGAAAACTTTCTTAAAGGGTATGTGCATTGCATCGCTTGAGCTGGAAACACGAAATTTGACATGAGTGTTCTTTGACAAAATCGAAAATACATGTATATCGAATTTTTGATATTCGCTTCCTAATGGGTGAAAACGGAGAGGGCGAACAAATTTTCTTGAAGGTACCTTAAGCTACAAAAGTGAACTCGGGAAAAATACTCTTCTTGAAAAATGATGAAGTACATCTTTAATGGCTTTTCGAAAAAAATACCGGAAGGGTGAATGGAGAAGGGAAACCGGGATGGAAACTTTCTTGAAGGATACGCATATTTCTGAAGCCACTTAAGCTAGAAACATGAAACTCGAACAAAATACTCTTCTTAATAAATGAAGAAAAGGAGATAGAATTGATTTTTCGAGTTCAGCAAAACAAAGCTAAGTGTCCTCGCTGACTCATCAACGCACAGCCAAAAATTGCTATATCAAGGAACATTTTAGGGATGATTTCCCCTTATGAAATATAAAATGAAGATTCTTTTCCAGAATTGGGTTAAACGTTTTATGAGGAGTTATCAAATTTTTTCCCAAGGGTGATAGAGAAGGGCAGTGGGAAGTATTATGTCCTCCAATCTCAATGAAATTTGATTTCTAGGGATTTTCGGGTTACAAAATACACATTAATTTATGACGATCACAAATTTTGCCAACTAGAAAAAGTTCGAAGTGATCTCAGAGTTACAATTTCTTCCTTTTCCATATCAGGATAACTCTTTTTTGTTAACCCAAGTGAGCACGAGTAAATTGCACATGAAAAAGATAAGATTAAACGCAACACAGACAAGATGTCTCTTATAACAGTTGAGCCTCCAAACATCATTTTTTTGTAAGTCTTTTAACCTTTAAGTTTTAATTTTTAATGTTGTGATTTAATGATTGTTTATCAATTGAATCCTGAACGTTAAAAATGTATCAAATGAATTAATTGTATAAGAGTTTACCTTCATCTACAATGAACGAACGAATTTTTACACAGATCTAAAGGAGAAAGTTTCAAATTCAAAAAATTGATTGTCAATGAATATGTAAATCCCTTCACTGAAAATTTGTGTTAGATGGGATAGACAAGGATCTACTGACATGTGTACAGTAGGAATTATATACATGCAGACGTATAAGAGCTTACATTTAGGCTAATAAGAAAATAGGCTTCCAAGAAAAAGAAGAAAGACCATTAACATTTCTAACAATGACTTAACAGAAAGACATTTGCTTTAAAAATACAGTTCGGATGTGGTTAGTTAGACATGATACGAAATTTGAATTCAGATGTGAACTTTTCCAAATAATTTTAATCAGAAAAAATTCAGGAACCATTTGTTAAGGGATAAATAGTTTAAGGGATAAATAGTGTCTCAGAAAAAAACAATAAATCCTTATAAATAAAGCAAGAATGTTAGTCAATGGAGCTCCTTCCACGTCCTCTTTATCTTCTTCGGATTCTGTTTTCTCTGTGTTATTGGCTTCCCGTCAGGATTTAATCTGTTAAATTCCGCAGAGGCTTCTCTTTGACTCCGATTTCCTATGATTAAAACAACAGCAACGTGATTAAAACGTGGAACTAGAAATATCTTACGAATTTCGATAAGTACAAGACCGTAACTTCATAAGCGCTTTTTACAGTGTCCTAGATATTTTGCATTGTTTAATATTTTTCTTTATCTTCTGAGATATTCATGAACTAATAATAAAACAGGAAGAATTAAATGAGCCATCGATTTTTCTCTTCTTTGGCCTCTTGATCTTCAGTTAAATTGATTAGTCAGCTTAATAATCCCACTTCTAATTAATGTATCACTTGCCCCAAAATGGTCAATTGATTATTGGTTATCAATACTATCTGTCTAGCTTTTATCTACTCTTGTAAACACAAGCCTTTGTAATTGCTTCAGGATTTCCGTGAAAGAGAAAAAGAATAGAAGATAGATTTTAATTAAAAATTGAAAAGCTTTATTACTTTTTTTTCAAATTACATTTTAAAGATTTCATTAAAGTGATTTTTTTGTGGTCTTAACATTATCCATATTTTTTTTTAAGTTTGAAAATTTATATTGAGTAATATACAATTTAAACTAGAGATGTGATTTTTATATTTTGAATAGTTGTAAAACTTGATATTAAGTAAATGTATATTTTAGGCATTGTTTAGTGAAATTAGTTTTAGAAATTTGCCACCAATTTTATACATGTTCGAACTTTATCCTACGAACGCAACCAATCCCACAACAGTGTGCCAAAGATTAGTAGAAGAAAACTACGGACAATACACATAAATAATAAAAACATTTATAAAGGCTAACTAAAGTAATTTCTTTTCTTAATTTAAATAAGTCAACTGAATAACTATCTGGAATCCTTGCAACTATGTTAAAGTTCGTTAAAATACTTGAATTGCTATTTTAAAGTTTCACTAAATTTGCACATGTCGAATCCTTTCGACGACTGTTACTTATATTAACAGTAAACACTGACAGTTCCCTGTATTCTTGATTAAACACTAACAGACCATAAAGTTCATAAAATTCTTTATTTATCACAGTAAGTTGACTTTCTCTGCTTTAACTTTACTATCCAATTTGATTTCACTGTTTTTCTTAATACTCGATAAAGTATCTATGGCACAATTTAAAACTAATTATCACTAGTGCTTTTGTTTATAGTTCGTATCAGTTCTTAAATTTCAGTTTTAATCCCTTTCTTTGAAATCATTATTAAATCTATCTGAAGAAATTGCTTTATATTTAATCTTTTCTTCTTAATCTAAATGAAGATCAAACTATCCAATATGACCTTTTAAGAATAAAGTTTTGAGAATAAATATCTTTTTTCTCGACGCGAAGATAAATACATAAAACCTTAATCTCTTCCTATCTCATTAATCTTCTGACGATTTGAAAATGTTAACCGTGCTCCGGAAATATTTGTCGATGTATCCATACGTACTATCCATCGTCCATATAGATGATGACGTTTCATTCGATAGTCCTAATTAGCTCCTATTTTTTATTTTATTCATACAATAAAAAAATATCGCAAATTCGTAAACTCATATATTCAACACGTCGCCTTAATCTTGGTATCTGCATTCATTTGTCGGTCATTAAAAATAATCCTTCTTGATCCATCTTGGTAGTATCTCGTATCTTCATTCTTCTTAACAATTTCTTCCTGATTAAAATTTATTTTACAACCCGGAGGAAACTTCTCTCCTTTCGTCCAAGGTTACTCAAGATACTCAGCCTTTCGTTGTTGCTAAGCTTCCATCCCGTGGCCTTTGTTACTGACAACAATAATTACCCGTGTGCTTCTTATTCTTTTTAGATACCACCATGTTGAATAATAATCCATACCGATCAATGCGTATCTAAACGTTTAGTTTTACTTTTCGCTAGATAAGTAATGAATAGTTTATCTATTTCAGATCCTGTATTTCCTGTATTTAAATTTTGAATGCAGATTGGTTCAATATATTTTCTTTTTTTAATCATCTTTCTTCAAATAGAAAACTTCGTTAAGGGGATTTGAGAAATATTGAGAAACATTTTTGATAAATTGTTCTACAATTTCTGAGTTTTCTTTATACGCTCTTTTTTAGATATCCTTCGTGTTCATAGAGTCGTTCTAGAACCCTTCTGGAGGTTTTTCCCTCGTCATAGTGCGCAATTAATTTTGTAAACTAAATTAATTTAAATTGTATTGTTTCATTAAAATCTTATCATAATGCATCACAACAAGAAAGTTTAAAGATTGTCTTTTACAATAGTCGATATATTAAAATATTTGTTTTAAATTTTAAAAAATTGTAATAAAAACTTAATGTAAAGGAGAATGGGCAGATCTGCCCCACCCCTGTATAGTGATAAGATATACTAGTTGACCCGTGCGAATAATTCGCACCAAAAAACCACTTTTGAGAAATAATAAACAAATCCAACAGCTGTCGAGCATATTATTTAAACCCATTGTCAATAGATGGCGCCTTCTCCATTTTTATAAAAAGGTTGACCCGTGCGAATAATTCGCATGGCATCTTGATCAGTCGCCGAATGGTAATGTGGAAATATAAACATGAACAGATTCAATAGATGGCACATTCTACATTTTTATAAAGGTTTTTAAAATAAAGTTTTTTAACGAAAACAATAATTTAAACAGTTTGTTTATTTTTCGTCATTAGCGGTGAACGTAATCTTCAAAATATCTCAATCATTGATTTTGATAAAGTATTAAGTGAGATAAAAAAAAAAAAAAACCACCTTTGAGAAATAATATATGAGAAGTTGACAAATTGTTGTGTTTTTTATTGTAATAAGTCGTTTATTTTCATTAAAACATAAATCTTTGTTTGTTTTTTAATCTGTTCTTATTAAATAAACGATGAAATATATTTTTAAAGTGCATTTTTATTCCAAAAAGGATGTATTAGAAGTTACGACGCTACAGCATTATTTGAAATTTTCTTTCGCTTTCGAAAAATAAGTCGCTTCTGTTAAAGCATGTCTACATTTTTATAAAAAAGTTTCTAAAATAAAGTTTTTTAACAAAAACATTAATTTTAAACAATTTGTTTATTTTTCGTCATTAGCGGGGAACGTAATCTTCAAAATGATGTCTCAATCATTGATGTTGATGAAGTCTTAAGGGAAATATGCCGTACCGACAACAAAACACCTTTGAGAAATAATATATAAGGATACTTAAGGAAAGATCTCCATCAATAGAACTTTTTTTATCATTACGACTTGTCTCAATTATTTGTCCGTTCGGAGTTATAACAGTCTAGATATGACGTTTGAGTGATTGATTCTGGTGAATGTGGGTGCAGGGGAGTCAACCACTTACAGGCGGGAGGTGTTGGCTGTGGCTGTTGGCTTCCCTGCACCCATCATTCACCACAATCAATCAATCACACTGTTCATAATTATTATATGTAATTAATAATTAATATTATCATTTATTTGAAGTAAATAACAATTATTTACATCTAATAAATGAAAATAATATTTACTGGTACTGAAAATAATTATTAAATGATAATTAATTAATACATCCGGGAAGTAAGATGTCAACGCGATAAGTCATATCTAGACGTACATAACTCCGAACTGACTAATAATTGCGACGAATCGTAATAATAACATATGTTCTATGTACAGAGACCTTTCAATAGATATATATCTTATCACTATACAGGGTGGGGCAAATTTCCATAGGGTTTGCCCATTCTCCTTTAATTAAAGAACTGTTACAGATAGTTTTGGCTTGAAAAAAAAAAATAACGTAATACTTGCCTACAAAGAATTATGTAAAGTAAATACGATTTAATTAAATACTTTCAAATTGCTTGAAAGCATATCCAAAGTAATGTATAAGACATCTTTTTAAACATCTGATGTAGTTTTGAGAAAAATTAGATTTAAGAAAATACTTATTTTTTTATTATTAAAAAAAAAAACAAAAAAAAACAAAACAAAAAAAAACTCCAAATAAAATTGCACTGGATAAACAATTATTAGAATGTTCTCCATTTTTTTTTTCAAAATTCAATGGATAATTTATTTCATTGTAATCTGTGTATTGTACTTTATCTTAATAAATTAGGGTATTTTTATAGTAAACAAATCGGTAGTATGTAACAGAAAAAAAATAGCACACACATCGATAACTAGGAAGAGGTGATTGACTATTGCTATACATTTTTGATGAACAGAGACATATGGAAACCTGACTTCCTTGCTTCTATCCCCTGCTCCTTTTACATTCTGCAGAAGATCGCAGCTCCGTATTATTCCGCCAAAGAAAATAGATCTAATTTTGTAATGCTAAGCAAGAATTAAAAAAATTGAAAAAAAAAAATAATTTTTGGTTTGAAAAAAAAGTTAATAACAGTGAGAAATTAATGTTCAATAGATGATGAAAATCGAAATTTCCTTTCCGCGAAGCAAAGCAATTCTACATCCGGAAAAGAAATGGAAAATATAGTAAGAAGTATATTGTGATGAATTATTATTTTTATTATAAATTGCTTTTATTTTTTATTGATCAAACTGTTTGAATCTATCTGTTAAACTTTGAGATCAAATTTTAGTTATATTAATTCAATTTAACGTGTCGTGTGTAATTAGTAGAAACGGCCAACCATTAAGACACTTATTTACAATTAAAAATTAAAAATTAAAATATTAAAAACCCAAGAATAAAACTACGTTTCGAAATCTCGATCTTTCAGATTTCTTTTTCAAGTTACTCCCCCCTCCCTACCTTAAAAAACAATCCTCCTTAAAGCAGGGTTCGTCAGCAAATGAAAATACACAGTGAGGTCACTAAAAAACATTGTTTTCCCCTGGTGTCGAAGGATGTAATCATTAAACAGGAAGATGCTATCTTCTAATAATTACGAAGGAGCGGTTTTTTTTTAATATTTTAAGTTAGAGGTCAAATTTTAGTTGTTAGATATTCATTTTGACTCGTCTTATGGATTTGATTCAAATTATCCAATCATTACCAAGACATATGATTATTGATTAAGCAATCACAATCTTTGTACACACCCTTTAAGTTCTTTTGGGATTAGTAGAAAATAGTTACCAGTTAGAGCTACCAGTTCACCACTTTCTGTTCGTCTTACTTTTCATCCCTCGCAATATTATGACTTGAGAATTTATTTATTTACAATTTACAAAGAAAAGTAATTGGACTGCCTAACAATATTGTTAATAGATATTTACATAACACTTCCTCCTACTCTTCCTCAGAATACAATAAAAGCCATTGAATTCTGATAAGCACTGATTCAAATTAAGCCCTAAACGATGATACCGTCAAATAAATCTGCCAGCGGTCAAAACTCCTTCGAAGAAATGTATCACATTCTCCGAATTTCTGAAATTAAATTATTCCCAATTATCTTCATTAATACCGAAATTCGGATCCTCATTATCGCAGCTGATGTTTTCACCAATTTCTTGCCTAGTTAAAGTAAATCTTGTTCTAGAACAATTAAACCAAACTTACCAATTTTCTAAGTTTTGTTTTTGGTCAATGTTCAGGAATTTGTGGGCCAAATAACAGGTTTAGAGAAATTGCAATTGAATCAGACAGCTGGGCCCTGCTTTTCGGTTTTCAATTACAACCGTACGATTCGGTGCTTGTTTCGTTCATCCGGTGCTTTTCGGCATGACACGGTAACGTCAACTGAGACCGAGTGGAGCTCTCGCTGTCATTTTCGTTTCGGTTCATTCAGTCTGTGTACATCGCGTCTCTTAAGTATTCTGGCTTTTTTATCTACTACTAGCGCCATCTACATGGACTCGTGAAGTCAGCAGTGAACGTGTTCAGTGTCTTATCTAAATTCTTTACTAACGCGTGTACACATGTAAAACAACAACATGTACTTACAACTCTTTCTCTAGTCCATCTCTTTGAATTTCATTTATATACTATGGATAACTCGTAAACATCGATCATATAAATACTAAGCTCTAATATTAGTTCAGTAATTATTACAGTAGTTCGAATTAATATTAATCTAGGATGGACTAATTACGTATTCGTCTAGCAGCCAATATAATTGCAGACTACCTTCAAATTACCAATTTAGGTTCTACAAGACCATCACTCAACCTAAATTTAGAATCCCTTATTAATTATCGATCAAAATCCTCTTGTTCTTGAATCAACAGTTGACATCATTCATCGTTTCATCCTTAAATCGTGTACTCATGAGTACTTGTATTCTTAAAAATAATTGTAAACTCATCAGAAAAATACTACACCTTTTTTTAATCCAGTTCTCATTGTTGATAAAAGACCATTCCTTTTTCAAGAACTTTTGCATTAGCTTCACCTTTAATATGAATCTTTACATTTAGGAATTATTACAATCATTTTCACCACAAATCAATGATGAAGAGATATTTCACGAGAAGGAATCCTTCAAGAAATTCAAAACTCAATAGTAGTTTTCGGATTAAAAAGAGTGTAATTTTAATTATTATTTCAGAAGTATTCTTCTTTTTTTATTCTTCTAAGCATTTTTCCGTAGAAGTTTAGCCAACACGATTGAAATTCGAATGAAATACTCTTTAGTAAGTATTGTTCAGCCCATTTCGAAAATCCTCTTCTAAACACGAATAAATTGAGCTCATCAAAAATTTATTTATTTTTCCTAACCATATTTTTTTCTTGGCAACAGGATTTAACGTCATCATTGGAACAACCTTCCTAATTACGATTCTAACTTACAATAAAACACTTATTCGCTATCGGATGCCCGATATTTTGATTTCGTTTGACATAATTTGATTCTTTGCATCAATTTATGGAATAAGGAGGACACGATATTGTTATTTACTGTATTACTTACATAATATTTCTAACTTCAAATTAAAGGTCCAAAGGGATATTTTTCTGGTGTCTCAGATATTCATGCCACTCGGACAACGTTCGGAAACATTAATATAACGAACTCCGTTTTGATCGAGCCTCATTTCCCACAATAAAATTTCTATTCTTAAATATGGCAAACCATATTTAATTTCTCTCAGCTACTTAGTCATTTCTATAAACTTCCCAAATGTTCTTTTGGTAGCAGTGTTTCCATTTTATAAATTCGTAATCGAATTTATCACAAATGTATCACAAATGTCCTCTCATGTTCTCTAGTTTTGAAATACGATAATTACAAATTTAAACTTATAATTGTAAAAAAATGCGCAAAGCGAATAGACCGGCCAAAGTGAAAAATTCTTAGTATCCAAAAAATACATCAGATAGCGCTACATGTAGTCCTAATGTAGTCACTAGGGATATCTGTTCGGCTTCCGGGGGAAGCATATGCTCATTTGTGAAGTTTTTGTATTATGATTGAGATGACTTTTTGAAATATCCTCAGTCTTATTAAAATATTCCACTATGAGGATATACACATTTCTTTAGAATATTATGGTATTTTCGGGAAATGTTTTATTTCTTATTAAGCTTTATATTTCCCGCGTTTCGACTGTTTTGCGTCGATGCATTATCAAAGAAAAAACAAATCAAGCAAGCTGGAATAAACAGAATATAAAAAAAAAAGCCATGCAAGAAGCTGCATTGGGATCCTTGAATTCTGCAGCTTCAAAGTATAACATCACATATGCAACTTTTTGTAGGTACATGAAAGAGGGAACTGCTGAAAATATTAATAAATTTCAAAAAAAGGAATTAGGGATATTCGTGACTACATTCAATATTCTACCTTGTGCAATTGTCCAAAGTGTTTCAAGTGGAAAAGAAAATTTCAACAAGCTGAACTACTAACTAGTTCTCCAGTCAGACATCGGCAACAAAAGCAATTTGGCAAAAAAAGAGAAGCAGCATTTGAAATTGGTGGCTAGAAACCAGCAAAGTTTCTCAAAAAGGTCTAAGTCAGTTGTTGACAGTAAAGAAGTTGCTGAGGAGAAGTATTTTTACCTGCTGTATGGAGAACCCTACAGTGACCCACCGAAAGAAGATTGGATACGATGTTCGCAGTATACTTAGTAGAGTCACGAATCAAGCATAAATTTGGTCGAGGTTCCTACTTTTGTGAGGATTGCTTTGATTAAAATGACTATTCACTTTGCCCGTATCCCATTTTCACTTTGCTCGGATATCCCGGGCAAAGCGACTAAACTACAGATGTTTATAATTTTGTATTTTTATGTTATTAGGAGTGTATATGTGACAAAATGACAAGTTCAATAAAGAAATCCAACTGTACTTAATACATCCAATAAAACATTTAAGTTTATTTGTCATCGTCTCATGGTATTTAGACACTTTTTCGGGGCTTCCCCTACTTTGTTATGCACGAAGACTATCGATAAACAATGAATGTTTCCGAATGCTGCTCGAATATTCTCGAATGGCTGAATATATTTAAGTAATAAAATTTCCTTTGCCAATAATAACTGATAAACGCTATCTATTTTTCAGTAAAGGGAAACATCGCAATCAGTTTGGACCTGACCAGTAATAAAATGTTTTTACTTTAGAATATAAAATTTAAACTCTTCCTCTTTAATAATAGTGAAAACGTTAATACAGTAGTTTCGACATAATAGTTTCAAAGTTAAAATAAAAACAAATAAACAGCAAATTCAAATTTCCTCAACAGCAAAATCAAGTCCAGGATAAAAAAAAAATATTTAATTTTTTTGTCAGAATCCTTTAGTTTTTTATCTTTAGTGATATGAGAATTGAAATCATCTATAAGCATTTAAGTTTACAGTTCAAAGACTAATATTTCATTAACTTTTACTTAATTTTGTTTCTATTTTATTTCTGTGGATAATTATGCTAATGAGGGTGTTGTGCTAGGCGGAAGGATGCATTAAGTTTTCTCCAAAAACCTCAAGAACTGAGGATATATAAACTTAAAGACAAAAACGTAAAAGAAAAAGAAATGGAAGAAAGAAAAGGAACCAAGAAATAAGTCATTGGATTAAAAATAATGGTTGAAAAATGTAAGTGGCTAATGTTTTAAATGGTTCATTGTAATATCCTCCCCTCCCCCAATCTCCATTTTCAAAACTACAAGGAAGTGCAAATGAGCTTCCGCGAGCCATTCCCAACTGTAAAATAAAGTTCCTTCTTTTAAAGATATCTTTACAATGACAATATAAATCACATTAATCTTCTTAAATTCTCAAAGTGACTTTTCTGACCGTTATGTCCTTGAAGTGAAGTTCGGTAGAAGGTTAAATCTCTTGCAACTTTTTGTGGTCACATTTAGAACGGTGAGATTTATAGCGCGCAGAAAACCACCGTTAATTTCCTGTTGGCCAATAAACTGGAGTTTCCTCTAACTAAAAGTCTAAACACTGGTTAACCTAGTGATACAATCGATTTCCAATATCTGTTTCAAAAATAGACAGTTTCTTTTCTTTCTTTTTTTTTCGAAAATCGAACCGATTTTAAACATAACTTTAAAAATAGAGAGATTAAATCACTAGAGTTTAATATTTAGACTCACTAACTAATATCAAATTCCATAGGTTTCAATGTATTCATACGAATCAAGAAAATACAAATAACAAGGTCATAACCAAAACATAAAAAATTAACGTAAAAAAACACAAGATACGGAATAATATTCTAAAAATTAGAGTCTTGATAGATAAGAATAAATATGTAATGATAGCTAACAATAAATCTAAATACAGCAATGATAATTTTAATTTTTAAAAATAGTCGAAAATAATTACATTAAATTGAAAAAAATTAGTAAAATACAATGAACTTACATTGCTAGAATTTCTTAAAAAAGTCCAGTATCGTGGCCTGGCGACATCTCTTTTGAAATTGTTCTTCAACCAATTTTTCTATTCGAAAAATAGCGACAAAGTCATCGAAAAATATTCGACTTAACAAGATTTTGAGTGAAAACTCTTCGACATAAGAATTAAAATTAACATTAGATGAATACTGTATGTAATATCAAGGGGAAAAATAATTTTTCGACATATCAAGGTTTTCGAGACATCGAGAGTATACTGTGTATGGGTTTACTCATAAAATCGCCGAGATTCGGATACGACTGAAGGCATAAGCCAAAAAATAAACTTTAATAACAAATATTATCTATGTACATATATATATATAACAAAGCAATAAAAACGAAATCAAAAACAGCACCAGAATAAATATATATATTTATTATGAATAAATATATATATACGTAATGAATATTTTTCCAACTAAAACTATATTAAATAACACACATGTTAATTCTTTAATTAATAACGGAATTCTCAATACACGATTGAGAATGCACAGTACACGACTACAAAAAAAAATTGATATAAGCCTACTAAATAATTTTGATTAAGAAAAATATCATAGAATTATAAATAAAATATTTGATTAATTTATAGGAGATTTGATTAATATAGAAAAAAAATATTAACGAAAATTATAATTGAAAAAAATAATTACTAGTAAACTAAATGGATGTAGGAAAAATTACCTGTTTATTCGATATATTCTCTACTTTAGATTTTGAAGTATATTTATCATATTAATTAAAAAAGTAGTAAAATTTGATACCTGTCATTATTTTTAATGTTAATCTTTTACTGAAGCGAAAGATAGGGAGTATTGTTATTCTTACTATGGCCACACGACACTTTTTCTAGGAATGAGCCCCCCCCCCCCGAAAGAAGATTCTGGCAAGAGCCTGCATATAGTATTTGTATACAGCAGACAACATAATTTCTAAGTAACTGGAGGCTTTTATTTTTTTGTCTTTTCCGTAACTTTAAAAAAAGAATAAAAAAATAAAATAAATTTTAAGAAATAACATTTTAAGGAAAATAAATATTAAATTCTCGTTATCCTTGTTAAGCATTGGGAATGAAAAATATTCTAAAAGAACTTAAAAGTAATCTAAAATACTTTTAATTCTCTGATAGTCAACCATTAATTAAAAGCATTTTTAAAAAGTTATTTAAAAATTCATGGTAAAGATTTCATAACAATCGAAGTCAATGAAAATCTTTTAATGTGAGATGATTAAACATCAAAGATATTAACAACGATGTTAGCATATACAACAAAATAAAAACATAACGTCATTTCGCAGAATTCAATGCCAAAAAAAAAAATTAAAAAAGCTTTTTTTCAGATTACTTGAATTTACTAATAAATTTGAATTAAAAATCTAAAAAAAACTATAATTAATAAATCTTAACTCCTCTTATTAACTATTCATATTCTGTATTTTTAAAAAATAAGATCAAAATTACATTCACTGTAATCGATGGCAACTCGTGAAGGAATTAGTTGATGGTAACTCGTCGATGGCAATGCTACGTAGCATTGGAATTATTACTGACCGAATCACTCGAATGAGGTAAGACTGTATCTTTGCGCCCACGAGTGATTTATTATCAACATTACAGGAAGTAAGGAATGAAATACGTTTATCAGCTACATTACAATTTTTATTTTTTAATAACTAAAACATTATATCACAATTTAATAAATACCAAATTAACTTTGAATTTAATTTGAAATTTATTAATGAATTAATTTTAAGGTTTAATCAGTACACAATTTGTTTATGGGTGTGCTTGTGTCTCTGTGTGTGTGTGTATGTTCTTTTTAAGTTTAATTCTGCTCATTTTCTTGTTACCTATTAGTTAATAAGTGAATAAATTTTGATGTTCCAATTATGTTTACTTTTTGTTATTTTACAATATTCTTTTACAAAATTTCCTCTATTCGTAGTTATTCAGGAACAACAAAATTGTTAATTAATTTGTGGTTAAGTGGTTTATTAATGTAATATGATTGCTGTAAATCATTTGCTTAAAACGAACTGATTACTTCTAATCATTATTTGTTAGCATGACAAGGTTATCTGCTGTTTTTTATTTGTCACAGCATTTTACTACTCCATCTTCTGAATTCGCCCCTTCCCTTTGTTTATATCCAATAACGCTTGAATATGGAAAGGCGGAATAGGCTACTCTACACAGACATAATCTATAGTATCTGAAATACAAGAAAGTCAGTTGGCAACTACTCACCGCAATAAATGGTATTTCCGCAATTGAAGTACACATAAAGGCCGATATCTTTGCAGTCCGTTGTCGTATAATTCGCAATGACGACGGCAGTGTATCATGATTCTAAGCGATTGTGATTCTAGCACGTGATAGTAAGGGTCAGAGATGCGTCACTTCATCTCCGAAATCAAAACGAAATTTGGATTTTTAAGGGCAACAAATTCAGGGGTGTAGCTTGACTACAAAACATCAGGAAAGACATCCAACGTGCGACAATTCTGCAGTCAACGAAAAACTCTGGATGACAGTAGACAGCATTGTAACAGCCGACCGGTATGTGATATTGCAGCAGATAACAGAACAATTCAAAACTGGGGCCATTCGTAATATCAGCATTGGGCAATGTTCTATTTGTTGTATGAGGTACAAGAGCCGATGGCTCACTCGGGTCCCATTAATGGCCCGACTACAACGGCTTTGTTCTGCCTCGCCTGGGCTTCTGAAGACCACCACTGGATTTAAGATGACTGGAAACGAGTAGCCTAGTTCGACTGCTTCGAAATCTTCAGTCTTAACATTTCGGACAAATGGATGGAGGAAACCCCTCGAGGCAACGGATCCTGAATGCCAACAGGATATAGTCCAGGGCGGCCATGGCTCTGTTATAATGTCGTCTGTTTTTAGCTGACGCTCATTACTACATCTGATACATCTGGAGACATCATTGACAGCCGGACTCTACGTACCTATCATTGCGAATCATTTGCTTCCGTTCATATCACGAAATCACTCAAACGGGAGCGGCCTTTTCTTTTTCTGGTCCTCAGCAACTAAATTATGATTGGAGGAACATTATTTAGAGTTTGGCTTTATTTTACTTCGGATTTAAACACATGTGGGATACGGCTCAATTTGTCGTCAGTGTTAAGGTTTCACTACCGGAAAATCTTAGGAAATTGTAACCTCTATATGGTATACACTATCTACACAATACTTCTGAGAGCTCGTTGAGTCCAAATCCCGTCGTGTTGCTGCGATTGCTATGGTAAACCGGCTAGAGGAAGACGTATAAAGGAGTACGTTTAATAATAATAAGACGTGTTATTAGATAGGTATCTCAGTTTTTCCGGTATGTTAGTGTATTATCTGAAGGACTTATGAAGTAGTAGAGATTTCAATTTTAGAATAAAACTGACATACCTTCTTTCAATGCAAGATAGATAAAAATGATCACACTTCTGAAGCTTCGATCGTTACTTCAGTATTAATTACATTATGATACCAATGGGATACAACCCATTTAGACTACAAAGTAAATAGATAAATGCTTCTTTAAATAAGAAAGAGTTTGAGAATAATCCTTTTAAAAAGGATAAGAATGAATACTTATGCGCCAGACATAAGTTTTGTCTAAGTTTTCATTGAATCAAAAAACGAGTTCATAAACAGATCATTTTTACCGAAAAGCAACACGAACAAAGTGTCACCAAAATATGATACCGTAAAATATGATACTACAGAAATATAAATATAGTAACAATAGAATAAGATTAATGTACAATCTTGTTTTTAATACTAAATAAATAGAGTAAAAGATTGTTTAATTTAAAAATCATGAGATATAAAGTTAACTTCTTCTTTTAATTAGCTTGTTTTATCTCTCTTATTTTTTTTCTGTATTTTTGAAATTAGAAATTCCAGAATGATTACTGAAAAAAAAACGTAATCTAAAGTTTCCGCTTTATTAGTTTGCATTAATTATCCTTGGTTATTGTAAGGATTTAATAGTTCAAAAATGATAGATTAGTAGCTTAAAATGTCATGAATCCATTACTAAATCATTGATAATTTGAAAGAATCCTCAATGAAGCGCAAAATTACAAATACCTTCCAAACCAAAGTGTTTCTATTCAAAATTTCATTTTCAGAGAAACGCGACAAAAATCCTGTCAAAAAAAAAAAAAAAAAAAAAAAAAAACAGAAAGAAAGAATTTCCAGCGCCCGTGCAATCAATTTGGAAAAAATACTGCTTCGACGTGAGATTGGAGTTTTAGTGAATTCCTGCGCTGGCTGTCAGTCACATTAAACCAAACAAGAGTGACTTCCACAAGTCATTGTTGACACCTGTCCAAATTGAATGGATCGATCAACAACACACAGTAATGGAAGCAACCCAATAGGAAAGTTATGCTTTCACAGTTCAACGTTCGTAGTAATATTGTAGTAATGGTTAAAAGTTGTTCTTTTTTTAAACACCAAAAGAATGCATAACTGTCTCTCAATTTCCGAATTCCTTTCATGCATTGCCTTAATTTCAATTCAAGATTCTTATCTACTGTTTATTTTTAATTATTGTAATGAAATCAATAAAAAACATCCTTTTGGATGTCCTAAAAGCAACTCCGGAGCTTTATCTAACCATGATAAAAAGTCTTGAATAACATGATTATGAGCAAAATGACTTATGTACTGTAACTATTGCATAAGTTAATGCGATGTGTGCATTATATTCTATTTTTTTTTGTCACAAATTGAACTAGATATCCCATCTGGCACAAGAAGGCCTAGATAATCCGCCTGGCTGTCATCTTTAGTATT
This sequence comes from Thereuonema tuberculata, assembly GCA_023159025.1. Classification (NCBI taxonomy): domain Eukaryota; kingdom Metazoa; phylum Arthropoda; class Chilopoda; order Scutigeromorpha; family Scutigeridae; genus Thereuonema; species Thereuonema tuberculata. Next base: position 151,535,311 of record JAFIDM010012231.1, read on the forward strand.
GTCCATTTCACTTTTACGATTGATTGAAATACTCATTTTGATGTCGCTCACCTAGATCTAGAAGATATTCCTTACCTGAGACAAGTTTGGAGCTTTACAACTTTTGGCCTCACAGCTTTATTTGCTATGGTATCGTCCATCTCAAGCCCTGAGGATCTTGCTTACATCCTCATGACGTCACTTGTGCTACATTTCATTTTAATTTATGTAAATTTTAATTTTGATTAGAATTTATAAGATGTGGACGTGAATGTAATTTGTAATCCTCCTGATAAAAATTGGTGAATTCCCCAAAAGAAACGGTTGAGTTTGTGTAAATTTTTAATAGAAATATATGTTATATATTTATTTAGTTTAAATAGTTACATGTGGAATTATTTATACTGAGCTAAAGTCATTACAGCATGTTTTATTTTTTGTGATTGAACTGAAAGGAAGTTCAACTTGTAAGCTAAAACAAGGTAGGGATAGCGATTAGTAAACCAATCACAATGCTTCACAACGGCTTCTGATACGTGTAAGAAAATATAATTGATATTGCTTTAATTTCCTTATTATTATAAATTTGATTGTTGCGAATGCAAAAGGCGCAATTGTTGCGAATATTTTGATTGTTGTGATTGTTGTAGAGCTTTATTATAAATGTAATTGTTGCTAATGATACTTCTGATTGTTGGAATTGTTGTAGAGCTGTATTTTAAATGTAATTGTTGCGCATGCAAAACACGCAATTGTTGCGATTGTTGTGATTGTTGCTAATGATACTTGTCCACAGACAGACAAACCGGGATTATAAGGCTTCCGATACTTGTATTAGAAACCTAAAAAGAAGTCGTTTGAAATTCGAGAGTTGACATATCAGTTTTATAATTTCCTTGTTTTTCTCATTAGAATAATTTATATTTTTTCACTACTATTAAAATAAAGAAATTAATTGCATGACTGATGTAGACCAGAGGTGTCAAACTCAAGGAAGGAGGTCACTACACTTACATGAGGATCAGTGAGGACCGCTTATTGATTTGAAAACGTAGTGGTTTTCAATATTTATATTTATTTATTAACACATACATGCATACAAATCAGATAGAAACTACAGAAAAAAATAATAAAGTTTAATAAAAATAACATTATTCTTTAATGCTTTTCATAATATTCTTCCCTCCTCCCAAATTCATGATTTTCAGTTTTAATCTAAAATATTATCCGTGTTTAATTGCATTTTATTATTTTATAGAATATTTCCCAATACGTTGGTTCAGGATGCACTCGGGAGTGTTGAGAACCGGGTGTTGACACTTTAAGGGGACATGAGCAAAGAATGTGTCTGGCACATTAGTGTTCAGCGAAATTGCGTGGCCGTGCCGTGAGAAAAAAAAAAACAACAAAAAGTATTTTTATTAAAACCAGGGCTTTAGAACAGACCAAATTTGTAATTGCTCCGCTCCGACATCAAAATACTAGCTCCATGCTCCGCTCCGACATCAAAATACTTG
>JAFIDM010012231.1:151537095-151553572 GCA_023159025.1 Thereuonema tuberculata
GACATCAAAATACTTGCTCCATGCTCCGCTCCGACATCAAAATACTTACTCCATGCTCCAAGCAGCAACCTTTCTTCGAATTTTTCGAAATACATAAGTGTGTCGTGAAGCAAAAGCAGCTTGAGAAACACTGTCCCATAGGGCAATTACATAAGTTTTAATGTGAGTATGAGCGAAATGTGTTTAATACGTATATTGACATAATTGATCTTTTCAAGAACTGTTTCAAAGATGATTTTACTTACAAATTCAGAAATTTGATTGACTTTGAAGTTCAGAAAAACAAAGATTTTTAAGTAGAAACTTTTCCAAAATTAATATTTTATTATATAAATTAAAGTAATCCTTGTTATCCAAAAGGAAATGGAAAGCTGGACATTCGACAGAAACTCCAATTTACAAAGATTTATTCAAGAGCTCTCTTTAGGCTAGTTTTTTAAAATTTAATGGAAGTGTTTGATTCGACAGGAAACTCCAAACTGCAGTTGTTTTCAAAGAAAGAATCATTGATTTGTTGATACTTTCATTTGGGAAACACGATTTTATTTACACTGCACTTCCAGAATTCATAACCCATCATTGCCAAGGATTTACTGAAATAGAAAAGCTATTATTTACTTCCATCCTTTCACATTCAGTCAAGTCTTGTGGGAAACGGAATGAATTGAGTTTGGAATATGTTGTTGACTGTGCTAAAATATGACAGGCAATATTATATTTGAGTTAAGATATATATTGTATTAGTTTTCGTTTATCTTGCGCTAAAGTTTTGATTATAATTGTCCGAAATTTTTTTTAACATTTGATTTAAATGCTGTACAGTTATAAGCTTTAAATTATTTGACTTGAAATACACTGACCCATAAACAATCTGATAATTATAATTTGTATCTAAATATCTACTCTTTAACTCAAATATTTAATGTTGATAAACAGAAAGAAAATTTAATTTTCTATGCTTTATTTACTTATTTATTAATCAGTTAATTAGTTAGGTGTAATTTTTTAAAGGAACTTATTTAAGATTAGAATGTCTGTATAAATAAAGCCTAAGAAGTATATTTACTCAAGTAAGTCTGTTTGCGTTTAATTTCCGAAGACCAGAAATCTGGGAATGTTACGAAGTTTCACTGAACTGTTGCCTAAAAGAAACCCTAGAACAACTAAAGGATAGGAAATTGAGAAAAAAGAATCCATTTTTAATCAATTACGGGTTTGTTTGTTTTTTTATATTATTTCTGTCAACAACACATTTGAAATGATTTGAAGCCTCGCACAGCTGATTTTGGGATGATTTAAAACAAATATTGCAGAAGAAGAAATTATACATCGATTGGTTTTGTCGTATGTAAAAATAAAGAAAATATCTGAAACTTTTGTAGAATAAAACATAAAAAGTTAGAAAATCTCCAATTTTCTTTCTAAGAAAAAAACTAAAAAAATATGTTTGTAATCTTAATTCAAACATGACTCAATATTGTGATATTTAAATTATGATATTGACTTACCACTTAGCCCACAACCACCTATATATTTTGAATTTATTTATGTAAATATAATTCAGTTCTAAGTGTTAATTCATCAATTTGTCACTCTGTTTTCAGAAATTAGATGGTCAAATCTAAATAATTTAGAGATCTGAGTTTGTTTGTTCACCAATAATAACTCTTTAGAGGACAGAAGCAGCCATTTTTGGTTTTCTTCAAGAAATTGGTGATATTTAAGTGTCCAATCGTGTGTTATTAGTATATTTCCATTCAAAATCAATTTTTACATTTTTATTTAAACATTATTATCTCATCATTATTTTTATTATCTCATGATTCAAAGAAGAGTAAGTAAATAATTTCGAGTTATTAGAGAATTACAGATGGAAGAAAATATATTCTTGTTTTTTATGTTCTAAATTAAAATCAAAATGTAATCAAGGCGTCTAACATCAAAACTCACCAAGTCGATCGAAATCGAAAGTAAAGTTATACAACATGATATATGTTTTATTATTAATCCAATTGTAACATCATTTTTTTCCCTAGACCGTTAAATGTAATTGGAAATCCTATTGGCTTAGTTTCAAAATACAATAGATCCATAATGATATTCAGTTGCCCAATCCAATCTGGAAAATCTATTTCAGTCATTCAGTTCCTGGCATCTTCAAAATCATTGATGTTTTCATGTTTGATAAGAGAGTATGAAATTCTTAGATGTAGTGTTATTTGTATAAGGATGATTTTGAGAATCATTTCCACGAATGCTGTACAAATGAAGAAAAGGCCCTTGGTAAAGAGAAAAAGATCTTCCGAAAGATAGACCTTTAAATATTATAAAACAAATTATAGGCAAATTGTAAGAGTCTCACTCTTTTACAGTAACTTTATGAATGTTTTCTTCTTACGATTATTATTTTAAAAATCTTCTAAGTTTGTAAGTTTTCATCGCTGAGCAATTTCCAAACTAGAAGCATTCTCCTGGAACTGCAGATTTCTAAAACTCTTGGAGATTAAAAGTATTACATTCTATGTTTTATTTATTATTGGATAAAGTGTAACAAAATAATTTCAATAACACATAATTTCAAAGCGAATTTTGTAAAACTAAACTTTATTCAAAACTAGTTAAAACAAAGAAAAAAAAAGATGCTGTTAATATAATAATTTCATATAAATCTAAATTACAAAATTAAATTACTAACAGTAATCTTCTTTGTCTATTTTAATGTTGAAAAAAAAAATTCTGGCTCTTTCTGATATTTTGGTAAAATGAACTTAGATGTAGATGCCTCATTTTAAATATAAGTGGATTAATGTATACTGTAATTTTATATATAACATAAATTTAAAAGCAAGCACAAGATGTATATCTATAAGAGAACTATAAGAATAAAAAGTAAGGTATTTTTTATTTATGGTACAATAATAATTAATATTTTATTATATATTATTAAAAAAATTAATAATATTATAAATATATATATATATATATATATATATATATATATATATATATATAATTAATATAATAATATTTTATTATATAAAAGTTTAAAATAAATACAGAGTAAGCTATATCCGGATCAAATTTTTTACTTGAATCGTTCATATGTACGTTGTTTTCTTAGTATAAATATGAACTACTGCTAAATAATCCCGGAAAAAAGATTAAGTCACAAACAAATAAATGCTTGAAAGTACATAGCCGCACTTTAATAAGCGGATTTAATTCTTAAGTTTTCCAAGAATGTCCAGAGAATTATTAATTCCGCCGACGTTGGTTATGAGATAATTTGTTTTTTTTCTTAAGCACAAGAAGATGAAAAACTGCAATTACAAAACAATCTCAAATGTCTTAAATGTCTTTGAACTTTTTTTCAAATTTATATTCTTTTTAAAGAAAAAAATAAAAATACAATTACTGTTATTTTATTTGGAAAAGAAAATCTATTCTTTTCTTACTGTTCTGCTGAGTTTTCCTTTATTTTGCTCTTCCTATTCTTTCTTCGTTTGTTCAATAACCCGTTTCCTTCTTTGCAATGACCTTCATCTGTTCTTTCCACTTGGCTTCTGTTCTTATGAACAATGGAAATCGTTACTTGCGAAATGACATCTCACACCATAGATAAAGAAATTATTCCTTTGGAAACAACAGACATCGAAATTTCTAGAATTTACTCTGCTCAAAAGAAGAATTTTATAGTTAATGCTAAGTTCCCCGGAGTTAAGGCATTGGAAGATGCTAATGGTGCTTAAGTGGGACTGTAGTCGACAGTTCCGCTATTAAATTTCGTAACGATCAGGTTTATGAGGATTTCAACGTCGGTGACACCAGCCACCATTTGCCTTGATAAGTACTCTTCACAAGTTACTCGAAACTTCTGTTCAATTCCCTTCGCTATTATTGAGTCTCGGAATCTTTCTCATTAAAATCTTCTGCAACTCTCTTTCACAACTAAATTATAAATACAATCCATCTTTACTGATAAGTTCAAAAGGAAATGAAAATATTGGCAAAATTTCGGAAATCTACACGTAGGAATTGAAGAACGAATAAAAGACTGGTGTTATCAAAAAACTTTAAGAAGATATATAATTAAGGAAATTATAGAAGTTAAAATAAGTTAACATAATAACTAACATTATTAAATAATTAAGATAACCAACAATTAAAGTTATAATTGTTAATTTAAATAATTAAGAAAGTATAATAGAATGTTAAGATTTGAATTTTTTACACAGTAATGTAATTGAAGAAATTGAAAGTTATTGTTTGTAATTATTATTAATAAGAATTATTATTGAATATATGAATTAATATTGAATAATAAATTAGAATTAGAATTTATTATATAAATCTATAAATTAAGTTGAAATAAAGCTAAAGAAATTCAGTTGATTGGGAAAAAAAAAACAACCTACTGAAATCCCTTTACGAATTTTAAATGATCAATTTTGCTCATCAGTTTCTTATAATTATAACAATTGTGGCTTTAAAAAAATATATTTGTCAAATATCAGTATTAGTTACAGAAAAGTTCCAGTGAACGATAATTATTTTAGATATAGCTAGAAAATTTATAATTTTCTAATTCAACGTTTCTAATAGCTGGGCAATTTAAGAAATGCCAGTTTCAGACATTTTTTTAAAGGCATTTTCAGGCATTTTAAAATTGTTTCAGGAATTTAAAGTTAAAAGTAATTATTTATGAAAATAAATAATTAAGATATTATTTTTCCTTAATGAAAAATGATCAATATCAAAATAATATTGTCGTTGCTTTTAAAAAAATTCTAAAATTTGAATTTTAGCCCAATTATGCAATGTATTAAAGTAATTTTGAAAAGATAAATGCAAACCATTTTGTGGAAAACAAAGAGAACAAAAGAGAGAGAGAAAACGATTTTTATTTAAATAACTTTTAGTTATATAACTTATATTTATAATATTTACACTATGACAATTATTACAATTTAATTATTAGAAGTGTTTGACGTTTATAATATCTGTCATTAAGGAATTCTTAATTTTTCAAACATTGGAAGCTCCTTGTAAATGTTCTTCTCTTTTTAGGTCGTTAATCGATCTTCTCTATTTCTATCTGGTCGTTGTATGATTAAAGAGAATTGGTGTAATCAACACATCACATCTCTGTAAGTGGCTGTTGTCCTTCCGAGATCATAAATTACCCTTAAAACAATCAACTTGTTTGTACCATTAGCGACAACAGCCTGACACTTGAGTAACTGATAGGGCTTTATCGATACATAACCTCCATGGTGTTCAGGAATTTAGTTTTATTTACTTGACATGGGACTAATTTATAGTTTGTGTCTTTTGGTAAATTACAGTATACTTCGTTAAGTTCTACAAAAAGTCAAAGAATAACAAAAGCAGTAATATCTTTTAAACTGTTTAACAATTAAAAGTAATTTATAATAAAAATTTGTGTATTTAATCATAAAATACAGTCTGCACATCTAATGAAAGGGGGATTGGTCCTAGGAGATATTTCTGCTTTCTTTTTCCTTAAAATATTTGGTCCTTTTAAACAGCGATGATAAGAAGATTTGATAATAATCACGTCAATCACGTGAAATGTTGAAGCAAAAAAAAAAAAAAATCTTTCGAAAAAAGTTTTTGGTTTCCAAGATGGCGCCTTTTAAAGGGTCAAATTTTGACTTTTTCTCAATTTAAACGAAAAGTATAAAAGATGGAAGAGAACATTATATTGAGAAAATGTTGGTATTTGAAAGTTCTATCGAACGATGTATCACTTATTCACAAACGCTTCAGCGTTTGCAAGATACATGCAAAAATGCGAATTTTCGGTGTGTGACGCCGACCCGCAATACATCCGAGTTATTCGGAGAAGCCACAACGGGCTGGGAAGTTATATATTCTCCGACGATCGCAACATTAATTTGCTAAATAAATAAAGTTTGTTTTTTGAATGCTATATATGGAAGGGTTCCGGAGCGAAGCGACGGTACCCGGCCATTATTAATATATATTATAAAAACGTATATTATAAAAACGTTATTCTGTCTGTCATTCTGTAAGCAAAATGTTAAATTACAAATTACTAAAATGTTACTAAAATAGAGAATCTATTCATAAAAAATGAAAATATATTAAACAACTGTCCAACTACACTGATTGGCGACGTAAATATAGATATTTTCAAAATGAATAAAAACAATGCAGTATAGAAATATGTAAAACTTATGTGCAATAATGGTTTCAAAAATCGTCTTTACTGAACAACAAGAAACAACTGTACAATTAATAGAAATACGATAACAAATATAGATCATATTTTCATAAATAAACATGATATCAAACACCAGGAATAATATGTAAAGAACGAATTGGATAAGAGTTGAAAATGAGAAAATAACAGATCGAAATATAATCTATAAAGAACTAACCAATGATGTTAACAAAACAAAATTCATGAATATCTACCTATATAAAAAGAAAAGTCCTGACTCACTCACTGACTGACTCATCAACGGCCACCGCAAACCCTTGGACCTAGAAAGCTGAAATTTTGCACAGAGGTTTCCTTTATGATGTAGACAAGGAATAAGGCCAGATTTTTCGAAATTCTTACTGGATAGAAATAATCTGGCAAACTGAAGATGAAGTGTATGGCGGCAACCCCAGGTGTGTGGCGCCAACCCACAATACACCTGAGATAAGTGGAGAAGGCCACCACGGGCTGGGAAGTCACATATTCTCCGATCTCAATATTAATTTGCTAAATAAATAAAGTTTTTTTTTACCCTTTAGATGCAAGGGTTCCGGAGCGAAGCGACGGTACCCGGCTAGTTTGTTAATATTTGTTTTCTTTGTATTTTTTTCTTAAACATGAAAACAAGCAAACGAAAATCTACCCTGATTTTACTCTGATTAATATACAGAGTTTTTTTTTCTCTCTTTTTCTGAAAGGAAAAAAAATGAATTAGCATTATTGTACTAAGGTGTTTAAATCTACTTAATCAAGTTAGAGCTTGCGGAATTAATGGATTAAGGATTAATACCCATTCTTAGAAATCCTCTTTTTATATTTAATGCTTTTCAGAGTATTTATTACATCAGACTCTGATTGAAATAATAATTTCAAACGGTAGAAATCGTTATCCAAACTATCAATTATCCGAATTTGAAAATATAGAGTATAGAAATGTTCTTAATTACAGGAGTTAAAAATCATTTATTAAAGCAATTTTCTTCTTGTAATACATCGTACTTCGAAACGCATTACAATAATTTAATTATAGATCTTATCAGTGATGTAATCGTAAAAAAAATCTTTGATGAGGCCACTCGTTCGCGAAAGGTTTATTATTATCATTATTATTGGGAGATCATAATAATTTTTTATCATTGTGAAAATAAAGAGTCGTGTTACTTCCAGGTTGCAGAAAAAGGTATCTGGCGGCGCACTCCTGGGTATAAGTTCTCCTTGATTCGTATAAATTTCAAGATAATTAGTAAATCAAATCTTAGTGATAACTAGTATAAACTGATAGTAGTAGTTAGTTATGTAGTGAATGTGGGTGGCAGAGAAGCCAAGCACTGCGACCGGAGGTCTATTGTACTATCCCACGGAAATACGGACAGATGGAGAAGTATAAACTGGTAAATCAAAATGTATTTGATGTATCCGAGATTCGATTAACCTAAACAATCTGAGTCCCTCTTAATTCAGATAATTGATTTTCTATTCTTAAAATCATCTCTTGTCCTTAAATTAGAAGCCTAAGTTTAAAGAAGATTTATTCAGTGGTTAAAAAGTTATTAAGGATGAACACAGACTGATTTACTGAATCAAGTATTGAAGATGGAAAAAAAAGAACAAATTTCTTACAATTTCGGTAGAAAAAAAAATTTTGTAATCTAAAATCTTTTTATAAATTCATTGACTGTTATTTTTGAATGAAATAAAAAAAATAAATAAATCCTATCCTCTGCTCAAATCCTGTGCTAGTTCAAAACGATAATTTTTTTTGGTTTTTCCAAAGGTTAATCCATCAAACCATCGAGTCATGAATTTAAGATATGTTTTCAATATCACTAAATCAAATCTCGATGAGGAAAATTAATGATGATAATTTCGGAAAAAAATGACAATGATTGACTAAGGCCAAAAAAAGATTAAAACGTTTCTTAGTCAGCAAAAGATAACAGAAATTGGATCATTTTTTTCAAAGAACACCTAAGTTACATAAAACAATTATTAAATAGTTATTAATATAAAGATACTAATTTGTTACTGTTTTATCTAATAGTTCAAAGTTGATATCTAAAAACATAAAAATTGGAGTTATTCAAAGCTATTATCGCACTTTCGTAATGAGGAAAAGGGAAAAATTTTAGTTTGCAAACTTTAATGTTATTTTAGAAAGTTTCTCTGTTTCTTGGTCAGTTTCAAACTTACGAAAAATATCGTGAAATATTTCCAGTGTTTATGACACCATGTTTTATGAGATGTCTGAAATAGGAGGTTAAGCTTCCTGAACAACAGGCAAGTTACATGGTTTAGTTTTTCTTTAGTACTAGCAACCCGGGAAAAGTGGATTCTCCCAACCCACGACTGCTTTTAGAACCACCGAATGCGTCTATGACATATTTGTATTTTTTATAAGGATTAGAATGTAGTCCCTGTGGGCTAATAGATAAGACGTCTAACTTCGGATCAGAAGGTTGCAGGTTCGATTCACGTAGCGAACTTGTAGAAATTATTTCTATTTTCAGAAATCACAACAGTTGCGCCGGACAGACAGACAGACAGAGAAATGAAAGATTTTGTATAATAAATGATTCCATTGGCTTACCCCAGAGAAAGCAAGAAAATACCAGTTTCGGTTAATCCCGTAGAAGACTTGATTAGTCCTTAATAAGTGAAGTTAAGGTGAATGGCTCCTGATAACTTTTGAACCGGTTTCAAGACAAGTGAACTAAGTAATGCGAATTTCATTAATTTTTTTTTAGAAAAATTAGGAAAATTTGTACTGTTTTATATCAGCAGACAGCTTTAATTAAAAACAAAGAAAAAAAAAATGATCGAAACTCTAAGAAAGTAGGCTTTAAGTTCTTTCAGGAACTTAATTGTTTAAATTTGAAAGGTTAGTACATTGAAATAAAAACGCTGAATACAGTAAATTAATTTACTCATTAATCACGAAATACGATTTATTTAGTTACTGTAATGTTAAGAATTTATAAATAGATTTCCTTAATGATCATTGGCGTAGTTGCAGTTTAAAAGAAACACGCTTGTTCAGTTGGAAATCAATATTTTATTTTTAGAATTAAAATAAGCAAAAGTTGGGCCAAGATGAACGAATCTCTTCCAACAAATCAATTAAAACACAAGTAATGGATTGTCCCAAGATCTAAAGACGTTTATTCGAAATAAATCACTTAATTAGCGGAACACGTTGAAGGAAGAGGTCATAATTTGGGACGAAATTACAAGGGAGGAAACTGAATTAATGACCAAGAGGGACGGTCAGACAATTACCTCTCATATCCATTTACGACTCCTTCGCTTAGGGAAGGACCTCTCCTTAATAGAAAATAATTGAAAGAGATTGTATCCACTTAACAAGGATCCACCAGGACAAAATGAACATTTATTTAAACCAGTCAATTAAATGAATCAAACAAAGATTTACTTTTAGGGACTGCGGATTAAAATAATTTTAAGAAATAAGTTTTCATTCAGGCTCGATTCAAATTTGGAAATTAGTATTACAGTTTATTCAAGATTAGTCTTTCGTAATCAATTTTCAATGAAAAAGAAATGAAGGTATACACACGGAAAACAATACAAATATATTTAATAAATTTATAATATGTCACATGTTCCGAGACTTCTTTACAAGCCTCTTCTTCAGACTACAAAATAGAATATAAACTAGGCTTTTCCTCAATTACAAAATATAGTAACAAACATTAATAATATATTTTTTCCAGAATACTCAAGTATTAAATAAGGCAACGTAATTTAGTATCTTATCAGTGTTGATAAACAAAGAAGCTACTTACAAGAATCTAATTAATGGAGCTGATATTGTAAGACATTTGTGATCGATACCTTTGTAGAAGAAGTTTGAAGAAGAGGCTTGTAAAGAACATGTGACAAATTATGAATTTATTAAATATATATGTATTATTTTCCGTGTGTATGGTCCCCTTTTTTAATTTGAATCAACATATTTTCTTCATGAATGAAAAATGAAAGGTGTTTTGGTAAAGTTGTCGAAAATGAAGGCTTTTAAAGTTCAATATGAATTTTTCAGATTGACGAAGTCGAGACACAGTTTTCTTGCTAAACTGACAATAAAAGATAAATTGACAACCCCTACATTATAAAAAGACTGTTTTCATTTTCAGACTTTTTTATGGTACATTTTTCATTAGTGATTAAGTAATTATAACTTCGTTGCAATTTCATTCAAAATTAAACAAAACACACATACATACACACATATATATATACACGTATACACATTTACAAAAGATAAAAAATTTAAGTTTTACAAATAATTATTTCAAACTTCTCCATAAATATCATAATATGAAACCAATTTCGTACATTAATCACATGTAAATTGCTAAAAAGTTTGAATGTATTGAAGCAGAAGTATTTTCATAAAAAGAAAGTTTGACTTATGAGATAATCGAGGCAAGGTTCTCGTTTTTTTTTTCTTATTTCGTATGACTATCCATCTTTTATCCCGTTAAAAAACAGCCACTAGCAAGCGGTTCTATTTTAAGTAGCTCTAGTCTTTTCGATTCTCTTCGCTCTTATTTTTCAACAGAGATAAAAATATAAGAAAGCACATAGGCCTATATTTACATCCGTTTTCAAAGGTAGTAATTGTCGCCTTTATTCTCTTCTGACTGGTGTTTAACCAGATGTTCCACTTTATATTTTCGTATTGAACAGTGTATCTTGGCTATATTTTCTTTGTCTTTTTTAAATGCCGTAAGATTACGAAACATTTTAATATTTATTTCTTTTTTCTTCAATGAAAGAAAGAAACTTCACTAAAGGAACTGTATGTAATAATGTTGAAAAATGTAATTAAGAAGTATAATTATAACGAAAATGTAACGTTAAATTTATGACAAAGTTAAATTTTTTATTGTTACAATGTAATAAAAATATAATTATTAAAACTATTCTAATACATTTTATTAGTATTAATAAACTAATAAACTCTGATAATTTTTTCACATTATATAGAAGAGAACGTTTCAGGAAAATATTTAGTAAAAACAGTCATATGCTCATTTTTGTTGTTGATGTTTTTTTATTGTGTGACTTTCCTTTCTACTTTGAGATAATTAACCGGCTAATTCGCAATTTCTAAAATAGATTATCATTAGACATCTTTTCTGAAAAACATATGTAGAAACTTAAAGATACATACTACAAGCTTCATTTTTATTTTATTTTTTTCATTCTCAGTTTCAAACTTTGGGACGGTTTGCACCTACGCTCTGCCGCTGTAGTCAGTTCATAAGCCGCTACTCGCATTAGAAGCTCTAGAGGTCTTCAAATAAAATGGTTGTGTGCACCAACAACAATTAAAAAGTACTTTACTGTTAAAAGTCGTTGATAACGTGTCGTCTTTCTAAAATAGGCTCTGATTGGTTAATAACATTTAACGTCATTTCCCAATCACTTTTCGCATGTGAAGTATTTTTGAAAATGGCAGTTTCCATGGAGACAAAAAAAAAAAGTGGATCGAATTTTCCTTTGAAGACAAGAATTTTCCAAATAAGAATCTTGAAATGATTTAGTCGTACGTTAGATTATTTTCGGAACTTACATACATCTAATTCATCGTCAAATTGTCGTTCCGGAATAACCTTGTGTTGAAGGAGGAGGCCTCCCGTGAGACAGATGTGTCGGCACCTGGGTTCGAATCCCGGCATCGGCGTGGTTGTAATTTTCTTCTTATATCGTTTCCACGGGTGTAAAGCTAGTTTCCCCCCTCTCCCCGTAGTGCATCCTAGATAATTCTAAAGAACTAGCAACTTTGGCAGCCAGACAACGAATTGATCTCCTGGATATTAAATGCTATTTAAAGAAAAATAAATCGTCCAAATCACAGAAATCAGAGTCGATGTCAGTCGTCTCTTAAAAAGTGAACAAGGAGGGGCTGATGAGAGTTTTCTCATTGAGGAATCATTTAACAGAAGAAAATCGGGCATCCAAATTTTGATGATTCAACAGTGACCGATGACATTGTTACAATAGAAAATGTAGATTACGGAAGAGTTTGAACAGCCCTCAATGTTAATGTAAGCACACCTCCCTTGGTGTTACAAAGTTTTATGTAAAATTGAAAACGCGATTTATAAATTCAGAACTTATGTGAAAATTTTTGTTTTTCCATAAAGTCAAACATCAGTGAATTATTGAAAATACAATGGAATAACAAATTTAAACAAGATTCTTCAAAAACATGATGTTGTTTGTCACATATTCGATACTTATGAATATAACATAGAGTAAATTTATAGCTTTTATATTTTGTTTATCTGAAAAATACATTACTTAAAATTAAAGCACCCTAAATGGGTTGTAGTGGAGGTAAGGAATCACTAGCCTACTAGAATGAAACAGATACCTTAATCAATGGAAGAGAATTAATCTTAATCTGGCCTATATTGATTCATTGTGGGACTTAAGAAGTCTTATTAAATATAAACAATGCCAAAATTTTCAAGACTTAAAAAAATCTAGGAATTATCTTTGCGTTTCATATATGAAAAATTCGAAAACATTTGTCAAATATGGAAAAGAAAATGACTCGCGTTTTCTAACGAAAAAAAAACAACACTAACCATCCACGCGTGAGTGCTTACAAAATATGTTCCGTAAAAGGTTTAGAACGACAAATATTTCAAAGTAAGACTAAAATATGACCAAAATATAACAAAATAAAACCAAATGCTTATAAATAATTTTTTTGTAAATCGGGATACCCGGAAACGAATAAAATAAATTTAAAAATAAAGATAATTAGGAAATAAAATGTATCCTATCTGAAACTCAGGACCTTCATAAAATATGTTTTGAAGCAACAATAGAAAGCGAAAAATCGTGGATAAAACGGCATATTTAGATGGAACCCAAAGTAACGTCGTTTTTTACATAAAATATTAATTAATTATTTAAAACAAATAAGCTTATTATTAGTATTCGCTACTAAGAAATTAAGGCTCATCAAATCAATTTGTGTGTGCTTATATATCAGTGTGTGTGTGTCTCCGAGTATGATAGTGTGTTTATGGATTTAAAGGACAAGAAAACTTTTGAGGCGATCAGTAAAACATTGTCCACATAATTTACGTAGGCAATGTTGTATCATTTTATTATATCAGCCGAATTCAAGGTTTCGGAGATGTTTTTTTTTTGTTTTATTTTTTCTTTTAATAATCTACAAACGTTCAAATTTTCAATTATTACATTGTTAATAATATGACAGTATTTACTATTGAACGAAATTTTAGGGAAAAAAAGGTTGACTATTCCTTTTTTAATGGTATAAGGTAAATACAAATTAAAATTTAATTTTTATCAAAAACTTATTGCCACAAAACTTGGACAAATATAAGTAGTTCCTTCTTTTTTCGGAGTGATGGGGGTCCAAATAATGTAAATCATCACATCTGTTGCCTGATAGAAAAATCTCTAGTTATACCTCCACTGGAATGTCTGCCAAAGAATAACTGATATATGTTATGTACATTTTAAATTCTAATTTTTTTTATAGTCAAAATATTACAGTTGAGTAAACATTCATGTAGAAAGCTGTTTTCAAATCTGTATATATTTATTTATTTATCAATGAATTACTGATTGTAGCACATTGTATATTGCACAGAAGGTAAATATACGTCCTATGTAAATATTTATATTTTCGTTAATTGTCACTTATGAAGTTATTTAAAACAATACAGAAACCAAGGCTGCACGTGAATAAACAGCTTTTCGAGTCTGTGATCAGAGAGTGCAACCTTGGTTTCTGTTTTGAATAATTTTCTGCACGTTAAATTTCATTACTTTATGTAACTTGACGTTATTTAATTGCATTACAAGTAATATTACATTTCTAAAGAATGGACTGGAATTGTCAAATGCAGAAAAAGAACATTGAATTAATCATTTTCATAATTGTTATTCTAATTAATTATAAAACACTAAGCGATAATAATAGCAATTAGAAATAAATTTGCAATCGACTTTAATTGTGATTGATTGAAATTTAACATCAAGCAAACATGTTTACAAAAGAAAATGATGATTAATGATTTTGTAACTTTGGTATTTAAATTACTTTGTCATTTTGGAATCGCAAACATTCTGGAATTTACAATCAGGGGCATTAACGATTGCAATTTTTAATATTTAATTTTAGTAATAAATAGTTTAAATGAAAAATATTAAATTTTGCGATGAAACTTAAATTTAATTCACCGTAAATTTTCCACAATTTATTAAGAGTTAATTAAACAATAGAACATTAGAATAAAAATTAATAGCACTGAAATATCAGAGGATTTTTTTTTATAATAATTTCTTTGACTGTAACCGTCACTTTTCGTTCTGCTACAAAAGAAATCTATATATTTTTGCATTTATTGCATTTAGGCCTATTTCACGGGCAGAAAATGAGCTTTCAGATATAGAATTAAAAATATTTGATTGTCAATAACTAAAGGAGAAAAACTTGTCTTCTTGATGTTTTTCTTTCGTTGATCAAATAAACTAGCACAATTTGAATAAATCCATGCATCTAATTCTATAGAAATGAAGGACACCAACACACAATTAAAATTTTAAAAGTGATTTAACACATTAAAAAATTTTACAGGACCAGGTTTCACCTTTTCAACAAGGCTTTTTCAACTGAATGATTACAATAAAATAATGCTCTTAAATACAATCAATATAGCCAATAAAATTAAGAAAAGTTAAGAGGAGGCGCTGGGATGAACCAGTGGTGTAAGTAAGTTTACTAATTCTATAGAAATGAAGAACACCGACACACAATTAAAATTTTAAAAGTGATTTAACATATAAAAAAAAATTTACACGACCAGGTTTCACCTTTTCAACAAGGCTTTTCCTGACTTTCTTTCAGGAAATTCTTGTTTTTTTGTTTTGTTTTTGTTTTTGTTTTTCGCTTTTTAATTTCATCAATTACTTTATGAATTAAGTAATGGGAATGTTTAGAATTTCACATTATTTTTTCGAATGATTAATATTATCTTCTGTCAAATTACAATTTTACTCTTAATAATAAATTGGCTTCACTATTTCGTGGCTGAAACTTAATCAGAAAACGTTCTATAGAAGAGAACATTACAAAGAAACTTGATTTGGAAATGGTAGAAAAACGCTGGAGTGTGAAAGGGAATTGTCTGAGGTAAAGTCACTCAGCAATTGAGTTGAAAAATCGCGTTGGAGCTCCTAAGGGACTCCATTGCTCTGCTTGCTTTTATCTCTGTCTCCAATATCGGATTCATCTTCCTTTTTGTCCAGGAGACGATGACCTTCTTCCTGGTCAGTGTCACACAAG
The DNA here is from genome assembly GCA_023159025.1 of Thereuonema tuberculata. Lineage (NCBI taxonomy): Eukaryota > Metazoa > Arthropoda > Chilopoda > Scutigeromorpha > Scutigeridae > Thereuonema > Thereuonema tuberculata. Next base: position 151,552,704 of record JAFIDM010012231.1, read on the forward strand.
CATTTGCAGTTGCAATGGGAAGGGTTTGCAATCCGAGATCCAAGTGGATTTGAACACTTACTGTTCAAGTGGAGAAAGGAAAAGAAGGCTATCGATTTAAACAAAAAAGAAGGTTAAAGGATAAATCAATGGAATGCAAAGAAATGCAGAAAATTGAACAAACAAAAGAAATACCTATTTATTCTCATTACTTAAAAATATTACTTAGTTTTAATTTTCTAGCACTTGAAAACGAATTAGTGACAGATTTTACATACAAGTTTTTCTAAATAACGATTCTAAATAAGATCATAAAGTAGTGTAGGACACAATTAATGTAGCATTATTATTATTATATCGAAAAAGTTTCAAACCATGGGATTCCCCAGCTAAGACAATATGGCGGGTCAAGGACCAAAGCACATATTGCCAAGTGTATTAAAAAAAAAAAAAAAAAAAAAAAAATTGGAAGAATAGTTAGGGATGTGTGCTTGTGTCCATAAATTTCCGAACTATGCGTGTTGTGTTGAGTACTACAGCCTTCTGGAGTTGTGCATAAGTGTTTTTATGAAGTCCTAGTGTGCTGAGGCTGTGATGCAATGTGTGAGGCACCAGACCAGTAGCGGACAGGATGATGGGTACAACACGTACTCGGTCCTGCCTCCACTGCTTCTGGAGCTCGTGTGCTAGGTCTGTGTATTTACTTATCTTGTCAGCGTGAGTTTTCTGCATGTTCTTGCTGATGGGAACTGCAATATCAATGAGATAGGTCTGTTTGTTGACCTTATCAACAAGTGTAATGTCAGGTCTGTTGTGATGTATAGTTTTGTCTGTGTGAATGGGACGGTCCCAGTACAGCTTATGTGAGGGTGACTCTAGTACGCTTTGTG
>JAFIDM010012231.1:151553582-151580774 GCA_023159025.1 Thereuonema tuberculata
TCTGTTTGGGACAGAAGGGGACAGCCAGATATTAGGTGGTCGATCGTCTCATGTGTAGTGTGGCATTTCCTGCATCTGTCGTCGTGTGTTTTTGCGTCGTGTAGAATGTGTTTCTTGTAGTTGAGTGTGGGAATGACTTGGTCCTGTATCGCGATCATGAACCCTTCGGTCTCCCCAAACAGCTCACCACTCATCAGCCATCTGTTCGACGCTTCCATGTCGACATGAAGTTGGCTGAGTTCGTGGCGATGTCTGCCATGGAGTTCCTTACGAGCCCATGATTCACGCAGCTGCTGTGTGTGGGTGTCGGGAGTGGCGAGTGTTAGAGAAGAGTTTGCGAGGTCCAGGGGTGTGAAGTGTGTGTCAGCCTTGACAATGGCTGAGTGGAGTGAGGAGTGTTGTGCTCTTTGGTGGAAGTGTTCCCTAAGTGTGTGTACTTCTTTTTCGTGTAGGGTGATGAGATTGATGAGTCCTCGGCCTCCCTCCTTGCGGGAAAGAGTCATTCTTTCCGTAGCGGACTTGGGGTGGTGCATGTTGTGTTTCGTGAATGTAGTGCGTGTTGTGCGTTGTAGTGCTTAGAGTTCAGTGTTTGTCCATGAAATTATGCCGAACGAATATGTTAGTGTGGGGACGGCAAAAGTGTTAATGGCTTTAATTTTATTTCTGGCATTGAGTTGTGTTTTGAGGATGTTGTGAACGCGAGCACAGTATGTTTTCTTGAGTGCGTTTCTGATGTTTGCGTTGTCAATGACGCGCGCTTGCTTGAAGCCCAGGTACCTGTAGGTCTCTCCCTCTTCCATGGATTGGATGGCCAACCCATGGTCCAGTTCAAATCCCTCCAAATTCGTAGTCTTCCCGCGTGTTATATGTAGCTTGCGGCATTTGTCGATTCCAAATTCCATCCCAATGTCTTTGGTGAACTGTGTTGTGACTTGTAGTAAATTAGTAAGTTGTGCACTGTTTGTGGCGTAGAGTTTAATATCATCCATGTAGAGTAAGTGTGTGATTTTGTATGGTGTCAGAGTGCCTGAGGTAAGCTTATAACCGTGTTTTATGTTGTCTAGCATGTGGCTTAATGGATTCAAGGCGAGGCAGAACCAAAGAGGACTCAAGGAATCTCCCTGGAAAATACCTCTCCTTATGGGAATGGGGACTGTAGTGATGGAGGTGTTGGAGGAGCGTAGGTGTAGTGTTGTGTTCCAACTCTTCATCGTGGCATCCAAGAATGCCGTGATCTTGGGGTGTACTTTGTAGAGTTGAAGAGTGTGCAAAAGCCAGGAATGGGGGACTGAGTCAAATGCCTTCTTGTAGTCGATGTACGCGATGTGTAGGTTCCTATTCTTCGCGCGCGCCTGGTGCAGGATTACAGAGTCAATAAGGAGTTGCTCCTTACAACCCTGGGAATTCCTGCGACAGCCCTTCTGCTGTTCGAAAGAATGTTATGTGTCTCGATGTGTGTGTAAATTTTGTCTGTAAGGCAGGAGGTGAGGAGTTTGTAAAGTGTGGGGAGGCAAGTGATTGGACGGTAATTTGCAGGGTGTGCTGTTTCAGTGTTCTTGCTCTGTAGGTAAGTGATACCCTGTGTGAGGAAAAGAGGCATATGTTCTGGGTGTTGGATTATGTCAGTGAGTGCAACAGCTAGCTTCTCATGCAGGGACGTGAACCTCTTGATCCAGAAGTTCTGAACGCCGTCTGCACCAGGAGCCTTCCAGTTGTGTGCATGTTTTAGTGCTGTCTGTATATCTGCGAGAGTAATATCATGGAAGGGCATGAAGGGTAAGTGTTCAGCGAGTTGTTCTTCATCTGTGATCCATGGTGCTTTGTCATTGTGGGGGATGGGGTTGGACCACAGAGACGACCAGTATTCATGTAATGCCTCGCTGGTGGGTGTGTTTGTGTTGGGTGCAGTGGAGGGAGATGTAAGGGATCTGTAGAATGTTTTCTCATTGTATTGGAAAGTGTTGTTCTGTTGTTTGCGCAGAGTCCACTGTTTGTATCTTTGTAATCTTTTTGCAAGTGCACTGAGTTTTTGTTTTAGTGTGTCGAGATGTTCCTGAACCTGGTTATGATGGTTTGAGTGTGAAGGGCGAGTGTTTATTTGCTTGAATATCTTCCTGACCTGGGACATAAGTTTCTTTGTTTTGTTTCCTGCACAGTATTGTGTGAGCCTGGCTATGTCTCCTCTAAGGTCGTTGATGCGGCCTTCAAGGCGACGTCTCCAAGGGGGGATGTATTCTTGTGTCCGTGCAGTGGGAGGTATGTGGTGTTGTTTGATTTGATATAATTGAGAAAACCTTTAATGATGTAAATTGAAATATATTTAAAGATTATAAAAGAATTTCAATTGTAAAAAATAAGGTAAAAAATTGGATATTGGATAATATTGATTAATAATTTGTTAATTTTATGTTTTTGTTAATATGTTTTTGCTAATATATTTGTTTGAGGATGATAAGTTGATTTTGTAAATTAGTAAAATTTATTGAAATGTAATTTTTAATATAATTATTATGTATTGTAATAAAATAACAGCACCTGTTGATAGGAAATTGAATTCCTAGCGGGACTGAATTGTATAAATTTAATAAATGAATAAATAATAAATAAATAAATAAAAGTAGTAGTAAATCACGATAAATTGATACATAATTGATAAATCACGATTTACTCTTAAAAATTAAATAAGACAGGAATTAGAGAAAATTTATTGCAAATATTACATAATTATTTAAATAACAGAAAAATATATGTAAACATAAATAATAATATACGTAAAAGAAAAAAAAATGAAATATGGTTTTGTCTTTTAGTTTTAATATTTGTTATTATTACTATTGTTGATTTTAATTATTTATTACCTAAAACGCTTACAAATTTCATGTTTAACAACTTAATAATTGTAATCATATAAAATAATTTTCCAACTTTTTTTTACCACTTCTTTTTTTTTATTTCACACACCTGAAGGAATGACCGTAAACATTGTAGTTAAAGTTATAAATATAATCTGTTTGAAAAGAAAGTTTTAATCAAAAATCTTAACTTTTAATTGGTATTTAATGACAGTAATCAATTAGGGGAGACCAGGGTGAGTTGGCATAAGGGGCTAGTTGGCACACAGCTTCTATTTCCTGCCACCGTGTAGCTAGAGTGCTGACATTTTGGTAGTGGGAAGTGTATGTAAAGGTGCACCATCCACTGTGACTTTAGTTTGCTTGGAAGCGTCAAGAAGGAAGTGACCCCTGTTTCATCGTTTTTCTGACTGGTGAGTAAATTTTTTCATCGTGAATATTTTTGTTCTGGTGAACATGTAGATGGATTTAAAGTAGGCTACTGCTGATGGCGGTTCTAGAAAGAGTGGACAACTGTGGCTGCATGCATGTATCGTAATATTTTGTTTCTGATGTTTGGGATTGTGTGGTATCCATTTTGTTTTGGAAATCCCTGTGGGGCTAGTTGGCATAGTTAGGTAGGGGTCAGTTGGCATAGCTATGACAAATGGTAAAAAAGGGGAAAACTGGAGATGGCCAGACGAGGAAGACTAAATTTGGTACGACCAAACTAAAGTTCTGAGAAAATTGAACCCATCTGTTCAAATAACTCCTACATTTGTGTTTGATATCAAACACTAACTATAGGTAGCTAAGAATTCATTGTTTGTTCATACATTTAATTTAATTTGTCATACAGTTGTTTTTTTTTTTTTGTTCAAGTATTATTAAAATAAAATTTTTGATAAAATAAAATGTTTTTCTCGAAAATTGCTGTGTTCTGCTCAAGTACCCCTATCCAAAGCATGTTATGCCAACTCGCCCCTAGGGGTATGCCAACTAGCCCCGCACCCGGGGTTCGTTGGCATAGTTGCAAGCTTTTAGGAAAAGTGTTTTTGGGGTTACCTAAACACGGATTTAATTAATGGGTTCTACATAATTTTGTAGACCAAAAGATAAGCTATCCGCCACATTCACCAGAATCCCCCTAAGTATTGCACAAAAAAATAGAAAAATCAAAAACCAAAATCTATGCCAACTAGCCCCGGTCTCCCCTAATTTTTATTTAGTCACTAAATCAAAAAATTTAGGTAACTATTATTACGCAATCAATGAAATTAAAAGTAACAATATATATATTTACTTACTTATATAGTTCGTTTATAGTTGTTCAGAATACAAATTTTTTATAGTTTTTTTTAATGTTGTTTTATCCAATTTTCTTTTCTTCTAAGTTGGCCTCAAGTTAAATTTCGGATTTGGATGGTTTTATAGACCATCCTTTGCTTCCTTTTGCCTTTTCTTCCTTTGCTTGCCTTTGCTTGCCTTTTAACAACGCCAAACTTTACACAATTACGACATGATTTACAATCTTTTTTTTTCCAATAATACATTTACCAATAGATTTTTTTTCCAATCTAAAAATCATGAATCCCCTGAGATGAGGAATGGGATCTGCAGAATTGAGTCTTTTAGGTTTCCACCATCCCCTTCCTTTTTTTATCGAAATTCAAATCTTTATGTGAAAAGGCAAATGGTTCTTTGTACAAAGAAATGGGATCGTTGCGACTGAATCAATCATTTATAAATAGTTCTTTCAGGTAAATAACCTGGTTGACGTTTGTATAAATAAAGTGTTCTTCAGTAGAATTGGCTGGAAATAGTTTCCTCCCACACAGTGCTTGCGTTTGCGTTTCTTCTATTTGTTATCGTACTGAAATAGACATCCGTTCCTTCGAAAAGAATACAGAAGCTCCAACAATATTTGTGTCTCTTTCGATTCGAAGCATTGAAGTCATTATCAGCTATTAAGTTTCTCCCTTCCTTCCTTCCTTCCGCAGTTTCAATTTTGACTTTCCTTGCTTTCTGTCTTTGAAAGTTTTTCTTCTAACCCTGAGGTTTTCATTGTATTTTTAACAAATGCGCTGTGATTTCAATGAAACGATATCTTGTGGAAAAAGAGAATCAATAAAAGATTGACTGTCATAAATTCATTATCAACTCAATCTGCAGCGGATTTTCTCGAAGATACGCATTTTTGCTTCCTCAGGTGAAATAATTTATATCAATGAAAGAAAAGTTCACTTCCTTTTAATCTGAAAAGCAATCTGAAATATAAAGAACGATTTCTCATAACTGTAGGAAATTCTACTTTTATCTGCACGGTTAAAAAGTCATCTTGGCAATTAAAGATGAGGCAATTTCTTAGTTTTGAATTTTTGTACTAAATTTTCATTTTCAAAATGTACTGAATGTTTCCACCTACTAAGAACAGTTTTGAATTCTGAATCAGCCCCTGGGGTTAACGTAATCTCCCAGAATTCTGCTAATACACATGAACCTCGCTTCGAAAACCAAAGTTGTCTTGTATGTTTATCTTTCACTCTCAGACATTATATTTCATCAAATGCAATTAAAACAAAGACTGTGGTGACACTAGACTATGAGTACATGATCTTTAGAATTAACAATTTAAGTGCTTAGAAGTCTAAAGATGTCTCGAATAAGTATAGGTTCTTTAATAATAATTACAAACTATCACAGTTAGCACTGTTACATTATTTTCCTAAACAATTAAAAAGTACTTTCTAAATCGTTACAAATATGCCCTGAAGCTTTTAATGAGGTATAAAATATATTATTAAATAAACAACCTGTTTTCACTGTAATTTTTTAAGGATTTACTGATCTACAGTTCTTTTTAATTTCCTGCATTTTGGAGTAAGAAGAAAGTCTTCTGTTCAATTTAATATGATAATCAATCTCAATATCCCTTAGAAACGAAATTCAAAGGCACTCAATACCTCTCTGTTTTATTTATAATAAAGTCTGACAAGCAGAATCCATTTTCAAAGTGTAAATAGGATGGAAATCGCTCATTTTATTTAACATCATCAATAAAATTGTTAAAAATGCAAAAATCTTTACAAAGGATATTTCCATTCTTTTATATGATTCTCTTTCATTCTTTTATCAGAGCCAGATGTTAGAGTATCTGACGCCGGCCCAGTCACCTAAAAATATTTCTTTTTGAAAGTACAACATCAGATTCCTTCATTTTGATTTTATTAAGTTGTACGGACTTTCGCCAGCAAAATTATATCTTATAAAATGCGAGAGCGAAATTCGCCAACTTCCTGCAATTTGTTGTTAGTTTTCATATATACATTTTTTTAATATTTTATCTTATAAATTTTTCGGCATTTTATATCTTGCTTAGCATGGACTTGTACCAGCCCTTTTATGTAACATCTAGTTTTTAATAATTACTGCTGTTTAATGTGTGTTGTACTCATTCTGCATTGGTTTTGTTGCTGAAGTAAGCCTTCGCAAAGTATTTTCTATAGTTAAGTAAAGGTACAGTTCAGCTACTTCTGTGCAAAACTGCCCAAAGTCGTTAACTCTTTCAGTTTTATAAGCTAAATATTGTGAAGTTGTTTCGATACTGTTTTACTTTTTTACAATTGACGCATCTATTCTTCATGTAATATATTCTCGTACCTTGCCTTTCAAATTCTTATCTTGTACATTTGCTATTTATTTAAAAATAATAAACTTGGTCATAATACACTTTTCTTACATTCTCTAGTCTTTTCATAAGATTTCTTAATTTTTACCCTAATTTCTCTTAATTTTTGATGCGTGTAATAGACTGTACATATCTCCTGAATTTATTTGATTAATATTTTTCTATGGATTTTTTTTCTTTAAGATTTTTACCATACTTTTCACGATAATTTTGGTAGTTTTCTAATTTTTAGTTCTGTCTGTTCCTTATCTCATTTAAGCAAATATTAAGAAAAAAAAATGGCATTTGTTTTCAGAGACAGAAAGAAAAGAAATGAACTTTAAGAAATCATAATTTTTATTCACAAATATATCGTATTCAGAATTATTAATAATTGAAATTTAGATTTATTTGAATCTAATAGTTTCGAACGTATAATTTTTTATAGGTTCCAAATTATCTTTTTTGTTTTTTTTGGAATCGGGTTTTTTTGGAGTCGTAAGGAGATCGACTTTAAGAAAGGAAAATTATTATTTTTAAAAAAGTACGTTATTTTCGAGAGCGATTTAGGTTGCTATTTTATTTATAATGTTTCAATATATTTTACTCTTCCTTTTTTTTGCTTGAACTTTTCAAGACTTTGATAAATAAAAAGAAGCGAAAGAAAATTACTGACAATAACTGCTGTATACGCTTGTGTTGTCTTAGAGAAAAATCTGAAATTTTCAAAGAACATTTGTTTTCCAACAGATTTCTTTGGCTTTCTTGGTATACGCGGCTCTATTAACGAAATTTACATTTTGAAAGTGGTTAAAGCATTCTACTTTATACTTTATGATACTGTACTACTATAACAGAATAATATATGCCTTTCGCTTGGACTGGAGTAATTATATTTCAAATTTTTTATTTCTTCATTTTACTGAATTTTTGATGATCAATTTCTAAGATTTCTACTATTAATCTTTCTATATTATATATTTCCGATTTATTTCAAGATAAATAAAATAATATACTTAATATATTATTTTTATTTAATTGATATAGTTACACTAAAATCAAATAAACACCAAAAAAGTTTTTAAAAATTAAGTTTGTTTTTTTTTTTATTTAATTGAAATGGGAGACTTGTTGAAAAGGATATATATGAATTTGGATTAAGTAATAAGACAAAATAAAAACTTTTTTTATAGAAAATAAATAAATAGACATTAAAAAGTGGACCTAGTGTTTATCAGTGCAAAGCGACATCTCCGAACAGCTGTTTCTCGGTAAATTGCCGATCATCAGCGGAGAGTAGTCGCTATAAAACCCCTTGGTCCAATAACGGAGGTGGGTATTAGTTAAGGTAGGAACACTTTTTAATGTGTTTAATCAATTTTTAGGCGTTTTTCTTAATTTGATGCCTACAGAAAATTCATTTGAGGCCAGCGGAGGCTGGCACACGAATTTCTATTCTTTTAATATGTTTTTCTTGCTTTTTAATTTATGCTGGGGGGTTCCATTCTTTTTCCTACCTTAATAAATAAATTGAATAGACGTAAATCGATCTCTTATTTGTATCCAATTGGCAAAAGGTTTATTTTCCGTGAGTAAGTTCCAAACAGCATTATTTTAGCGGTCCCATGTTACAGTTAACATAGCGAACCGCTCTTGCTTTTGTGTTGTCTGTCTATCACACTGTATGTCACACTCTGTAGCTGCCAAACGGTTAGAGATATTAGAATAAAACCTTCACCATTGTGTTCAGCATCAAAAAGTAGGTGACCACGTAAAGAAATCAGACCCGTAGGACCACTCCCTGACCCCCCAAATTAACGTTTTCCATAGCAGTGTTAGTAATAATGATAACAATTAACACAGTAATAATAATGAGGCTTCGCATTTAACAATACTAACAATTGCCAATAGGATGTCATTATTAATATTTACAAACGTATTGTTTCATAAATTCTTTAACATATCCAATTGATATCCAATGCACTAAGCATTATATTGGGGCCCTAGGTTACAGCTTGCGTGTAAAACATAAAAGAACGGTCCTGCATTTATATGCTCTTGATTTTAATTATTTTGTTTATACAATTGTGCATATTATGGGCCGCTTTGCTTTGGACACTATCTAAAAGCATTAATTATCTAGTTTTATTTTTGCTTAGTTTATCATCATGAGGATTTCACTCATTTCCGTTGTAATATCTATTTAATAAGCTATAACAATGAATCTTAAATGCTTAAAAGTCTTAGTAAGCTTATTATTAAAATTGAATCAGATAATATAGGCTAAATAAGTTTTCCATAATAGTTTTAGGAGAATATAAAATTTAGTGTTTAAAGAGGTAGATTTAAATAAGAAGTGATCATTTATTTAATTTCTTTTAAAACATATCATGCATTAAAAATATCAAAAGGTTAACTGGATAAAGCATAAATCTATGGGCATTTGTAAATATTCTTATGTAAACTTAAACAAAAAAAAATCCAATATTTTCATAATAACATAAGTATAAAAATTAATAAATGCCTTTAAAGTTGCTCTCTGGTAATCGTATTGTACTACATCTAATAAATTTTTTCTATTAATGAAGAAGGTGAATGTTATTTTCTGAATCGTTGACGTCTTCCTAAGGACTGTTATTTTTTCAATTAGTGAACTTCCTTCGAGCACAAATCCTATAACTTTCTCTTTCCTAATTACCGAAGAAGCTGAGCAATCAAGGCTGCTGTCGATTTAGAAGCTGCAGCTCAGCAGAATTAGTAGGAGTTTTATGAGGATTGTGATTGAATGGAAGTTCTTCCCACTTCAAATTTTCCCTTTACTTCAAGTTCTTTAAAACTTCACCTAATTAATTCTCGTGAATTCGAAAAGTTCTTATTAAATCATATATTGTTACAATTCTAACAAAAGGTTTTTGTTTTGTATTTCTGAATAAGGATCTTTGCTTAATCAAGCATTCTTTTTTATTTAAGAATTTTCCTTTGAAAAAGAAGATATTCAAAGCTAACAATAAGAATCTGTTGCAGTAATTTAGATTAATACAAGGCTTCTCTTGCCTGCTTTACCCATATACAGTATTTATTATTATCCTTAGTTATAATAGTTACAGTAATAATATTTGTTAATTGTTCCTAGTGTATATTAAAATGGTCTTACATTATTCTACGGATTTGGCAAGTACATCATACGCTATTATTTACTGAAAAACTTCTTGCAATTTTTCAGTTATTAAGAATAAACATTTTTGTGCAATATCGTGTGTATAATTCAAAACTAATCTTTCTACAATCTATATGACTGTGAATACGTGTTCCCTCCAACTGAAAACAAATAATATAACCTTTTCCATTACTCACTTTACACTTTTACCTGGAGTGCAAGATTTCCTCAAAGGTTGGGAGTTTATTTTTTTCTTCTATTTTTTAATAGAGAACAAACCATCAAAACCATAAAGCAGAAAGTGACTAACTATTTTTTTTAAGAAACTTGGATATTTATTCATTCACAATCTAACAATTTATTTACATAATTTGTCATTATTTAAATAAAAATATAATTTTCATATTTTCATTAATATTTTTTTAATGTGATGTAATTATAAAACATAAGAAATAATGACACAAAATTATAAAGATTAAAAATACTTTAACACATTAAAAATCCAGTACCGGTTTCGTCGTGCTGAAACGACGTTTTCAACTAAAGAGTGAGGCGAATCATGTGCCTTTATACAAAGGTGAATTTACAATAATTTAGAAATATTATTTTACACCAATAAAATGTTTTGAACACACCAATGATTAGGCGGTTTAGTCATGACATCTCTGGAGGAGAGGTTGATAGGTAGGTTCTGATGTCATCATTGTTGATCTTGGAAACTGAACGAAAGTTGGTGCCTGGTTGAAATAGGAGGTGGATTATGATGTCATCTTGGCAAACAGTTGACACGTTTGGAGACCTTAATGGTGGATTTCCTTGTAGTGAATTCTAAGTTTGTCATTAGCAGGATTCGGATGTAAACGTCAGGGGCTTGAATCTGAAAATATATTAAAAAAAAAAAAAGGGGGCGGAAGTAATAAAAAAAAAATTTTAAAATAATTAAAAAAAAAAAGAAAAAAAAAAGAGGAGGTTGAGTGGGTGGGTAATAATAATAATAATAATAAAAAAAAAAAAATTGTACAGCTCAAAGATCGTACAGCACAGCACGCTACAGCTATTAGAACTAATTATCTTAATTATGGTACTGTACGCCATGCCCAGCAATCCAGTCATCAAATTGATTGTGGAAAACCGTTCATTCTATGTAAAGAAGCCAATACTTTCCTACGGAAATGTAAGGAGTCCGTCCTCATCATAAACTCTAAATGTTACAATGATTGTCTATCCGTACAATCTATCTCCGACTATGGTTTTACAAAAATTTAATTCCCAATCCCTATATCCCGAAATTTCCTTAATCACTACATCCCAAAAATTATTATTTTTTTTTATTATTATTATTACCCACCGACTCAACCTCCTCTTTTTTTTTTTTTTTCAATCATTTAAAATATTTTTATTATTACTCCCCCCCCCCCTTTTTTTTTTAAATATATTTTCAGATTCAAGCCCCTGACGTTTACATCCGAATGAATGGGCATCCCAAGTTTCAAAAAGATCCTTCCGGGGATTCAAAAATTATTATGACTATATGTAACTATATATATATAATTTATAAACACATACAGACCAACTGATTTGATGAACCTGACTTTTCTTTTGGAAGCAGGTTAATAATCGAATGATAAAGTGAACTAGCATTCATGTTATTCTTAAAAAAGTCAAATAGGTTTTTGGGTTACATTTTACACGATTAGTTGATTTTTTGTTCTGCTAAAAACAATAGAGATTCAAAAAAAAAAAAAAGTTATAAGTAACTAGAAAAATAACAATGATGGACATAAGATATCTTTCTTTATTACTTATAAAACTTAACCATTCATATTCTTTTGAACGTTACTCATTTACTCACTCATCTTTATGTTATTCTTTTATCTGCTAAATTCTGTCGCAAATTGAACTTTTGGAAGCAGTGTCACATTTTTTTTTCATTTTCCGTATCTTATTTTAATGAAAACTGGTGCTTTTAGATATAATGCACATTTTAGCCTTAAGAAAGACGTTGTAGCATTGGGGTAAGTTCCATCTGAGATCGGTTACATCTGAATAATGAAGAAATAACTTACATTTTACAATAAGTCTAAACGAAAACTATGGTATCTAATATTAAGACGTATAACTTAAAGAAAAACATGTCCAACAATCCACTGCGTCTCACGAAACCCTCGGATGTAGTAAAAAGCAAAAGAAAAACCCCTATTCTACTAGAGAAAAAAAATAAGGGGAAAGAACTATACTTTGGACAAATTACTTTCGATTTATAGACTTTTCTTTAGTCAACTCTTGCTTCCCGCTCGAAGCACTTTCAGGTTTCTTCCAAATCTCCGAAAAGCGGAAGGAAGTTATCGAAGATCTATAATGAAATCCACCGGAAATACCATCCGGGGAGATTACAGTTATGCTGCGTTTGAAAGATCAGTCCACTTCATTGAACTGACATTGTTCACTAGATATTGTACTATTGGTTTTCTTGAGCGTACTTTTTAATATTAATGTATTCTTTATAAGGTTTGGTTTCTCTAACATCAACTCAACCGAGTCTGAAGTAAGAATTTTCAAAAAAATTCTAAAAACACATCTTACAATAAACAAAGCATATCAAAGCATAAAAATCATCTCATTCTTTTCCTTTTTAATTTTAAAATGTATTAGTTTTCACAAACGAAGAAATACCAAAGTCATTTCTACTTTGCCTAGTTTCGCATTTACCGAGTTTTCCATTTTCTTGTTGTTGTCATCGATCCCGTATATCCTGTTTCCTTGTCTTTTAATTTACGCTTCGGTTTTTCCACGAAATACAATTAAATCAATCTTTTTGTAAAATTTATGATGAATATTCTAATTTAAAGTTGAAATTAATAAAAGGACATAAAACCTACTTTCCTTAAAAAAATTCATCATCCTTTTTTTTTCCATTTTTTTTTTTAAATTCATGAAGATAATTTGCAAAGAAAAAATATATATTGACAAAGAAATAATGCTTGTCGAATACTTTCAATCAAATTTTCTGATTACTTAATATATATCCCGAACATCCCTTATATATCCTTACATTTTACATTATGTTTATGTTTGGTGAGTGTGGGTGGCAGGGAAGGAGAGCGCAGCGACCGTTGGTCTATTCGGAACTCTATTTATCCCACGGAAATAAGGATAGACGGAGAAAGAATTGTGGAGAACTGTATAGGGGAAATGGGAGAAACCCAAGAAAGCCTGCCCAGCGCGGATAGTTCACTATCACTAAACACACGTGAGAACCGAACCTCGGTACTCAGAGGTGACAGGCCAATATCTTAGCGACAACCCAATCGCTCAGCCTACATTTCACTTTACTTCGAAAAATCAGTTCTTTTACTAATAATGCTTTTGTATAGAATCCCCGAAAGGCGAAATGTCCAAATATAAAATATCTTAAATGACAACGTACACATCTGATATCGTGATTTTAAGACCCTAACTTTAAAAGATAAGCAACTGCGTAATTCACAACTTCACTCATGTTCAAAAATAAACGGTATTTGTGAATCACAGAAAAACTGTTGCACTAAGGAAATTGAATCGCTTGAAAACTACTCTATACTTCTGCCGGAATGATCAAAAGCAATGTATTCTCCAGCAGACATATGATCAAGCGATCAGCACTACAAATTATGTTGGCACGATTATAGTTCATAATCATACAAGGCAGAGTTGTAGGGTGTTCTGCTGTTCTTTAATGCGATAATGCTCTTTTGCATTTCACTATCGAACCCACATCAAACCACATTCATGATAATAAGCGGAGCAAAGTTATAGGGCGACTCGATGCTAGTTAAGCCCTTGATGGCAATGCCGCAGGAGCTACATGCCCTACACGCCGTTATTTTTGTATTTTTAGTCTAACTAGTCGGCTACCCGTCGCTTCGCTCCGGAAGCCTCCCTTATGTAACGGAAAACAATTTTTTATTTATTAAAAAAAATACACACACACACAAACATACACAAATTACATCAAGGAAACTAAAACTAAAATTTTTTAAAAGCTTTTTTTTAATTTAATTTTTGAGGTCTATATTCTCTCAATCTACCACTGCTTTTAGAACCACCTTGTAAATCATATATCTATGATATATTTTTATTTTTTACGGAGATTAGAATGTAGGCCTAGTGGTCTAATGGCTAAGACTTCTAACTTCTGAGCAGTATTCTACCTAATAGAAATAGTGCATCTTTCTTTCTTGACTATCATTTTTTTTTATTCCTATTGATACTTTTCAGTGGTTTTCGAGTTAGAAATAGTGATGGTTTTTGAGTTACAAATAGTGATTTTTCAGTATTCTACCTAATGAAATACTGCTTCTTATTTCTTGACTCTTTTTTTTTTTTTTTATTCCAAATGATACTTTTCAGTGGTTTCTGAGTTACAATAGTGTTCAGTATTCTATCTAATAGAAATACTGCTTCTTTCTTTTTTGAGTCTCTTTCTTTATTCTAAGTGGCACTTTTCAGTGGCTTTTGTGTTCCAAATATTGATGGTTTCTGAGTTACAGATAGTGATTTTTCAGTATTCTATCTAATAGAAGTATCGCATCATTCTTTTTTGACTCTCATTTTAATTATAATTGTCACTTTTCAGTGACGTTTGAGTTACATTTATTGATGGTTTTTGAGTTGCAAATAGTGATTTTTTCGGTATTCCACCTCAAAAAAAGAGTGCTTCTCTCTTTCTTGACTCTGTTTTCTTTACCTCAACATCTGGCGTGTACACCCACATATTTTTCAATATCACATAGGATTTGGTTAAGTACGAATATTTAAAATATTGCAACGTTTCGGCAATTATCGTTCTAATTGTCAGTTTCGAATTACAAATAAACTGACTAATGTGGTCCCTAATGTACAATGTAAGATGTGGTCCCTAATGGGTAAGATGTCTGACTTCGGATCAGAAGGTTGCAGGTTCGATTCCTGTCGCGGATGTTTCATTGAAAAAATTCTTTCTATTTTTCATTCTCACAGAAAACTGCGCCGGACAGACAGACAGACAGAGAAATAAAAGATTTTAGTAATATAGATTGTCACTTTTCAGTGACGTTTGAGTTGCAAATAATGATGGTTTTTGAGTTGCAAATAATGATTTTTTCGGTATTCCACCTCAAAAAAAGAGTGCTTCTCTCTTTCTTGACTCTGTTTTCTTTACTTCAACATCTGGCGTGTACACCCACATATTTTTCAATATCACATAGGATTTGATTAAGTAAGAATATTTAAAATATTGCAACGTTTCGGCAATTATCGTTCTAATTGTCAGTTTCGAATTACAAATAAACTGACTGATGTGAAATAAATAATCTTGAGATTCAAAAAGAAGATTGAATACATTCCTTATTGATGGGGGAAAGGAAAGGAGATATAAGTCAAAAAACCATATGAAGAGAGTTGTAGTCCCTTTGGCCTAATGGATAAGGCATCTGACTTCGGATCAGAAGGTTGCAGGTTCGATTCCTGTCGCGGATGTTTCATTGTAAAAATTATTTCTATTTTCCATTCGCTCAGAAAATTGCGCCGGACAGACAGACAGACAGACAGAAAGACAGACAGAGAAATAAAAGATTTTAGTAATATAGATTCTGCCAGGATGGAAATGTTAATCGATCGGCCAGCACAGAACGTCCAAGGATTACAATGGCAGAACAAGTCCTATCTTTATCACTAACTGCCAGATGACACAGGCGGAGTATAGTATGAGACCTTTCCAAGGACCTTGAGTAGTTTAGTTTCATTCTTGGACAAAAGACCAGTGGGTGTTTGTTGTTTACCTGGAATAGTGAGTCCAGGTTCACTATTCAGAATGGTTCAGCTCCGTCTTCATCTGGAGAGAACCACCGACTTGTACAATCACTCCAACATCTTTGAACAGGATCATTAGATAATTAATGGTGTGGGATATTTGAATGGTATCGTAGTATCATAGTACGGGGCGGCATCATGTTCGGTACATGAACTCTACTCCACGACTTTGAACGAAGAATCCTAACTGGCCACCTGTACTACGATATCGCTCTTCAGCAGTATGTCTGGCTAGTTAGAGGTGAAATCTCACTTCCTATTTATGGATGGCAGAGCAAGCGCTAATAGAGCTCTCTAATGGATGACTACCTGGAAACAGAAGATTGCCGGCGCTAAGGGGGGGGGGGGGACAGCTCGAACTCCCGATTTAAATCCGAATATATATGCCCCAGATACACTGAGTGATTACTTTGTTCTATATTTTACCTACTTAGTGTAATTTGATTCAGTCACGACTGGTAGGATCCCAAATGTTCTTATCCGGAATTTTTTAGCATGAGTGCACTTCAACTTTTAGGATTTTAGTTTATATTTTACACATATTAACTTATCCTAGATATCCTGCAAAACAAAACAAAATAATTAATTATTTAAGTTTAGTTAGCCATTGCTGTTAAATAGTAGTAAATAATACTGTCCAGATTATCAATATTAAATTGGATGTTTCTGGTTACAGTAACCAATTTTTTTTTTGTAATTGAAGGACAAGCTTGATTTCTATTCACTTAAAACTAGTTTATCTGAATTTGATGGGATCGCGCCCGTTTTGAATAAACGAAATTTCGGATTACGTGGAATGTATTGAATTGAATATGTATTGCACATGTACAAAAAAATACAGGAGCATACAGTGAGCGCTAAAGCTATTACCGTAGTTAGAGGGTAGTTATTGTACTTTTGCGAAGATATAGCAGTTTTTGAACTCTTGAATTCTTTTCAATATTCCATGCACTGTTGTGTGTTTTTAAAATACGCTAAAAATCGTTTCGGATAAACCAGTTCGGATAAATGCGATTCGAATAAACGAGTTTTTAGTGTAATACGATCCTGATTCCGAGATTTTCCGTTTTAATCACAAGTTATCTTCCTTATGATTAAGAAAGAACTAAGGAAAACTGGTTACTGTTCTTTTAATAGAACTTAAAAAGAATATGTTGGTTCCTTTTTTATTTCACAAAATGAGTTTTTCACAGTAAAAGTAATCATTTTCTTAAACTACATAATTGGAAAACACTGAAAATTGTGGGAGATACGGGAAATGGGGACCATTTATAGTTAGATAAACAAAAGTTAGTAAAGGACAGTTAATCGAATGTTGTTTTGCGGTAAATTGGATTTCGATAAAAGATTAAAGAAATAACTGGAAGAGAAAATAAACTTCTAATCTTAGAATCACTATTAGATTCAGTGCTTACTGAGATATCATCATCCTTTTTATCTTATACTATTAAAACTATAGTAAAAATATAAATATTCTGAACCAATGATTGCTGTAATGAAAAGTTGTCCGTGATATTACCTTTAATATTATAGATATATGTTTACATTGTATATTTGTGAAACAACAAAGCAAATATTAACTAAGTTTTAGTTTATTACACATATTTCAACTCTAAATAAAACAAGTTATGCAAGGATCAGTCCATTTCATCAAACTTAGGGTGGTTAAGAGATAAAAATTAATAAAAAGAGATAAAGATTAATGTTGTATGATACGAAATAATTCAACTAGATATCTGGATATCTTTTGCCGTTAATTAGATAAAAATGGGGCAATAGTTTCTTCTTCTCTGAGTCCATATCTTTAATAGCTTTGAGCGGAGTATTGAAGTTTTTCAGTATTTCTGGAGAACTAAAGGATAATGTTGCCTTTTTAAAGCCACCGTCAAAAAGAAGAAAGAAGAATAAGTCTTTCTTCTCAATTCAATGGACAGCTCAATTCAGATCTGAAGCTGAGCTCTTTGATATCACAGTTGAATGCTTTAATTGTAATCATAAACAAGAAGTTTCTGAAAGAGCCTTTCCCTACAATCTCGTTCATTAAAATCTTTTTGGTTTTTTTTATTTCTTTTAAGTTGTGAAAATGACAGAAGCAAAAAGTCTCCGTTTATTTTTTAAATTGTAATGTTTGCTAACATAGGCAGCAGAAAATTTCCATTTTCTGAAAAAAAACAACCCAAATTAATCCGCGTTATTTACTTACATTACCTAAATCAATTAACTTTAATTGCATCAAAGCACAAGCAAATTAATGGATTATCTACAGATTTTAGAGAGAATTAACCTTTTTCTTCCTTCATCCTGTATTATTTCTAAAATAGTGGGCAGCTTCAATATCCATCATTAGATAGCATTGTTTCGTTTCTTTGTTACGAAAAGTTTTGTCTCCTTCTCGTGACAATTTCTCTACAATAACCGACACACAAAAAAATTTCAATAAAAGTTGGATAGACTGGGAAATTGCACGCCAAGTTTCAAGATCATCCCAGATGTTCATCCCCAGTGTCATCCCGTGGTTCAAAATTATTGATGACACATACAGACAGACATATATATTTGGCTGGTTTGATGTCTTACTGCTCTAGAAAAATAAGCTAAACAGGTTGACTTTTTTAAAATGTTTGTCTCTTTGACTGTTTATGAGCACAATTTTATGAGTTGTTGTTTTCTGACTCAGAAATTTAAGCTGTGATAATCAAAGTATTCTTTTTTCGTGCTCGTCAATGTGAAGAAACCTTGCTTCCTTGAAAACCATCTAATTATTCTCGAAAATGAGTTAATCCTCCAGTTTGACTGTTCGTCAGCTCCAATTGCCGAACTAAACGATCAATAACCACGCTGAAATTCATCTTCTTTAGGAAAAAAAGTAAAGATATTAAATTTTCTTATAACTAATTATATCGTAATCAAATCGTATTAATGTTAATGTAAACATTTCTTAACGACTAGTAAATGCTCCAAGGTTTACATTTCTTAAGCTCGAGCCATTGCATCCGGTAACTTTTCGAACATTTCACCTGTTAAAGTGGTTTTTTGACAGCTAGCCAATGGCTCAGATTTGATTTCGCACGAGTATTAGGTATGATGAGAGCAATAAATATCAACTTTTATCATTGCTTTTATCGTTTCTTCTTTCAAAATGTTAATGATTTAATTTACTATTAAACTATTATTCATTATTATTTATTAAACTATGTATTTGAAATTACAAATAGATAAGTGATATGTAGTATACTAAAATAGCGTATCGAAACAAATAGTACTCTCTGTAGTGCATAATTTAAACATTGTATTTCTTGTTAAATAATTATTTAAATAGTATAAAACAAAAAATGTTTGGATAATTTTTCTTTAGTTTTCATTTATTTTTTTACCTGACTCTTATCTGAACAGCATTCAAAGAGCATTCAACCGTACGAATTATAAGGCACTTCTTCTTATCCTCAATATTGAAATTTAAAGTTTTACCGCCAGATGTCGTGATACTTGAAATCAGATTCGACATTCCTTTCACAAATAGATTCAGCCAGCTACTACACGTATTTCTAGCAAACTTCACCGGAAATTACTTTTCGAACTTTCTATTCTACCTAAATGTAACGAAGTAAATGAGTAGCTTCATTTCCTGAATCAGAATAATTATTTTTATAATACATATGCTATTTCCCTTTAGCATTTTCCTGTAAGATTTTTATTCCCGTTATTGTAGTTTAGAAGACAGCTGTTGTTGTTAAATTTATTAGCCCTATTTGCTTAATGAATAAATTCCAGAAGATGAATTCAGGTGTTTATTTCTTGAACGGAATAATCTATTTATGAAGGTTGTACTACATAGATCTTGAATCGAAAAGGCTGTCATGGACTTGGGATTGATTGTCAAATAGTATGGAGTCTAATGGAGGTCTTCTCTGGGTCATGAAGTTAACATCGATCGATTCAATCAATATGGTTAACCAACGAAGATAAACAATGAGGTTTAAAACTCTGATTTGATGTCCTAAATCAACACTAATGAACATTAATTCATGCTTTCTTGAAGATGAACAAAAAAAAAGTTGATGTTACTATTAAAATACATTTTAAATAAAACAGGGTTACTTTACATGTTGTTAATGATTGGAAAAAAGCTATTTGAATTTACTATAAAATTTATTAAATTCAATACAAATAAAACAATATATATTGTTCTAGGCTCTATTATATTTGAATAAAATCCGTTTTTTCTAGATTAAAAAATAGATTTTTATGTCTTAAAAAAATGCATATTATTTCTTTTAGCTAATTAATTACCATGTGGTTTCATTTGAATAAAATTAGGCAATTTAAACAAGTAAAGGAAATGAATTAATGTTCAGGAAATAAGAAAATGTGAATATTTAGCACATATCAGAATTTTCAAATAAACGTTGTTTTTTTATTTTCGTCATCTTCAAGACCTTAAACACAAAACAATAAAGAAAAATAACAAAATAATTTTAAGGAAAGCAGATTTCAAGTTCTTTCAGAGGAACTTTCTTGCTTTTAAATGTAATAAGTTCTGTGAATAGCATGTCATAAGTTCAGTTCATAAGTTCAGCATTTCACACAACTCTGCCAAAATTTCTTCATGATAGTAAATTGTACTAATTTCTCGTGATGTGTAAGAGGTAAAATTTGTTGATAGTTAATGGGAAGATAGATTTCCGTTAATCATTTCATTTTATGAACAATTTCAAAACCTATTTATAAAGAAAAATATTTGATATTATAAATTTTTAATTTACCATGTTTGTTTTTTGAAAAACAAAAAAATATAGTTTGTCTAATAATTATAAAAAAAAAATACTGGAAATTGTTAATATCTACTAAGTTTTGTTGTTGTTGTTGTTGTTGTTGTTTTAGTCTAGAATAAGTGTTCACTGGAAAAGCATTTTAATAGAGATGAGTTAATGTTCATTCATTTCTTTTCTTTTTTGACCCAATTGTCTTTTATGTTTTATTCCAATAAATTAACAGAAAGCTAAAAAACCTACGTCAGTAATAAAATCTACTAGAGGTATTGCTTTGGATGTAACTATCAGGGGTAATTTCTCATTTTAAAGGTTTTCTTTTTTCTTGTTTTAACACTTACTAGAACAAACATCAACCGTATAGTATCTTTGGGAATCATTAATTTTTACTGGATACTGTAAACCTTAATTGGAAGTACATTCCACAATTATTTTTATTACTTAATTTTTTAAGGTTTGTCATAAATCAAGAAACACAGATCATTTTATTTACGTTTAAGAAGTAATGGCGGAGCATTAATTTGATTGATAGTTTTTCCTTCAGTGGAAACGCAACAAAATGTTCGGTTATTAAATAATGATTACTAAGCAAAATTATGTTCAAAGTCAAACTATCTGATGAAAAGCGCCTGTCATATCAGAACTAAGCAGTAACCGTCTCGTATTAGATTGGATCGCTTGAAAATGAGAGGATTAAATGGAGCTGACATACGTTATAGCTACAGTAATGAACTTTGAAATTTCTTTGACATTATTACCAAACAAAATCGATAACAACAGAAAAATAAAATAAAATAAAATAAAATAAAATAAAATCAGGAAGGCGGTTGGTGTAGTTGTAATTTATGTGGTAATTTACAGGTTATATGAAGAAATATTTTCTTAATTTGAAGTAACTTTTTTAAAAGGATGGTCGGCAGTAATGTGGGACCTCAAAGAATTAAACTAAAAACAAAAGAAAATACACATTAAAAATAAAATATAAAAACTTCATGTGCCAGCCTCCGCTGGCCTCAATGATTTTTTTTTTTATGCGCAATTAAATAAAGAGCCTAAAAATGTTAACACATTTTTAATCCCGAAGGCTTCACCTTCATCTTCAGGCAAGAAGACCAGCTGTCCTTAACGTCCTCACAATTACGGGCTCGATTGAATTCGTCTGAGATTATGCACTGGACTCAAAGGAAATGGCGCAATATGCTGTCCATGATGAGCTTCGATACAATCTCCAAACTGATCCTAACGACATACAATATGAAATAATTATTCGTACGGAATGGCCATCCAAATTCTGATCTCAACCATATATATTTGCTGTACTCTGGGAAGACGCGCAGCACAAACTCCAGGATTTCAGATGTGCTCTTTTATAAGATGACGATTAATTGCGCCTCCTAGACAATTTTATTGGCAGCATGAATCATAGTTGGTTATCCTCTATTTCAGCCCAAGGACATCAAGCATTCTATTAACAAAATGTGTATTGAACTTCTGCAAGCCAATTGTAGCTATTCAGGGTTTATGTTGCAAATTGCGACATTGTCAATGGAATATCTTCTATTAATCAATATTGCTAAATTTTAGGAGCATCAGTGTAATAAAGAAAATCCTTTAAAGTAGCCTGAAAAATTTGACTAGGATTCCAATACCAAATTGCATCAAACTTATTTAGTTAAGTAAATCAAGTTGAATGACTAGAATAAAATTTATCTCATTCCTAGAAAATGTTTTACCTTTACTGAAATAAGATTATAGCTTATTTCATAGGAAAAAATATTATATAGAAGTCGTAATATAGATTTTTACAGAGATTCTATTATTTGATTCATACGACATTTCTTGAACAACTTTGCCCATTAATTGTTTTTCTTTATTATAATGCCTAAGCAATGTATAAAGGTCTTTTCATTTGAAGTTTGAAGTATTTGAATGTTTTGATTTAATGATTACAATTCTACTAAGATTTTGAAGTTTTAACAACAACCAATAAGTTTATTATAAATTAAAAAGTTTTCAGATGTGCATTTTTCTACCTTTTCTCTTTAATAGTGACCAGGAGGTTTGTTTACAGTAAAACTGTGATGATTCCATTTCTGTGTTAAGATCGAAGTCAATCAGATCTTTACGAGTCTTGTGTAAGCAAAGCAAAACGCTTTAGACGAGACCAGCTGTCAGGAACTACAGAAATCACCTCCTGGCGGCAATGAGGCGGAACTGCGGGTTTCCTGAGATTTTTGAAGCGAGCGAGTCCTAACAGTTGATGCATTATGTAAGCACCATGAAATGCCACAATTGGTAACAGAATTGAACGAAATTATCATAGTAAGTCAATGAGGAGGAAATCAATAAGTATTATTGCTTTCAGCGAATTCTAGGCATCGGTAGATTAAAAAAATAATCCTTCAAGATATTTCAAAAAATAAAAAAAAAGGTTTCAAAATACTATCAAAGGTAACATAATATCTTTTATATATAAAGACCAAAAAAAAATAAATAAGCCAAATTTACAGCAATGAAGTGAAAAATTTACGAATTTTTTTTTTTAATTTTCAGAATTCAAAATTTAGTGTTATTCGTATGTTGTATACTTTTACACAGTTTTTAGATAATCTCATTTAATGTCTGATTAAAAATTTAATTTGTGAGAAATAGTTATTGACTTTATTTATCTTATTTTTTTTTAAAATTGAGATACTATTTAATACAAAACTACTTTATAAATTCCAAGCAATTAAGCAATCAAGCAATTAAGTAATGCATTTTTTTATTATAGTTGTACAATATATTGTTTTTAGTACATACAATCATAATTTAGATAATTCTATAACGACTGATAGACACACTGATTTATTAACCAAAAGCATCTAATTAAATGGTTAATTAGATTAGGTTACCAGGACTAATTTGGACTAGTAGTAGTTGTCTAAATATAACATTAACTTAATATAAAACTTAAGGTATAACTTACAATGAAATCATGAATGACATAGTATTCAAAAGCATGCAAAGTCATTTTAAAAGTGTTCATGTTTTAATGAATCTTTTTCACTTGAAAAATAACTCTAATGTTTTCCCAAAATTTGTTATTAAATTAATGTTTGTGTTCGTCGTAAAGCAACTATATGAGAATGTCATTTCTAAAAATAGGGTCTCATTTGTGAATTTATAATACTTATATAAATCTGGCGAAGGAAGAGATGTTTCCTTGATTGTTTCTCTTCCAGACGTTCCCAAGGTTCACACTGCCCTCTGTCAAATAGAGATTGAATACTGCTTTCGATTGAAATCCTAACAATCATCATTCTGTCTTGTTAATTCTATGTTATCTGAATGGTTTATGTGTCAAGGAACTGTATATTTCCCTCATTGAATGTATATGACATTTTGACTTTATCCATTAACATTTAAATGTTACGTAAAAGTTTTTTGCGTCATCTTTACTGAAAAGATGAGAATTCCAAAGAATAAAGACCAAAGGACTTAAGGACCAAAGGATAAAGAAAGACATTTGTTGAATTATTTAATCTATTTAATTCTTTAAATTTGTAAAAAAAAATAATAATCTTTTAATTTTCTATTTCGTTGTAATATCCTGGAAAACTTCCGCAAATCTACAAATTGCCAAATCAGGAGTTTCAAGAATTTAATAGTTAATTCGGAATGTATAAATTAATAACTGTTTGTCTATAGTGTTTTAATTGAAAAATTTCAATACAATAATAGAACTCAATTGGATAAATATTCAATCGATTGAGCAGTGAATTTCCGATTCGTTCATTGAAACCTATTGAAGTCCTTGTTAATACAATAGTGATACTGTAATCACTGAATAATATAAATATATAATGAAACTAGAGCCTGTGAACTTTACGTTATTTAAGAATAAAGTCTCAGAAAACCTTGGATATTGAATATTGCAAATTTGGAATGCCAATACAATTATTAGGTAAGGTATTTTTAAATTCTTAAAAAATAAGTAACAAAACCACTTCATAAACTTCTCAATTATCTCTTTAAAATTGTTTTCAAATCGTAAATCTTTATCATATAAATTTCAACTATTGCATTTTTTACTTGATTGTAATGTTTTGAGGAGAGATGTTTTTGATGATGTAAAGTTCTTTTAAAAATGATGTAAATTCTCTAAATGTAACCAATGAAGTACATAAAGAATGATACAAAATTTAGTAATAAAGATACGTTAACACATTGGATTAATTGTTAATTGTAGGATCAGCTAAATAGAGATTTTTAAAGTAAATGAAGAATCTCTAGCAATTGGTGGTTCCTCCACTTTAATCTCTGTAAATTATTCATATCTGAGTTAGGTAAACTTTAACCTTAAATTTGTCTGTTAATATTACCATTGGTTGATTGAGTTGTATGTATGCGGTTTGACATGAATGCGGATCTACGCCAATTGGTGTTTTAGACAATAGTCACAATTCAAAGAGCTTCAAATCAAAAGTCGGAAATGAAGCATCAAAGATGAAATTTAATGTAATTTGCAGACATGCTGAAAGCTTAAAGTTCTTGTCATCTAAATGATAGAAAGTTGAGATTGTCAACGAATTCTCATTATTCTTTTGAACTGCATAATTAATTTTTCATGTAGTAAGTAAATCAGTTTCTAACGGTTATAAAGTTAGAGGTTTCTCTGTTTTGCATAATCTAGGAAACAGAATAGCAAGAAATTTCGGAATTGAATCCATCCTAAGTACAAAAAAATATTGTGCATATTAAATCATGGATGTAATAAAAATATTTACCATAAAAGCTGAGATATGGGGTAAGATTTGTATTAAAGTTTTGACAACCTAAATCGTAGATTAATCTAATAAGTTAATTAAGCTAATTGATGATTAATTTAACTTCATTGTTAACATATCTATTATCTTGCTAAGTCTTGTTTGCTACAATATTTGTTTGATGAAGATATTAACTCCTGTCTGAATAATGAAGTAATTTCTTCCGTTGATATTTTTTTTTTATCTCTTTCATGATAGAATTAAAAATTCCGAAGTTAAAGCTAAGGGACTAGAATTGTTTTTCCAAAATAAAACATTAAAAGATTTATTTATCTAAGCAAAATATAAAAACAAAAAAACAACAGCAACAACAATTTAAGGTAAGTCAGAGTTATTTTTCAACCTACACATAGAATGATATTCTGTTCACAGAATGACTGTCTCGTGAGTCTCCTTTCGATTTTCCTTTCATAGCTTGATGGAAAACTCCAGTAAATATTGGAGTAAACAGACATCGAAGGAAGATTGATAGAAATAGTGGAAATGAAAAAAGAAATAGGAAAGGAAAGTCATAAGAGTTAATAAAGCACGCAAACTGTTCTACAACATTTGAAAACACCACAAGGTAATAAAGGTCTCTTTAGGAATTTGTTCTTTAAAAGGTGTTGACTAAATAGAATTCACGCAATATCCAGCAAATTCATGCCCACACTGCATATCTGATTTTCTGGTTTTATGAATTCATGTCTACACTTCTTTCTTTATGTAAAAGAATAGCTGAACTCTGAGATCACTTAAACTACTTAAAAACGATTCCTTACACGAAAATGTAAAGAAGGGGGTGAGCTCTTACGCACGTTTACGCTTTACAGATGTGAACCATATGTTATTGAAACCCTTGCGACTGGTAGATATGGGTAAAATACGAATTCAGTCTAAGTTCTTATCACAAAGAAAGTAGCCGGAAATGAAACATGTTCAGGATCATTATAATTTCGTTTCTCTGAAACCAGTTTTTTTTTTGCCTTGTTTTTAATTACGAAGAACTTTTTTGGCTTCGTTATGAAATTCCTCTGAAACGGTGGTTAATGCTTTCGATACAATTATTGACTTGTGATGACCAATTGTGAGACATTATTCATTCAACCGTTAGGCAAGATATAAAGGCAAAACAGATTTCCATTGTCAAAGACTACGTAACGGAGAAGAGACACTACTTTTGCTGTTCTCACATTGTATCTTATTCTGTCGTTCTGTTGTTGTATAGTGATTCCAAAGAAATGGGTTAAACTCCTCTTATAGCACCATTAACATAGACTGAAACAATTGATAATTTCGAAAACTAACTATTCAAAAAGTAAATAAATAGAAGCTTGAGGTTTAAACGATAATTAACATCTTTATTGTGCCTAATTGCACTACATTGATTCACTAAATTATATTTTATTTCGTTTGATATTAACGCTGTTCATAGTAAAGTTTGCAAGGATATTTTTGAAATAGAAAATTCTCAATATTTCGACATCAAAAATAGAACAGAATACTAAACTTCATTCAACATATCGATGTCTAACTACACTCATGCTTGTGAAAATTGCAACACCTTGAAGCAACCATCAGAATGGAAGGAAATTTATTACACACGTTACTAATAGTAATACAAACAAACGATTAAAGTTTCAGAGCAATGCAACAATAGTACTTGCAAAACATTAAAAAAAAAGTAATTTTACCAGTATAATAGGTTTCAAACTTGCATTTTTTGTGCCCAGTAATTTTACTTATGTACATTTTATATAAAATGAGAGAAAGAAAGTGAGAGAGAGAAAGAGAGAAAACAATTCGCCGAATAGGACTCTATTATTACCAGTGAAATGATCAGTCTACTGTAAAATCAAATTTGATTGTCTATAACTTCTTCAGCAACTATCATTTGACCACAGACCAGAAATCACGAAATCCTGCTGAAATAAACTTTATTTCAAAACTGCTGACCATCGTTGTATTGTGTAAAAATCTTGTAGACTTAGAGATCTTTCTCATTTTTGATAACTGTTTGCGAAGATAGGCAAAATAAATCTTTAATTAAAAAATTGGCAAAGTGATTAGATACAAATCTTAAATCCAATTACAATTAAAAATTCAAATAAAAAATTGTAATTAAAAATTCAAATAAAAAATTGTAATTAAA
>JAFIDM010012231.1:151580784-151623150 GCA_023159025.1 Thereuonema tuberculata
TAAAAATTCAAATAAAAAATTGTAATTAAAAATTCAAATAAAAAATTATAATTAAAAATTCAAATAAAAAATTGTAATTAAAAATTCAAATAAATGAATGTCACACAAAAAATAAATGCATTTTAATAAACTATTGCTGTATTATAATTTTTTCTCGTGGTATCTGAATTTCTTGTCTTTTAATAAACTTTTTTCTTTCACGGTCATTACAGAGATTCTTTCTTTAACGAAAGTAATATCTGATTCGTCAGATATTTTTTTTTATTTAATTATCTGCTTTGAAATGTAGATAGTTTTATTTTCATTTGTAGCTAAAGGGTTCTAAAACTAAAGATAGCTTTGAAATAAATAACAATCTACAGCATCTAAGTTTAGAAGAAAAAAAAATCGATAGGACCGCACACGCCTATCTTTGAAAAAGAAAAGAGATGAAAAATTAGCAGGAAAAAATTACCAATTGAAAAAGAAGAAACAAAACAGGATAAAAGAAAAGCAGTGCTTTGAAATACGAGAAGTTAATAAAGAAGCTAAAACAGTCGATGGGAAAAAAGGCTGTCACTCACAAAGAGAGACCTAAGCAAGTTGCGTCCAAAATTAACTGAATTCAATTTAGAATCAGTTAACAAGAAGTCTAAATGAGTTCTATATTGAAATAACTTGTAAGTGACTTAAAATGCGAATTTTCTATTTTAATTTCGAAAAGAACTTGTTAAAATATTATTTAGGCAAATCAAACATAAGCAACAAAACGTTTTTCTTAAAATTAAAAATATTGAACATATACACACATTATAAAGTCACATTTTAATTTTACAAATTATTTATTTTAATAGATATACATTCTTAGAAAATAAGAAAGCATGCATTTAGAAATAATAGAAGTAACAGATGCAGAGAAGTTTCGCATTCAAAAAAACTGAAATAAAATCAATTAATTTTAAATAATTTAATGAAGGCATTCCATCACCATTTACAAAAAGTAAGTAATAAAACTAAATTTATAAAATGCTACTTTTTATTCAATGATGAAGCTAATATTATTAAATCACTTCTTAATGCTTTTTGTTTGTTATTTAAATAAAGAAATAGAAATCATACCCGAAATTCGAAAATGATCTGAGGAAACTGCTTTAAAAAGTTTCTGTTAAGAATACAAACAAAGTGATTGGACGCATTCATTCTAACTTATGAAAATCTGTAAATTTGTTTGTTTGTATGTCATTCAATCACGTCTCAACGGCGCAACGAAGCGGAATGAATTTTTGCATGCACGTAGTCTAGGACACGGAGTAATACGTAGGATACTTTTCATCCTAGTCGATCAAGTAGTTCCCGAGGAATGAATAAAAACTTCCCAAAATTGTCCATAGATGGCGCAAGCTCAGTTTTCAATGAGTGCATTTAAAACATTCCCAAAACTCGCGATAAATGGCGCTAGCGCCGTTTTAAATCGCGCTACAGATCTGAATAAATATATGATACGGTTAATTAACACATTGGATTTCAATATTGTATAGTGCATGTGTAGTTTAAAATTTAAACTTTGATTTAGTTTCAGTTCTAAGTTTGTTTGGTTTTTTTTTTTTACTTTATTTGATGTAATTTCGTTTTTCGACAAACTAATACAAAGCTGCCGGAGCGAAGCGACGGTATCGGCTAGTTTCATCTTTTAAATTGTTCTTTTTAATGTAGTATTTATCAATAGATATTCTTTGAAATCTCATTCCATAGTTGTAATTGTTTTTATATTATTATTATACTATTAACTGCAAAACAAAATCTTGTAAAACAAATTCAATTCTGTATCGGTTCGTAAAACTTTGAAAAATTTATATTTGATGGTTAAAAACTTACCATCAAATTATAATTAAATTTTATTATTTTATCATCACGGTAAACACACCATTAAAGTACGATAACTATTGGTAAAACCAAATTAGAAATGTTAGAAAATAAAACAAATTCTTTCTGTTTTTTACATATGAATTTATTCTTTTATCACATGAATTGATCTTAAAAACAATCTTTTTATTACCATATATTTGCGCAAATTCTTAGTATTCTTGCGCAAAGTTTACTAAGTCAACAAAAATTAATAACTGTATTAAGATTTCACTAATTTTTTTTTTTTTTTAGGGTAGCTTCCTTGTAAGATTAACAAAGGTTTAGAATGGATCCAAATTTATTTTAATAAAATAAGATCCTGAAAACTAACTGAGACCTGCTGAATCGAACCAAATGTAATATTTCCGCTTAAATGGATACTTAAAGACTTGAAAACCAGAGTTAATGAGATGTGGAGGATATGAAGTTAACCTGGTTCCTTCACAATGGCTCCTTATCTCCACTTCGCCAGCTGTTATCAACGGCAAAATTAAGGGAATTTAATGTGTTTTAATTCTGACAAAGAATTAGTGGAACAAAGGAGTAATGACTTCGTTATTGGAAAAGTGTATCAGGAAACGAAACTTACACAACATTAAAATAAGTAGGTGGTTAGAATTTAATAAGAAATATTTAATCCAGAAATATTTAAGATAAAGCTTCTTAAGAGAATTAATTTCATTCAAAGACATTGTCTTTTACCTCACAAAAAAGTCTTAACAAATTTTAAAAAATAGCTGCTGTTCAATCGGAAATTTTAAGAAAAAATTATTCAAAGATATTAATAAGCTAGTTATGAAGTTGCTGTAATTAATGATCCATTCTTCCTCATAAACAAACTTTTATTCAATGACAAAGTAAAAAACGTAAGATTATATACACTGGTGGAAAATTAAAAATGAACATCTCTAAGGAAGTGAACGGGAAGCACTGTATTTGTATGTGTCACATGTAAAGGACAGGCAATAAATGCAATGATCAAAGTGCTGAGGAAGAATTAGTAAGCGAGTACTGGCCATGGACAATCCAAGCTCTTATCAGCAGTTGCTGGCCTGCTGGCAAGAGTGGTCGGCTGTTTCCAGCACCGTACTGTACGCCAAAGTGATGGTGAACGTTGTAGACATGTCAGGATGGCTTAGGCGAGCATAGTTTGTGCAGTTAAGGGAATTTGAGCGAGGTCGTATTGTGGGTCTGTGGGAGGCCGGATAGTCGTTCCGGAGAATCGTTCAACACGTTGGACTTGAAGCGTCCGCTATGCATCAGCGTTGGCGCCAGTGGTCAGATGAAGGTGTAGATGCTTGTCAGTCTGGTTCCGGACGGCAGCGGCACACTGATGCAAGCAAGAATTGCCTTATCACACGACTGGCTATCGCGGATCGCACGGCGACCACAGCACAGATTAGAATCATTGTCGCACCCGGGGTATTTATCTGCAACCTTTGCTGGAAGCTGGGCTGCGACCATGGTTGCCACTCACCAGACTTCCCTTCACGCCTATGGGTGCAAGCCGCATCCAGGGGCATTTAGAAAGAAGCACAAGGGAGGGATGAATGGCAAAGCGTTGTGTTTAGTATTTTGTCTCGGCACTAGTGAAGGTCGTTTGCGCGTGTGGCATCGATGAGGTGAGCAATACCTGCCACTATGTATACGTCAGGGACACACAGAACCAATGCCTAGCGCTCATGCACCCAACGAGCTCTGCAAGGCATTTGTCAACTTCCCTGGCCAGCATGATCACCAGACCTGTCCCCCGTTGAGCATGTTTTGGCTCGATTGGACGGCGTCTGGCCCGCTCTGCATCACCAGCGACAAAGCTTCACAATTGGGCCACCAGGTGGAATGTGGGTGGACCTCCACTCTCTAGGATGACATTCGACACCTCTACGATCGTGTCTACGCGAGAGTGCAGGCCTGTATTGCTGCTGGGGAAGGCTACACAGTGTATTAACATGGTCTTTTGACACACACTGCAGGCTCTGTACCTAGGCGTATTAATCCGTGCGCATAATGATGCTCAATGAACGACCTATACAGTACAAAGTGTGAATAAAATTTCTTTCTTCTGGGACCATGGCTTCAAGGTGCTCATTTTTCATTTTCCACGAGTATATTTTCTTAGCAGCTGTTTCGTATCAATAGATATCTGGCTGAAATTTCTCCAAGTAGTCTGCAGCTAAGAAAGCGCAAAGATTCTCAATCGAATAGTTTGATGATGATAATAATTAAATAGATAATTGCGTTTCGTCACCGTATTTTTTTTTAAAGAATTTTTGGGAAACAATCTGAAACTTAAATTGATATTTTTCAATTAAGACAAATTAATAAATTATTATTTAATTCAAGTGAGCAAAATTTTTTTTACTTATGGGAAAACATATGTTTTCCATTAGAAACAATCTTTTTATTATAAGTTTTATTGTACATTCATTTAAAGTTTTAATGAAAGAAAGTCGTATATCGAAATTGAAATGAGATGGAAATCTACGAAAATGTTAAGATTTGATGAAAATTCATTAATATGAATTATTCTATTTATTGTTTTCGTTAATTTTGAATTTTGAATGGTACAGTATGGCCTAAAACAAACGACACTGGACAATTTGACCACATGAAAGATGGCACTGCGAGATGAACACGTAGGCGATTGTTGTATTAGGAATAGCAATGATCATACATGTGAGATTAATCAGTATTGCTGTGAAAATGGTATTAATTATCGATGAGAAAATGTTTATTGTGGAGCACTATTTTCGATCATACGGATCAGGCCGTGGCAATGGACCTAGCCTGCTATACGTTGCTCCGGAATTTCGGGAGCGTTTTAACCGTCCAGCACCCACGAACAAGGTTGTGCTATCCGTCGTCGATAAATCCCGTCGAACCGGAAGTGTACTCTCATAGCGGAAAGGTTGCACCGACCGTCCCGTAACAGCAACAACGAATGAAAATCAGTCTTAGAGGACTCTAACAACCTCTCTTCCGGGACATGGTTGACAACCTACGTAATCGCTACGAGTACTGCTTAGAACGCCAAGGAGATCACTTTGAACATGTATTTGTCAACAAAAACAGTTAATTATTCTTTCGGTTGCAGGATTTCCTGTTCAAAACGGTTGTGTCGTTTGTTTTGGACCATACTGTATTTACCTTCATTATGCTAAGTTCATTGTGTTTAACAGCAATTGGTACAAGTAGACATTGAATCCTTTTGAATTCCACAGGAGGAATTTCTCTTTCTTTTTATTTATTTTTCCAGCTTCCTTCTTCAGCATAAATACTTTTAAGAAAAACAATTGAAAACTTCTGTTTTCTGAGCTTATCTATAAATTTTCAAGCTGAATTAATATAAACCTTGAAGCCTTACTGTTCGCTCGTTATTACTCTACATAGTTCATTAAATAATAATTACGCATGGATTTTATTATCGATTAAAGCATTAAATAATTAAAAAATAATCTAGAATTTTAAAAAAATTAGCTAAACATGTGATCTGCTTCTATCCAATCAAATTTCTTAATGTCCTACTAATGTAATTGATATTTTTTTTTTTATTTTATAAAACTTCGACTGAATATTACAAACAAAATAAAAAAAAAATGTAGGAAAAAAAAATATTGGAAAAAAAAATAAGGTTTGTGTTCATAGATTGTTCTGGAATAATTAATAAAAGTTACACTGAACTTATCTAATATTAAATAACCAATAATCCGATTGTTGAACAACAAATAAATAGCACAAGTTGATTCAAATTAAAGTAGAGTAGGAATCTATGTAGAGCACTCTGGAGAGACAACCAATGGGCGAAACAACGTCAGACTTGCATTGTATACATTCCAATCATGGGGAAAAAATTTCTGCAATAAAAAAAAAGTAGTAATTCAAAAAATAACCCACAGGGTGAGGAGCACCAATTGTTGAAATTTGCATAGCGTGTACGTCATATGGCATCAAATCAGATATAAAATGATGTGTGAGACTGAGACATTCTTCGACGAGCGCGATGGTGCTCCATGTCGAGGGAACGCGCCTTACTGTTAAAGTTATTCTAGCAGAATGGTGAAAACGTTGCTGTAGTGCTTCGCGAGTACATACGCCGCAAATCATCGCGAAAAGGTCCATACATGATTCATCGATTTGAGGAGATAGGTAGCTTCACTCTGAGCAGGAAGAGGATGAAAACCTCAAATCGTTATCCTCAGAGGATATCTCAAGTGGCCGAAGACGTTGCAACAGCAATCATTGAGCAATCACATGAGAATGTTGCAGGCAAGTTATGTATCACAGCTCGTGCCATAGCAAGGCAGTTAGATGAAGTGTGCACAACAGTAAGGAGACATTTGCATAAAACATTGCATAACTATCTCTAAAAGCTAAACCACCTCGAGAGTTGCAACCTGGCCACGGCGACATCCGAGAAACATTTGTTTTGACATTCCGTCACATATGCAGGTGGACGAGGATTGGCCCTGGAACATCCGTTAAGTGATGAAGCTCATTTCCATGTTTGTGGAACAGTGAACACGGAAAACTTTCGTATCTGGGTAACAGAGAAATCTCTTTAGCTTTAACAGATTCTCTTATATTCACCGAAGATAACAGTATGGATAGGGTTTACAGGAAATCCATCCAACCGCATCTGTGACCACGACTCTGTAATCGCAACTCGTTACCGGAGCGTTTCGTCATCTCGAACCTCCAGCTAAGAGGATGCTCCAACATTTATGCAAGATGGAGCATCTCTCCACACAGGACGTCATGTTCAACAGTTGCTGCGACAACATTTCACAGAGGCAGTCGAGCATTCCAAACAAGATGGCCACTACGTTCACCACACCTTAACCCTTGTGATTTTTGGCTTTGCGGGTTACCTTAAAATCATTAATCGTGGCAACGTTTTTCACCTGGCAGATTTGAAGGACGAAATCGTATTGCACACGCAAAACATCTTGGCACTACAGAACGGCCAACACACTAAAATTTGCCTACGACTTATCCTTGACCTCTCCCTGTATG
The DNA here is from genome assembly GCA_023159025.1 of Thereuonema tuberculata. NCBI lineage: Eukaryota > Metazoa > Arthropoda > Chilopoda > Scutigeromorpha > Scutigeridae > Thereuonema > Thereuonema tuberculata. The sequence continues at coordinate 151,587,682 of JAFIDM010012231.1, forward strand.
CTCAATCAGCTATCGGTGCTATTACCACTTTACATAATGTATGGAATGAATGAATAAAAATTATCAATTACACTAATTGCCATTGTTTATGGTACCTTTTCCGTTCACACACCCATCGAGTTCATACTATTGTAATCGGTACTCTCATGCAACACCATGTAACACGTATCGGTCCTTTTTTGAACTAGTTTGTTTGTTTTATTGCAGAAAAATTTTACAGACAAACTCTGACGCTGTTTCGCCCACTGGTTCTCTCTCCATTGTGTTCTGCATAAGGATACTTTAATTTGAATCATCCTGTGTATTTACTACTTAGGCTGAAGAGAATTACAGCATTTTATCCTTCTATTAAGAACAGATTTCAAAAGTTATTACAAATATTTAAAATATGTTAAAGTCAAAAAGTCCTAGCTTATAGGTCCAAGGGGGTTGGGGATGGACGAAAGAGGTATAGGTTCCCCACTTAACATTCAACCATCGGGACGAATTAGAGATCAAAAAGCAAGGCTGGCGTTCGCTTGCTGTTAACCCGAAAAGATCTTTTCCCTATTTGGCCGAGATTTAGATGATCCGGGAGACGTAATACGAGAAAAATTTTGATCTAAGCCGGAGATTAAAAGCAACTAGCCAAACATTTTAGACAAATATTTGTATAAAGCCTTAGTAAGTAACGGACTCAAGATAGGTTTAGAATAAGAAATACGTAATTATCTTATATGTCTGTGAGCAATACGATTAAAAACCACAGCCCTATGAATTTAGTGAAATAAAATCTTATAACAGAAAATGAATGAAAGATTACTAATGACTAAGCATTCTGGATCCAAATTTAAGGATCGACAGTAGTTGTATAATTTCATTAAAGTGCCAGAGTAAGGTTTAATCAGAAACTACATATTTTCGAAGCCTGAAAATTGATAGATTAAATGAAATAGCTTCATACAGAATTTGATAAGCTTTTCAACTCTGACTCAGAAGAATAGGATCAAAAAAACAGCATTACATGTTTGCTGTTAAAAACCATTTGTCATCTATTTATCTAAGAAACGTCAACTGGAAAATTTACATTTTTACTCCTTGCATTCAAAAATTGGCACCTCAACTTTAATTTTGTTGTTTAGTGTAAATTATTAATTTCTATTAGGTCACTAGTTCTAAGTTCAGTATTGTTTTTATTTTTTAGAAAGAAGTTGTATATCATTGTTATAGTTGATCGTATATAGTTCAAAGAAATCTGAGATGGACTGGATGCTCTGGTGCTATTTGTTTAACATGATGAAATAAAATTTATAGCAGAAAACGAATGAAATGAATGACTAAGCATTCTGGATCCAAATTTAAGGAACGACAATATATTGTACAGTTTCCTTAAAGTGCCAGAGTAAGATTTATTCAGAAACTACATATCTTCGAAGTCTGAATACTCACTTTATTATTCTCTATTGTTAACTGAATACTAAAAATAGTTTTACAGTTAAGTATTTTCATCTAGATTTATTAATACAATATTTTCGTAATAAAACTGAATTAATTATGATTAACTTCAAGAGCTTTAAAATTGGAATTGTATGAGTTCACTTTAAACTCAGCTCTTGAAAGATTTCTGACAAAAGTTTGTGGTTTATTAAATCTCAGCACGTTCACATTGGAGACTGGTAATGAATCACTGAGCTGTCAGACGTTCTTACAATAATTCATGACAGCTGTTTCAGTGTTACGGCAATTTAGTGAATTTATACATTTCAGGAAGAGAAAGCAACATAATCTGAAAACAATTAGAGAACATTCAAAACTTACGCGATACAAAATATCTAACTGAAATAATAAATCACAGTCTGCAGAAAGCACACCTTTTACTATCGATGCTATTAACAGTAATATTCTTGAAATTATCTTAGAAACAAGTGAAAAGCATTAAAATTAAAATATAAAGCCTCAACGTTCGAAACTGCATTCAGTAACTTGGAAACAGAGAAAGTAGATTTGGAAACGTCAAAGTTCTAACAATTTAGCGAAATTGCCAATTTTAGGTAATTTGCTGCATACTTCAGCAATGGCCTTCATCTGTCAGATCACATGTACGCGTTATTGCGTACGTTATACTTATATTATTATGCATATTTAGTTGTAAATATATTTATTTATTTATTTGTCTATTAATTATTAATGTATTAGAATTGTTATCCCTAATTAAAAGACTTGAATTGTTTAAAATTTACTTACTTTGAATTATCGTATTTAGTGGAGGACTAAATCAGTTAACGTTAAAAAATAAATCAAGTAGCAAAAACAGTAGCACGGATTACGTTTAAGTAAATTATGGTAATAAATCGATTACTCTGTTTGGAGAGCTAAATTATAGTTTGATAGGGAGTATAACAGAAATTTACATTGCAATCGCATTTAATTGTTTTACAAATTTGTTGTGTAGAATGAAATTTCTACAATTTTATTACAGAATTATATTTTTTTTTGTTTATTTTAAGTACTTATTTATTTGAATTCTTTTTTATTATTTTATACTGAAGTGGTTGAGATTTGAGGCCTCTAGAATAGGAAAGGCGCGCCAAAAGTTAGTTTCGAGAAAAACGCGTTCAAACTTTGGCTGTGGTGAGTAAGTTAAACATCAAGGCATTTTCAATGGAAATTTTGTTCTTTCACGAGACCTATGAACCAATTAAAGTCACACGAATGAAAGCGGAAAGTTCATGTTATATGCTACGATAAAAAATGAAAAACAAGGAATTGTTGGCTATACGCCTGTCATATTCTAATGGCCTTATTTGTTAATTCTTTCTCAAATACTGCAAATATCCTCAAGACTTAAATTTATAATTAGCAAATTCAAAATTGCACTTTACTTGGCATAAATACTCTAACGGTGGCACTAGATAAACTCAGGAAAGAAACAGTAAAAGCACAGTTTAACGGTTCAGACTTTTACAACAATAGAAAAATGTGGTCAGATTTTCATTTATTAGTGATATTTCTTAGGTCAACAATCTCTATCAAGTTTTCTATGCTATATCAATAAAAGTAAAAACTCATTAAAATGTTGGTCTTTATTGACATGTTTCTTTTTTACGGAATAAATCGTGCGGTATATATATAAAAAAAAAACGATTTTTCGTATTTTGTTCAATACTTCTCAATAGTGGCATAGGAATTCGTTCAATAATGACGAGTTTCATTAACGTCGATCATAACAGCGATGTAATGGACTTTGGTATGTGAGAATGGCAAACTGGAAACCTTCACTTACTGCAGAAAACCCTCTCTGGTGACGCTGCTGTCAATTGTATAAATGCTAGATGGCTTAAGCGACTGTCGGAGAAAATAGACATGATTACCGCAAGTTCATATCAATTTTGCAATTGTTGAGAGAATAAAGAATATCCTAACTGTAGACATGTGTTAACTAAAGAACTTTCAACTAAAATTAAACATTTGCAAAGCCGAATACTGAGGTCTAGCCGAAAATATCTACCAAATAGATTAAATATTTTAAACAGAAGCAATGCAACATTCTTAATTTTTCTCATAGAGGAAGAGATTAGCTTTGTAAGTCAAGTCATGGCAAGAATGAAGGATTTTACATCACCAATACAAAAGAAAATCAATGAGTGGTAACCTTCAGGTCAACCTCTGAAATTCAAAGACTAAGTAAAGGGGGAGAGTAAAGAATAGGTAAGATAGAAAGTCAAAAGAAATCAATATATGACTAAATTTACATGAAAATTCAACTTTAACCGCTGACTACCAATGAATTTATTAAATTCGGGTAGTTCACATTTCAGTTCTGATGGCCCCTGACTGAGATTTTAGTAAACTGAAAAATAACTATACAAGGAACAAGATTCGAAGCAGATGAATGACATATGGCTGCATTAAAGAAATTGATGAACAGAAAAGGTCCCAATGTCTATCTGCTGTAGCAGGAGGCACTTTTCCAAGGTTGGCAAAAGCAGTTGAGATTGATTTGAATTTTATGGAAACATAGGATGTTGTAATTGAAAATTATATACTATGAAAAAAGAAAAATCTTGAGATGAATTAATGAATTTTTTTTTCAAAGTGAGGATTTATTTTCATTTTCCTTTTTAAATAAGCTTGTGGATTGTGGTTTCTATACTATTCCATAAATTTTGAAAGTATTTATGATAAGTAGTTACCGGGTTTCACTGTCTTAATTGACTAACTGAATCAGTACTGATCACATTCCTAGGAGTCATCATGAGCACACAGAATTGTAAATTCTGATTTTGAGTTACGCTCTGAGCTAAAAAGGAGTATGAAATCTATAATTTAAATCATCAAAAAATCATCAAGGCAGTTTCAGTTTTTTCGATTATATTTTTTATATATTTTTATTTTTTCCTGTTTTTATAAAAACAGGAGGTCCCATTCATTTTGCCGTAATTTCGAATACCCCATCGAACTAATAGCCGATATGTTCGGGTGAGAGACCCGTAAAAGAGCGATGCCCCAGGAAGAGCACCTTTGGACATTTGCATTAAGTATTTCTTGTTTTCAGTTCAAAATGAGAATAACCATCTGCTGCTTATGATTTCACTGTTTGCTGATAATTCTTTAGGATTTGTTTTTTCCCAGTAACTGAAAATAATATCTTCGAAATCACTTCTAAAGGATGGCATGTAAAAATAAGAATGTGAAAAACAATATTAGTTAAAAAAAAACGAAAAAACTGTAATACTTTAAATTCATGTTTAATATTACCAGTGTTCCTTCTGTCTTATAGACTAGACTCCACCTACTCTCAAGTGACCCTGAAAGGTCAAAGAAACATCAGAGCGTATCCTTGGAGTGCATCTTTGAGCCAACAGTGACTCGAAGAAGATACATCAACATCTTCCTAATATTAGACTTGTTACTATTAAGTTTTTCATTTAAAATTGGATGAAAATGAATGACTTGAAAGATGTTTCCAAGATTTGTTTTGGGAATTCCAATAACTTAACTTTTTTAAATAACCGGATGTAGTTTACAAAACCTTTAACGTACACTTGAAGGATGAGATCTTCTTGTAGTTGGCCTAAGTAGGATTGAAGACAAAAAGAACACAGCCTTAAACTTTTAATGCATAGTCTGGTGATTTTGATTGTTTCTCTTCTTTTCAGAGAAAAAAGAATAAACTGAAGTATAAGTTTTTTAATCTTATACTTATAAGTATGTACTTATTATATAAGTTTTGCACAGTTTCATTTTCTTTCATCTTTAAAACCCTTTTTGTCTCTGTATTCTATTATCTTCTCTTATCTGAAACCTAGACTACTAAAAGGTTTTCAGGCGCTTTTTATTTATTTAAATGCGCATCGCAAATTCATTGATGCCGGTAGAGGCTAGCATAAGAATTTTCTTTTTCTTTATTTTTAATGTGTTTTTATGTTCTTGGTTTAGAATTGTGGGGTTCCATTTGTCTTCCATTGCTACGCCAATTCACCTCCGTTATGAGACCTGCTTCTTTATTCTGACTACTAAATCAACTGATGATCGTCAGGTTAGCGCGAAGCAGGCTGTCTTTGAGATGTCACTTATGAACGTTAGTCTCAAATTTTAATGTGGAAAAGGCTAAAGTTCTGCTTCTTAACAGGACTTTTTTATTTACTTTCTTGTCTCATAAATATTTGAAAAGTCAAATTTGAAAAGCTTATAATCATGAAACAGATACTTTAAATAAAATATACATTTTAATTGCATGATGTAAAAATTGCCTTCGTCTTTTTCTAGCTGTAAAGTTTTCTTCTTTATTTTTCAACGAAAATTCATCTGCTCCAGTAACTTTTAAGGAATTCAGAATGGACTAATATTTAGTGACTTGTCGCTTCTTGAAGCACTTAAAATCAAAAGCATTAAGATCAGGACAAAAATAGAACGAAATATTTCTTCTTCTCTTCTGTTCTGATTTAACCATTTGCCTTCGAGTGGAAATCAATAGGAAACTTAGTTGGATTCAGCTTTAAAGAGGCTTAAGGGTAAAACGATAAAAGAAACTTAGAGAAACAGATGAAGAAGATTACATGAGAGAAACACCACTGCCATCTACATCCTCAGGAAACAGCCAGAAAGAAGAAAATAAAAGCCTTGATACATTTACTTGTAATCTAAAACACCAAAAGCATTTTGAATCTGTATCACTATCGTACGTAACGTTTCTCGAACGATATCAGTACAAAGATACAATATAACTAATCTTTCATTAAAGGGAAATACTGTGGTGAGAAGGTCAACGAAAAATACGGATTTATGGTCTTCTTTTATATAAAATTTTAAAGGTTACTGTTGGAAAAGAATTATGAATTTAAATGTACTTTGAAATAAAAAGTTAATAGAAACAGTCCGGAAAAAAAAGTATAGCTTCACAACGTAACTTATTTTAGAATTTATAGTCTTTATTGTTTAAAGTATATATATGACTGGCAATGTTCGCTTATGTATATGTTTTTATTTACATATCTACTTTTTTTTCTTTACTTTTTAAGGTTTTAGTTGGTTTTACTTTTTAATTTCTTTTTTTTTTTAAAAAAATAACAAACACGAATTCCAACTCATTTCCAAGAATAACAACTAAGAAAATCGATTTTCTTGAAATTCTTGAAAGTGAATTTCTGTTAAATGTCTAATTCTTTTAATAAAAGAATTTTTTTATTAAAAATTCCTTTTTAAATAAAAATTTTCATATTGATTAATTTTGAACATGAAAAATTAAACGTAGCTTTATATCTTTGTATCTTTGTATCTACCTTTATTAATGATTGAATGAATTAATTAACAAAAAATAAAATCTATCAAATAAATTAACTTATCTTGAATAGATTTCTTTATTTTCATAACTTGATATCTTTACTTTTAAATAGTTTTCGGATTGATCTTGTATTATGTAAAGAACTAAGTGTAGATTCGGAAATTACCGCAGCCCATATTCTTATTTACGCTTTTTCATTCTTAGGAAAATTTCCTTTTTAAAATGCGCTGCACCAGGGATAAAAGACTTCGTTCCGGAAGCTTCAGCTTCTGACTAAGGACTTCCTTTCAAAGTAAGAACTTGCAAACAAGCTATCAATTGAAACTCCATTGAGAAAGGCCAAGAAGAACATAAAGAAAAAAAAAACAAGTTTCTAAGTTATAAGAAGAAAATAAAACTCTGTTAATCTGAGAAATTGATAAAGGAAGTTGAAAATGTAAATTCCTTATTTGCTTTTTTTTATTATTAAAACTTTCGTAAACAATCCATAAATGAAAAGAAAATTCAAAACTACAGTTCTACATCTTTCTTAAGCTTATTTAGTAGATTCTATTCTACAACTATAAGATCAACACGAAATCTAAAGCAATACTCGTTAGCCTTTACTATTTTAAAGAAACTGAAGAAGATTATTTCTGATAAACTTATGTAAATTCGCAATTCCATTAAATTAAATGTGTTTTAGATAATATGTGTTTCGTAAGTTAAAAAGGCTTCGATTAAATATAGTTTGAAAACGAAAAATCTCTTAAAAGACTATTTTTTTTAGTTGGTTGTTATTATTAAACATGAATATTAAACTTATTTTTTATCCTTATTAATGATTGAATCAATAACTAAAAATATGAAAAGAAAAGCGTTTGTCAAACAAAAGACTTATCTTTGTATATTTTGTTTGACAAGCGCTTTTTTTCATATTTTTAGTTATTCATTTTAGTAATTTGATATACTATATTTACTTTTAATCTTTATTAACTAACCGCAGATACGGAAATTGCGAAGCCTCGTATTCTTATTATATTACTATACTACAGTTTATTACTATTACGTTACTATAAGATCAAATAAACTTATAAGTTACAATGGCATACTATATAATTACTTTTTTTTCTCTTTTTTATTTCTTTATTTATATATTAATGATACGGGATCTTTTGGTGAAGGCAGGGACTAGATTGAGTTAATATGATTTAGATTGAGATTGAGCAAGATAAGATTTTTCTTAATGCTTTATTCCTTTTTTGGAAGAGAAGAAAAAGAAAGGAGATGAAGTATATTTTATATTTTTAAAAATATTCTGGAATCCATATTTTTATGTAATTATGTAAAACATTAAATATGAATCTTTATTTAGGATCATGTTGTTTTGTGGATATTCGTGCTAAAACTACATTATTCCAATGTTTATTAATGAAATAACTACATTATTTCAGATAATATTATAATCCAGAATCTCTGGATCTAGAAGTATGCCAGAATATTAAACTGGCTACAAGTCAGCGGAGGAGTCTGTTATTTAATACGGAGGAGTCTGCTTCATTTCTATGTTACCTAGTAGAACACTGAAAACCCTAATAGAATCAGCTTTGGACCGTGACCAGACAGAGGAAGCCGTGTATGTTACATAATTGCCTCAGGTAAACAGTTATTATTATTATAATTAATATTACATTGTGAAATGAAATCTTGACAATTGCAAGATTCTTAGGAAGTATTAATGAAGATAGTCTGTATGCAACTATTAACAGAAGAAACTTAATACTTCTTAACCTTTGCTAATGAGATTAAATCGACAATTTGATTACCTTAGAAGTCAGACCTCAAACAATCGCTAAATTTTTAAATGAGAATAGACGTAGAAAGTTAAAGAGGAAAGTTACCAAATTACAAAAAAAACACAAGCAACTCTGACTTTTCGAGATTAATAACGACATACCAGAATAAGTATTAGATATGCTTCAACACATAAATATCTGTTCAGCTTACTAAAAGATAGAAATATCTATCTTCATAAAACCACAAAATTAACAACAGCAATCGTTTGCTCCGACGAATCCTGCTTCTGTCTGCAGCACCCTGATGGTTGCATCCGTGTTTGGCAGCACTACGGCGAAAGACTAATTGAATCCTGCATTATGCATCGCCGTACCGTTTCAGCACCTGGTTTTGGGTGCCACTGGATTCCAATTCCGCTCGCACCAATACGCATTTCCGGTACACTGAATAGCCACCGTGACATCTCTGAGGTATTAGAACCTGTTCGTGATTCTTATCTTCAGGACCTGCCTGGGACCACTTATCAACAGGATAATGCGCGATCTCATGTGGCACGCAATATCGAACAATTCCTGCATGGCCACCACTCTCGACTTCTTCTGTGGTCCACACCTTCACCGAATCTGCAACCTATTGAACACCTCTGGCATCATCCATGATCGTACAAAGATTGACACAATATAGACCACCCGCGGCTACAGAAGGTGAACTTTTCCAGTGTTGAAACCGCAAGAACTGATATATCGCTCATGGTGGCTACATGAGATACTGATTTCTTTACATTCCGCAAGTCGCACCGAGCTTTAATTATAATCATTTCACCCTTGTACCATACGTTATCTGTAAAATAAATATCTCTTTGATAGCTCTTGTTTTTCGTAGTGTTTACAGCTTTAATGGCCAGCAGTGTAGATGGAAAATATTCCAAGGGACCTGTTTTAGTGCAATGTGGTTTTGTATTGATTGCAATTAATCCTGTAAGTAGAATTCGTAATGATACTCGATTAAATATTAAACATAGAAAAGTCATGATCCATAGGCTATCTTTTGGATACGGGTGATTTGTTTACGTCGACTAAAAACCAACTCGAACGTTGCCCTGGGATACAGTATATTGTAAGGACGATATAAAATATCGTTTGGATTATATAATTATAGAATCAATCAGTATCACTTCAGGAAAAACAGCAGTAATGAAGAAGATTCTGAAATTATCACCATTAAGCAAATAGGAGGAAAAAAGGAAAATTAACTTATAAATATCTCAGAATGCAGCCAAATCAGAAAATAGATAACAATCAAAGCAAAATCCGTATCTGAATGCTAAAACTCATAGTATACTTAATTGCTATTACCATTAAGTGAAAATGAGAAGATTAAATTATATTTCAGTAGGTATTACTTACAATTCAAATAAGAGAACACAGCAGACTTGATTTGACATTGTTAAACAAAAAGATGAAACTGTTAAAATTGAGTTGCTACACCAATATTAACTTAGCTATTGAGTTAAAAAATTCAATGGAAAGGCATTGTACAAATTTTCACATAGTAGGTAATGCCTGAATTCATAGAAGTTTGAAAAATAACACCAAAGAACAAATCCTCTGTAAACTACAAAAGGCTGTCCTATAAATATGGATTCTTATAGTATTTAATTGACCTGTAGTATAAAATATACTTGTTTAGATATAATTTATCCCCAAAACATGAGAAACAAATAATAATAATAATACGCTTGCGTAAAATATTCGTTTTTGAAGTCCTTGTTTTTAAGTTGACTGAGATTTATTCTCAATTCTACTTTAAAATATCATAATTGTGTAAAAGAATAGAATATTCCCATTAAAGGAAAATGCTTTTCAATGAATCAATATCAAGCTTTTCATTCCTGACAGGATTTTCTGAAAAAATTTCTTTCAGGTAGCATTTTTATTTGGCGTCTTCCAATGCCTCGCTTTCTTTTCATTCCTATTCTTTGGATGATGAGATATCGCAGATGTCACTATGTCTCGCTTCATTTGAGCGGATACTGAATCGGCAGCAAAAATAAAATTTCGATCTTCTTTCTAGTGTTGAGAATTGTGACGTGAATGTCACAGTTCGGAACAATAAGCCTAATAACTCTTTCTGTGAACTGAATCGAACATTTCTCATAACTCTAGATATGAAATGAAATTTCTCAATTCCAAAGTAAATACAACCATCTCAATATCTTTTTTAATCTTAATAAAGAAATGAAAAGACTGAATATAATATTATAATTTACTACTTTAAATGTTTTTGCTAAAGTTTAACTAAGAATAATTAACTAATGTTAATTAAAAATTAGTATAAATATTTAAATTTTCTTGAGAATTTAACTTTTTTTCCTGGAATTTTAAGAGAATTGAAGCTTCTGTAGTTTTTTTAAGATAATAAATTTCACAAAAAAAGGGATCTAAACTTGGCCATAAAAAAAAAATGCCTTTTTTTTCTCTCTTTACAACTGCTTTGGAAAATAAATAAAATATCTTGTGTTAGCTGTTTATGTTAGCTATAAAAAATAAAGTACTTGATTCCAAAAAGAACATCTTTTCATTAAAAAAAAAAATCCTGTAATATATAAAAAGCTGTGCAAATGGCGAAGTTGCTAGATCCAGGAGTACGAATCCGCATCCTTCCTCGAATTTGAATAATTAGAAAGTAGAAAAAGAACTAGCAAGTGAAATTGTGTTGAAAACATTCATTTTGTTTTCACAGCTACCTATAAAACATTTTGGAAGCAACCTTTTAATAAAACAAAAGTATTTAACAAGACAACCTTTTAATAAGACCATAACTAAAGTGGGAATAAGGATTCTTTCTTCTGATTATACATTAGAAGTGATTTTGTAAAAAATAGTTCAGATATTAAATCAAAAAAATAAAAGTAGAGAAATATTAAACAAAGCAAATTGTTGAAAAATAAAACATGCTATTAAACTAAAATTGAGGTTAACTACAAAATGAAGACTTTTGTCAACTATGGAGTAAACTTTAAAGTTTTTAATTGTGATAAAATATGACGGAGTATTTGCCTTTGAACAATACTAGTGAGGAGGCTGAGAATAAATAATTGTTCCTACTAATGAAATAAAGCAGTAACGGTGATGCTATTTCGTGATACTATTTTCAGTGTCTTCCTAGAACCAATATTTCCACCTACATTTCGATACAGCGCATGTTCACTTAGATAAGAAGGGTGGCGAAGTTTAAGGCCATAGTTTTGGGGCCACACTAACAAGCAGCAGTAGGATATAGAAACAATCTATCTGGGGAAAGAGACATTATTAAACGTTGCTTGGTATAAGATAAAAACGGATCTTCATGTTTTGGAATTTTCTCATATAAAATAAAAGCTTTAATATGATTCATTGTATTCTTTGCTTTTGTTTGTTGTTTAGTCTGGCTTGAAACATCACATTTATGATTTTTTTTCAAGCTTGTTTTCCTTTTCTTTCTGATGAATTAGTGGAAAACATTAACGTTCAGGCTTTGACGATTGCATTAGTATTCAGAAGATTAAGGTAGATTGTATCTTTGAAAAGCAATATTTCCCTAGAGGTCCCACAACCTTTTCAGATATATTCTATAGAAATCATCTCACAACTGAACATTTATCTTTTTATGAGGGAAACTTTCTGAATGGATTCCATTCAATCGACTTAATTTACAAACTAATGCACTATTTCTCCTTAGGCAGCCAAAATTGAATAAAATCTCATCTAGAAATTTTAAAGTTGATTTACTCAATTCCTCCAATAAGATGTTTAGAACAAAGTTCGATCGGTCTCAAGGGAGATTTGTCTTAATAGCAGTGAAAGAAAACAACTTACAAAATTGCTGGAAACTTCTTTTTCTATTAAAATAGAAAGACTCAAATTACATCGAAAAAAAAAACAAATCATCGCTAAAATACAAAATTAATAAAACTGAAATTAAAATTTGCAAAAAAAAAAAACCCTGGCTAAGTTTCGTAAATTGATTTTTTTTCTATTTGCTAAAAAGTCACTAAGTTTTATTAAGTCAGAAATCATGCGTTCATTAATTTCTAAATTTACATTTTCTTTGTTTGTTGTGATGTTTGTTAGGACAATTTAATGATTAATTCTATCAAAGTCATATTATTTCTTTTTCATATATTTAAGTAATTCAGAATGAGCTCTCCACGATGAATTAAAACAATTATCTCAGTCGTCATAAAACTGAAATACAGAAATTAAATATTTTTGTTTTCATTTTCATACGCATATAACTTTTACTAATGCACACTGTCTTACTAATTAGTTAAACAAAACAGACTCTATAAGGTACAGTCTTTTTCAATATGAATGCGTAGGATAAACTAAATTAAATTTGAAGGTGGTACTGAAGTCACAGTGAGTGGAACCGGAACTGGTACTTTTGAAAAATCTCCTGCAACTAAAATTTAATTAGTTCTTTCCTTTCTCTGTCACTTAATCAATTAGTGAATAATGTTTTCTTAAGTAAAAATTGCCTGAATAATTGTGACAATGTTCGAGCTACGTCAAGAGAATTCCATTTAAGGAAACAGTCATTTACCTATGGCTAAATGAATTCAGTTCAACTCAATCATTCAAAATTACTTCCACTCGTAATTTCCTAATGTCATGAATAAGCTTTATGTGAAACATTATCTATCATGTTTTTTCTTTCCATTTCAAGAAAAAACATGAATTTTTATATTTAAAATGCATTTTATCTTCAAGAAAAGGTATACAATAAGTACGTAAGGTTGTAGTCACTAGGAAGTAAAGGGCAAAAGGCTACTCCAACATTCGCCCACCTTTAACCACCAGATTCCTTTCAGTAGAGACCTAGGTGACCCATGGAACACATCTGAAATACCGAGGAAAAGTTACACATCCTCTGGAGAGTGAACGCTTCGCCTCCAGTTATGGGCGTGCATTACCGCTAGAAAATTGGATCGCCTTCAAAATCTGTCACAGTTCGGAATTGCATATAAGAAGACAAAAACTATTCAACATCAATCAGTTTCTATGAATGTTAGTACTGCCTTTGGGTCAATATCTCATTACGGTTGATAATGAAAAGAAAAATATGATATAAATCAAATTCATTTTTTTTGTATTATTATGCTTTGAATATGTAGTAATTGAATTACTTGTTGCTGTCATCTACTCAGCAGAGCTTAAAAAAATTTATTTTAATATATTTTAATAATTGTAATTTTGTGTAGTGAAATCCAAGACAGCAGAAATATTGTTCTTTTACAATTCTTGTTTCAAAAAGCAATAAAAATAATGTATTTATTACAGTATAATTACATTATCACGGATTTCTTAATTAAAAAATACTTGGTATTATTATGGTCGGTAAAAAATATAAATTGTTAGCTTCATCAGCTCCGTCACATTATTGACAACTCCGTCACATGGACTTGTGACGGAGTTGATGACCACATGCTAATTTATATTCTGGTGTTACGCTTAAACTCCGATTACGACTGTATTCAGTTTACAACAATTCAACAACATTTCCCAACAAACTATTTAAAATTTGTACTTCTACTGTTGCGTAGCGTAGCGAACGTGCTGTCATCTAGGGCGAATTTAGTAACTTTTTCGATGATAAAGGCTCTTCAGTGATTAAAATCGCTATGTGTGACGGAGGTGACATACAAAACAAGTTACTCACTTTCTTTAATTTATTAAAAATACACTACTGGTATTTATTGATAACAAGTGTTACAAGAATAAAATATGAACCCAATACAGTTACCAATATTTTTTACGAAAATCCAAGCCCACTTTTAAGACTGTTTCAAAATATGAAAATTAGTCAATTCAGCCGAGTTACAACGCAATTACTGCTATATTAGGCAGAAAAATATTTTTTTCACAATTATTTTTTAATAATAAAAAATTCTCAGTAGTTTAAAAATCATATTTCAGTCCTAATTTAAATTATGGTAAAAAAAAATTCTTTAAAAAAAATATTTAACACTTATTTTACACCAAGTTACATAAATTCCACCATTTCCAGATAACGACCCCTTTAACAACTTTGGAATATCTCTGAAGCTTTCTGTAACTTGACAAAAATATCTAAAGACAAGAGACGATTTAACTTTTTTCATGGAGATCCATGTCGGGAAATTAGCAAGAGTAAATGGCAAATCTCTCAAAAAAAAAAACAACAACCCCTAAACAGTGGAATTGTATCGACAATTTAATTTTTTGACTAATTGGTGAGAAATGACTGTCTGATAAGTTTTTACTTTGTTTAGAGTAAAATTAGTGTCCCTCAGTTTTATCACAATGGTGCTAAATCGTATTAAAATACTAAATTTGTAGTTAGTGAAGTTCTCAGTGAGTTTTTCGTGAAATGGAGGAATTGAAAGTAATGTACATATTTGTCACGAATGTATGGGAAGTAAAAAAAAAAGGGGAAGTCAGGGGAAAAACTCTGCAAAGACTGCTGTAGAAATATGCAGTGTATAAGACGAGGGTACCGACCCTGAGTGCGAAATTGTTTGTGAAATTTTGTTTTGGAGATATGTCATTGAAGGAGGAATCAAGATCAGAACTCACAGTTAAAAAACAAGGCATATCGTTTATCGACAGCAACAAGTCTTCTTTCATTACACAGAAATGACCCATTCCTTGATAAAATCACTACTAGTGATGTAAAATGGATCATATAAGATAACGCTATAAGCAAAAGAAAATGATTGATAAGGTTAAATGTCTACAATCGGATCAAAAGCCGAACTTCATGACAGAAAAAGAATGTTGTGTGTGAGGTGGGATCAACCGCGGTATTCTTCAGTTTGATCTGTTAAATCGTAATGAAAAGGTTACTGCAGATTCATACACTGTGATGCCACTTTATTAGATACACCTATAGAGACAAAGGAAAGAAAACAAAAATAACCCAAAGTTTAACGTGCTGTGAAATCAATATCACAGATATGTAGATACACCTATCTAGAAATTTCTGGAGCTTCCTTCAGCCTTCAAAACTGCCTAAATTCGCCTACTTATTGATTCCATAAGATGTTGGTAACATTGTGTAGGAATGGTAGACCATGCAGACAAGAGTGTGCCACGCAGTTCCGGGAGATTCGACGGAGATGGAAACAGGCAGCAAACATCTCTTCCAGCTCATCCCAAAGATGTTCAGCAGCGATGTTTCAGTACGCTTTGGAATTCAGACGTTAATTCACGGGTATCAAGGAATGCAACTTTTGTCAGGGAAACATAGCCCAAACACCAACCATCTTGCACAGTTGTCGCCATACTTACGGGGCCGTGGATTCATGTTGTTTCGTCAAATTCTAAACCTTCCATCAGTACGCTACAACAGGAACTTTCGATTCGTCAAACCAAGCAATGTTTTTCCAATCCTCGTTGATCCATACTCGTGTTGTTGGTCCCACAGGAAGCGTGCTCTCTTGTTCGTCGAAGCATCACCTCCCCATATTCATCTGACATTGCGCCTCCTGAATAATATTGCACTGACCTCTAATATTATTAGCTTTTGCAATGTTAAAATTGTGAAATTTTGAAAGCTGTTATCTCAGGCCCTGTTGCATATTTTTGAGCGAAATTTTGCAAACTAGTTCAAAACACCGTAATTTACACGTGTATCAAAAATAAAAAAAATCGGATTAGCTATAACGGAAACCTGGACCTCAGACAATTTGCCACTGTTCACAGCTTGTTCTTGTTCTTGTTACCGTTTACTCGACCGGACCTAGAGCCAAAAGTATAGAACCTAGAACTAGAATTATGGTTGAAATGTCATTAAATTCGACAAATTGTCGCGGACTACCCTCGTCATGTGGTTTTTTTTTTTGGATATTTCAATTCCCGAAAAATTCCCAAAAATGTGGTACCGGGATCTCCTACAAACTTAAGTACAGGACACACACAATGCTGATTTTTAGTTTTTATCTCTAATAATAACAGTAGTTAAATTAAAGCATATTTTTTCAAAACCAAAAAACAGTTTCAACAAATTAATATTTGCAAAAATGTCACTGCTGATGTGACAGAAAAAGCAGAATTACGATTTAAGTTTCTTAAGAGTTTAAACCCTAAAGGGACCACGGATAAAGTTTTAATTTGGGGATGTAGGCTAAACAAAATTAGGAAAAACAAGCAACTTGAATCCTGTAGTGCGCACATTTGATAAAGAAGGATCAGAGAACTTAGATGTATGCTCCTATCAGTTTGTTGTCATGCCAAATTGGAAAGGTAGCCAATTGTATTTAGAGACTTCTATATCCAGTATGAGATAGATATTTATTCTGTTGATTCAGGATGGTTGTATTTTAGGGTTTAAACTCTTAATAACTTGAAACATAATTCTCCTTTTTTATGTCATATCAGTTGTGACATTTTTATCAGTATAATCTTTTTAGATCACTGAAAAACTGTAATGAACACTAGATTTGAGAGTTTGCCGAGAACGTTTTCACGTCAAAACCAGTGAAATTCTATACAAAAGAAATCAAAAGATCTTTGTAATACATGAAACAAACAACCATGAGTAGGCTATATAATAGATTACGGCCCCATTATAAATTTTTTACTAAAAAAATTAAAATTCATAGTTTTTTTAATGACTAAACTCAATATAAGCGGGAGTTTAATTATAGTAAATTGGATTCGGACAAACGTAAATTAAAGAATAATAAAAAATAATAAAAAATAAATTAAATGGATTCAGACAACTTAAGTAAATAATAACAGATTTCATTAATTTTTTCAGTTAATGAAAAAATAAATACTATTATCGACATATAGCAGATATTATCATTAAAAAAAGAATAAAACTGAAGACTTTACATTTATATTATTCTTTATTTAAAAAAAAATAATAATATTTTTTTTTTTTTACGAAAATATGCTTTTTCCTATTTTAGGAACTTGTCGTTTTAGATTAAAATCACTTTTTAAAGAGAACTATTAATCATTAAAATACATAAATTAGAAGAGCTTTCAAAAATATTTGGTTGGAAAATAAACGTTTTATCAAAATATTTAATCTTGTTGAATTAATAATATTGAGAATACTCCTGGTAATAATTAATGTACTTTCATTCAATAGGTAAATAAAATTTAGCGTTTTCCTCAATAGTTTTTGTTATTTCTCTAATTTCTCTACAAGGATCTGCACGGAAAAAAATTGTCCTAAATCTGCATGCCAAGTTTCAAGAAGATTCATCGAGAGGTTCAAAGCTTATTAACATACCGTACATGCTCCAATAGAGGCCCCCGGCGTTTATTTGCAAAACTAGCCTCGGCTCCCGGCGCTTAATAGAGACCGGCTGCTATTAGAGGCCGGCCATTATTAACAAAAACCTTTAGAACGCAATATTTTTACACATAAATACCGGCTAATATTACAAACAGCTACTTTATTTGAATTTCACATGCTACGTAAGACTGTTAAAGATAAATGGCAATGCCTTTCTGTACCTTTTGCTGCTATTCGTCGTCCGAATCAGCAATGACGGGCGGCCGCCTCACCGGAAGTTTCTTTCGCGTATTCCACCGCACGAATCTTAAAGGCAATGTCAAATGACCGTTTCGGCGGCATTTTGTAAGGCAATGTACCGTAAAGTATTACCCACGACTATAAAGATACGGACGCTTACACTAGTACCGGTAGTTAAATATCAAAGACCCGGCTACTGTTAGAGACCGGCTACTATTTGGCCGTGTCCCCTCTGCAGCCTGGCGCTTATTAGAGACCGGCGACAATAAGAGCCTCGGCGTTTATTGGAGCATATACGGTACATGCAGACTGATTGATTTAATAAGCCTTTCCAAGAAAATAGCCGCTAAAAATGTTGCTCAATGAATAGCCCTTGGCGTCTCGAGATGTAATGGTATCATTCCAACATTACCCTACGATCTAAATCCTGGGTCGCGACCCCCTAAGGGATAGCAAACTGTTTTCTGGGGGTCGCAGCGATTATTTTTAGTTACAATTATTTTTATAGGAAAGTTCACCACAAATGTTTTCAACACTTATTTTTTTCACAGTATGGCTACGATGCAATGTTCTCCTAATAACTGTATCACTGTCTTTTTGATAAATGAGAAAGGTCCACCGTTGCGGATACTTCACAAAATATTAAAAGTCCATCATGTTTATACACATTACACATTTTATATTAATTTAATTAAATGATATGTTGGACCTTTCATATTCTTTCAAATTCAGCCGCAGCTGACCTTGATTCATTTTTGATTTCTCTATTAAAAATGCCTTTCTAAGCAAATGTTTCTGAATATTCTGTATATTATCTCTATCATATCTCTTAATAATATCATCATTGGCCATAAATATTTTTCTTGTCGATATGTTAGATTTTCTATATTGCACTTTCCAAGATCTGGTGAACTAATTTTGAACTTTTCAGTGAAGAATGTTTCAATGTCGTTAAGCCTAATTTATCTTGTCTGAAACAATTCAGTTTTTTATAACGTTGCAAACGAAGAAACAGACTTCGTAAATGTATGGAACATTTCATGCGGGCGTCTGCTAATGATAATAATTGAATAACGGATTCCGCTACTCCTACGACAGTCAGAATGCAACGAGATAATGTTAATTGATTTCGAATGCAAATATGAGTCGGAGATCTGTGTCGTTACTAGCTATTACCTTTTGTTCTTGTGGTAATGTCTCTCCAAGGTATCCCATGGTCAGAAGGGCTCGCGTTTGGCGATCTCTGATTGTGTCTTTCCTCTTTCAATTTGTCTAACCACCATTCATTTCAAGTCTTCCAGTTAAAATGTTCCCTACCGTAATAGAACAGCACATTTCATCAGAGTTTACCTAAACACCGAGTGATAGAGCGATGATTTGTGAGCACCTTCAAGTCGAAACGTTAACATCAGCGCAAGGGAACTAACTACTCATTTGTATTCAACGATGTACTCAAATGACTTTACATACGTATTTGAACTTCTGCTTTCGTTTTATTGGTAATGTTTCTAACTACTGTAATTTATTACCCCGAAATTTAAAGTAGACCGATCTAAAGTTCTTTTATTATTTAATTACACATTTAATTTATTTAATTCTGTCTTAATCGCGTCTGATAGTATCATTTGAATAGCTAAGGATTGTTCAATTGTCTATTCTTAATTAATCTTTTCGAAAACATCTTCCTAATTAATTATTTTGGGTTAATGTCGAAATAACTTTATAACTATACTATCAGGATAAGTCTTAGATATAACTTAAACCTAAAAAAAATAATTAAATTCCCCTAGCAACTTAGATATTAAGTCACTAAACAAGAAAAATAAAATTTTTTGCAGAGGGAATCTACAAAAACAAAAGTTACCATCATATTACCTTTATAAAGAACAGTTCTTTCTCTTAAAAGTGGTCAAATTATATAAGTTAATTTATAACTCTCTTCGGTTCTAACAATAACAGTACAGGCAATAAAAAAAATTACTAGACATTCTGATAATTTGTGAATCATGTCTTTTACCACTGTTTCAATATAGTGCAATTGTGATTGATGTCTGCAAGACAGATCCTCGACAACAAAAATGAATAAAAGTTTGGAATTTGTTCCATTTTTCATAGATGTATAGTTTAGGAAATTGAATAATACACAAAAGACCAGGTTGAAATATTTCCTTTTCATGAAATTTTCTGGCAGACATCCAAAATGGATTCGAACATATTCTGAACTTTATTGTGAGTAATTTTGGCGTATATCGCTAAGCCGGCGAACTTCAGAGCAAAGCAAAAAAAATATATTTTAATGACGTAATTTTATTCTATCTTTCATGTTTTCCACCAAAATTCCAGATATTGATAACAGAGTGATTCGTAGTTACAGAAAACAAATTAAAAGATAAGAAATTCCTGAACAACTTAACGTTCCTTCCTTCCTTAAAACATATTACATTTTCTATTGTATTTATTTTTTCAATATATTTTTTTTTATAAATATGTGAAAAAATACAAAGGATATTTGTAAATTATAATAATGCTCAAAAGTCCTACTGTCTATTTTTCCATTTGCTAAACCTCACTTAGGTCCTCAAGTAATTTATCTAAATCGTCTAAATCGATTAATTTTTATGGTAAGGAAACGAAGTGAGGGAGGACTATCAATGATTATGCATTTTAATTATTGTAAATTTCGTTCTAATGAATTTTAAAAGTTAAAACACTCGCAAATTTAAATAGATCTTTCTTGCTTTGAGAAATTTCAAGAGAAAAATTATTGGCTTCAGATAATTAGTTATTTCGCTTCTAATGAAAATTTTTATTGCAACAGATTTTTTACAATAGCGAAATCCAAAAATTTAGATCTTAAAATTGAATCTAACAAAAAAATTGGTTGATTTTTAATTGAAATTGGGGGAAAATTATAAATATAATTAACAATTAACAAGTTTAATTATAATAAATATTATAAATATATAAATTATAAATTTATGTATTTATATATTTATTTGTAAATATAATTATAGCTATCAATTATACATCAATTATTTACAATTATAAATATCATTTTTATAATTAACAAGTTTAATTAAAATAAAAAGATTTTACAAGTTTAATTTTCCTTAAGGCTAGACAGCATCAATGAAACAACTAGTAAATTGGTTATTTAAGTTTTCCTTTACAGTGACTGAATTTGCTTCCAATTTTTATTGTAACTGAAACTTGCCTCTTTCTGCTTTGACTGAGAAAATTACTATTTATGAAGATAAACTGCGATGAAACGTTCGTTTTGTAAAAATTCTTCAGTAAAGCTGCGGTTTGAATGTTTTCCAACTGAACAACCACCACAAAAGTTGTATTTTATTTAAAGAACACTTCACTGTTATAAAATAGAGCTCCATTTGCTATGAAAGTCAAAATTTATGATACCAAGATCACAGTTTCTTCACGAAGAATAATAAAGCAGATCTTTAATGCAGAGTTCAAATCCTCCACTTTGCAACAAATTCCTTTGCTCTGTAATTTAATGTGGATATTTTTCCTTTACGTCGGTCGGATAAGAAGTGTGAAGTATTGTTAAACTGCAAATTATTTAGAAACGCCAAGGATTATAATTTAGGAAAGAAGAGGTTCTATCGCTTTTGCTCTTTTACAATCGAAGGAACCCTCCTTATGTTGCGAATAGGTTCTGTTACAATAGTTGGATTTATGCCAAGTAAGATTTTCTTAGTTGTGTTCACTGTATTGAGCAAGAGGACAAAACTTATCAGTCGAGCGTCATCGGTTTTTCAGTTTTGCTATGGCTCTGATTAGTTTTTTAAAGATAAACTTGAGGATAAAGTAAAATTTTGCTAATGATGTGTGGTTCGAGGACGAAGGTGAAACGAATGAAAGTTATACAGGCCTTTCATCTAAACTATTCATCATTTCTTCAAGCCTGCTTATAATAAAAATAAATAACATTAAGTTGATTATTCTTTATTGGCGACCCATTTGGGAGCTATTGTGATAGCGACCCAAAATCGATAGCTATTAAATTTGTCCTGTCCATCCGTGTCTGTCCACCCTAACAACTCCCGAACGGAAGGTCCGATCGACAAACAGATTTCACCAACTTGGTCAGAGGTCCAAAAAACGTAGGAATAGGGTATTTTCAGGAGTCAACGCAACCCCATATTCGAGATATTTGGCATTCTTTTCAATGAATTTGCTCTATTAGCTTAATTGTTAGAAATGCAACCATCTCAGTTGTCAGCTATAGCTTGATGATTAAAATTTCTGACTTATATACAGAAGGTTGTCGGTTCAAACCCGTATACTTCCCTTTTTTTTCTTTTTTCTCTTAATCTTTTTTTTTTCTCAATGTCCGAGTGTTTTTGTTATTTTTTATTTTTTTTTTCTTATTTTCCTAATTTTTTTTTTTATTTTTCCTTACGTTATTTTACTTCCTTTATTATTATTATTTTTAATTTTTTTATATTATTATGGGTCGCCCTTAAATTTATACTTTAGCACAAAATTATCTTCATTTGTTTTTTGTTTTCTAAAAACTGCTTTTTAATAAATAACAATGGATAAGACCAAATTATTCACAAGTAAAAAATTCATTGAAGCCGCTCTTTGTGGCACATGGATTTTCTCACTCGTTTTATCATTGGTGAGTTTTTTCCTTGTGTAATTTATTCCTTGAGGCACCACTGCGCTTCTGATGTAATGCTTTTTAATTTTGATAAAATTCTTTAAAAGCTAAATAATAACAGATTCTAATAATTCTGATCCACGCCATTCAGATTGTCATTCTCGTATATTTGTTATTTCGAAAATCTATGTTAAAAGCTAATGTTCAGGTCTCAATAAACCGAAAAGTATTCTTTTGATTCTAAATCGTGTACAGGAACCAACTTCACGTTTCGAGTGGCTTTTCTTAAAAATTACAATATTTAATTTTGAACAATAATTCAGTTCTGATTCTTAAGCGGGAATTCTCTAGAGAAAAATAATGGGGTTAAGTGAATTAATGAATGAAATAATTAAATTTTATGTTCAGCAACCCAAATTATCGATTCAGTCACTACATATCATAGTTAGTTAATTGATTAATTCTTAAGTCAGCATTAAACTTGGACTCGAAAAAATAAAAATATTATAAAACTGTAAATTTTTAGCTTTAATCAAAGCTTGCAGATAGAAGCAACTGATATTTTGCTAATTAGATAAATAGTTTAAGGGTTGATAGAGAATTGTTATAGAGAGTTTGAATAAGTGGATCGATAAGCTAATGAATTTACATAGAGCTCTATAAATTCAAATACATTCGTTGTTAACTTGAATTTATTGCTGAATTAATATTCCACCTCGGATGTAAAGTACAGTTATAAATTGAGCAGTAACTGTTGTAAATTGAATGAAAAATGAAATAAATATTACTGTTATGCCTACAGCTTCATATTATTAAATTACTTTAATATGTTTTTTTCATCTATCAATATTTTGTGTTATAAAGATATCTATTTTAATAACAACTTAACACTAAAGCTAAAAACTTAACTTCAAACGATCCAGTAATACTGAGTAAAAAGCTGCTTTCCAATTAGTGTTTAAATAACAAGTTAAATTTTAATGTCCCTAATGTTGGGAAATTCGATTGAAGCTATGTTGTAGTGGTCGCTATCTCATTTCGTGATCTAGGATCAAAGGGACATGGTCAGAGTTTTTGGTGGACTTAAATTAGACCCAATAAAATTAGAAAGCAGTCAAAATGAAATGCAGAAATTGATATTACGTTAATACCAGCAATAATTTTAACCACTGAATTACAAATGACTTAATTTTCATTAAATCTTGTAGATCGTAATGTCAGTGAAAAAGAAAAAAGATTATGAAGAAAAAAATACTTTAAGAAATAAATATATAAATGAAGCACCATAGTAATAACAGCGATGACGATATAATAGCAATAATAATTAGCAATTGTGATTTTTGACATCCGATGAATGATATGTAACAAAATGAAAGAAGTAAGGAAAAACTACGATCGCCGTTTATGAATATTAAACTTAAAAATTTGTTATCTCTAAGCAGCAAACAATTTGTGAAGAGAAATATATGTCCTCTTCGTAGAACAGGTAATGAGAATTAAACTAAAATATACATTACAAATTCATTAATGTGAAATTTCTTCACTTGATGAACTAAATACTGTATCAAATAAAGACAAAGTCAAAATAAATAAAACGCACTTACTTACGAAAAGGTTGAGAGAATTATAAATATGGTAACAATCCGACAGTTTCGGAATACTGTGCGTATTCCTTCATCAGGGACGGCACAAACATATAAGACATTAAAACAACATTTAAGACGACACGAGGTGGGAAGGCATGTTGAAAGTGACTGTGGGATTGTTACCATATTTATAATTCTCTCAAACTTTTTGTAAATAAGTGCATTTTATTTATTTTCACTTTGTCTTTATTTCATTATCCGCACGTTAAGCCTCCTTGTTAGATATTGTATCAATTTAAAGATAAATAATCCACAGATGGTATATGATAACCTTCGAAAACTAAGGCTTAAACGTAATTAGTATATTAATTCAGAAATAATTAATATAACAGCACGCATAATTATTACTGTAATGAAAGTTACAGTAGAAATGTAAAGCGGTGGTGTAATTTCATTTTGAACTTACTGGAGTTTCGAAGAGGCTAATAGAAAAAGCAAAAACAAATCAACAATAGGCACCGTGCACAGATGGCCGATTTCGACTACAGCTCCATTGGCGGCTATTGCAGTCCCAACTGTTGGGACGCGGCAGCCATATTTCCTTTTCTAAAATATAGCTTGTTGTTACCCTTCTACTTTTACAAATCTTTTTCAAAGTAATTTATAGCCGAATCGATTCTCAAGATTGGCACTTGTTTTCGTTTATATACATTGGGAAAAATAGTTGGTAAATAACTTGGACGAAGTAGGTGCATTGACTTTTCATTTCCAATGAAGTGCTGACTGCATAATTTTGAATTTTTAGTTGGTTCCCAGGTGGAACCATTTGGCCTAAAAAACAATTTGAAAGAGATATACTGGTAATTATATAAAATTTTGTTTCTGTAAAGATGTAATTATACAAAAAGTTAGATTATTTACAAATAATAAAAATAAAAAAATTCAAATGGTCTTGCAGGAAAAGAATAAAAGTGAACGTTTTCTGTATTTTATAAGTACTATTGCATCCAACAACGCAGCAATTAATGCTGCCTTTGCCCATTATTGAAATTTTTTGCAAGAATGGGCATGCAACCTTTCGTAAGCAAGTTATTGTTAGAAGCTCTCCTTACAATATTTCCAATTTCTGCCGCCACTGGCAGCACCAGTCACATGCAGGGTCCCTATAATGCTTATTCCAAAACCCGTCAAAAATACTGATATTATCTAACCAAAAATCTGGTATTAGTTTACGGTGATTTCCGTATGAAACAGAAACGCAATTCAAGCAATTTCCATGAATGTTCTGTCCTGAATACAAAACCGCAGACGCTCATAAAATACTGGAATGATTTCACAGACAGGACAGAGTAAGAGGACATACGTCTTCTTTAAAGAATAAAACGGAGATCTTCCTAAACAAAGAAGCCATCTTTACATCTTCAGAAATATTTGAATTAAATATTTGTCTAAAAAAACGTTAGAAGAATCAATAAATCAAGCGGCTCTGAAGAAAGATATTTAATTAGGCAAAATGAAGAGCTTTGGCAACTGAGGACCTCGGATGTTTTTTTTTGTGTGGGTATGTTTAGCTGAAAAATGAACTTGACGAACGCTTATTGGTAAAGATGTACGTTTTTACATGTATTTAAAATAAAACTAACTGAATAACAAAAAGAAACTATAAATGAAGCTACGGAAGTGCTAAAGAATTAATAATGTTTTCCTTCACGAAACTAAGCCGAAAGCTTTATTTTAATATTAAAATATTTGTAGTTTAAGTCGTATTCCAAAGTGTACCATGAAGTTTTCAGGCACATTGATTTCATTCTGAAATTTAACATATAATAATCTCTCTTGAGAATTGACTCTGACGATTTCAGTATTAAAATAATTGTCGCTGAGAGTTACTTTATCAATAAGATTTTCTTTTTGAAAAACAACTTCAATACTCAACAGAAAAGGGATTTTGCAATTACTTTCTTTAAATGGTTTGTTATTGTACTATTATAGTTTATTATAATTTAAGATTTTGATTAGGTAGGTGTAGGTAAAAATTTTGTGGAAAAACTTTAAGTTTAAATGTTTAAGTTTAAGTTTCTAAATAATTTATTATCGATTGATAAGAAACTTTTAAGATTGCGTTGGATTTTAATTAATCAAATTTTTATTACTGTTTGCAACTCAGAGGAAAATTTTATGAAATTGTTGAAAATGTTTTTCACTCCCTACAAAAGTTTGTATTATGTGGATTCAAAAGGTTATTATAATACGTTTAATCTCAATAAATGTTATTTATTTTGAAGAATTTGAAGAAGTGGAAAAAAAAATGAAAAAAATGTTGGACAGGTTCTTTTCTAAGAGTTCAAGCCTCAACTTTGACTAGATTAGGCCTCCGATCCTTGATTAGGCCTTTGGTCTTAATTTTATCTCGTTAGCTTATTTCTCGCACCAGAGCACTTGCAGCACACCAGATCAATTTTAATTTAACTTCTATTTTGGTTTACTTTTTAAATTGAGAATTTTCTAAAACATGTTACTAAAAACAAAAAACAAAAAACAATGCTTACAGACTGATTTTCTGATAATCGGCTACAAGAAATAATTTTCCTTATTCTCAAGCAATAGTTTTTTGCTAAATACAAATTGAATCGGGTTCATTATTTATTTAGGAATTTATATTTATATTTTGGAAAAGAGCTATTTTAAGTGTAAATTGCCAAAGATTTAATATTCTAAACTTCTCGATATATTTTTTTTACTGAAAAGTAATTATCTGTCTCTTTCCCTTTCAACTACTCACACAAACAAGAAGCCATCATTTTGGGTTTGCTGACTGATTTGGTTAAAAATCTTTAGACCAACAATCAGAGTTAAAGTCCTGCCAAACATAATTGAAATTTCGTTTATTTTTGTTGCAGGCAATGCAGATAGGCTGTGATGACTTAATTAATCAAATTTCAATCTAATTTGTAAAGTTTTAATTGAAAAGTAAACGACATATGATGTGGATTTCTATATTCTATTTCTACTTCAGCAGCATTCTTGATCGATAGATACTTAGAAAGTAAATTTAAAGATATTATTTATATTCCAGTAGCTTTGTCTGTATTTATCTGATGTGGATTTGAACGTTGTTATTTTTATTTGATTGTATTTTGTTAAATTGACTTTTCCCAAAACAGAATTGTCCTAAGGTTCTACAGTTTTGCATCTTGTTTTGATAAGATTTAGACAAAATATTTGACGTTTGTCAAGTTGGTGTACAGACACAGTATGGATACGTTTTAATAAACATATTTTTAAACTCTTTGGCCGACAGAAATTCTTTAAAAACAGGTTTGTTATTAATTATCCATACTGTGTAGAAAATAGAATCTAGTTATCTAACACTATCTCTCAGCTCTCCGGAAGTGCTCAAAATATAATACTCTACAAACAAGTAAAATAAATTAATTAAGATTTTAATATTTATTGATGAGACTTGCGATTCTATAAATAAAACAAAATTATAAATAAAACAAGATAAATTTGATTCTTGTTAAGCTATTTTTTTTTCCTTTACTAGAAAGTTATCTATTATATTTTTTTTTCAATTTTCTTATTCAAGTTATTCTGCGCGAGACAGCGGCTTTATCAGATGGAACGAAATTACAAAAAGTGTGCAAGTGTCGAATTCGTATTATAATTTTAAATAAGTTAAAAATGTAATTTTAGAAGCTTATGGTTACTGA
Source organism: Thereuonema tuberculata (assembly GCA_023159025.1). Taxonomy (NCBI): domain Eukaryota; kingdom Metazoa; phylum Arthropoda; class Chilopoda; order Scutigeromorpha; family Scutigeridae; genus Thereuonema; species Thereuonema tuberculata. The sequence goes on from JAFIDM010012231.1 coordinate 151,615,657, forward strand.
AGTTACTCTATATGCAACATCTCCACTGAATTCAAATCATGGAAATACGAAATTCATAATTCACTTTAAAATTCCTTTGAATTATGGAACATCTTAAAGAGTTAATAAAGACAGGAGCACAAATGAAACTGAGGTATTGCTACCATTGAGAATAATCTTATTTTTTTCCTATTCATCATCTTTTAGGTCGCATTCCTAAAGCACGTTAAGCGCGAAAAGTAAAATCATATTAGTTTACTAAACTTTCTTTAGCAAATATAAAAGATTCAGAGAAGAATAGGATTAAAAACATGCTCTGAGATATGAAATAATTGAGCAGGAAGCACTCTAGAAACCTGAAGAATTGTTCTGGAGATCTACGCCAAACATATTAGATTATGAGGTTTCGTAATTAAAAATGAATTTCGTAACGAGCAGAAACGTAAACACGAAGATCAAGCCCAACCTCCAGTTCTTTTTTTTTTTTTAAGGAGAAAGTCACAATAGTTGATAGGAAATTTTTCAAAACTATTTTTAAACCACAAAAATGTTACTCACCAATATATTTGTTATGTAAACGAATTATAATTTAAACATTGTAAAGTTAAGAGAATACAACTTAAGAAAACTGAAAAAAAAAATAATAATAATATATATATATATATATATATATATATATATATCCTTTCGGAGGCGTGGGTTCGAATCCTATCCATTCTAGCTAAACTAAGCACATGGTTTTTGTTGGCAATTGAGCATCCTCTACGCCAGCTGACAACACCTATGATTTGAAATAATTATATTAATTTCAAAAAAGTTTTATTATGTTTTTTTTTAAATCTTTCTGCGTTTCAAAAATAATTAAAACAAATTTTATTGTCATCGACCATTCTTATTTAAATATATTTATTCAATCATATTCTATGTGAACAATGTAACCACATTTAGTAGTTACTGCAACATTAACAGCATTCTAATAGAAGTCATAACAATACCGACATGAGTTTACTACTTTCTCGTATTTTATAACAGTATCGTAATCTTTACGAGGTTTTTGTAATTTGCATATAATAAGTAGAAACCTAAAATCATTTAGAAATTATTTAATCAATGTTAACAGATGCTTTAATTCTAAATCATCAAATAAAATTGTAGTGATCAATTTAATATGTTTTAATAGTAATAATTTAAAAATTGAATACTTAAAAAATTTCCCACAAAAAAAGATATATAGAAGCAATCTTTACCTGGCTGTCATCGGATCATTTAGTTCGCTTCAACGAGACAGTTCTCTACCATTATTGGCGCTGGGATAATAGCATTAATATGATTGTCGTTCCTCACTTGGCTTCACTTGATGGAGAGATAGGAGCGGGGATTCAAACGCGTTTACTCGGAGCACGTGATTACTTCATTGAGGGTTGGTCAAAGAGGGTCCTGGGAGAGGCTATGATCTGCTAGGGAGAATCTTCGCTTTGTGACCTCAGTCTGACGTTGAACTTGGAGGGCTCGCACGGCACGAGTCAGCCAGCGCACACTCACCGCGGCCGCAGCACGTGATGGCCGCCGTCGGCGGAGGAGGAGACGGCGGTTCGCAGTTGCTGCTCGCCCCGCGTCGTCTCGAGCCTCTGGACTGGGGTCCGGCGGCCCGGGAGGCTCTCCCCAAGCGCCGCTACAGTAACGATGACATCGTCGTGGGCTACGGGGGCCTGCGAATCAATGAAAAGCGATATTCCATCCCTGACAAGCCGGTGTGGTTTCCGTCCCCCCGAGAGCTCCACCGCAATCGGCCGGCCCACGTTCCGAGGGGCAGTTGGGACTCCACGGCATCGTCCACCACCCGCAGCCACCTCCACCACGCCAAACGAAAAACGGGCGCAGTGGATCGACGCAAGAGTAGTGGAGGAGCGTCGAATCAATCGCGCAAGGCCTCTTCACTCGTATCGGCGGAGAAAGGCCAGCCTCTCAACCCCATCGAAGACGACCGACAGAAAAAGATTGTCACTGTCTTTGTCTCAATTGGCTTCGGAATTCTTATTATTAGTATTTTGCTCGTCACGGTTACCTTGCGGCTATCCCCCCGTATCGATGAAATGGGTAAGTCCGTATTTAATTATTAATAACCAAATCCACATAACGATAAATCCAAAAAAAAAATCAGTAATAATTTTTGTTCAACATTAAATAACTTTACCCAAAAAATTCATCAACATAATCATGCTGGAAGATTCATATTTAAGATGTTTATAATGTTTATATTATAAAGATATTGATTTAAGCCAAAAATATGTTAAAATCAAATTAAATTAACACGAAAAAATCAACAATAGAAAAAGTAAATTTTGAATTTTCCATTAAAATAGCAAACTTTTAAATCGGAAAAAACAAATTGGGAATGTTTACCAGAACTATCCACTACAACATATTGATTATTTCGAGAAATAATGAAAATAGTTTTCAGGCGAAGCACGATCATATACATCTTCCATAAATGTAAGTTTCCTTAAATTTATGAGATCCCTTCGAAGAACACATTTAAATGCTTTTGAGATTGATCTATCTGTTGTCTTTGAAGAGATCAATAACATTAAATATTGTGTTAAAGTACCTTAAAGGAAATTTCAATTTGTTGCAATTAAGTGATTTCGAAAAAGATGTTAGCAAAACAAAAAGCAAGTGGAAACTAAAGTATTTGAAATCGTTGAACAGTATCGCTTATTAAAGCCTTATTTATATTTATTTCTTTATAATTTAGAAATCAATCCTTTGCTTCCAATCAGCTGTTACCTATACACTTTTTGTATTTTAATTTTTGGATACTTTTAATGTATCTTTTATGTCTGCGAGAAAATTAACAATGCTGTTCTAGTGATTGATTCAACTATTTAATTACCTAATGGATTATGAAAGAAAATTTTTAAAAGTTTTTTACAAAGTCTTAAAATTTTACAAGTATTAAAAAATACTTAAGAAGTCTAAAAATAAAAAGATACATCTAACTTTAAAGCAAACATTGCAAAAAATAGAAGCATCTATGGAGGAAAATAAATTTCCAACGAAATCTTTATTTGTTCGGGGAATGGAATATGTTTACATTCAACATTAAATGGGATATTCTTATGGAAGGAAACGAAGGAATGTTTTGAAGAATTCTGCTGCTTCAAATCATTCCATACAACCATTATAGCCATTGATCTAAAAAGTGTGGGTTATATTTTTCAAGTATGTTCTAAGAATTTCTCTTTCTTTTAAAAAGAAATTCTCATTAAAGTTTTATCCAAATTTTGTGTTTTCGATATTTCTGAATGATCAATTACATTATTTTACATAATATGTATTACTTGTTAGGTCAAATTAATTAGTTAATAGTAATTAAAAATAAAAATTAGTGAAGTACTTCTACGTTCTCTTAAAACAGTAAAAGAGACTTTAAGTGTAGCCAGTTTGGTTTAAGAACATTATGAAACATGTCATAGAAAAGTAAAGAATGCGGATCGGTGCAATATAGATGATATGAAAGCATCTAATGTTACTTTATTTAGGTGGCAATTAGCCAATTTCAGCGACGAAAGATAAATTGTAAAATCGAGTAAAGTTAAAACAGCTCAAAAAATTACTAAGTTTCATAATAGGCGATGGCAAAGGCGGTGAGCTTTGGGTGGAGGAGCAAAATTCAATTCCTGCGGGGGCCGAAGATTTTTCTAGGGTTCCATCAGCCCTAAGTAAAATGGGACCAGCTTTCTTTCCTGATATTAAAGGAGAGATGCATCGGATTGACGCCATTAAGATTTTCCCGATGGTCGAGAACTGCTGGGCCTTTACCTGCAGCGCCCCGGTAGGGCATATAAGATCTGGAAAGTAGGATCTTTAACTTTAACTTAACTTTAATATGTTATAGGACCCTTGTTTTCATCTTGAAAACAAATATTATTTTAATAAAATTCTAACAAATATTATTTTACAATTTCCATTTCAGTTTGCATTCTTGCATCATCATCAATGCAGCGTCTTTTTAACTTTTACTTTCTTGGTCTGCTTTCCTCATTAAAAGTGATTAAAAGCTTAAATCAGCATGCTCATTTGTATTTGTGTTTAGGTAATTAATTTATTTTTTAAGAAAAACAAAAAAGATCTTCTGTTTGTATTCAGCATTCATTGACAACAAACTTTCGTTTGTTATTTTCATGATCATAAAAATGAAACAAAAACTTCAAAATTTTTTGGTAACTAGGCTTTAATTTATTTTAGGAACTTCTTCAGGAGCTATTGATTAATTGACAACCGAATTCTGAATAATGCTTTACTTATAAAATAAAGATTGTAATGAATTTCAAGAATATAAATCACTATTAAATTAAGAATAAAAATTTGAAAGTTAGAATAAATAGAATTCTTAACTAATTCAATAATTCAATCGATGAAACTTGATCTTTCGTTAAAATCAATGAGTTTTTCTAAAAAAGAGAATTAACTGTAATGTAATAATAGGAAGACCATTCAAAAACCTCTTATCTGCGGATGAATCGTACCAATAAGGAGTCATTCTAATATTATGTATGCACATTTTTAGTCATTTTAGACCTCCCCCACCCCTTCTTGTAAGCAAAAATAAGCTGATGCCTGACCTCCCCCGTCTTGTGCTTACGTTAGATTTGCCAAATCATTAACAGTAAATACGACTGAACAATAAATGAAAACAGTCAAAAATACATGATATTCACTCCTGAATTAAAATGTAACAAATTAAATATAAAAATACACAAGAAATACTGAGGAAAAAGTCTTCTCGCACAGCGCACTCTCTCGCGTGCATGTTTGTCTGTCTTACGTAAGTATTGCTCTGATGTCCCCTCCCCCTTGTCAGCAAAAATTAGCAAAGTTGAACCACCCCCCCTAAATGCTTACGTAATATTTGAACGGCCCTAAGTGACATACTAAAGTACAGTTGACATTCAAAAATCCGGCCATCGATAAGCCGTTCGGCATGGATTTCGGAACGCAAATTCTATAGAACTATTTTATTCAGTTGAACTAAAATTCTGTAGAACTGTTTTACTTAGTTGGTAAACATTAAAATTTCATTTGCTTTTATTTAGTGTTTAATTTTCTTTCTTTAAAGGACTATAATTGGTAGTCATTTCCTGTTAAATGTATACAGTATATATAACCATAAATAATCCGGCTATTTCAAAAATCCGGCACTCCTCAGGTCCGGATGTTACCGGATTTTCGAATGTCAACCTGTAGTTGTCTGCAATAAAATTATTAAAGTTTGAATTATCTAATGTTCATTGTATGCTTCATTCATTCTTTTACTGTACGTATGTACATATGTAATTCCCAAATGATTTTTGACTTCTCAATCTTCTGTGACGACGAGAACAATTTTTCTGCTCCAGGTATTAGATTAACTGATTCATTCTCAGTTGATGAAGTTTAAACTTCTCGAATTGTTCTCGTCGTAACCTTTTTAGACCTCAATCGAATTCTATTGTTCTCCGGAGAGAGTTTCATTAACCAAGAGCATCGAATCCCAGCATTCATCTGCGACGCAGAGAAAGGAATGTCACCAGTGTATTAAAGTCAGACAGGAAGAAGGAGAGGAAGGAAGAAGTTCCAAAACTATCTACTATTAATAATTAGATATTGATGGGGAAAACTTATTCTTTTCCTTCCTGAAAACTTCGTTTAATCCTTACTTTTTTTCCTAACTTTAATTTTAATTCCAACTTTAAAAATGTTTGTTATAAAAATATTCAATCATCGTTCAGCACAAACACTTTTTTCTAACTAATCTTCTTACATTAGAAGGATTCCTCAGCTCTCTATCCTATCATAGATTTTTATTTGTTGTGAAGGCGTAATTAGTTTTGATATCAGAAGATGCCAATGATTCACCAGAACTGCAGTGAAGTTACCTAAAACATCATTAAAACAGAGATGTCGATCTAATAGCAGTTATAAAATAACCATGATCAAACAATAATGAAAAGTGGCTTTTCAATTAATTACATAAGTGAAAAGATAGATTAACATTGAAAAATAATTACATCATGACCCGTTATTTAGCTCCGGCAAATACTAATAAAATTCTGAAAAAAAAGATTTATTTTTATTAAATGTTGTTGATATTGAAACAATATATTTTTCTTAAAATTTACGAATGCCTTTCATATAATGAAGATTTTCTGAAGGTAATTGAGTTTTATCCTTAAGATGTTTTTGTAAAACTAAATGAAAATGGCTACCATTTTTTTCGTTACATCGTGAAAAATAAAAAAGACGCTTTCTAATTGCAAATACAGAAAAAAAAATAACATTAAACAATGAAGACAAGGTCATTACGATTTACTTTCTAAAAATTTTGCTTAAACAAACAAGTAAACAAAAAATAAGCGGAGAAGCCAAAGATGGTTTGTTAAACCATGTTTAACAGCATGTAGTAAAACAATAGGTTTTTCAGATTATTTTTTCCAAAACGATTAAGGAAAAAAATTATAATTTAATTCAATACTTAAAAGTCAGAGCTTTTTATTTATTATAATGCTAAAGTTCACTCAATTGTTGTCATTGATGCTTATATGGAAACTTCTTTCTATTCTTCACTGATATGACTAGATCATTCTTGTGTGAAGAACTCGTTATAAGTGATCCTGATCCTTTCTACCTGTATCTGCCATAAAGCAGTGGAATTGGAAAAATATCCTTTGGCGAGACTTCTTGTACGATAAGGATAAAGAATTGGTTAATCTTCTCTACGCCATTGGTGGTTTTCAGTTTTCCATTGACACGAAAATCTACTCTTATGATATCGCGATCGTGAAGAAGGATTTCTCTTAGATGTTTGAGTGATTCCAACTTCTTCCAAAGTTTGTCACTTAACCTTTTTTTTTTCAGAATAATCAAAATGTACATTAGATGCTCAATCAATACGGCTTGTGTATTCAGTTGATATTTTGTTATTTATCATCTAAAATGCAGATGAGATCATTATATAAGTGATGGAAAATAGAAATGACCATTCATTTCCAAGAGATTTTATTGTTAATGAGGATTAGTAACAAAGGTATGATATTTTCTTTGTTTGGATAATATAGTATTTAAAGTTTTGCAACTCATAAGTAATAACTCTGACTGATTTACAAATTAAACTAATTAAACTAATTACTTGGCGTTTTCAAAAGCGTTCCCTAATTTACCTTGTGGATAATTTGTGGAATGTTACGAGATTTCGGCAGGTTACTTCAACATTATTTTTTCATGAAACCCATTAAGCAGACTGCCCACAGAGTACAAAATCGTTGTCTTCTAAGCAGTGACCTCAATGTTGTGTGCAGCGACCGTAATTTACAGACCAATCTTTGACAACTGAAGATTTTTGTGGGAAATGATTTTGAGAACTTTTAATTATCAAGAAATTGTCATTCAATTGGAAAATCATTTTTGGAGAATGACTGTTTTCAATATAAAAAACGGGGATCTACACTCGTTTTAACTATAATACTAAAAGAAAAT
>JAFIDM010012231.1:151624865-151657455 GCA_023159025.1 Thereuonema tuberculata
AAAAAAAAAAAAAAAAAAAAAAAAAGGGATGAAAATTTACTGAAAAAAAGTATAAGAAAAAAATAAATGATCGACACCGTTTTTGTTTTTTTTTAAAAGATTTTTATAATTTTCTTTCTTTTTATTTTTTTCAATTTCAACTATAGTTTAACCACTAATTTACGTTGATAAGATAACTGATAAAAACTTCAATGAAGTAAAAATCCAACTTTCTTCCAAGAATCTGCAGCATCTACGTAAGTTTCAGGTTGCCAGGAAACACCCTGGATTCAGGATTGACGTATTCCAACAGCACTGCTACCTTCTGCGCATGTCTCAAATAATCGTTTGGGCAGTAATTCAAAATAATTACTGGCGAACTTCCATTTCGATTCCGTCAAGGCTGGTTAAAAGAAAGACTCTACGATGTAAAGAAAGTTTATAGATTGCAAGAACTGGCTCCAAAGTAACGTTGCAAAAAAAGAATAGAACGAAGAAAGAAATGAAGCTGCTTCTAAAAAAATATTAAAAAGAAATGTATAAATATAAGAATGAAACGGACGCTGATGTAAATGCTTGTATATTTTTATCTTTCAAGATAAAAAAAATAGTAAGAAAATACTATTAATTCGGTCAAAAACAATATGGTTTCTCCCAGAGAAAAAGCTTTATCTTCAATGAGAATTGCAGATTACCAAAGTGGTTTTACTTTTTTAAATTTACAATAATTATTAATTAAGAAGAAGCACTTAAATTTTATCTAAAGATATTGATGTCTATTCACTGCTTTTCTGTTTCAACATAAAACTCAACAAAACGAGGTTTTAAACTTAAATATTCAAATGTAATTAGAAAGAGTAAAAGCAATTAAAGATTAAAAGAAATTATAACGGAGCTGAATTAAATAAATTTAAAAGATTTATTATCAATGCCACGTTAACATTCACCAGCACAATGTTAGGATCAGCAGTTTACCCAAGTTGAATTATTTCTGATTTAAAGAAAATAATGGAGTCTGTGCTCAATCCAATGTATTTCTCTTGAAAACAAAAGGTTTGTTACTTTTAAAAAAGAAACGAGAGATCAGTAAGGTAACTGATAAAGTAATCACTTTCCTTACTGATCTCTCATTTCTTTTTTTTTTAATTTATGTTTAGTTCTCTCAAAACATAAACGGGAACACTAAGCTATACTAATCCTGCAAATGACATGCCAATACAAAATATTTTTTCTAAAATTTCTAGTAATTTAATTTAATTAATTTAATTTCTAGTAATTACGATAATGTTCAAAAAAAATATGCTTGTCCCGCAAATTTTTCACATTGTACACTACCTTAAGACAAATTCAGATGTTTTTTGAGTGACATATTTCTGAAATGTGTTTATGTGCTTCCATGATGGAGGATCTTGCCGGTTTGGTAATTGAAAAGTTAATAAACTGATTTACACCAAACTTTATATTTAAGTGTTTAGTTTTATGTTTTTAAGTTTCATGTTTCTAAGTTCAGATTTGTTGTATGCGTCTTCTTAGATTTCGGTGTTAGTAAATGGGACAAAAACTTTATACGCCCTTGAGTAATTCCAAGTACAGTGAACTTCTTTACATCTAATTTTATATTTCAGAGTTTAATTCTTAAAGTCATCTCTTTAAAATGTGGTGATTCTATAACTATTTTAAGATCCACTTTTTTTAAAGAAATAAATACCTTGCTGATTTTTAACTCAACCTCTAATGCAGTGACATGCTTTATTTTTTACTTTTCTTCCTTTTGTCGATTTGGGCCAATTAAGAACCACGGACACTAGCCCCGTAGAACGACCGTAATAGTGGAGCTAAGAAAGTTCAAGAGGAGGGACGAGATACACATCAAGTTTTGTTTTTTTTTTAGTGTTTTTTTTTTTTTAATATAGCATATTGGCATGGTTATTCAGATTTGGGTTATCTAGTTTACTGTTCAGACAACTTTGTTTTGGACAACTTTGTTTTTGTTACAGAATATATAGAATACAGAGAATGTTTTGTAACGGTTCCTCTACATTTGTTCCTCTGCGTTTGCAAGTCATCAAATTGATGATCAAACTGAAGCAAGAGCGATTCATTTTTGCTGAACAGACCTGGAATGGAATTATTTAAAACAAGATGTTTTGGAAAACCTGAAATCTTTCTTTAAATCTTGCCTTTTTCTTTGCTTGATTTTAAATCGTGAAATTAACGCAAATCTAAAGTCATCTTTTACTTTAAAATTACGATATCTACTGGGGATCTTCTACTTTCTGAAAAAAAAATAATTAAATCTGCGTTACTTACTTAAGTTGTAGAGAATCCTATTAATGTTCCTTATATTACAGCTCGCGCAGATATTAAGAGGGTTAATAAGCAGATTAGTTCTAATTAGAAAACACTACAGAAGTATCGACAAGAAACAAATTGAAATATAAAAAGTTAGTTTCAAGAAGGTCCGTTCAACGGTTCAAAAGTTATTCAAAAAGAAAACACACGTACACACACATATTACAGGGTTACAATCAGCCTTCTAGGAAAATAAGTTGAGAGAGAGATTGAACTTCAGAGGCCTCTCAAAATGACAAATCTTCAGGACCAAACTATATGACAAATCTTGTTTCAAAAATCACATGTCATGTCAAATACTTACATTTTACATAAGGTAAAGTTGGGAGAGATGATACACAATTCGAATTTTTCACGTTAAATATTAAAAACCTTATTTTTTAAATGTTTGAAAGTTTTAAACTGTTGATTTATCCTTTGCTTTCATATTTACGTTATTTTTTTTAATGCTGTTTATTATTTTTAGAATTTTAAAAATTTTTTGACATTGAGTCATCTCTCCCATACCTACATAGGTAGCAGGGGATAGATGACCACATGGATTATGAATAAGAGACATGCATAAATCAAGCTACTACTTTATTTTTATAAAAACATATGAAATGAAACGCTAACATCAAGTTGAATAATGATATTTTTGAAACTTTTTGGAAAAAACTGTTTAACAAAAAATAAAATTCGCTGCTGATCAAGACGTTAAATATATTATTCAATATATTTATTACTCAAAAAGAAACAATATTAAAAAATTAATACAAAGAAAAAGACAAAAATGATTGGACAGATGACACACACACACACACACACACTCACCTCCAGTTCCACCAAATGGGACGCAAGACACTAGTGACCGATACATAACCTTGCTTACTCTATTTACATGTTTGCACAGTGAATTATAGCGAAAGATGCCTTAAAAAAGGGCTATTAACTAAACAAATTCGCAAAGTCAACGAAAATTCGAGCACAAACCTGGCTATATCATTGGAAGAAAAACTCAATAAAATCTTATATATCAATTCAGCACAAACACTCTACACACACTAAAGCTCAGACTGGCCTCGGATTTTGGTCATGTAATGCGCTGCAGTCTACTGCAAACCCTTCTTGAAGTTACATTACATGTGTCATCTCTCCCAACTTTATTATATGTTTATATAGTTAGAACTTTATATTCTGTAAGTGACAATTACCTTAAAGTTTCTGAAAAATATAAAATATGATAATAATAATAATTAAATGCTAAGATAAGAATTTAAAAAAAAATATTAGGAGTTTTCAAATAATTTTCAAGAGAAATTAAATTATATTACAAGTATTCTCAAATTGCATAAATTTATTGTAATGCGTCAGCAAAATAATTGCCAGATAGAATGGAATTTTAAACAAAATTCGAATATATTGATTGGATTTTAGAAAAAAAGGATTTTCTTATTTATCCAGTAAAAAAAAGAAAATCATCAATAAGTTAATATTGAAATTTTTACTTTTTATCGTTGTTTACTTTTTTGTGCTTTAGATCATGGTAAACTTTTCCTGAAACTTGACTTTCTGACTTGTAAGTGACAAAAATACTTAAGAGGTTTACTTCTGTGAGAATCCAAGTGTAGTGGGAATCACACAAGGATAAATGATGGTCATCTGACCTTTTTGCATGTGGAAGCCTTACACTACCCTTCAAAGGAGTCACGGGAACGATTTACAACTGAAACACAAGGCTTCCACGACGACAAAACCTACTTCCTAATGGCCCTGAGTTACTTTCTGTGTTCGAAAATATAACAGAAAAACAAGACTTTTCGAAAGCCAACCTCTCTTTCAATTGCTCTATCTTTTGGCTTCAAGGTTCATGGCTTTCTCATTCCTTTCCAAACTTTTATCAGAGAAATGTCACAACTTTTATCTTGAAACTACAACGTCCTTTTACGGTAGCTTACATCGAAAACAAGCTGTAATTTATTTTATTTTCAGAAGAGCATTTCAAGATAACAAATATTTCTTCGTTTGTGGTAATTCTTAGTCTTAAGAACTGAAGAAGCTGCAGAGAAATAAAAGATATGCATAGAAGACAAATAGTACTACAGGAATTTTAAGAAGAAATTATCAATTGATAATAGAGCAATAATCTCAATAGAGTTTTGCTATCTTGCGAAACTTGAACTTAGAAAACAAATTTCACTGAAAAGAATCTGGATATTAAAAAAAAATCTTGGGTTTTAAACCTTTCATACTTTTGATTTCATAAAATTTGTTAATATCCACCTTTGTTAAGATGTAACCTAATAAATTTGTTAAGATTGGAAATAGCAGATTATCTTAAGCAGGAATAGCAGTTTTATTTTCTGACTAGCCGGGTACCGTCGCTTCGCTCCGGAACCCTTGCGTATATAGCATTAAAAAAAAAAAAAAAACTTTATTTATTTAGCAAATTAATATTGAGATCGGAGAATATATGACTTTCCAGCCCGTTGTGCCCTTCTCCACTTAACTCAGGTGTATTGCGAGTTGGCGCCACACACCTGGGATTGCCGCCATACACTTCATCGTCAGTTTGCCAGATTATTCCCTATCCCGAATTTCGAAAAATCCGGCCTTATTCATTGTCTACATCATAAAGGAAACCTCTGTGCAAAATTTCAGTTTTCTACATCCAAGGGTTTGGGGTGGGCGTTGATGAGTCAGTGAGGAGTGAGTCAGGACTTTTCTTTTTATATATGTAGATTTTCATGAATTTTGTTTTCTTAACATCATTGATTAGTTCTTTATAGATTATATATGGATGTGTTATTTTCTCATTTTCAACTCTTATCCGATTCGTTCTTTACATATTATTCCTGGTGTTTTGATATCATGTTTATTTATGAAAATATAATCTATACTAGCCGGGTACTGTCGCTTCGCTCCGGAACCCTTGCGTCTATAGAATTAAAAAAAAAAAAACTTTATTTATTTAGCAAATTAATATTGAGATCGGAGAATATACGACTTTCCAGTCCGTCTCCACTTAACTCAGGTGTATACACTTCATCGTCAGTTTGCCAGATTATTCCCTATCCCGAATTTCGAAAAATCCGGCCTTATTCCTTGTCTACATCATAAAGGAAACCTCTGTGCAAAATTTCAGCTTTCTAGATCCAAGGGTTTGGGGTGTGCGTTGATGAGTCAGTGAGTGAGTGAGTGAGTCAGGACTTTTCTTTTTATATATGTAGATTTTCATGAATTTTGTTTTGTTAACATCATTGATTAGTTCTTTATAGATTATATTTGGATGTGTTATTTTCTCATTTTCAACTGTTATCCGATTCGTTCTTTACATATTATTCCTGGTGTTTTGATATCAAGTTTATTTATGAAAATATGATCTATATTTGTTTTCGTATTTCCATCAATTGTACAGTTTCTTGTTGTTCCGTAAAGACGATTTTTGAAACCATTATTGCACATAAGTTTTACGTATTTCTGTACTATATTGTTTTTATTCATTTTCAAAATATCTATATTTACGTCGCCAATCAGTATAGTTGGACAGTTGTTTAATATATTTTCATTTTTTATGCATAGATTCTCTATTTCAGTAACATTTCAGTAATTTGTAATTTAGCATTTTGCTTACAAAATGACAGACAGAATAACGTTTTATAATATACGTTTTTATTATATATAATAATAATAGCCGGGTACCGTCGCTTCGCTCCGGAACCCTTGCATATATAGCATTCAAAAAAAAACTTTATTTATTTAGCTAATTAATGTTGCGATCGTCGGAGAATATATAACTTCCCAGCCCGTTGTGGCTTCTCCGAATAACTCGGATATATTGCGGGTCGGCGTCACACACCGAAAATTCACATTTTTGCATGTATCTTGCAAACGCTGAAGCGTTTGTGAATAAGTGATACATCGTTCGATAGAACTTTCAAATACCAACATTTTCTCAATATAATGTTCTCTTCCATCTTTTATACTTTTCGTTTAAATTGAGAAAAAGTCAAAATTGGACCTTTTAAAAGGCGCCATCTTGGAAACCAAAAACTTTTTTCGAAAGATTTTTGTAGCATTTTGTTTGTCTTAAAAAGATCTACATTTTATCCATTTACATGACCACCCTATCTCTTATAGTTTGGTCACAAAATTGGAAAAACGTAAAGTCTTATGACAGACAAAATAACGCTTTTATAATATATAATTATAACGATGTTAGTGATGAGTTTTGTTGTTAAAACTTACAAATTTCAATCATTAGAAATGTGTTTACTTCTAATGCTTTCTTTTGTGCTATGAAACACAGATGACTGCATCAAGAAAAGAGACGAAAGCTTAATTGAATTTTGTAATCAAACTTCCAAAGTGTATTTTTATATAATCAAATTTATATTTTGATGGCTATGCCAAATTTGAAAATATTTATAAAATATATTTGGGCAATTCTAGCAATGAAAATGCAATTACTGTAAAGAAAATATAATTATTTCTTCCCGTCTTAATTTTTTTATATGAAAGATAATTAAAAAATGAATTTATTGATTGTATGAAATAGCTCATTTAAATTTAATGTGATAGTTATATATATACTTGTCCGCTGGGGACCCGAAATCTGCTCTGTAGGTAGTGGTCCCCATTTGTCTTCTATATGTTACAGGCTATAGTTATATATATACAATTTTTTTAAAGATAAAAATACAGTTAAGTCTCACTTATACGAATATGAGGGGGAAACCAAAAATTATTCGTAAAGTGAATATTTCGTGTAAGTGAATTACATATAAGACTAAGTGGGTTTCGCTGGGGAATGAGAAATTCTTCGTATAATTGAATGTTTCGTATAAGTGAGTTCCGTATAAGTGAGACTTCACTGTACTATTAAAAGAAATAATGTAATAAGCTTTCTAATTTTTCATAAGTCCATCATCGTAGGGTAAAATAGCTAAAATTCTGTATTGACAATAATGGTTATACTGAGAAAATTGTCTAAATAAAATACCTTATTTTACCCTTTTTTAATCTATTGTTCTATTGTTTTTCCTGTGATGTGGATTTATGGGACACAATGTATACTTCAGTAAATAGTAAATAAATTGCTTTTTCATGCTTATATTTTTAGTTTTTGTTTTGGTCCCAAACCAATTCTCCTTCGAATGATGTAACATTTATGTTTTCTTTTTCTTTAGGTAAGTACCGGATATTTCCTTTTTCAAAGATCTCCATTAAGGTAAAACTTGTAAGACTTTATAATTATTTCTATATTCACAAATAAACTCAAGATAATTTCTTAAAATTAAAATTAAATCTCAACACGTAAATTTTTATTATTTCTGCTTAATTTAAAAATACTTGTTATAAAGCTAGAAATAGAAAATATTCGTATTAGAAGTGGCTATAGAGATCAACATATTCCAATGAAAGTTGGTTTGCCCATAAATCAGTATAAAAGTTAAAACATTAAATTTTATAAAAAATCGAATATGTTTAAAAATTTGGCAAATGAAAGTTATAAAGTAAAAAAGAAATATTTAATAACAATACTTTTAAAAAAAGTGTAAAGTTTTATTTTTATTTTTTCTCCTATTTCAATTACGAAACTACTCTGCTAAGTAAAGTTATTTAAATTTTTCGTGTTTGCTTCAAATAAAAATATTTTAAACCACTTTCTCACCAAACTATTCACATTTTAAGCTAAAAATTCAATAATTGGAACTGCATAAGTCATGGTAAAAAATTATCCTAGATCATAAAAATCTTGTCTGATAAACATATTAATATTAACTTAAAATAAAAGCACTTATTCTCCATTTATAGCAAAGTTTCGAGGACATCCATATAGTTTTGGTCCTCTTTCCTAAGTTAAGCCAAAAAATATAGAAAACTAAGTTAAATTTTTTTTCTTACATTAATGATTTTTGAAAGTTTAGAGCAGAATTCACGTTTGGAATTCATTTGACAAGCCATATTTATAAAATGAATCAACCGAAATTCTTTGATATTCCTTTATCAAATGTCTCATGACGGAGACATTTTTCACTTGAACAACGTAACGGCTACTAAAAAGCAGCAAGAACGTTTATTAGATTTGATTTTTGTTTTATGAACTCTTTATCGTTTTAAACTACATCATCAATTAAATAGAATGAATAAGGAGTTTTCAATGAAACTTTTTGTTTAATTTCATGAAAAGAATTGATACATTTAAAATTACTTTAAAAAAAGTTAAAAAGTTAAAAGACAGAAGATATTTTCGACCTGCTACACCTCATGGTCATCCACAGCTAGTTTAGTTTAGAAGATGGGTCGAAGCAGGTCGAAACTGTCTGTCTTTATTTTACCTTTTTAAAGCTTTTTTTTTTTTCTTTTAATGTTTTTATCTGTAATAATGATAAGTTGAATC
This sequence comes from Thereuonema tuberculata, assembly GCA_023159025.1. Classification (NCBI taxonomy): domain Eukaryota; kingdom Metazoa; phylum Arthropoda; class Chilopoda; order Scutigeromorpha; family Scutigeridae; genus Thereuonema; species Thereuonema tuberculata. The sequence goes on from JAFIDM010012231.1 coordinate 151,633,579, forward strand.
CACACACCAAATGAAAACTAAAATGAAACTTTTTATATTCCTTTATATCTATCTACTAGCCGGGTACCGTCGCTTCGCTCCGGAACCCTTGCATCTATAACATTAAAAAAAAAACTTTATTTATTTCGCAAATTAATATTGAGAATTGGAGAATATACGACTTCCCAGCCCGTTGTGCCCTTTTCCACTTAACTCAGATGTATTGCGGGTTGGCGCCACACACCTGGGGTTGCCGCCGTTCAGTTCATCGTCAGTTTGCAAGATTATTACCTATCCCCTAAGAATTTCGAAAAATCCGGCCTTATTCATTGTCTACATCATAAAGGAAACCTCTGTGCAAAATTTCAGCTTTCTAGGTCCCAGGGTTTGGGGTGGGCGTTGATGAGTCAGTGAGTGAGTGAGTGAGTGAGTCAGGACTTTTCTTTTTATAGATTTTCATGAATTTTGTTTTCTTAACATCATTGATTAGTTCTTTATAAATTATATTTGGATCTGTTATTTTGTAATTTTCAACTCTTATCCGATTCGTTCATTACATATTATTCCTGGTGTTTTGATATGTTTATTTATGAAAATATGATCTATATTTGTTTTCGTATTTCCATGAATTGTACAGTTGTTTCTTGTTGTTCCGTAAAGATGATTTTTGAAACCATTATTGCACATAAGTTTTACGCATTTCTGTACTGCATTGTTTTTATTCATTTTGAAAATATCTATATTTACGTCGCCAATCAGTATAGTTGGACAGTTGTTTAATATCTTTTCATTTCTTATGAATAGATTCTCTATTTTAGTAACATTTTAGTAATTTGTAATTTAACATTTTGCTTACAGAATGACAGACAGAATAACGTTTTTATAATATATAATAATAATAGCCGGGTATCGTCGCTTCGTTCCGGAACCCTTGCATATATAGCATTGAAAAAACAAACTTTATTTATTTAGCAAATTAATGTTGCGATCGTCGGAGAATATATAACTTCCCAGCCTGTTGTGGCTTCTCGGAATAACTCGGATGTATTGCGGGTCGGCGTCACACACCAAAAATTCACATTTTTGCATGTATCTTGCAAACGCTGAAGCGTTTGTGAATAAGTGATACATCATTCGATAGAACTTTCAAATACCAACATTTTCTCAATTTAATGTTGTCTTCTATCTTTTATACTTTTCGTTTAAATTGAGAAAAAGTCAAAATTTGACCCTTTAAAAGGCGCCATCTTGGAAACCAAAAACTTTTTTCGAAAGATTTTTGTAGCATTTTGTTCGTCTTAAAAAGATCTACATTTTATCCATTTACATAACCAATCTATCTCTTATAGTTTGGTCACAAAATTGGAAAAAAGTAAAGTCTTATGACAGACAAAATAACGCTTTTATAATATATAATTATAGAGTATATCTATCTATCTACATATATAAAAGGAAAATTACGCTTCTCCAAAATAAAGAAGAAATGCAGCATTTGGTTTCAGAGATACTATTTAAAAAAAAATATCTTTAACAGTGCTATCTGTAGGATATTGAAATAAGTTGAGATTTTTGTAAAAAAAAAAAAAAATAGATTTCTTCAATTTTCTGTAGATTTAAATTTAAGTTCTATTTTGATACGTCAATGGTACAATGGCTGTTGTTTTGGAAAAGAATGATTATGGAACTACAAACTTAAGACTAACGTAAGAAGGAAACTGCGCAGAGATACATACACACCGAGACACAGAAGCCTACACTCCGACAGCTTCTTTGAACACAAGTTTTTGCTAGGAATTATCTTCGGATACAAATGCACTGTACAACCATAGAGTGGAATAGAATAAGATTAAGGATATTGATAGGGATGATCCATGAAATGAAGGGGAGTAATATGTGGTTTTATATAGTCCCTCTCTTCCGATCCCGATATGGATTTTCGATATTTGCTCAAAAAAAAAACAACAACAACTTTATTTTAACATACAGAAAGTTGGCTTTACAATCAATTCCAGTTAATGCCCGAAAAAGAATTATTTCACAAATTAGAAACCTGAATATCCAGAATTCCTTCTTAAAATAGTCATTTACGATAACAAAACTCTTTCTTACAATTTCTTAGAATAATCTTTACAAAGTTTCTTCTAGATCTTGAAAGATGGATATTTTTCTGTGATTTTTTTTATAGTGCGATTTATCACTTATTTTGATGACTCGTTTATGGATGTAGTTTCGTTAAGTGGAGCAATGTTAACATTGCCACGAGGGCTCCTCAGTGCAATATGAGCGCTCTTTGTGTTCACTACTTCCGAATGCTGAATTTCATTACGCGTTTTCCCAATTCTCGTTAAAACACTCGTGGATGGCAACATTCGCCCTCTGTAAATATCGATTTATTGAAAAACATTTGTGTCTTCGCGTTCTTTAGTCACTTCGTCGCTCAAATTAATAAGAGAAGCAACGATATTTGTTTTGTTTAAAAACTCTCTCGCTTCAATTAACCAAGTGTCAATTGAGTGGGAAACTTCTATTACTTTTATCGTCAACATACATCGCAAAATTAAGCTAAACAACTCATGCGCAAAAGTGCAATGAATTTAATCAAGAGTAACCAAAGATTTTTTTAAATTTCTTAAGGAGAGTTTTATTTTCAATTACACATCTAATGTCCAATTATCTGTAGAGTTGTAGGTTATGAAAAAAAATGTGATTAGTTTCTGACTGTCTTCAAAAGTAACAACTACTGTAGAACTGATTTTTTTTAATAAAATGACATAAGGAAGCCTTTTAAGTCAGGTCTCGGCTTATTAGGCTCTCTCAGCCGGAGCTACACAGCACGCAAAGAACTGAAATGGGAAAAAAGAATATGTTTTTAATCAGACATGTTACCCCTCTCAAACAAAAGTCAAGAAAATTAAAACAACAACAAACTGTGGAAAAACAAATCCTTGCTTGCTGGATAGCCCTAGTTGAAGAGAACCTAGCAACTTCGAAACAGCTGTCGCAGGGTCTCGGCTTCACTTAAAAGGCTTCCTTAGGTCATTTTATTATGAATTATTTACTGTCCTTTTATCCATTAGAGGGTTTTGTTGTTTTATTGTTGTTTTGTCAAATGCCTTTTGTGGTGATCGTTTACTTGCCCAAGAATTTGTTTTTCCACAATTTTACTGTTGTTTTTATTTTATATCTTGTCTGAGTTTTAATCGTTATACTACTTATTTGTTATATTATTACTTATTTTATTTTACAAACTAACATTTTATGTGAAAAACCAAGAAAATGTTTATTGTCTTGAGCAAGGACACATACACTTCATCAGTTTGCTCCATCCATTTCCAACCTTTGACATTACATTTTCATCATCAGGCTAATTCACTGTATTTAAATAGCAAAACATAATTTTATTACTGTCTCAAACATGATAATGAAAAGTGATCAAAACAGAGGAACGTACAGTATATGTAATCTTCAAGGATTCAAAAGATAAACCTCTGCATTCGAATTCATGGTCGTCTTTTAAAACAATGGTAATTCAGATCGAAATAGAGCATTAACAAAATTTTGCCGAAATTAATTTAATTTTGATATCGAAATATAATACTTATTTGCTATCACAGAAATTAAAATTTCGTGCGTTCATATTTCTTTCAGTTAGTTGGCCACTTGAAGAAGAGATATTGATATGATTTTTTCTATTTACTGCCTATTTCTTTCTTACTGCCTTAAGCAGAAACAAGAGATACTAAGGATTGGAAGTAAACAGATTCCCTACGGATGGCTCCTCTGATGGTAGAGAAAGAACAATTCATTCACATGAAAAATTATCCCCCCCCCCAAAAAAAAAAATCGTTCCAACTTCCAATAATCCCTAAACAACTACAATCTCCATATTCTTAAAAAAAAAATTAAATTGTATTTTTATGTAATGTATTCTATTAATTTACTCGTTAATTGTAAGAGCCCGTGCAGGCGTTACGGATCACAGTTTAAGAACCTCTGAAGTAAAATCAAAACTTGAAAGAAGTAATTATTTTTTTTAAGATTCTTAAAAATGTTCAAAAACTTTTTTCTCAAATAAGAGTAAGTGTTACATGAATTGAAACTATTTAAATAAATTTGATTTATGCTTCTTTAAAAAGTTTAGCTAAAAAGATAGTCTTCAATTACCACACTGTAGTTTCTCATCCGATCAAAAAAAAATATTCTCTAGTGTTTAATTTAACAATATTGACTAAATTACTGTTTACTAAGAAACAGAGATTACACCTGTCCTTTATTCAAGGTTGTTTAAAATGTTGATGAAGTCGCATCGCCATTTGTGTTCTCTTGAGTAATGAATTATTAAGTGAACTGTTTCAGTTGTTCAATTAAAAAAGAAAAAGAAAATTTTTTTTTATTTATTTTCAGAATAAATCGCTACCTACGACAAAGAGAAAAAAATTACTTTGTAATGATACGTAAAACAAAATCATGAAAGTACTTACATGTTTATTGTTTTGAATTCATAGAAGTTATATTTCTGTTTTAGATACTTAAAACATAATATGTTTTAATATTTATTAATTTGCGTCAAAATGTAATAATTTGAAACATAAAAGAAATTAAAAAGTTTTTGTCTGTGAAATGTAAATGTTTTCCAACAATGTTTTACAGCGATCTTTAAAGTCATTGTGCTGTTGCCTGATGAATCCTTTCTGTTTATGAAACTCGTAAAACTATGAAATAAAAAATAAAATGAACTAAGAATTCTACGCCATTTAATCCTTTTAAATAAGCTCATGTGATAACTTTCAGTTTCTCTTTTAAAGTTTATTTAATCATAATTTGATAGTCTGATAGTTTCTTATTCTTATTTAACTTTAAACAATAAAACATTATAGAAAGCAGTTAATTATTCCAAATTAAAGAACATAGAAATACTTGAGTTTCTTAGTGTAGCTGAATTGACCTGCTTCGCTCGGATGTGATTTATGGTATTTAAGTTTTCGATTTGGGTTACATTGCATTTCCGTATTTTAATAAATTGTTTATTAACGGACTGTACTATATAAGTTCTTGTTCAATAAATGCATAGATGCATTTTGACAACATGCAATTTTTATTAATCGAGTGCTTTTGGGATATACAATATTTCTTGTTTTTCCTTCTGGTGCATAAATGTATAAATGTTTAGGCGTGCCCACTCTGGAGCAAGCAACATACACTTGTTGACCATGTGAAAAGCATGGACTTTCCAAGTTAGAGCCTGCTACCCTGTGTCCTTGTGTTTTGTTTATAGTCACTGCGAATGCAATTCGCACTGGGAATTGCAGTCGCTTAAAATCAAAGGGCATATCGATCGATATCATAGGAATGCGCGGAATAAAAACATCTTCTTTAGCATTGCCTGTTAATATTGTCGCTTCTATGACATTGGGCATAAGTTTTTCCACATATAGCTTTGTTCCATTGCAGAATTTTGGTGGATCGATATTACGTAATAGCATTATCGGTGATCCAATTTTCAATATTAACTTATGTGATGGCATTCCAGATGGTTACATAGGATTCGAGAACTCAATGGGATAAAACACAGGCTGCTCACTCTCCTCGAAAGATTTCTACGTCGTAGTATCTCATGTGTCAAGGAGATAAAATCCGGGGTAGGAGTAGGGTCGTCCAAATTCATGTAACTAGTAAGGGTCCTTAACGGGAAATATGGGAAATTATACTCGATGGAACGGCTTAGAATTGTGCAAGCAACAAACGAACTAGCAGATTTCCTGCATTATATTTAAAGACTAGCTGAAATACCCGTATTTTGTACTAGTTACAAAAAAAACTGTCCTGATGTGGATGAGAAAGATCACTTCGAAACTTTCGAAACCTTCTTCGAAAGCTCCATCCGTTTATATTCTTTAGGAGTCGATATCGAAAAAGCATCTCTTCAATTTTGATCCAGAACACTCTTGACAACTTTCGTTTTTCCACCTCAAGCGGATTTGTAGATACGGAAACCCTAGAAGAAAGATCCCCTTCGCCCGTTTACATCTATTAGGATCCGAATATCGAAAATTCATCTAATACATATCGTTTTGATTTTGACAAAGAAACAGGAAAGGATGCGGAAGATAATTAAGCACAAAAATATTTTAGATTTATTTTTGCCACCAGGTTACTACGTTCCGCTATTTTGCACAGCAATACTTTAGTTTCCATTGTCGGCACCAGATTGCTAGGTGGCTCTGTTATGCACAACAATATTTTAGTTCTAATTATTGCACAACAAAACTTTTTTTATTTCCAATTGTCGCCACCAGGTGCATATGTGGCGCTATTTCAGGGATTTCACCTCTTTTCAATCCCTTAGGGGTGTTTAATCTAAATCCCAACAGCTTACTTTTTCCAAGTAAATTCTAAGGAAGCTTTCTGCCAAATTTCAGGTTCATGGCTATATGGGAAACAGGAGAATTAGATATGAATCAGTGAGGGCTTTCGCATTTATATGCGATATGTAGAGATTACTTTAAATTTTTTATTTTCTTATTATTTATTTATTTCGTTTTCATTAATAGAATAATTAAACAAGAAAAGTTACTTCAATTTAATAAATTACAAATTTTAAATTGTATTGTTAATTCCTAACGTTTCCCGACATTACAAATAAATTAATTAAACAATGCTTTTTAAAAATAAACTTTGATTCAGTAATCATTACTGACAGCCATTGTATAATATAGCATTTATCATGTATTATATTGAACAAATTTTTTTTTGAAAAAAATATATATTATGCATATGTTTTATACTTTCTTCGTAATATTCTTTAAATAGTATAAATAAATATATAATATACTACATGCTAAATAGTATTAAGTAGTAAAGATTATCATATATTTCATATATTATATTTCATATTTCAATATTAATTAATACTTTTAATAGTCAGTATAATGGAAATTCGAATTAAACAGCTGTAACCTTAGAATAATCCATTTGCCTTACTGTAGTGGTTATTAAGAAAAAAAAGAAATGAAAATAAATTTTTTCAATGTAATTTCAATGCAATTTCTGAATAATTTTATAAAGGTATAAAGTGATTATTTAATCTTCTAAATTCTCAGTTTCACATCTACTTTCGAGGCTGTAAAATCTTATGTGTATTCTTCGTGTAAGCTTTGGAATCTTGTGCCGCAGTCTTATTCTGCTGCAATAATCTGTCATGTCCTAAAACAAATGCCTTTGGCGAGAAAACCTTTGACAAGTGACACTCGATAGAAGAATCCAAAGTCTGTGTTGCTTTTATCTTTCTTTTTATTTTGTGGATTTCCTTCGGCAATGAATTTCAAAAGAAACACATTTGGAATCTCGTGTGCAGGAAAAAGAAACAAAGGCTATCAGTTCTTGAAACTTTATATCAAGATGTTATTTTAATCCAACTAAATCTTAACAATTTCAAATTGAAGTCAGATATAACTTAAAAAAATAAGAAAATTACTTTATTTTCCATAAAAAAAAACCACTTGTAAAACGGTTTCTCGTACTTCATTTGAGCATAAGTAAGTTTGGGAATATCTAATTATTGAAAATATTTGAAATTCCTGGCACAAATGACATTTGCACTTAAGGAAAAAAAAAATAACCAAAATCAAAATTTACTATGTTGTTACTGAGAGATAGAGAGGGGAAAAATACTCAATCTTTCCATCTTTGTTAATCGATTTCCTTCCTTTTATCGAATTTGGCCAACTAGGGACCACGGAACTAGCTCAACCTGACAACGTCAGGGCGAGGCTAGTGAAATTCAAGAAAGGGGGGACGAGAATTATACCCCGTCCAAGATAACCCTGAGATAGTAAGTCCCAGGTGGGAAACGGACGAAACACAGAAGAAGAAAGAAACAGCCATGCCACCACCGGGATTCGAACCCGGGTACTGGCGCATCGGCCACAACGGCAGCCCGCCGGCTAAACCGCATGGCCACGCCAGCTCGGCATTAACTAGATTTCATTAACTAGAAATTTCAGTTACTTTAAAACCAATACAGTTTCGATATTTAAAGGTACCACACATTTCTGAGTATTTGTTTGGTTTCAATGTAAATTCTGTATGTTTTATTATCGTCTTGGTAACTTTTTACTGCTTTGTGATTTAATTGAATTTCCATTTCTGTAATTCATTTTTAATTTCAAGATTTCATTATTTAATTATAATGACAAATTTGTTTGCGGTTTTTTAGAAGTATATGGTACTACCTAATTTTTAATTTCTACTTTGGCTTAGAAAATAAAAGATACTATGCAATATCTATGCATTAAAGGTTGTGGCATTCACACAACGCCAGTGGGATCATTACGTAAATTTATGCCAGACCTTTACAATATTCCTGTTTTCCTTTAGAGTACAAAAACTAGGGTAACCTTGATTTACATCACCAATGCGCTATTTTTAATAATTATTTTTTTTTAGAAAAGAACAGGAGAATGAAACATTTCTAAGACTGTAACTGCAAAACCAACGCAGCGGAACGACTTCATATTTCATATGAGGATGTCCGTGGCGATGGAATTTTGTTTGCCGCAAAAAAGGTGGCCGTTATGATGATATATGGTGCTGCAATACTATAGTATTTAATGCAAATGACAAATGCACATGCCATGACACGTGATTGAAAACTGCTATAAAAGCAGACAGGTGAGAAATGCGTCACTTCATTGCATAATGACAATGTTGTGGTAGGATCTCGCACTTCTTGTGAAGATGTTTTATCAAAATAACAATTGTGTCGTAATAGCATTGCGGAAGTTTAAGATAGTAAGGGAGCTAAAAACTGGCCCTTTGACCGCAATGGTGTTCGAAAAATGCTCGAAAAAACTTTCGACAGATTTCTTATAGGTGAAGCCTGGCAGAGGATAGAAAACCATCAATCAGCAGACAGTGGAGCAGACATTGGAAGAAAGGATGGCAAATGACTTGGGAAGCAGCATTGCACGGTCATTAGTCAAACCTAACCTATTCACAACAGTAAGTTCTACGACAGTAAGTTCAAATTTTGCGCTGGTACTCCTACAAGATCTGCAATATTCAGCAATTACTGCCTCCCGATAGAGATTACATGAAACATTGCCCTGCAGTTTGCTGCTCGATCTGAACTGGAAGTCGAGTGGCCATGGGATATTTGTGAACTGACAAAGCGCACTTCCATTTGCATGGTGATCTGAATATGCACAATGCAGAATTTGGGCACCTGCTGACCCACAAGTCTTGAGAAAGTTGCTATTTCGTTCACCAAAGGTCACTGTTTGGTGTGGTTTCACATTCATATTCATCGTCTTTTTCGAAGAGCTCTGTCCTGACATCCCATCAGCTGCATAATTACTGACCAGTGTTACGCATCTCTATTAGCCAACCAGGTGATACCCATACTTCAACAGTTTCCATGAAGAATGGTGTCCCACCTCACATCGCAACCCATGTCAAGCGGTTGCTTCGGGCTACATTTACCGATGATAGAATCATCAGATGACTTTTTGGTACAATTTGGGCAGCCCGTTCGTTGAACCTGCGACTTTTGGCTGTGGGGGACATCTCAAGGCCTAGTTTATCGTGATCACCCAACTTAGGGGACCTGACGACTAGCATTGCATGCCACATTCACAACATTACGAGTGGTTCGACTTTAGGTGCTGTGGTTGAGTAGCCTATATGATGTTGCAATTTCAGTAGGTTGCGATACCGAGGGAAACTATATCGAACATGTCCTTGTGCAATACATTTCATCCATCATGTGCATCCATTTCAGTATTGCAGCGTGTTGTATCGCGGTAGCGGTGAACTTCGGAAGTATTTTTTTTTTTTGCGGCAAACATAATTTCATCACCACAGACATCCCCACGGAATTACTGGAAGTACAAACAAAAAAAACGCAAAAGGGATTACGAAACATTGTCAGACGTAAGTAAGAGTTCAATGTCCTCTGAGTACCGGGGTTCGGTTCTCATGTGGGTTTCGTGATGGTGGACGATCCGCGCTGGGCAGGTTTTCTCTGGGTTCTCCCGTTTCCCCTGCACTTCTCCCACCATACTTTCTCCGTCTTTCTCTACATCTGTTATTATTTCCGTGGGAAAGTACAATAGACCTCCGGTCGCAGTGCTTGGCTTCTCTGCCACCCACATTCACTACATATATCCATACAAGAGTTCAATGTTGTTTTTAATGCTTTTCTATGGAAATCTTAGTTACCTTCGCCTTCTTAACAAAGATTCACAAAGATTCAAATAGGAATCACAGTTTTCTGAAGTCAAATGACTAGCAGTGACGTTGACGTATGCTTTCTTTGTTAAATTGCCGCAACAATGAAAAGTTACGTCTAAAATTCATTGTTAGTTAAATCTAACGCATCAACGGCTATAGAAATCTGCAATGTTGAAGAGAAAATTTTTTTTTTTAATTAATTGACTCTTTTAATTAATTGGAAGCCCATACAAGAAAAACATAAAAAAGTTCTGTTTAAAACAGAGATTTAAAATTTCTTTCTTTTTTTCTCAGAACCTTTAACTTTTTTCAGTTAAATTGAGATCTTCAGTTAAAAGTTCTTTGTCAGATACATTTTAAAGATCTTTAAATATATTGTTGAACGTTTAAAAGCTATAAAATGAATTTTCTAATTTTATTAGGAATTTTGTCGTCTTCATATTTCAGCAATCACCAAGCAAATTTTCATTCTACATTTGCAACTTTGAGATGAAAACTTTTCCTTTTTAGAGAATATTTTTTTAAATTATTTTAAAATATATCAAAAAAAAATTGCAGAAGGAAAACAAATTTAAAATGAAAATTAAAATTAAAACTTAACATGGAGGGATTAAAAGAAAACTGAAAATAATTAATTTTCGCTCAACCTTCTTGTAGATAATTGAGATCTTAATTGATCTTTCTTGTAAATTCTTTTTATAATACCTCATCTGAAATGAGGTTTACTTCTATTATTTCAGATATCTAAATATTCGTCTTGAAAATGATAAACATTTTCCTTACTGTAAATGGAAAAATCTCAAAATGTAAATGAAGTTAATGGAAGAAATATATATTTAGAATTTGATTTCATCTTTGAGGACAAAACTAAACTCCCTATTCTATATATCTAGTGAGGCTCCACTTCAAACAGATATTTAAAATTTCGTTCTTTTTTTCTTACAATTTTAATTTAACCTTCAGTTAACTTTCGTTGTCAGAAGCCTTTCATTTTCATAAAAGCATTTCGGAACTGTAAATACAATGTTGTTTTAAAATATTTAAAGGTAATATTGGAATGTATAGGGTGATTCAAAATTCCCTGTACAACTTTTAATGTAGGTCAGGAATACTAAAACAAACTGTATTCACAGTGAAACGTCCGCAAAATGTGCTAGAAGGTACATTTTGGTTCAGAAATAAAAGACAACCAGTAAGTTAGATAGCATATTTATTAACCCAATGTTTACAATATGACAGTAAAGTCTACTCTTACATGTTCACTAGATGCTAAAAGTGTCTTCCACTAAAAAGCACTGAAAAGATAATTAGCAATAGCTTGTGAACTGTTAATTGTATTGCGTTCAATTCGGTGTACGACCTCTTCCTCCATTGCACATGTGCGGTCGATCGTTGCTGACCACAATCATGGCTGTTTCGGTTGAATGATCCAGTTTCCCACAATCTCTGGTACAAACGCGCAAACGTTTGTTGATTGGACACACGTCTCTTGGAGAAACGTTCACAGTACAATCGGCTCGTCCGTTTCCGTTCGATGCCCCGTAGGCTAGGTGCGTATTTGACGTCTCAGCATTAGTGAAGCGGTATATCCTACTCTTACAAAATCAACGTCTCAAATGACGACGACTCACACTGCCCAACGGATGTGCTGCCAAAAACACCCTCTATATTCGAGTGCGGATATACGTTTCACTATGAATACGGTTTGTTTTTGTATTCTTGACCGACCCTTTTGAAGTTTGTGCGGGGAATTTTGAATCACCCCTGTATATATATAATATTATGGCGCAAAATTAATACTCAAACATAAATATTTAAAAAAAAAAGAATTCTTTTATTTAAAAATAATCTTTAAAATAAACTTTACCTTTAAACTTATAGGAAGATTCGTTTCTTTCATGCTTTAGTTCATCTATTGTTATCATTTAGAAAACTTTGACGTTCTCGAACTTCCATTTTTTCACCAGAAATTTCTTTCAATTCTGAAGCTCTAAAAGCTTATCCCTTTAGGCAGTTTGCCTATCTTTAATACAGTTTTTATGAAATGACTTCTTTTGTGACCGCTTAGATTCTTAAGCTCCTATTAGGAACGGAGTCTGGAGAAGCTTCTCGAACCATTTTATAAGAGCTCAACTTCACTATTTGATAAAAACTACTTTGTGTTTAAGTGCTGAGAAAGCCTTTCTAACAAGCGTTTTTTTCTTCTTTTGTGGTTGCAACTGCACCCCGTCTGGTGGAAAAAAAAAACCGCGTTATTTCGAAGTAAATACAATTCCTCTTTGATATCTTCGAAGTCATCAATATGGAAAGATTAACATTTATAATTCCATTTAGAATTTGTTTTTGTAGTTCTTAAGACTGTAAGAAAGAAAGACTTTCAGCAGAAAAACGAACAGGATTTCAATTAGGGTTTAATTGAAAAAGAACGGAATGAATGCTATCTTTTTAATATTTGCAATTCAAAATCATCTGAACAAATAAAGATAACAAATACATAAACAAATAAAAAATAATTCATTTTATATTAATTAAAATATAAAAAGTCATTTGCAAGTTTCGGTTTTATGATTTCCTTACAGAGATTCACCTTGTTAACCTAAGTTAGCTGCAATTTTATTTATTTATTTAGTTACGGCCCTTTTCACCACCAGGAAGTTTCTCCTTGTTTTGACCTCAACTCGTCTGCCCTTGAAGGGGCAAGAAAAGCAGGGGCAGACCAGCTGAGAGAACCATTTGCGCAGCCACGCTATCTCTTCTGCGCATGTAGGATTGTAACCTTCAGGGGTTAAGGGATATCATCAGTATCTTTATTTTAACGCTTCATTATTTCTCTAGATAATATTATTATAAATTTTGTATTAATCAGATAGTTTGTACATAAGAGATTTTTGCCAAAAGCGATATTCCTTGGAAATACAGTTGTTAAAAAAATTGATTAGACTGCATTTGCATTTAGTGAACGATTTACCAGGATAACTGACATTATCTAGTGGTTTTTTTAAGCTTATCATATTTGTTTAACTTAAACCAACAGCAACATCCATTTAAAGTTTTAGCTTTCTAATATAAATGATTCTCTTGAAAAAGATGCAATAAAAGTAACTCTAGCTGTAGATTTTGAATCTAAATTACTTATCTAAAACCCCAATAAGGCATAATACACATGAATACTGCCCTTGTTAGCTATTTAAAATAAATTAGTTATGCAAACCCGATAAACCGATTGGCATACTTATTTCAAATTGAGCGGGATAAAATTTTTGTTGTAATTCTGTAACACAAATTAAGAGGTGTTATAGAAATGTTAAACTCAACCTAAGACATTCTTGTTAACTAAGTGAACGGTTTAATGGTCCACTTAAATTATATGGTATTGAAATAAAAAAATAGTTCAGTTACAAGCATTTAAAAATTTCTTTCGCATGGGAAATAAAAAACTTTTTTTTTTTTTTTTTTTTGCATGGGTTGAAACTGATTAGTGATTCTTAACATCCTTAAATTTATAAAATTAAAACGAAAAGAGAAGTAATAACAAAAGAAGAAAGAACAAAGCAGAAGATGTTAAATTATTAATAATTTTCGGGCTCAGAAGAATTGCTTGGAAAGAAGGATTTTTTTTTTTTCGTAATGGAAAACTGAAAAAGAAAAATTTCCATGGAAAACATTATTGTATTTATCTGGATTCAAGAAGAAATGTTTGTTGGGAAATATACTGTGAAAATTATCATTCTCCACTACATTAAACTTATTAAACGTTTAGTTTAAACTGCATTAAACTAAAAATGAATCTAAATGCATAAGTTTAAAAAAAAACATACTTAATGCAAACTAAACTTCTGCTACATTAATTTACATCGAAATTTGTTGCACTCCAACACTAAGCTAAATAAAAAACTTTGTAATTTCTAGCATAGATAATCTTATTTCACGTTAATATCCTGTAAATCGTAGTGACTTTAAAATACTTATCTTTCTCGTTCTGTTCACGATGACGATGTTCGATGATTGCGTTGTAGCTCATCTCCACATATCATTACTTGTGATGATATTTATTGTTTTTGGATGTAAACTCGATGAACACATTACGATATGGTACAATTGACGATTCATCTCGTTCAATCCACATCTTTATTCCCGATGCAGTCAACAACGTGACTTGTTCGTTCGGCCGTTCATCGGAATCTTCAACTTGTTTATTGCCATCGCCAATGTTCACAACATTCAGCTACATACCCACGTGTATCATGTACACCCTAAACTAAAAGACGAATTTATTATTTACATTAGACTATTCTTAATATGTCATCTCTATTGTTGCTACCAATAGCAAAACATCTTGTTTTTACAATATTTAATTGATTATAAAAAATATATTTAACGCCATTGAATTTTTTTTTTTCAAATATTTACTGTACGAAGTAGTAACCGAAGATATTTTCTGAGGTAGAAATCGTTCAACATAATTGAAAAATTTGGAATTTTAACATAACAAGAGCTTCTAAATTGTAGCTTTTATTACACTTCATTTTCGCTTTCACCTATAAATTTTATAAATATCTTGTTAAGTATTTACAGAATTAAATGTCTCCTTAAAGTAAGTTGTAAAAATTAAACAAAACAAGCTTAAAATCCATTAAAAGGTAGACTAAATAAAAATTGAAATCCAAACGACTGCAAAGCAAAATATAGAAAAAGTATAAGGCCTTGTAAAGAAAGTATAAACTCATCCAAGTATTTTAAAAAACTTTTCATTACATGATTTGTTATTTCCATTTTTTTTCTAGTCTATTTAAAAGAAATTAATTCATGTACCATTTAAATATCTCAAACATTTTGAGTAATTTTTAAATTAAAAAATAAAATCAATTTTCAACTGTAAAGAAAATATAAACTCGCTAAGAAATGTTTTGATTTTGGCACCTGCAAAGTGATTGGAATATCCCAAATTTGCATAAAGATAACTAAAAGTGGTTAAAGTATGTAATCCATTCATTTTCGTAGCAACATATGCCACTACTTTATCATGCCTCGTGGAAATTCATTAACTGACAAAGAAATACGAAAAATTCATTTTATTTTTGGTCAAAAAAAGTCAACAAGGCAAATAGCCTCAGAATTAAATCGTTCACAGACTGTTATTCAAAATGTCATCAAGAAAGGTGATAGTTATGAAACCATAAAAAGATCAGGTAGATCTCCAAAACTCACACCTGGGCACCACCGGAGAATTCAAGATCTTGCTGCGTCTGATGAGATGTCCACCCGTGAAATTGCTAGTGTTTTGCCAAAGACTGTATCTCACCAAACTGTATGGAAAAGCGTATGTATGATGAAAAACGTTTCTGTTTTGACGGCCTTGACGGATATTCCGCGTACTGGCATGATGTACGCACTCCGTCGAAGATAAGATTAAGCAGACAACAAGGTGGGGGTGGAGTGATGGAGTGGACAGCATTTGGGGCAGGAGGTAAGGCAGATATAGTGTTTATGGAAGGCAAGATGGACTCTAAAAAATATCAGAACCTTATGTACGACCATTTAATACCATTTCTAGGAGGGCCTAATTGGTAATATCAACAAGACAATGCTTCTATACATGCGTCAAAATCCACCACAGCGTGGTTTAATAAAGAGAAAATTGATGTCATTCCATGGCTCTCCCGTTCAACTTACCTAAATCCAACTGAAAACATGTAGGGTTGGATGGCAAACATTCTACATGGCCGAAACAAACAGTATGATCACTTGAATGATCTGAAGGTTGCAATTTGGAATGCTTGGGACCAGATAAAGATGTCCGATTTGAAAAAAAAAATAATTGGGACAATGCCTAACAAAATGATAGAAATTATAGAGAAGAAAGGAGGATCAACACCTTATTAATTTCCATATTTTTCAAAATATTATGTTTTCAGTTTATATTTTCTTTACAGTTGAAAAGTGATTTTTATTTTTTAATTTAAAAACTACTTAAAATGTTTGAGATGTTTAAATGTTTGATGAATTTATTGCTGTTAAATAGACTATGGAAAAAAAATGGAAATAAACAAATCCTGTAATAAAAAGTTATTTGAAATACTTTGATGAGTTTATACTTTCTTTACAGGATATATCAATGGCTAAGTTACACTAAGCTAAAGTAAACTTGTAAGACATTGATATTCAATGTGAAGTGATTTATTGGGATGTTTACATTTTTTTTATCTATCTACTTACTATCTATGTAAATATATATTTTTCTTTACGGAAATATCTGTATTTGCCGGCGATAAGATGACCAGTTTTTAGGAGCTTTTTGTTTAGGGGAAAAAGAATTATTATTTTGAAAAAAAAAATGCCCCCTGCGTTGAGATAAATATTGAGGACAAAAAAAAAACGCTTTTTATACACCGGCAAATACCGTAATTTCAAACGAGCTAGGAAAGATAGTTTGCAAAGATTCAATCTTGAAAATGTCAGAAAAAAAAAAAGAAAAGAGCTAAAAATAAATTTTCAATCACAAATATTTGTAGAATACTGTAATTTATGAACGTAATACTAAATTTTAGTTTGTTTTTTTTGTCTAACTACAGTAACTTGAATTTTTAGTGTTCATAATTTACTTAATTCGTGAATATTACTTATTTTAATAAAATCCTTCACCAATATTTAAAATAAATTAACTGTGTATAACTACATTATTCTGGAAAACTCTTCCACAAGAATGTAAGGCCTACTGCAACAAAAGTATC
The DNA here is from genome assembly GCA_023159025.1 of Thereuonema tuberculata. Taxonomy (NCBI): domain Eukaryota; kingdom Metazoa; phylum Arthropoda; class Chilopoda; order Scutigeromorpha; family Scutigeridae; genus Thereuonema; species Thereuonema tuberculata. The sequence continues at coordinate 151,650,519 of JAFIDM010012231.1, forward strand.
AGTTTGTATTGTATGTGATGTTCTACATTTGAAACTATAAACATTTGGCATTTAGCCAGATGGTAGAAATTCGAGAAAGTGATGTACTGACCCATGTTTTTGTCATATAACAGAAAATAGGCCTATTTCTTTTGGAAATTATTTTAATTAGAGAATAAAATGTAATATAATAATGTGGCTTTCTATGAACAAGACCAAAAGAAGGAAATGTTTTTTCAGGATTCTTTTAAATCTCTTTAGGTTGCAAATTGGCTCAGCTTTCGATGTCTTAATTACCATTAATTAATCTTAGCTAATGAAGCAATTCAGCTGCAGATCGGATGTCCTCAAATAACAATAATGAATGGGTTGATGGTCTTTAATGAAAGTAAGAAATAAACATTAGAAGTTTAAGAAGAATGCTTAGGAAGAAAATATTTTATTTTACTGTAAAAATGCTTAGGAAGAGTTTGCCTTTTCCAGAGATTCTCTTTTAGGAAAAGAGGTAGAACTTTATAGTCGCAGGTGTCTGATTGCTACTTGTGTTTCATTGGTGAATGATGGGTGGAGTTTGGTGGCTTTGTATTGTAATCGTTATTGAGGAGGGTTTTGTTTGGTAAAAAATAATAATGTTTCATGGTGGTTTTGTGTGACGTCTCTGTGACACTAAATGATAAAGTTCTTCCAAAAAGGAATATTGATAGAATCTAGAATTGTTCTAAATATGGACGCATTATTTATTGCTGAAAATCCAATGCAGAATAACAGTATAGGAACTACAATTCCTGCAAACACTTTTCCACCAATCGGTTTTCATTAATTCTCTAAAAGTCAACTTTGAATTGAAGAGACAAAGTTTAATGTTGTTTTATTCCGCCCAATATTTGGCTCGGATTCGTTCATTACAAGAGAATTCACTTTCCTACTTGTTATGAGAACAGCCTTGACATTTATGACAAAAGCCAACATTATCGGAAGCTGAGTTTAGTTTTCATCATTTTCTGGTGCTTAGCATCTACTAAGCGAAGGACGACTGGAGGAACGTCTAATGTTTTGGGTTAATGTTTGGGTTTATATCTTTGATAAAAAATCTCATGAGTGTTTTTTTGTTTTCTTTCGTTTTGTTTTTTCATACAGAGTCTCTTTAAATCGCTAAGATTTTGTAGAATCATATATTTTTTGATTTAACAATTTTAATTTTTTAGTTAATTTAATCAAGTACAGAGTAGGAATCGACATCATTATAGTTAACCGTACAATGTTGGAAAAGAAATAACAAAATAGAAATAGAAGAACAGCATATGTGGCTTATATTCAGATTCCTGTGGCTATCAACTATTATATAAATCGTCCTTATCAATTAAAATAAAATCATCATCCATAAAATCTTACAGCGATCGTTCTGAAAAATTACATGAGCATGTGTTCTATTCCGAATGGTTCCGAGATAAAGATATGAGAATATACAGTTGCAAAATTATTAATAAGAAACGGATATTATATACTGTTGTTATATTTTTTGATTCCGTTACGAATAAAAATAGCTTCATCAATGACTGATATTAATGGAATCAATTGCTGATTAATATGTAACAAATGACAAAATTGTAGATGCATGATACTGTCTCCAAATTGAAGATTTTGCACATTCTGTGAATGAAATAGTTACCAGTCGTCGCCATGCAATATTCGTCATTGTTCGTGAGACACAGAAACATATAGAGTCTTCTCGTCTTAATAGTAGGACTACGCTATACCATTTCAAGAATATATTCATGTTCCTTCATGCTTGGTTGGAGAAGATGAACATGAGTTTCAGAAGCTTACCATATTCCTTCAATGTATTGAAAACCTTGGAAATCAAATCATTTCCTTTTTAGTCTACGAGCTGGAATTCTGCGCATACCAAAACATCGAAGGTATTATTCTTCAAAAGGAGGAGGAGCAGTGACACTGCTATAGCAGAATTCATAAATATACAGTATATCTGGATATTCGACGTTTGAGTCAAATGTGTGACAATTTTAACAATACTTGTACAATATCACTATCAACCGTCAAAACAGTCAACTGGGCTTCAGAGTGAATCACATACTTCACATTACGGGGGAAGGGAAGGACAATTTTCCGCGCCAAATTCAAAACAGCTACATTCAAATACATTCAAATAGCTTCATCACGATAACCGTTCGGAATAGAATACGAATCCAAATAAACTCTTTTTCTTAGAATGAGTTACTATAATATATCTCTCCGGATATTGATCTTTCCTACTAGGACACCCAACATTAGCTTAACAACATTTTTGAAATAATCCATTTTTTTTAAAGACTTTAATTTGTTTAATTAGAAATTCTTAAAAAACAACTTCTAGATAAATAAATTAAAGAGAAGATCTTCGATCTCCTCAATATCATATCAATCGCCTTTCCTTCAATATCAGGAAATTATCTGATATTTTCAGAAAAGTATTTTATTAGTTAGAAATGTACGTACGATTTAGCGTGTTAAAAAAAGTATTTACTTTGAAAAAAAATTGCTGTTCCAAAAAATGTTGTCAAGCTAATATTGGTTGTTACCAACGAATAAGAAAATACTGTTTTCATGTTAAATTGGAGAATCGATGATCTTTCTACGTGAATCTAACCTAACGGACTAAGGACAGAAATTTTCTTCGACTTCGTTACTCAATTTCCTCCAAAATTGGGTTATTCCATTTATGATTCATTTCGAAGTTGTCTCAAGATCTCTTTTGATATGTTTGATGGTTTTAGAAGAACTCTATAAATTGTTAATTTTGATCTCCTCGATAACATATCAATGACCTTTCAATTCAATTCCAGGAAATTATCTGATATTTTCAGAAAAGTATTTATTAATTAAAAATATAACTGTGATTTAGCTTGTTAAAAAAAGAGTCAAATACCTTTGTATTTGTATTTACATTGACTCCTTTCTTATGTGACAAAATGCTTTCCAATAGCAACAATTATTAGCAATTTTTTAATATTATTCAAAAAAAGTGGACTTAACGTTTATTCTGAAGTCTTTAAGTGACAAAGAATTAGATTCGAAGATTAAATAAGAAAGAGAAAGTATTAAATAATATTTAATTTAAAACGTAAAATCTTTACAAAAAAATTCTATAATTAGCCATTTATATTTATGTTAGTGATTTATATTTATAATGGTAGCCTATCTATGGTTTCATTAAAAAACTAATAAGCCATTAAAGACTTGAATCCCACTGCCGCAAACATTAATCTTACATAAATACCTCCTACCAAAGATACGACATACCCTATACATTATGGAATTTAATACCGTTTGTAAGATAATAATACACATGAAATACTAAAAAAAAATTTATGTTTGGAAGCCAAGACTAAAAGGATTTGGAGTTATTTGACATTGTTTTCATTAAATTTTTCATGATAATAGATTAAGTCTTAGTTTTGCAATAAAGCAATTCCATTTGTGGGCGGTATCCCTTGTGTTAAAGTGGCGAATTCATAATAAGAAGTTTCTGGATCGAATCTCCTTTATGTTATTCTTTTGTTTTTTTTATGATATTCTTTTTACCCTTTCTTCAGCTTTGTTTTTTTGTTTTTTCTTCGTTTTCTATCATTGTTTATTGTTTCTTGCGTTAATTTATTATCTTTTATTTTTTTTTCTTTTCTTTTCTGGCTTGTAATGTGATTAGAAATTATAAACAACATCCCCCTTGATTTAGAAGGTGAATTAAAATGTTAATAATCAAAATAAAGTATTTATATAGCTGATTAAATAAATCATTTATATTCGAAGAACTGAACTCTTTTTTAAAATCCCTTTCTTATATTACTGTAGTTTATTAGGATCTAAATTTAAAAAATACCTAAGAAATCTGAAGATCAGGCCTTTTTTGAACTGGAAGTACACAAAAAATAATATGTACATGCAGGGAGACTTTACGAACTTGCATAAAAATATCTAATAAATTTTCAGAAATTATATTTAAAAAGATATCTATCAATTGTATCTGCACTTACAGTTTATTTTTCCAAATTAACAATTACAAATGTTTTTCATTAAAAAAATTTACAGGGATTATCATTTCTATGTTTTGTAATCTTTAAACTTTATTTTGTTTTGTAGTTTATATTACTTATATAAAGAAATAAAAAATATATAATATAATGAAAAAGTAAACAAAAGATGAAAAAGAAAGGAAATGATAATTGAATGGGTGAGTTGAAAAAGGTACATATTCCACAAATGTAAACTTTTGGAAAACTAAAAAAAACTGTTTTTTAAGAAAACTAATTTTTTTACAAAAAAATGTTCTATTATCGATTTATACCTTTAAGTGAAGCGAACTCATTGTGCTTTGTAAATATATAGATATATAACTTTTTATAGCATAAAACTATGTAAATCTGTTGAGGAATATGTTCCTTTTTCAACTCAATGTTTTTTTTTAAAAAAAAACCTCAAAAAATTTTATTTTTGTGTATTTTATGTTACGTAATGTAATATTATATCACGCCATGTATTGTGCTTTGTAAATATTTAGATATATAAATTTTTATAGCACAAAACAATGTAAATGCGTAGATGGAATATGTTCCTTTTTCAACTCAATGCTAGCGCGGCTTTGAGTTGACAACAGAACATATTCCTGGAATATGTCCCTTCTTCAACTCAATCATTTTTACATGGCTCTGGAAAGCAGAGCCTTAAAATTGAGAAATATATTTCTTTTTCTGTTTAATGGATTATATACGTGCAAAGAAGAAAATGGCTATCTCAGTTTAGTTTGTCAAATTTATGGAATATGTACCTTTTTCAACTCACCCATTCAATTGTACATTTATATAAATAATAAAGTAATAAAATGGGATTATATTTAAAATTTATAATGATATTATTAATGTAAACCACAAAAATAGCGAAAGAGAGTATATTAACATAAGGAAAAGCAAAACAAAGACAGAAATAATAATAATAAAAAAGAGGCAACGATGAAGGAAGTTTTTAAAAAATTATAACAATATAGAGCAGATTCAATCTCAAGAAGTTATTCTTATGATAGTCTAGGCAAATTAGCACAAAAAATGGGCTAACCTCAAACTAATTGCAATACAATTTCTGTGAGTGGATTTTATTGAAAATTTTCCGTAGAAAACGATGGTGAAAAGTCTACCACTCTACGATGACGCGTTAATCTAATATGGCGGATTTTTTAAAATGGCTGTCCATTATTTGAGGTATAGAGTATAAATGTTTATATGCCCGTGTGTGGTATCATTTTATATGATTTTTGGGACGGGAAAGTCAAAAATACCATCAAACATTGTTTCTGAAGACAATAATATCAAATAATCAGAATTAATACAATAAACAACGATAACTATATGTAAATATGCCAAACACAGTTTTGACATTATATTTTATTTACATTTTTTTTGTTTTACATTATTTGAAAAGGATGAAAAATTTCAAAAAGATAATATAGCACTCCTAAGTACAAGAATAGTACATCATTTCAATCATCGTCCATGTCCACTTCCATAAAATTGCAACAGCTTATTCCTCGACAATCCGTTCTCGCATCTGTGCACACTACTCCCTGTCTTTTGCATACACATTGCAGAGTTGCACATTGACTCTTGATACAGTCACATTTCACAAATCTTAATAAATGATCTGATGCTGGTGCTTGACTCATTCTAATGGGAGTCAATCTTCCATCTTTCACTTCAAATCTCCACTGTAATGTATCCATATGAATACCCATCTACTGCTGTACCTGATGATATACTCTGAGAGAATGAAATTTGCAGGCATCCTCTGTGGGAGGCAAGACTTCCGGTTTCACATGTATTGATGATTTTGTTGCCTTTGAAGTGAAAGTTCGAAGTCTCGTACCATGTGGTGTATTTTTCCTCCATACAACGATATAATGGCATTAAGACCTGCATTTTCAATTTCTTCTGTTGAGTTTTGTGAAGTTTGGAATGTAGCAGCACTTTCTTTGAAGCTGCCTGATTTTCTTAGCAACTTTATGGAGTCACTTTTTCCTTATCCAAATGGTTTGGAGGTGGTATCACATCATAATATGGCATGAACAAATAAGATGTGAGAGCAGACGTAATCACCTAAAGCTTTTCTATTATCATAATATCATACATATTTATGCTTTTGGAATATTTCTTAGGTTCTGGGCAAAGGAAAATATCACATATGTTTTCTTGAAATGATGAAGGAATGGTATGAGAAGAATGGTGTCCTCGCCAACAATGGCTGTAGGATGTTTTTTGGCCGACTCTGTTGCCTCCATTATGACCATGACATCTGCATCACTGCTTTGATGAGCTTGCTTTGTTTTATACCCAGCTTCTTGTAACTTTTCCGATAACTGAGCAACGAGGGCTTGTTTATTTTCATTGTTACTCAGAAATAATTCTTTATAACTTAACTCAGTATTACAGAAAAAAACATTTTTTTTTTCTAAAATCAAACGGAGTTTCACATGAACGTAGAACTTAGAAGTTTTGGGATTCTTTCTCCTGGAACGGAGTTTTCAAGTTAACAAAAAGTGCTCTACATTTCTCGTGAACTTCCCAACACAAACGTGAAACTGAGATATTTTTCTCTTCTTGCATGTTTTTTGAATTCCAGTCACTCCTCTTTCAGTGAGTACAGATACATCGTCATCTTCTTGAAACACCACATCACAAATGAAACACTTTTCTACGTCCATTTTCATTGTATCTCACAGCAACTCGCAAAAACCATAAATGTAACCCATAAATGAAACATTTTTGATTAACAAAAAACAAATAATAACAACAAAGTTACAAAACAAAATACAAACAATAACAACATTTTTACAGTAAAATAAACCAAAGCACATAATTAAACAAAAGAAAACACAAATTCACTGAGCTATTTTTGATATTTGTGCTGGAAATCG
>JAFIDM010012231.1:151657855-151685577 GCA_023159025.1 Thereuonema tuberculata
GTTCTTTGGTTTATTTTACTGTAAAAATGTACTAACGCACGTTAATTTCCTTGTCTAAATAATAACAACATTTTTCTATAAGAAGTTAATTGTAATAGTTATGTTATCACTTCGTCATAAAAGTCGACAAGAAAATTACACAAACTTTGTCTGTAATTATGACATATTCCGCTATTATTTGATATTATTGTCATCAGAAACAATTTTTGATGGTATTTTTGACTTTTTCGTCCCAAAAAACATATAAAATGATACCATACATGGGCATATAAACTATCTAATATCTCAAATAATGGACAGCCATTTTGAAAAATCCGCCGTATTGGATTAACGTAGAGTGGTAGACTTTTCACCATCGTTTTCTACGGAAAATTTCAATAAGAATCCACTCACAGAAATTGTATTGCAATTAGTTTGAGGTTCCGCAACAAATTGCCTAGACTATGAGTAGCACAAGACCTTTTACCGAAAACCGAAAATATCTAATCGCAACACTAAGATGTAAGCTATACCTGAAAACAATGTCAAATATCTGGACATTTGTGTTGATCCCCAATCCCATACATATTTTTAAAATACTTCATGTTTCATTGCTAATATTTACAGAGTATAAATAAGTGAGTGATTTCCCTATAATCTCAACAGTAGAGGTAGATCTCAAAAGTTACATTTTTCAAACTTTTATTACATCAGAGTATTAAATTACTCTTATTTCATTTCTCATAAATTCTATTCCAAATCCGACCTTCTAACCTCTCTGTAAGACTGTTAAATTTCCTTTTAGTTATAAGAAATGTTTCCTAGTGACAATTATATTTCTTTGTTCAATATCAAGTTTTAGCTTCCATAAAAGACATTTCTGTGCTGATAATTATAATAATCCTATTCTATATTTTATTTGAAAGTCAAATATTAATACCTATATTTTAAAAATCCATTTTCTGCGACTCATAAATTTCTGCCCCACCTCTAATATTCTATATTGATTATAAACTTTAGTTAATTACTTAATAAATTGAAAAATAGTTAGGTGGCTTATAAAGATTTGTATTCTTTAATTAAGGTTTATTACAATTTTTATTATTATTAAAGTTTAAAATTAATTAAAAAGTCAAAATATTTTTTTAATTCAGTAATTTGTTTAATATTCCTCTTGCCGACCAAAGCTTGTTTTTGCAGATCTGATAACCTTTTTCCAATATCAGTAACATTTGCCTTAAGGGAATTCATAATTTAATGCCACATTTTCATTAACATCTGCTGCTACTATGGTTACTAGATATTCTATTGGATGAGCTCTGATGAACTCGTGTAAGTAATTGATGGCATTTGAATGACTTTCACGTCACTTAAGATATTTTGATGTTTACTTAAATGGTTAAAGCATTCACTCGAGAAACATAGAATACCTCTAAGAAACATCCATTCTGCATTAAGCTAATAAAAACGCAATTCAATTAGATATTTATTTTGAAATCAGAACAAAGATCAGATCGTTTTCTTACGAGGTTTAGCTACTAATCGATATGGGCTCAACAATGGTAAATTCATTTGCATAGCTACATTTAATCAGAAAATTAAAAATTAAAAATCCGATAAGAGGATGATAAAAGTCTTTTGGAAATGAGAAACTATGATTAAATATATTATCGTTTCGTAAAATGAATAAAAAGGACAACACACGTTTAAAAAAACACTAAAAATTTAAAAAATCCAAACGTTTCATCCCGTGCCACGGGGTTTTTTCAATGGGAACTGCCTTTACACCGCAGATCGGCTGCTTATATCAAGATTTTAAAACAATCACGCTTTAAGTCTGATAATAATTTTCCTTTTTTTTTCGTTGTGTCCATCGTGGTTTTATCTTAGAAAGTGTAGTTTCTAATCAACTTTCTATGAATCAACAAATTTAAAAAAAATTCTTCCAAATTAAAACAAAACTAAAATGTTTTTAAAATTTTTTGTGTAATTTTATTATTTTTTTAAATTTGAAAATTGAAAGCTAAAAGAAGTTCAATCGCTGTTCCTGTAAAACCAGATTGGACTAAGAATTTTAGGAACAAAACTCGAAGGGGGGAGGATATTTCAAATGCTACCTCAGTAGGATCAAAGTGGATGAAAAACTTTCATAATTTCATTGTTTCTATACGTACTACCGTTAAATGATTCTGTGACAACTGTTTATTCGTAATACACTCATGGACAAAAAAATTAGCGCACCAAGAAGGAGTCGTCAAAATGAAACGAAAATTTACATACGTAATGACTACTTTGATATAAGTAAATGATAAGAAAATCAAAGAAAAAGGATAATTTATTTCAGAGAAAAAGGCAAAAGAACGGAGGAGTTAATTGAACCCCCTCTGGCGCGAATGCACGATGCGATACCATCGGGCATTAAGTCATACAAGTTCTGTATGATGTCTTGAGACATTTCGTTCCACATTTGCTGTAACCTTGCCTCTAGTTCGTTCAAACACGTGGGATGCCCAACTCATCGTCCCAAATGATCCCAGATATGCTCGATTGGAGACAAATCTGGGGATCGGGCAGGCCAAGGAAGGGTAGTAACAGTGCGGAGACAGTCTTGTGACACCCTTGCCGTATAAGGCCGAGCATTGTCTTGTTGAAAAATGGCTCCTGGGAGCCATTGCATGAGTGGCAACACATGTGGTTGCAGGATTTCATGAACATACCGCTGGGCTGTCATGGTGCCACGGAACAATACTAGGAGTGACCGTGTATTGTAGGCAATGGCACCCCATACCATCACACCAGCTGTGGGAGCGGTGTGTCGCTGTACAGCAAAGGCAGGATTGAAGCGTTCACCACGGGCTCTCCACACACGAACACGATTGTCATCACTGCCGAGATTGAATCTGGATTCGTCGCTAAAGACAACCTGGTTCCATTCCGCTGCAGTCCAGTTTCCTCGTGCGCGGCAAAACTCCAAACGGAGGCGTCGATGGGTGGGCGTCAAGGGCAGCACACGTAATGGGCGCCGCGATACCAACTGTCCTTCAGCCAGGCGCCTTCGTATGGTTCGAGAAGACACAGCGGCCCCTAGTGAAGGTGCTACCTGTGCCTGAATGGCGGCCGATGAAGCAGTTGGCTGTACGCGTGCATTTCTGACTATGTGGCGGTCTTCTCGACGACTGGTCTGTCGAGGGCGTCCTGAGCCTGGTCTTCGTGTACATGACATCTCTCGGGTCCACTGGTTCCCACACCTCCTCACAACACAATCAGAGCGGCCTAATTGACGAGCTACTCGCCTAGCTGACCACCCAGCTTCCATCATCCCGACGATTCTCCCTCTCTCAAACTGCGACAAATGCGTATACTGTCTTCGAACACGGCGTAATGGCATGTCTACCTCAGCTCTTCCTTTGTAAATGATTCAGCACACTCAAACAAGCTTTGGTTACCTGTTTTATACTCCACAGAGTACGATGTTCAACGCCCTCTACCGGCTATACGTAATGCCCAATCACGCTGCATTTCTAATCATTTGCATATCTCCCCGACATGTACCTTCATTGCAAGTTTCGTTACGATCCCGCAATTATTTCTTGGTGCGCTAATTTTTTTGTCCATGAGTATATTTCGTTATCTCTTAGCGAGATAACATTATCAGATGAATGAAAAAATTAGTTTTATGTAAATGAATTTAAAGAAGAGGGATATATTATCCCTGCTTTTTTCATTCATCTGATAAAGTTATCTCGCTAAGAGATAACGAAATATTATGAATAAACAGTGTCATAGAAGCATTTTACGGTAGTATATATTATTTCAATGAGGTTATTATACATTTTTTTAATATTATATTAGTCACTTTTCTTTGTAGATATGGTTTAAACTATTCTGAAAAGAGATAAATTCACTTACAGGATAAATAAATAGTAATCTAATGGATATAATCGTACAAGATTTAGCAGTACATGATTTACTTTATTTGACTATCTTTTCTTGAACTTACCTTCAGTAATGTTCCCAAAAAGCGTATAAAACAGTAATTTTGTGATGTTTGCAATGTCGTAGCAGATTCTGACAGGATTTCTGAGTTGGTCAACTTGCAGCCATGCATTTAACTCACCCCGATTCCCAATAATGTAAGAAGACATTCGGACCAGTCGTCTTCTCCCTTTCCAGTGGAGATTGTAACAAGATCTGATAGTGTTTTCAAGAGGCTCCATTTTTGAAGACTAAGATAGAACATTTTCAACTTTTATCATATTTCGTGCATCAAACTACATACATAGTTCGAAAACCACGGCCTTAGCAACATTAAAGAATTATTCTGAAAACTTGATATTCACGTAAGACTGATATTAAGAATCCATTACTGTCAGTGGTATTTCCCAAAATGCTACACTTTATTGATATTGTAAAAAGCACAGGAAATGAAGTCAGAAAATTTTTGGAGCATAAAGTGTCGAAGCAAATTTAATTGGTCGAAGGACGTTCACTTTCGAACGAAGTAATTAAAGAGGCATCATTGGTTGACACAATGAGCAGAGAGTTGAGTGATGTTCTCGCCCTTCATGAATAATCCTTTGAAATCCTAGGATTTGTTAGCCTGGGACAGTAATTACTCCCTGATTAAAACGTGATGAGGGCAGCGATACGTTAAAAGCTACTGATTGCAACTTCGAAGCGAATTGAAAAGAAAGCAGAAAGGAAATGAAGATAGATCCCAATTGCTAATTGCATGTTTCAATGTTTCCTAATAACGAAATTAAGATTAATTCTAATTTATCTACAATTCAATACATTTGAGTCAAAAAGCCGTTAAGTAAGTTATTTTCTTTCCAAAATGAATTGTAATTGTTAAAGGAATTGGTTTTATCGTAGATCTATTGTATATTTATCGAAATTTCTCCACTTTATTTTCAATTCATGCAATATTTATACATTTAATTTCCAATTAAAAAATAAACATGTATTCTATTTATCATATTCGTGTATTCTTATATCATATTTTAAAACTAAATTGTTCAGTTTCAATTTCATAATTGGTTTTTTAGTGGTTCATAGCTGTGCTATTAAGTTTATTTTTGGAATGTAGTTGGTTTCTGTGTTATTAATAAATGACTTTGTTAAACACCTCTACTTTTCTTAAATTTTGTCTATATCTGTATTCTCATGAAATTATTTACAGAATGAACTGACGAAACTATAAAGAATATCAAACAACAAATAACTATCTACCATTGCTGTTTTGGCTAATTAATATTATGACATATTCATATTTTAAATATTCACATTTTTTCACATTGTAAGATATTAAGCACCAGTTTTAACAAAAATGTAAATTAGTATTAAGTTAAAAAAAAGAGTAGCCTATTATATACTCCTATTATTATCAAGACATCGACGAATAATAAACGATAAACACCCGGAATATTAAGGAATATTATTGGAAACTAGAAACAGAAAGCCGAAATTGAAAGAAAACAAACTACTGTTTGTTGAGGTAAGATGGAGGTATTCAAAATAATGAAATGATGGAGCCTTCTTTGTCATTATTAGGAAAACATACAAAAAGCTGCTTTTATAATCAATGTTTCGATATTGTTAGCAGCACATAAAGAAATGGTAAAAGTTTCGATAAAATCAATTTAATATCAATGTAATAGTTAATTATATCAAAGCACTAAATATGAAGCTAAATCACTTATTCTCTGTGGGTTTTAATATACCTCTGAAAAGAATATTTCTGGAATGTAATTTAGAAGTTAGCTAGAAACGTATTAATTTAGAGTGGCATGTAACTATGGCAATTATTATTATTATCGAATGGTGGCATTGGGTACAATTCGGTCGAACGCCTTAATTTGATTTTCCGTATTTGTCCATTTTAAAATCTATTTTACATGAAGCTCAAAACACTGATAATTTAAAGAAAAATGCACTTATCAATTTGAACTATATTTGGGAGTTAAATGTTGTTTTGATGTTTGCAACTCATATTAATAGGCATTTCACAAAAAGGGCATTTCCTATGCTCTTCAGAATTCAAATAGTAATGCATTGATCAACATCCAACTTTGTGTTTGAGACTTTTAAATGATTCTTATTTAAAAGTGTTTGTAGTTCCTATCTTTAAAGCTTACAATACTCTTCTTTATGGCCGCAGAATTATGCCAATTATTAATGCTCAAATTATAAATTAGCTTTTTTTAGTAGTGCTACGAAATAGATTTTTGATTTTAGAGTATGAGTTCACAGTTTGGGACGGATGATTAGATTTTAGTTTATCTTCGTTATTATTAGAGGAGAAGGTAGGAATATGAGATAGGGTAGTAATATGAGATATCGTGGTTTCGAATACCGTAGGCTAGTGACATCTACGGAAATAGTTGGAAATTACTTCTTATAGCGCTCTTGTATTTTCAGGTTGTCGTCGGCCATTTTAGCGAGTGCTGTGGTTATCCGTGGATGTTTGCTGATTGTTATGCAATTTAAAGTTTTTGTGTGGACTTATTAAATTGTGATTTGCTTGGAAATATTTTGCAGTTTACAAGAAACAAATAAAGGCTGGTTATAGTATAAGTATTGCTGTATTGAATAGTCACTGTGAATTAAAAAGCTAACGTATTTTGAATGTGATATAATGGCGGGAACTAAAAGGGCGGGATGGTTCCAATATGAGACATTTGATAGGTAGTAATATGAGACTGTCTCATATTACTATCATAGTCTAATAATTTCAATTAAGCCTAGAGCTACAAATCGGGGACGCAGACCTGGAGCATCGCTGTGATTACATCGTCCCCATATAAAAATCATCTTATTCGCAGTAATCCCAAAAGATCTGTGGCCTTATCTATGGGGGAAAGAAACACACCATGGTTCCAAGTAAGAAATCAAAAAAGGAAGCTGATGATTCATCCACCGACTCCTGTGCCTCAATGGAGTCAGACAGTAACGAAGATGATCTAACTGAACCTGGACATCTCCAACCAGAATCGGAAGATGCAGCCTGCATATTCTGTGACATCAAATTTTCAGATGATTCAAAAGGTGAATTGTGGATCCAGTGCTTCTCATGCAAATTATGGGCTCATGTTGATTGTGCAGGTCTAGAGTCAGAACTACATATGTGACTATTGTAAAAATAAGTGAAGAAGGACCCTACTGAGTCTGTACAGTACTGTATGCCAATAAAACTTTTTTTTGTGAAACATACTATCTTTATTTCATTAAATTGTATTGAAATAGTAGTGTCTCACATTACTACCCAATGTTCAGACTCTCAGATATTGCCACTTTTCAGAAAAATATTAAAAATTCATAATTCTGTAAAGTCTATACTATTTATATGCATCATATTTGCTCAATACACTTTTTATTAGGGTAATTCGTTTTTATTTAATCTGTATGTCAATTCTGAGATTCCTGGACCAAAAAAAAAAATAAAAATAGGTATCTCATATTCCTACCTTCTCCTCTAAGAGACATTTTATTTCGGGCAAAATTTTTCTGACTAAATATCAGATTTTATTTTTTGAAACTATTTCTAATTCCTTAATATGGAGAAAGCTTTGTAATGGTTCAATTGCTATTTATTCATTAAATTACAGCTTTTGTTTTTTAGTTAATTTCTTTTTCACCCATCGCGCATCGGTGAAATAAACAAAGATGACAAAATTCCTAAGGGAATCATTAAATCGAATCATTTATTATCTTTGGATCGATTTGTGAATTTGGATATTTTTGCGAATTAATTTTCTTCCCAACGAAATTACTGAGGGAATAACCTAATCAGATGGAATTTTAACTACTTCATTCTCGCAGTTCCGATGATTAAAAAAAAAAAGATGTCTATCTGTAAAATGATATTAAAATAATGATTCTTACTGAACCTTTTCCATGAAATTCAGTAATTAAAATATAATCATGAAGAAGGAATTATGAATATTCATAATAACAATGAATAAAATAAAAAATTGCTTTCGTTAGAATTATCGAATTTTTAAATTTGAATTTATTATTCCTTTTCTCTTATTTAATGTTCAGAAATCTGAGAATTATGATTAAAATGCTTAACAATAACAATTGCGTTGAATATCGCTAAAGGCGATGTAATCACACAGTTGACCTTATAGAATAGTGTATAACTTTTTAATGACATGATGCTCAAAGAAAGTTATCTCTTACAGATATCAAATATTCAAGACACTATTTATTCAAATCTAGAAGTTAATTTAGAAAGAAAAAGGAAGTTCACGAAACTTCCCTAAAATAAACGGTCTGACGTTTCATTTGGCAGGCGCATTGAAAATATCGTTCATAAAATCATATACAGGGTGATTCAAAATTCCATGTACAAACTTTGAAGAGTGTCAGGAACACAAAACAAATCGTGTTATAGTGGAACGTATGCCCGGAAACAAATAAGGTAGAGAACATGTTTATTAGCCTACATTTACAATATGACAGTAAGGGGAACACTTACAAGGTTCACAGTAGGTGCTCAAAGTTCCTTCATACAATCTCTGCAAACATTTGATGATTGGACACACGTCTGTTAGGGAATCGTTCACGATATAATCGTTCAGCGGGTCGTCCGTTTTCGTTCGTTACCCCTTAGAATAGATGGATATCTGGTCTCTCAGCTTTAGTGAAGCGATGCATCCTACTCGTATAAAGGCAACGTCTCAAAATGACGATGGCTCACACTGCCCATCTAATGTGCTGCTAAATAGCGCTCTCTAGCATATTCGGATGGCGTTTGCGACCTTCGTTCCACTATGAATATGGTTTGTTTTTTTATTCCTGACCTACCTTCAAAGTTTAGATTTTAAAATTTGAATCACCCTGCAGAACATTGGATGTATAATGTCACACTTGTTTATGTGGTATTTATATATGTGCGACGTAAAATTTGAATTTAAACAATCTACCGGAAATGGAGAGAAAATGTGATTACCTGATTAGAGAGGCTGCTTTAAAGCTAAAAGAAAAATGGTCAAAATATTTAATACAGATATTAAATTGGGAACTATTCGACATACTTCATTATGCTGTTGTGGAGATCCATTCACAACAATCATAGATTTCGGCATTGTAATCAGTTCTAATAGCTTTTTAGAATTATTACTATTTCAATTATTTTATCATCGGAATTCATCATCTTGGCTTCATATAATATTCCTTTCTTGCTCAAGGGTATAATCTTTCCTTTCTGAGTTCAATTTTTCGTTTTGAGAAACAACGAAGCAAGAGAAATTAAAAATCTGTTGAAAACTCTTTAACAAAATAAAAAATTGTTTCTTTAAGAAAAAGGAATGAAATTCGAATATTTCTCTGGCCATGAATAAAGCATTATTTTCATTTTAAATGTTATATTTATATTTTCTTAAAGCTGATATTGATGGCTTGGTCCTATAATTTTCGTTCTATACAATGTTGAAGAAGACAAGATATTGGTAATTCAGACAAAGTATAATGGAATTTATTATAATTATTATTGTTATTATTACTATTTTTATTATTATTGCTATTTTAAATGCTAGTTAAATTATATTAATCTGCGAACTTCAAATTTCCTTTATAGGATTTTCAGGATAAATTTATCTGGTTTTCGACTGTATATGTGTATAAAGTCACTATATACTTTCGCGTGAGTTTAGATAACAAAAAAACATGTCTAAACTTCAATAAATGCCTAAAGACATCAAATTCTAAATTAAAAAGAGTGGTCTTTAATCCTTAAGTTGTGGAATTAATTTGCCTTTATTGGCATAAACGTATTTAGTGACTAATGTACTACATATCTTTTTGATCTAGAAGGAGCAACGTAATATATGTCAATGTAGCGCTATCTAATGATGGCTTCAACTTAATTTCCACCGCGTAAAGATAAAAGGCTGAGCATTGCATATCTCATCTAGGAGCACCTATCCAACTTATAAAGAAATCCAAATCCACATAACTAATTAATAAAAGAAAAAATAGGAATTTCAATTTCCTACTCATCCGAATTATACTCAAAGATTTGTTTATTCTTAGAAATTTACTTTTATATCTGAATTATAATAAGAATCGAGGGGGTTAAAAGCAAAGAGATTTAAATGACATTTAAAAAAAACAAGATGATTATAAAAATAACAACATTCAAAAAAATATAATAATAATATAAAAATATAATAATGTAAAATTTATAAATTTTTTAAAAGTTTTTTTTTATTTCCTTAGCTTTTAAACAAAGTAAAATTAATCTGATTATTTAATAATAAATTTTCCTAAATAAAAATTAGAAATTTTACGAATAGTTTATAAATAGTTTCATTAAAGAAGTTTTTTCGTTTTAAAAAGGATTCTTCTATAAGTTCTCTTTCATTTTACAAACAGCTTAAAGCTAACCAGAAAGTCAAAAAACAGATTCTGGTCCAAGTGAACCTTCTCGAATAATGAGAGTTATTCAAAAAACTCTTAGGTCTATAAGTAGGCAGCAAGCATAATTTCAGTGGCATTGAAACGAATCCTTTTAGTCACAAAAAGGTTTTAAGCTGAGAAATTGTCTTCAAAATTGGGCAATCAAATAGATTATGAGGTTGTTTGATAATCCTAAAATTTAAAACCACGGCTTAGCTCAATTATATAGCTGAGCAATTCAACTTCATTCATTTAAATCTCCAATTTCGTAAATGCTCTGCGGGAAACGATTTTAAAACTCTTTGAAAAGTTTTTTCTATGGTAGCAGAAGGCATTTAGGTTCAGTTTCATTTTGTATTGTTTCTCTTAGTTGTAGATTCATGGTCATTTTGAGTTTTCTGTATTTGAATTTTTACTATTGATAACTATTCAACAAGTTTTGACTGCAGACGGATGAAATTCATTCAGTTTGTCATTAAAAGTATGAAGCTCATAATTTCTTAATTGTGTTACAAAAGAAAAGAAAGCTTCATTGAAACCAAAAAAAAAAAAATGAAAAGGATAATTTTTCCAATTTTAAAAAATAAATTTATTTCTATTTCATTATTTCTATCTCTTTCGATTTATTCTCAGAATCTTTTTCTATCATGTTGTTGTTGTGTTGAACATAAGACTATTTTTAACTTATATATTTAAAATTTTCCCTCAAGGATAATGTAATGTAATGTGATGAGCGTGGGTGGCTTGACAGCCGAGCACCACGACCTAAAAGATCTATTGTGCTATCCCACGGAAAGAAGGACAGATGGAGAGAAAGACTGAGAAAGGATGGTGTGAGAAAATGCAGGGGAAACGGGAGAACCCCGGGAAAACCTGCCCAGCGCGGATCGCCACCATCAACGAAACCCACATGAGATCCGAACCTCGGTACTCAGAGGTGAGAGGCCAGTGTTTTAGCGACATCGCCAACTGCACGGCCCCATTCTCTCAAGGGTGCTGGTCGAGAAATCAAACTAATTCCTATATTAAAAGCAGTAGCACCGAAAATTGGTGTATTTCTGTCAATAGGCAACAAAGCAAATTGATCAACTTAGTAATCCTCTTTATGCTATGCTACTTTAATTTAATTAACTTTATTTCGACAACTAAATAATATTTCCGGATTTGACTATTTTTTTTTTTTTAAATGGAGAAAATCTTGTTTAATTTTGGTAGATTAAAGTTGTAATTTTTTTGTCATTAGTAATTTAAGCAAAAATAATTAGTTTTCATTGTAATTTAAAAATAAGTTTTCCCTTATGTTGTTTTCAAAACTTTCAGAAAGAAAGAAAAGAAAAAAAAAAAGCGAAATTCTAGGGAAAGTAGGCTACAAGTTCGTTCAACAAGGAGATTTTTATTTTTGTTCTTTATCAATTTGAATTTAATTATTTATTGTTGCTGAGTTAATACAAAATTATCAATTTCAAAAGTTCAAAAATAATCCCGAATTGATAAAACTATTGCCAATATGAAAACGGATAGTTAATTTATGTCCTATCTTTGTCTCCTATTCAGTTCTTTCTTTCTTTTGTCTGCTTTGTTTCACAAATATTTCTGCCTGTCACAGATGGATAGATCACAATATTTTCGATTACTTTAATTGAACTTTGTATGGTTTTCATAATGTAAATTAAACAAATTTTATCTAGTTCAATAGTTCAGTGACAATAGTTCAATAGTTCTATGCAAAATTGAAATTCTCTCTTTTGCGGGCTAACCCTTAGAAATATATTAAGGGCTTGGAAGTTTTAATTTTTCATTATGATATTTGGCTTTTCATTTCTGATTCCATTCTATTGCCATCAATCATGAATCATTACAAGTAGTTTTCTGGTGTGATGTCATTTCTGTCAAAACGATGATAGACTTTACCGAAACAATTATTATGTTTTGATGTTTTGAATACGACAGAAAGTTACTTGCACACGGGAAAGTAATAAGAGGTGACAACTCATTCATGCAGCCATCCATTGCTTATTTGAAGTGCTTAGTTGGCTGACAAATGGCAATTGATGAATGAATCCTTGCTGTAAGCGAGTCGAATAAACCACAGGAGTCTAAAAATTTAACTAGCTTTAAGAGACAAGGAATCTGTCAAAACATTAGAATAACAACGTCAAAATTTGATCATAAAATAAAATGTTAACTTCAAAAGGAGAAACGAGAGCTAAAACTTCGAAAGTACGCAAATCAACAGAAAAATAGAGGCCTTTGGACAAATAGAGGCTGGAGCGAAACAAAAAAATATAATTAATTTGTCAGAGATAATGATGCAGAACGATTTAAAATTACAATCATATCGTGATACACTTTGAACCATGCAGTGATGCATATTTTAAATGTGCTTGGTATTGCCAAATTGAAGCAAAAAGGCGAATTATATATTATGCTGAAACTCTGAACAATGTAAAATTAGAAAATGACAGGAATGTTTTCTTAGAGTCAATATTAACAAACGTTGGTCAAAACAATCAGGAAAGCAAGAGTTATTTTAAGGAAAACATGTATGACTGATGTTGTTCGACGTAAAATATTATTTTTAGGTAAGTTACAGTAGTTTGGGTAAGATATGCTTTAGCGAATATTAATGCACATTAGGCAGGAGGCTTTAGAACAATATGCATACTTGTACAACAAGAAAAATGAATTTTCAAGGGTGGTAACTGATCTCTAGTAGAATGCGTGGTTCGCTCGAACTGCTACGACCGCTGCACACCCGTGTGGCATGGAACTGAGAAGAGTTTGGAGGTACTGGTCTAGCTGCAATGCGTCTCCCAAGTACATCGAGAAATGGACAGTGGTATTTAAGTCAGGGGAACATGCTGGCCACTCTACACGCTCAATTCCCTCGTTTTTAAGTAGGTTGTGCACTAGCAGAGCTCTATTAGAACAAAGCCTTATCGTCCATGAAAAAGAACGAATCACCTTCCGCTGCAGCGTACGACACGACAATAAGTCTGAGAATGTCATCTCTATACCTCTGAGTTGTGATACTGCCGTTTCGGATGACATACAAATCCGTAACGCCCACCTATACTTATCCTACCACACCATCAATCCATAGGCTCTGTAAAGTGATGATTCTTCCACAAAAGCTGGTTATTTCGTGTGCTAGGTTCCCTCCATACGATTGAACTCGTGGATTGTCAGATTCCAAACTGAACTTGGACTTATCAGAGAAGAGAATTGACTTCACTCGTCGAATCTCCAATGACAATGTTCCTAAGCCCAGTTTCTACGGGCCGTACAGTGTCCGTTTAGTACAGTGTCGTCGGTTAAAGGGATACACACCATTGGTCTACCTGCAAAAAGGCCACATTGGTGCAGGCGATTACTGATATTGCGAGCTGAAATCACTCTTTTTTATAACTACTAAACGGCAGCTCATCGCTTTGCTTCGAAAGCCTCGCAACTTAAAGGAAAAAAATTACTGTAATTATTCAAAAAAAAAAAAAAAAAAAAACTAACAAACACAAAATAAACATCAAATAAACAAAACCTAAATCTTAAAATTAGGACAAAAAATAAATTAAAGTTTAAATTCTAAAACATAAGTGCAATACAATATTGAAATCCAATTGTAACAGTCGGAAATATGCGTAGTTGAGTTGACCATGCACCAATACTCTTGTTGTCTTGTACAGATTTACAAAATAAAAATTAATACTAACTTGTAAGTAAAAAAAATAAAAAAAATATGAATATTTAAACAAGATTTCTTAGAATTTCCAAACAAGTAATAATTAATTTGCCGAATTCTGACAAAAATAATAGTGATTGTTGTTTTAAATCAAATAAAACAGATTTGTTTAAGATGCTTATTTATAAGATTAAAAATAGTTACCATCAGGTATGGGATTGAACTTATACGTGATGCTAGTCATGGAAAATATTTGATCACAGTTGCGAATTAGACGAATGGTATTAATATGTTTGGTTGTTTTAAATGTAGAAGTGTGAAAGCTGTTGGATTTAGGAGAGTTTACTTAATCCGGTTTTGTAAATAAATTTTGCTGATTATTCTTACAATAGCATTTTTATTTTAATGCGTGGAATTAAATGGCAGAGAATGAAAATGTGAAATGATTTCATATAAAATAATATATAAAATAATATATATATAAAATGCTAACACCGTTGATAAAGCGCGTCTTATATTCAAGTATAGTTTAAATTTACACTTCTCGAGTGTATTTTCTTGTTGTATAGAAATTTATATCCACTTGTCTATATTTCAATTTGGGTCTCTGAAATATGCATCAGAATAACTGTTCGTTGCTACTTGTTCATAAAACGCAAATAACCAAAGAAAAATTCAAAAATTCCTAGTTTTCGTTTCAGTTTTTGTCGCCTTAGATATTTTTCTTACAGTTGTGATATAGTTCAAAGTGCTATTAAAGTGAACGGAAACCTGTGATTTGAAGAAAAAAATAAGAATTCCAAAAGAAGCAAAACCACTGACAATTCGTAAATAAAATGCTCTCTGTTACCTTCTAGTGGCAGCAAAAGCTCCTTCTGGATCTGATGTCTTTCTGTCTTCTTTGCGCTTCCGCGTGGTTGGTGACAATCAAACTTAATCGAAAATTCGTGGCTTCTTTCCCATCTTATTCTGGTGCATCAGCAGTCTGCTCTCAAGTGTTGACATCTACATCGACTGGAAAGCCTTCGCACTGCTTCCTCATCCAAAATAGCCAAATTTGAATTCTCTTTTTTTCAGAGAAGTCCGATAATGATGGATTCCTTGAAACCCTGGTAATTATGTACTGGGTCTATATCCAACCAAGTGTAATCGCATATTCTGGAGATTGTCTGAAGATACTTTTTTTTTAGAAATGATTATCTTAATATTTTTTTCATGAAACATTTGTGAAATGTAATTTATTAATCATTGATTTTTTTTTTAATTCTGAAAAGTCTGTAACTACAAATCAAAACATTATTTCGATGATACTCACTTTTAAGTATTTGGATTATCGCCCACTTGTATTTGAACAATTTTAATGGAAAAAAACAAAACAAAAAAACATAAATTATTTTTACCAATTTAACGTAATCGTTTTTATTTATCGCATTATCTTTTATGAAGAACAATTATGAATCAGCCACAATAATTTCTACACTTATGTTAATGATATCTTATTCAATTTAATGAATAACATAAATTAAATCATGACACCCAATACAAATATTAACATCAAACAAATCATATGATAGGAAGAGTTTATATTATTGTAGATATAATCCGGTATAGGTATAATCATTATACAAGATTTTTAAAAATTTTACTTTCCATGACAACTTCCGATTATGCACATCACTGAGAATGGTTATTTGAAGAGGCAGTGAAGATTAAAACAGTAAATTTTCACTTTCCTTGATAACTCTATGTTTATTTGTTGGGACAATGGTGCTCCAACGATTCTTCGGTGATTTTAGTTCTGTAACCTCATCTCGGTTTCTGATTTTTATCAAAATTAATAGGAGGTTATTGTGAGTAGCATTAACTTACATTAAAATTTCAGCTTAAGTATACTATTGAGTTATTATGATTCTAGGGTTTTATCTTTAGGCTATTATTGCAATAACTATTAAAATGAATAAGAATCTCTCTTTAAATATTATCTCTAAAATTTCAGCTTTCCAACTGAAATAGTATTTAAAACATAGTATTTAAACATTTAATCTTCATACATTTATTTTTATATATCTACTTACGTATTCTAAATGTTAAGCTTGCTTCTTATAAAAGACAAATAAAAAAAATAATGATTAAAAGTGCAAAATTCTCGTGAAATAATGACTTGAAAGAAATAATAGAACTATTTCTTCTTCATGAGATGTCAATCTCTAATCAAGGTCTCTGAAAGTTTCTGATATTTCCAATGCTTCCTTTTATAAAGAGTGATTGCAGATACCTTTAAAAAAATGAAAGTATTGAAAATATTAAGAAATCTAGAGAATACTGAATTAATCTATGAGAAACGGTTTGCAATCACTTTGAATTTCTAATTTAGCTTCGAGAATCAGAAAAATGTTATAACTTTCTATTATGTTTTGATATATCTTAATCTTAATGCCAAAAACATTTAAAGTTGACGTGCTTATGTGAATTGCTGCTCAGTTTCATGTTACAGATGCTATGTAATTGTAACGCATGTTGTCGGTTAGTTTACACTCTCCTGATTAATATCCTCATTAATAATGAAGGTTGAAATCAACCTAAATGTCAACTCCTGTTTCCTAAGACTACCAGCGTTCGTCTTCCAACCGAGCCACTGCGTTCCCGGGGAAATATGTTTGCCAAAGAGACACGGTTGTTTGAATTGCAGGCGAAGTGATCCTCCGTAATGGACCTAAGGAATAATATTGACCAATCCTAAAGGCTTGATTTCTCTCATCTTGCTCCACGTCCTTAGACTTCATCATAAAACATCTTTAAAACCCTCTTTATTTTTCCATTATTCATCATCTTTGAATTTCTGATTAAAAAGTATCTCAAGTGTTTATTCTGAAAAAAATTGTTTTTGAAAATTGGTTGATTTCAATTAGAATAAGCTTATTATATGTCGGTCGGATTGGTATTTTTAGATCTAATAGTGTTATTCATTTGGAATTTGTTTCAGTCAATAAAGGGAATGATCAAAGGTTTCATTTATTCTCTTTTAGCATAGCTGGAAATGTCTGTAAACAGATTGTCCTTCAATTTTGCAGCTAATTTGAATATGAAATTCCAGTGCTAGGAAGTTTAATGATAAATGTATTCTTAAAAAAAAAAAACAAAAAAAAAACAAGCTTCTTCATATTTCAATAATGTTGATCGACAGCAACAAAGTAGGGATTTAATCGTATTTATCTATAGATAATATATAGATGTATATGGATTTTTGTGAGAAGATTTACAATTTGTTTCAATTTCATCCAGTGACGTACCTACGAGCCCAGATGTAAGTTGTTTTCTGGGCGCTTACAAATAAAATGTAACTTTTTTCTTTATCTTTTTAGTCGCATTGTTTTTACTAATCAGTAAATACACTCACTTCCAAAAGTTAAGCACGGAGAGGAAAAATGTTAATTTCCGTAAGAGATATGAATTAAAGAAGCTGAAATTTGCTGCAAAGGTAGAAGGAAGTATGCAAATTACATAGGTAACAGCCAATCACGGTTTCGCGTCGAGAAATATGCAAAACAGGCAGTCGTACAAGAAGCCGGCATTGTGAAGGGTTACAGGAGTTGCATGTAAGTGCTGATGAAAGGTGTTTAGAACGTTCGTACAATTTGTTTTCAAGCTAGACATGTTTCTATGGCTTCCAGAAGACGAATGGAAGATTCTAAGCGTTGGCGGGCTATCGGACACATTGAAGCAGGACAGTCTATAACAGATGTTGCTCGTTTCTTCGGCGTTCATCATTCCGTCATTTCACGATTATGGAAACAATTCCAAACCAGCCAAACAGTTGTCCGAAGACCTGTAGCCGGTCGTCCAAGGGTTACGACCCCCGCGGAAGACCGATATATAAGTGTTGTAGCCAAGCGGAATCAAAGATCTACCTCCACACGTGTGACATCTATGATTGTAGCGGCCATTGGTAAGACGATATCTGCCACTACTGTTCGTCGAAGGATATTCATGAATGGTCTGTATGCACGGATACCACGAGTTTATGTTCCTTTTCCGTCCAACCCAGAGGGACACGATTACAGTGGTGCCGCCAGCATGTGAATTGGACTATGTCTGATTGGGGTAACATTATGTTCACAGATGAGTCCAGATTTGCCCTACAACCCGATGATAAGCGTGTAAGGATCTGGAGGGAACAAGGCACACGCAATCGGCCCAGAACATCACCGAACATCACGCATTCCGCGGTGGAAGCATCATGGTCTGGGCAGGGATTTCATTGGGATATCGCACCGACCTGCACATCTACAGGCGAGGTTCTGTGACGGCTGTACGGTATCGAGATGAAGTCCTAACCCCATTGTGAAACTGTATGCGGCAGCAGTTGGTCCTTCTTTCGTTTTAATGGACGATAATGCGCGTCCCCATAGAGCTGCCATCGTTGACGACTTTCTGGAGAGTGAGGGGATTGCGCGTATTGAGTGGCCGGCTTACTCGCCGGACCTTAATCCAATTGAAAGTCTTGGGATGCCCTCGGCCGTGCTGTATGACGACGTTACCCACCTCCAGCCATTCTCAGAGCTTTAGAAACTGCCCTACAGGAGGAATGGTGATTACTGGACTCTGCGGTGGTTGATCACCTCGTAAAAAGCATGGTCACATGCTGTAAACTTTGTATGTAGGTGAGGGGTGCTCACATACCCTATTAATGTCGGTTTTTATTGTTTGTTTTGAATTTAAACATCATTTTGTTAATGACGCAAATCTGACGTCATCTTATAATTTATGAAAATTTAATATTTTGTTTATCTCTGTATGTAATTCTTTGTTTTGTTTCATGAATAAACATAGAGCTACTTATTATTTTTTAAATTATGATTATCGTTATCCTGGTGAGGTGAAGTCCAAGATTCATTCATTCAAGGCAGTAGTTAATTATGTTAAAGTTATCTTTCCAATAATTGGATAAATAACTTTGACTTAAGCTTATAAACTTTGTTACAAAATTCATATTTTCTCCAGAAAACATTGTCAACTTTATTATGAGCGCTTCCGAAACTCTAAATTTCACTCTAAAATTCACTCAAATTTCATACTTACAGTGTTCTTTTGTCTTCGTAAATATATTCCTTCTCTAAATTTTATTTTACTTCGTCTTCTCTTATCTCCAACTACAATAATGATTTTCGACAAAGAAGAAAGGCAGTAAGATTTGATATACTACTCAAAGTAAGCTTTGAGTTGCAAATAAAATGTAGATGTGAATAGAGGAGCCGAAATGCCTCTATTTATGTGCGGAATTACAAGAT
This sequence comes from Thereuonema tuberculata, assembly GCA_023159025.1. Lineage (NCBI taxonomy): Eukaryota > Metazoa > Arthropoda > Chilopoda > Scutigeromorpha > Scutigeridae > Thereuonema > Thereuonema tuberculata. Next base: position 151,677,206 of record JAFIDM010012231.1, read on the forward strand.
CTTGTTCACCGAATTTAAGGCACAACGAAAGTTAAACCAAACTTCCAGAATCTGAAGATTTTATCTATGGTAGAAAATTTGTAATACATAGAAAATAAATTTAAGAAAACTATCCCTTATTACAATAGATATTTATATGCTTTTTATCTTTCATTAAAAAGCTCAAATTTGTTCTTTTAAATCTTGGCCTATAGATTTTCGTATACATTATGAATAAGGTACTTTGTAGAGGTAGGAAAAAAAATAAAAATAAACAAGTTTTCTTGAGATGATTTTTTAAAGTTGGACTTTTTTTTTCTCCCTAATCATTTTGTTTTCTTTCTACCGTTTGGAGAAAAATAGTGATTTAAGAGGATAGTGTAAATAACAAAGCTTTACTACTGATTTTATATAATTTTAATTAGTAAATATTAGGAAAATCCCTCATGGCAGAATGTTTTTTATCTTTCTGCAACGCTTGATGCTAAGACGAAAAACTTTCTGCGGATGCGGACGTTTTAGTAAGAAATTAATCATAGAGGTTTTATAGGTGAATAAGTAAGCAATTTACTGATGATGATCAATTCTTTGTTTTTATTGAGCTTAGAAAATACTAAATACCGCAAAAAACGATCATTCTATATGATATCTTTCTGCAGCCCTCATTTTCGTTCTGCGGCAATGCCGCACCGTCGCTTGATGTTCTGCTTTGGGGGGAATATCTAGCAGTAAATCAGGAAATAAATGGTAAATCGAAAGTTGTTGTTTACACTTCTTTTCTGTAGTACGAACAACAACTGTATATACGCTTTGCTCAATTCTTTTCAAATTCCAACATTTTTTCTTCTGATACAAAAAAAAATCTTGGAAGAAGCTAACTTGACTTATTCTCTTTCTCGATATAAAGATTTTGTCAAAAGTTTTGTCCGACATCACCTTTGACTAATCGGAACAAGTTCAATTTGGATGGTTAACCTAATGCTCGCCTGACTTCTCGTCTCGTTTTACAGAGAGCTGTTTCTGCTCTAACTGGAGGAGAAATAACTTGAGGGGAAAAGCCCTAATTCTGCCGGGACTGAACAAGTGCTTCCCCAGCCCATAATACAGTGTCTATATCACCGGACCATCAAATCCTCTCGGAGAAACTAATTACATCTAATATTTTTATATATATTTTTTAAATAACATTCGTTATTTAAAAAAAAGTTTTATAAAAATATATACATTTATTTAAAAAATCGTTCGGAATCTGTTTTGTTCCAGGAAACTGAGTGCTTTGACGGAATAGATTTTAGTTATGGGATAATTAACCACACGGCGATTTTTTTTAATTCTTTACTTTTATTTATATAGTTTTTTCTTTAAAATACTTTAAGAAATCTTGTATTTAAAAAAAAAGCATTTTATGCACGAAATATTTAAAATTTATTTAAAATTTTACAAAGTTTATTTTTATTTTTCAATATTCAATAACCTTTTATATTATTGATAGAAACTTCTTCAATTTCATAATTAAGACAATCGTAACTGTTTCAGTACTGTTTCTTTTCGAACTTTTATAAGAAACAGTAACTTTAACTATAGAAAACACAGTAATAAACAGTGTAGATCTTATGGCTAATAAAACTTAATCTGCTCTAATTTCACCCAAAAGAAAAAGATATAAAGAAAACTCTTTCTTTTTTCCTATTTTCTTTTAAATCACTGTGGAGTAAACAGTGTTGAGAACAAAAACAGAGAAACAGCATTTTTTGTAAGTAGGAAAGTGTAAACGAATCTCGGTTGAAACTACAAACTAATTGAAAGAACAGCTTCTCAATTCCTTCATAAATTAACTTGACGGCCATTTGGCTTTGCTTCAAGTCTCAAGTTGAACGTTCAGGAGAAATAACGTCTGCACGTCCACTTGCAATTGATGAGCAACTTCTGTTGTTAAGAATTTATGAACATTCATATATATCTGTAGCAAAATAAAATGTTACATGGTACGGATGATGTGTAAATAGTAAATAAATCAGACAATAAATAACTAGAGGCATTTAAAAGAGAAATAATGACTTTGAAAACTTGGTTCATAAACATCTCTGCAGAAAGAAATGATAGCCTGTTTTTATTCTATAAGCCTTTAGGTTTATGTATTGTCTTATTAACGCCTTGACTAAACTATTTAATAAAAAATAAAAGTTAAAACTTTAAAAATTAAAAATTACATTAAAATCGAATTTAAAATATTAAAAGCTCAACCAGGTTTCCTTCCTGAGAGGGAAATTTTTCAAGTGGTTTGTTAAGATCAAAAAGTCTTGGAAGTGTTGATTAAATCTGATCAACTTTGTTACTAAATTAAAACAAATGCTTGTAGTTTGTCAAAAAAAGATACAATTTTCTCACTTAAATTAAAAAAAAATCTTTAAACTTCTTATGTTTTAAAATTATGATCCAAGATAGTGTAAATAAAGAAGTAATAAGATAATTTGACTACTTGAAACCACTGCAATAAACAACAATTCCTTGATCAATATTAGAAATTAATTTTGAGAGACTGATTGCTTACGAGAGACTTAAAAAGCAATGGCAACATTTCAGAAAAATAGTACAATCGAAAAAAGAATATCATTAAAGTTAAGAAGTCCTTATAATCACTCAGCAGCAGAACGGAAAGAGTAGAATTAATAATGCAATTGACTTTTTAAACTCTTCGCCTCTAATAAAGAATGCCATGAGACACCCTGAACAATACACTGATAAATCCCGTCCATTCTTATACTATTGATCAGATTTCCACATTTATTTACTATTTGTTATCATTTTTTTTTTTTTTTGTAAATGATATTTACGTAGGTCACTTTCAATCTTTTCTTCTAACTTCCTCTTAGAAACGTATCTTGTACATTGAAAGAAATAAAAGGTTTCTGTGATTTTATTATTTTTCTTTTCTTTTTAAAACTGCAAAACTTTCTTATCCGGGATTGTAAATCTTTTCCACTCGAATCCATATTACAAATCGGATTTCTTACTTAAGCTTTGGTAATTCTTCTTCAACGACGAGGATTCCCGCTTACTTCAGATGAACGAACATGGCGTAGCAGCCTGGCATTCCTGAATCTTGATTGTACAGTCAATTTGCATTCTAGTCTGAACAGCGGAACTATTACGTTTGCTCCAGCTTTTCGGTTGGCAATGCACTGACAACACTAAGGCACATATACATAGCAACTTGATTTTACAGATTCTCAATGAAACAAAGATCAACATTAATTTCTAGAACTTGTAAAACAAAAACTTTGGAATCACTTAAATTCAAGAATAAAATTAAACTTTATTTAATTGACAAAAAAAAAACAAAAAAAAAAAAACCCAGCAATCTAACATCTAATTAATATTGTGGTGAATGTTTGCGGCCTCTGGTTCGTGAAATTAGACGATTAGACTCCAATAAGGTCTGGCAAGAAAACTCTGTTTATTCATATGTTGCAGGGGTTTAAATAGTTTATGTACAAGGGCTGTGATTGGTTGCCGTGCTCTACAAATTGACTGGGGGACTTAAATTACACGTGGGTTTTAACTGATATTTAATTGTCTTTTTAAATAATAATGAATTAGGGAAAAGATGCATGGTCAACGGAAAATTTGCATAAAATAACAGACTTAAATGATAAAAAGTACAAATTAGAATATAAAATTGATAATAGAATAAATGCTGATTAAGGATAAATACAATTATAAACGTAAGCTAACTAAAAATATACAATGAATACATAGGTCTATTATAAAAAGATAAATGTAAATATATACGGTATACAGTCAATAAAAATCATTACAATATTAAAAAAAAATCCTGTAATTTTTTTTTATACAGTAAAGTTAAAATTAATGAAATTTAATTTTTTTTTAAATCCTTCAAGGAATTGTAAAAAATAATAAATCAGAATTTAATTTATCTAATCTAAAGACATTATCTAAAGTTGTAAACTAACGTTTCAGGTGTTATGAACTTTATAAAATATTCAGAACTCAAATAACTTTGTTTTCTTCTCGTGACCATCAAAGGAAACAAAGACCGGAAATACAAGATAATCTTCTCACCGCATCTGTTTATTTATATAAGGTTACAGTGAAATTTTCATTTCATAATTATATGCAAACTAAATGTTTTCATATTTATCGAATTTTCACGAAACATTCTTTGCTCAGGTAGGTAAAAATTCTTTGGTCAGTAAAACAAGATGTTAAGAGTTATTTCACAATAAATAATCTTACATGTTGTTTTACAATAATTCGAAAATTTCTTGAGTTTAACTACAGAGTTAAAGGTTTTCAAAAGTGTAAATAGGAAACTGCTGTAAATTAAGCGTCTATCATCATGATTTCCTTTTCATAATATAACAATGACAATCATTTTAGTTCACAATTCTTTATTTTCTCATTTTTGCCTATTTGATTAGAAATGAGCTTCATCCAATTTTAATCAGGGCTTACGGAGAAATTGGTTATTAAAATTCCGAAGTTTAGTTTTCTTTTTATCTGTAATGTTTTAATCTACAATTAACTTATATTTAAAGATTAATTTGCTAATGAACTTATTTCAGTTCTTTAACTTCCAACTTGTCAACACGTCTCTACAATCCCAGATCCATTGTTGTGTTTTTTCTTCATCAAAAGGGTCATAATAATTTCTAAAATTTTAGAGTCAGTTTCTATTTCGAAGGTGGACGAATACAAGGACCCTGAAATGAGACTTATCCCGAAAATACGATGAAAGGAGTCCACACTTACACCTTACCATTGAGTCTTAAGTTGACTTGATAGGATCGTCAACTCTAAACACATTCCTAGTTTTAAATACAATTCCCATCAAATAGCTTTCCAATAAAATTCATTGTTACTGTGATCTAATAGAAAAAAGATTAGGTCAACGTCATTCTTACTTAATAACGATCTACAAAAATTTGAGATGAACTGTAATGAACTTCTTGATAAAATTCTTGATAAAATTACGTACGTTGTGCCAAGCTGTTTAAGACTTTTAAACTCTAATAGATCTGATTTTTTTTATTGATAAAAGATTTTACTAAGTAAAAACATCTCATGATTTAAATAGAAAGTTGGCAAAAAATAATTGGAAAACTATAGCTCGAAAGTTGTTTGGAGTTATTCCCACCAAACAATAGCATTTGGGAAAAGTATCACGAAAAGAGGAGTAGTTCTAAAAATTACCAATGATGAATTATGATAATTTTTAAAGTAGAGAATTTCAGCTAAATCACAAATTCAAATTCTAATGATCACATCATCATTCGTTGGAATTAGGTAGAAGATCAATTAAAAGATAAACAATCTAATTTTATTAGAACTCCTTAACAACAGAGCTGCAGCCATCTCTCCATACAACCAGTGGTTCGATCCGAAGAAAATTGGTGCAATGTTGGAATCAGTTAATTAACCTTTATATTTGCTAAATTTTGGCGCAAAAGCCTACAAAAATACCAACAGCTTATTATACAGTGAGAGAGGTATTCAAACGATAGGAAAATCAGACAGAAACCTGAATACTAAACACACTTAGATATGAGGAGGTTAGTTTCAAAACCCGCCATCTCCATCAATTGAAAATTCCGAACCAATGGAGTTTTTTGCTAAGTTCAAATCAAAACCCGCCGTTTGCACCTTCAGAAACCGCTATAACAATGCACAGTAGAACTTCATTATAACGGACCCCATTATAACGGACGTCGCTTATAAAGGACAGTTTAAAAAAAAAATATAATAATAATAAAGGATGCTTAGGCCGTGCTGGCGTGGCCGTGCGGTTTAGCCGGCGGGCTGCCGTTGTGGCCGATGCGCCAGTACCCAGGTTCGAATCCCGGTGGTGGCATGGCTGTTTCTTTCTTCTGTATTTCGTCCGTTTCCCACCTGGGACTTACTATCTCAGGGTTATCCTGGACGGGATATAATTCTCGTCCCCCCCTTTCTTGAATTTCACTAGCCTCGCCTTGACGTTGTCAGGTTGAGCTAGTTACATGGTCCCTAGTTGGCCAAATTCGATAAAAGGAAGGAAGGAAAGGATGCTTATTTTTATCTGACGAGTTTTACATTTCCAACTATATGTGTTTGAAAATGATCACTTACGGCCCCTCCGTCAGTTATTAACTGAAGAAAAAAGAAGCAAACAAACCCAGCAGAAAATAAATTATTTTTTTCAAACCAATGAATGTAAGCATTCAACATGAACCTGGACCTTCTTGTTGTAAAGATTAATGCAGTGTATACGTACACATCGTTTTCAATTCAGCCTTGTTGTTGAAGGCTTTTTTTATTATTTTTTGTATAATAAACACTTTTTATAGCTAACTATTGTACTTTCATTGATGTACACCCTGCTGCATTACACCTCTATAAGAATTATTTGTTATAAACCGGACTTTCATTAAAACGGACAACCTTCAGCCCCTATTAGTCCGTTATAATGAGGTTCTGCCGCGCTGGTGTGGTCGAGCGGTCTCAGGCGTCGGTCTGTCGTGAGATCAATGTGCCAGCGCCCGGGTTCAAATCCCGGTAGCGAGCATGGATGTTTCAAAAATTTCCTTTCCTGTGTTGTAGCCTCTTCTTCACTTTCTCTTCGGTCTGACGTCATTCCTTAATGGCGTCCTGGGGAAGGCCACGGGAAACCACCCCAGTATCTTTCCCTTGTAATTCTAGGGAGTCTGCTAGGGGTTCGCCGTCTTGGGAACACTAGCGCTCCCTGGAGCACGGATGCTTCGGCAACGAAGCTCGCACTTCGGTGCGAACCGACCACACACACACACAATGAGGTTCTACTGTATTACGATACGATTTCGATACGAATGCTGTTTCAAAGCCCGCCATGTCCAATGCAAATGCATTATCAAACTCTGTCATATCCAAAACTTAATTTTGGAGATGGCGGGTTTTGAAACTAAGCTCCTCATATATTCAAATCACTTAAATACACTACAACCTCGTTTATCCGGACTAACTGGGACCAAAGGCAATCCGGAAAATCGAAAATACGGATAATCCGGATAATATGGGTAATAAGCAAAACAAATCCTTAAATAAACAGACTTACCGTTTATTACGATAAAAAACTATGTTTTGTAGCTTCAACGCCCTATGACACTCTAGTAAAGCTTTCTTAAACTCGACAAAAAGCATTTTATTACCTTAATTTATTGTACAATCTATGCAGGAACTGTACATTTAATCAAAATAAAAAGCGAATGTTTGGCGTACTTATAGTTATGTTCTTGTTATCATAGTTAAAATTATTATCTATATGAACATCAAATAAAAAAGAAAAAAATGTCTACAAATCTGATCCGGATTATCCGGAGATCCGGATCAACGAGGGTCGGATAAACGAGGTTGTAGTGTACTGTGATTTTAATTTCTTGCATTTTTTTTTAAACCGCGAAACTTTCTTATCGGACTTCAAAAGCTTTCTTCCACTCGAATCCTCTTGGAATACGATTCTTGTTATTTAAGCGATGGAAAATATTCTCTAACGACATGAATTCCCGTTTTCTTACTGAATGAAATTGTGCTGGCAGTAAAGACAATCTTGATTTGCAGTAAAGACAATTTGCACTGTAGTTTCAATACCGAAACTATTACGTTGGCTTTGCAATGCACAGATAACATTAAGGCACCTCGACCATATTACAACTTGATTTTGCAGATTTTCAATCAAACAACGTCAACATTACTTCTAGTATTTGTAAAAACAATAATTTTGGAATCACTTAAATTCAAGAATTCTCTCCGTCTATCCTTCTTTCCGTGGGATAGTACAAAAAGATCTTTCAGGTCGACGTGCTCGGCTGTCAAGCCACCCATCTTCACTTAATCTAATCTAATCTAAATTCAAGAAATTATTAAAATTAAATGAAATTTAAGCTTTTTACGATTTAAAATAAAAACTAATATTTATTTATTTTAAAGTTACTACAAAAAAAGATAGATCCTGCAATGTTTTTTATGTAGAGAAGTGAAAAATTGTTGACATGTTTTTAAAAACCATTCAAGGAATTATAAAAAAAACAAAAAAACAATTAAGAGTTAAAATTAGATAATAAATAAAAATTATCATATGTTTCGAATCCATCATCAAAATTGAGAACTAATACTTCAGATTTTATGAAATATACAGGGTGTTTCAAAAATACACGGCATAATTTCAGGTATGTATTTCCCATATTTAGACAATCAAAATAGTTCATTACAACATATGTCCGGAAATGCTTCATTTCCGAGTTATGGCCTTCACAACATTGAAAATCACCGGAACGTTTTTCGTTCCGCCGGTCGTTGCCATTACAGAAGATGTTCAAAATGACCACCTCCTGCTTGAATACAGACCTCACATCGATGTCTCA
>JAFIDM010012231.1:151685977-151780062 GCA_023159025.1 Thereuonema tuberculata
GAACACAAAAAGAAAAAACATGAATAGGAATGATGGTATGGAAATAGAGAAATTTTTCACAAGATTAGCTAAAAGTTTTGTAGATAAAATATGCACAAAATGTAATAATAAGGTTACAATCAAGGAACTAAATTGTTAAGCCCCATCGTATATTATTGTTAAAGAAACAAAGATTGGAACTAAATGGTATCATTTTCATATATTATTTATATTTTCTCGAGGAATTTTATGTAATTTAGAGTATTGTTCTTCAAATTATTGTTATTTTAGGCTTGAGAAAGAAAAGACGCAATCTTTTCGAAAATTTGCTTTTTGTATTAAATGTAGTTATTTTACATTTAAATTTGGTGAGATGTTTAGAATATTTAATAGTAGAGGCTTTAGAAGGAAAGATCTACTAAAAAAGTATGGAAACTTTACATTATCTACTATTAACAAATGTCAAAATATCAAAGACTCATAATATGACCTTTATTTTGAAAAAAGAAAAACTTTTGAAAACTTTTTTTTTTTGTAAGTTTTCAAAAATATGAAACACTGAACTGAAAAAGAAATTGAGATATCCCATATTATCACATACATGAAAATATAAAATTATAGTGAACTTTATCTTAATTATATGCAAACTCTTAATGTCTTAATATTCATTGAATTTCCAGGATTGGAGAGTGCCCAAACAAATTGGGCTAAATTCCTCACTCAATAAGACGATATTAAGCGTTATTTTATTAAAACAATTTCTCATCTAATGTTTTGCCAATACTCGAAAATTCCATCTGATTAATAACGGAGTGAAATTTTTCCAATAGCTCAATTAGGAAATTGTTATAAACTAAATGTCCATAATCGATAGTTTGCTTTTCAGTAAGTTTTATTCGGATGACAATCATTTTAGTTTACAACTCTTTACTTTCTTATTTTTGCATATTTGATTAGAAATGAGTTTCGTACAATTTTAATTACTGTTCTCAGAAAAACTTAATTGAAGTTTATTTTTTTTTTCTGTATCATTGTAATCTGTCTTTAACCAAGATTTAAGTAAAGAATAACTAATGGGTTTATGTTGCTTTTACTTCAAGCTTATTGATACGTCTCTGATATTCCAGAGTGATTCGGGGCTTTTCATCTCTTATATTGGATAGAATCCATCGAATATTTTCTAAAATCGGGAGCCAGTTTCAGATTCAAAAGACCGGCGAATACGGGAGTTTGATATCAGATGTATCTAGAATGGAGGATGAACTGAAGGAGCCTCCACTTACATCTTACCATTGGGCCTTGTTGTCTTGAATAGGATCTTGAATTCCAAACTTATGGAAATAAACCTAAGTCCAATTGCAGCACAGATAAGATTGTCTTGATTCGCGGACTACTTTTGCATGATAATAAATCCATTTGTATGTCGTTTTATTCAGATTTCTCTGTTGATTTTCCTCTTCTGAACTCCTCTCTCATTGTTATAATAAACTGTAGGTTTTTCTGAAGTCTTTCGCGTCAAAATTTAACAAGCATTAAAGTTTACTAAATGATTCCAACCACTGGAATGGATCAAACCACTGGATGCAGAGTTTTATTAGAATAGCTTTAATAAAATTAGATTTTTTACCTTTTCATTTTCTTTCTACTAAATATTGATATAATTATTAGAATTTGAATTTGAGATTAGCTGAAATTCTCTACTTTTATATTTTATTACAAAATATTATATTTTATCGTCATGGTAATTTTTAGAACTATTCTTTGTTTTCATCGTATGTTTCCCCAAATACTTATTCCCACTAAACAATTTCTGACTTACAGCTTTTTAGTTATTTTATTTTGTTAGCTTTCTGTTTTAAATCATTAAATCATGAAATGTTTGTACTTAGCAAAGTCTTTGTACCAGGGTTCGGTTCTCAAGTGGGTTTCGTGATGGTGGACGATCCTCGCTGGGCAGATTTTCTCGGGGTTCTCCCGCTTCCCCTGCACTTCTCTCACCATACTTTCTCAGTCTTTCTCTCCATCTGTCCTTATTTCCTTGGGATAGTACAATAGACCTCCGGTCGCAGTGCTTGGCTTCTCTGCCAGCCACATTCACTACTTAACATAACACAACATAAAATAACATAACAAAAAGTCTTTCATCAATAGCAAATCAGAACATTCGAGTTGTAAAGTCTCGGACGCTTTGCTTATAAATTTTTCATAATTCTTGATAAAATTGTACAAAATTTCACTATAGGCCATCTTAGATTTCTCTAGATCGTTGTTAGATAACTAACAATGGTATATACATGGTAGATACTTTTTTTCTGTTATTTTCTGTTGATGAATTTTATTGGAAAGCTTTACGTTGGTGGGAATTGTATTTTGGGAAAGTTTGACGAAATATAGTTCTAAAAGTTACCACTGATAGCAATGAATTATAATTTCGTTTAAAGCAGAGAATTTGAACAGATCACAAATCCAAATTCTAATGATGATATGATTCTAATCATTATATTCGACAGAAATAGGCAAGAGATCAATTAAAATATAAATTTATTTTTATTAATAAAAACGTTGCGTCAGGTTTTTCTCTCCCTATTGACAGTTAATCCGAAAAAAATTAGTTGCAATTTTGCAACCAATAATACTATTTGTTAATGTGATTTAACATAAATAAATCATGAGTCAAAGTTGTTGTTATTCATATAAAAACAATCCGCACAAATCTAAAACAGATTTAGTTCGTAATTTATTTTTGATAATAAACATATTTAAAATCCTATTTTTTTTTCTTGTTGTATTTCATTCCAACATGTTAAACATTTTTCTAGGCTTTAACTGATTTTTTTAATTATTCAAAAGTTTGAACATTGGCAGCTTCATCTTAAATGTTCTTAAAGTAATAATTTAACATCAGCTTGAGTCGAAGAGAAATTTTGATAGATAATCTAAAAGATAATCGCATAGCCTACTCATTTAAATCTATAAGAAAAATACTACCATAAGCAGATTACTATTTGAAATGGAACTAATCTGCTATGAGACTTTTTTTTTTCTAAGTCCCATCTTTCATATCTTAAAAAAAATAAAAACAATATGCTAAGTCGGTTTCGTTTTAAAGCTAAGAAAAACAAAAACAAAAACAAAATATTTTTTGCATTTTGATGTATTGCATTAATAAAGAAAATTCATAAAATATGCATAAAAATTCCGCACGATTCCGCTGATGCGAACCACAGCAGCTTTTAAAGTTTAACGGATGCGGATTCAACGGCCTCAGCGCCATGCCATTCAGATAGTTTTCTTTGTTAAAATGGGAACCAATCAGAATAGCGGAAACAATCGTTTATAGACAGCCAATCACGAAGCACTTCCGTTCCTCAAACGAAAAGAATCAGCATCCATATCCTCGCCGATTTTTCAATTTCTGAGAGAAGATTAAAAAGCGTTTCATTATCAGAGTATATATATTTAGTAAACATGTGTAAGAAAAAGTCATCTTACTTTTCTTGCTCATGTTTACTAAATATCTATACTCTGCTAATGAAACGCTTTTTTAAGATGACTTTATGAGGTTTCTAAATCAAAACAAAGAAAGAAAACAAAGAAATTTGAACCGAACCGATGAGACCGTCTGCTCCTTTCTCACCGAAATGATCGCAAAATCACTAGGTCTATCTACGATTTGTAAAATAAGCAGTGCGAGTAAATTCTTACTCCACGTTACATTTATTCTTTGTTTTAATTTGTAATTAACTTTTTATTTTGGACTATAATGTTCTATTGCAAATAAAAAGAGCTTCAGCAGAATTAATTCAAAAATTTCATTTCTTGTAATGCAATTGCATTGTGGACGGGAAGTCGTACTTTAAGAAAATATTTACATAATAAGTGTCCAATGCGGCTGTGTGTTCGCCATCATGCTGTACACACCAGTTCATACGGTGGTGGCCATTTCAATGGAGCTGGCGATGCTGGAATACAGCAATCCAGCGTGCTGGAAATTTTTCATGAAGAAACCCGAGCATAGTAAGAGCGAAGTAAGCAGGTGCCGCGTCCTGCTGTAGTCATACGCGTTCCGTGATATCCGCGTCTTCAAGCTGTGTATTAACCATGTTTGTAATATGTGTAAAAAAGTTTCGCCATTTACATGAACATCAAAAAAATATAGTCCAAACAAATGACTTGATATCATCGCAGCCCATAGTAGAGGGGTACGGGAAATCCCCGGTCATACTGTAGATTTTCTAAACTTTCATCCTTTCCTTGATTAATAGGTTTCTTTTTTTTTTCTTTTTGAAACAGTTAATTTTTTAAGAATAAGTAAGCTGCAAACGTACTTAAGTGATGTCCATCTGAATGCAAGTTATAAAAGAATGCAAGTTTTAATAGTATGATTCATATTTTTTTATTTAGTTGTTTATACCTTATCATTTTGTGCTCGTAATAGTTTTAATGCATTACGCTGCAGTAAGAAATTTTTTCAAACGCTTCCTGACATCATTACAAATAGTTTTAAATTTCATTATGGTCCTTCATCTGCAGATACCAAATTGGAATTAATTCTCTATAGTTTTACAGATATTTAGGGAGAAAGGTTCAGATCTCTTAAGCTATCCCAGCTAACAAAAGGTGGCAATTCTTAAAAGAATTGAAACTCTAAACAGATGAATGCCGTGTAAAAAATTCCTTAGAGAAGCGTAATGCAGTAAGGGAATTAGAGATAGAAATGCAAATTTCAGTGAACAAAATATATGAGTTCATAAGTCAATACATAAAAAAATTGCTAATATTATCATAGAAATAGAATTTATATATTTTCTCACATTAATTAAAAAAACCGCATTGAAAGCATTTCAAAATAACATGAATAATAAAATCAATACAACTATCAGAGATATTCCTCCAGTGATTTTAATTATCTAGTTTAGAAATGCTATTTAAACAACATTCGTTATAAATCCAATAACCCTCTTTAAATCTCTTTATTCAATTTTACCTTTCATTCTTAATCCCAATACGTGACAGTTTGATTTAGACGATTTTCATTCATCAACTAACGAATGTTGACAATTGTACGCCCGAAAGATTATAATCCCTTCATATTCGCTGGGAATTAAATGCCTATTAAATCTTTGCATAATTTACAGGCTTCTTCAATACGTGTAGTTCAAAAGTAAATTTCAAAAAATTGACAATGATTTCTTTTAATGATTTGTCGTTCGCAATTTTATTAGCATGTTTAGATTCCTTTTTTTAATATTTAATTCATGTAAAGCGTTTAGTTTTCATCTTTAAAAACATCCTTAATTGGGGCTAAAATGGAAAACACTGAAACAAGAAACAGAGACCAAATTATTTATGTTATCTATGTTTGAAAAATAATTTTAATTTCCTATGAAATTAGAAAAATGTTTTACAATGAAACGCGACAGGAATCGAACTTGCAACCTTCTGATCTGAAGTCAGACGTCTTATCCTTTAGGCCATGGGGAATTCATTCAAAATTTAATTAAAAAATCTCTTATCACTCCCTCTGTGTATTTGTGTTGCAATGAAAGAAGAGCCAGAGAAGAAAAAAAATAACACATTAATTTTAGCCTACTAGATTAAAATGTAAATTTCAAAGTTCATTTTTTTAAGCCTACCACAATTACAGTCCAGACGAGCATTAGAGGTAGAACTTCGTCCTTAGCGACGAACTGAAGAGTCGTTAGAGACATTTCTTGACATGAATGAAGAAATTACAAATGACGGGCAAATACTCTGTTTCAACTGAAAGCCATCACATTGTTATCTCGTTGACGGGACGTACATACCAGTTGGATAGAACAATTCTGGAAAAATACAACCTCATATGAGAAAATTATCTTTCACAACTTCTGCGAATTACCCTAGCATTTACTTACATAAAAATGACAGATTTCTGTTAATGATGTTACGCTCAAAACAACAACAAAAAGATTAATAAGATTAAGTTAATTATCACAAAGATTTATCTGTTACTTTACTAAAACGTTGAACTTCAAATAGAAGAAGTATTATAAGTTCTGAATAATAATTAAAAAAAGCTTAATAACGAAAACTGAAGATTTCTAAAATTTTCTTTTCGTTTTCATGATTTTAATGAAGAGAGGGTAATTATTTCTTAAAGATGATCGTCTTTTCACTTCCAGTCTGAAATTAATTCCTGCACGAATTCGCTGTGACAGTTGCAGATTCCTGAGCAAAGTTTAGGATTTAATTAGCTTTCTTCATTTCCTGATAGCGGGAGGGAAATTCTTTGTGAACTTCCTCGGGTCACGTGATTCCTCGTACAAATTACTTAATTCCTAAGGAGGTTCATTATTTGCATCTTGTGTTTAACGTTCATTAAGGACTCCAGTAGATTCAGGCCATTGTTCTCCTTTAATCGATATTGAGTTGTTATCAGCTTTGCTTGAAATAAGATGACTTTAGGACTGTCCTTTTCATTTATAAATAGATGTTCAAACGAATATACACTTATGTAGTAACCAAACTAACGTGAGTGATTTTCATAAACAACATTCTTTGAAGAAGTACATTTTATGAATTGGACGCAATCTTAAAAATACTTTTACTGAACTGATCATACAAGATAATAAATAAAACGATAAAGGATATTTATGATCCTCTCAGATTTCCGTGATTTTAATTGCCTAAGAATGACATTGAAACATATTTTCTCTCTGTTACTATAAGACTGAATTATAATTCTGACTATTCATTATTGGATCAACTTAATAGAAAAAAAGCATAAGTCATTAATATCTATAACCATGGTCGGCAAAAATTGTTCAAAGGTCATTGAATGCTTTGTATGTTAAATACTAAACATATAGTTTGGAAACCTATGTTTATTTCTCACTTGTATTGATGAACACATTTTGGAATTATTCTGGGAGAAGGAATTATGTACTTTTGACCGGCACATTTTGGATTTCGACACATTTATTAGTCTTAGAGAAGGAATACAAAAACTTATTGGAAAGGTTGTATGTATTACTTTTAAAGGAAGTGTTAATTCTTTCAAGGATAATTTTTAGAAATAAACTATATATCATTTCTAATCCTCTCGCATGGCGGCTGGTTGGACATAAGAGAACATTAATCTTGTTGGTTGGTTAGTTGGTCAGCTTAGAGACGTAGAGTCAACACCTTCGAAACATAAGTTACAGCTTGAAAAGATCTAATTTCGTTTCAAGTTGAGCTTAATATGAAAGCATTTGCTGTTAAAAGAACGTTCATCTGAATCTGAGGTGTGCAAAATTATAGCTCAAAACTCAGACGACACTGAAAAGCAGTATATAATTAAAATGAACTTCCACTGTCTGTAAACTGCTGTTAAAAACTCTGAAAATACAAAAAAAAAAAAAAAAAAAAAAAAAAAATATCATTTATAGCAGTGTAAAAGAATATCCGCTGATTCAAATGTAAAAATTTGTAAAACTCTGCGTAAACCTGTGAGTGAAATGGCAAAATTTCCAGCTGTGAATTGATTAGGGAAGCTGCAGAGGAATGAAATGCTTCTGGCGATTTGAAATGAGAAATGGATTGCGAATCAATTATCTAAGAGGAAAATGCATTAAAAAATAGTTTCTTCTTATCACTTCCCATTAATGGCAAAGTTTCTTGGATCGATTTCTCTTTTAACGAAAGCTTTTAACTATTTATGGTTGTTCATTCATTAGTTTACAAGCAACGACTGACCGACGACATATCACGTTATTTATTATCCAATTAACAGATTATGGATGGCTTTAAGATTTACGGAAATTACTTTAATATTATGGTCAAACATGGAGAATTTCATGTTTATCACAGACACAGTTTTGAGAAAGTTTCCATTTTGTTCCGAATAAAAATGAATAGGATTTAGAAAACATAAAATTTAATCTGTTTATTTATCACTTATAATTTTAAGATAACAACGATTGGTTTTACGGGTTTTTTATTTAACTCTAAATACATCAGCTGAGGAATAAAATTACTTACGGAAGCTGTACAATAAAAACAAATGAAAGGAAAGCGGAAGTAATAATTCCTAAACTTAAACTTTTAATGATTGTTTTGTATTTAACCGTTGATTCCAGGAAAATCTACGAAAATCTAACATTCCAAGAAAATGCTGTTAAGAATACGTGAGAATAACCACTGTAATGAAGTTCTTCATTTACATTCAAAGTCAATATTCTAAAAAGAAGTTTTTCGTATGATTTCCAATATTATAAATCCTGACTATCGGTGTAGCTGTACATGAGTAACACAAACGAGACTTCCAAACACCTGATAATAAACTCGGTTATATCGAATATTTTCTTTATATTATATTCTTGTGTCATTTGCAAATAGTTGTATGGTCAAACATTGATGCAGTCAAGATACGTCCATATTCACCCTCAAGGAAAATCGAATGAAACAACTCAATTTGAAAGCTGTAAGGCTGAAGCTCCTTCAGTATTATCCATTCTCTCATATAAGACAGTTCACTCAGAATTATCGATAATCAAACTTGAAACACCTCCATTGTTTTTTGTTTACCTTACAATTGTTTCTTACAGCTTAAGATTAGTTACTCAAGGACAAAAAGAAGCAGTTACAGAAATATCGAATTAAGAAAAATAACAAGAATTTTTTTTTTTTTACTAAAGACTAAATTCTGATTATTTGACATTAAAATTTTAATTTAGGAAAATAAATATACAAATAAATTAAAAATACATAATTTGGACAAAATCTTATATGATTTCATTCACAAACGCAGTTTCTAATTATTGTTCATAAGGAAAATAATTTTCTGCACTTAAAAGGAAACACTTAAATATAAATGCTTAGACTACTTCAAATATTGAGCTTTTACATTCTTGGATCATTTTGTAATAGTAGGGTAAGGTAGGGTAAGATGACGAACTTAAGCTTCAGAGATTGTCCCTCGGCTTAGTAAGTGGTTTAAAAAAACCCCAAATTTGAAAGGCCACTTCTTGTAACCTTTATGTTCAATAAAAAAATATGAAACGCTGCTTTACCCTCTCGAATTATAAAAAATATTTCACCAAAAAAAAAAAAAAAGAGTAATTTTCGTCATCTTACCCCTTAGGCGGGGTAAGATGTCGAACAGATAAAAATAATACATTAAGATAGAAACATTTTATTTCAAAATGCAGAGAAACAATTTCACTTACAAACGTATGGCATGAATTAGAAAAGTCAAAAATGAAACAGTTAAATTACAGCTTGCCCGTAATGAAACAAACCTTTGAACAATTAGGTATAACAAAAATTTAGAAGAACATTAGTGTTGGCTCTGGCACGTTATGTTTCTTTGCTGCAGCATTTACACTTGAGGTTTTATCTTTTACTTCAGCAATAGCTGCAATCATTGTCTCTTTATCCCACTTTCTCCTGTCACTTTTCCTTGTATAATTTCGTGGCATGTTGTTTATAATACCTAAAACATTCATAGATAAACAGTCATACATGAGCATTTAGAATAAAAGAAGAAAATAACTAAAATTCAGTTTCAAAACCAATTTTTAAAATAGGACAAAAGCTATTCCTAAAAGGTACTCAAAAACATGTTGGGTAAGATGACAAACTAAGCAAACTTTTCGTCATCTTACCCGCCCTGCCATTCGTCATCTTACCCCACGCCGCCAATTTGGTTTAGAACTTATTTATCATTACCGTAGCCTATCGAAAACAACCTACACCACACATGGTTCTTTACATTATGCGTTGTATTTTGAGATTATTTTATGGAAGAGCAAAAACGAGTAATTCCTTATGCTGTGAAGTCGAAAAATTACAAACGCACGGGAAATAAACACATCTTAGTCGCTACTGCTCGCAAAACAATCTTGCCCGACATCCTTTGCAGTGAACTTCGTTACTATAATCATCTGATTATAGTTTCTGAGTCTCAGAAATTGCTTGGACAGGTGCTCCTATCTATGAATGCGTCGGAGAAATACCGAGTTCGTCATCTTACACGCTTCGTCATCTTACCCGACTTTCCCCTACATATTATAAATGAAAATTTGATAAAATTCTACTTTATTTTCCTTCTTTGCTAAGATTTTTTTTTTGTTTCTAAAAAGTAATTATTCTAAGCAATTTTCCCAAAAATATCTGATAAATAAAAAAAAAAAAAAAAAAAATCATAAATTTACAAAATAAAAATCTTTTTAAATTCATAATTTTCTCTGTTTAATTTTAACGCTAAACCTTTTTCCTTCAATTTCTCAGTTAATTTATCTCAAAGAAAAATAGAATTAAACATCGTAGTTATTCAAGGAAAGATGCTCAAACATTTTGAGTAGTTTTCGAGCTACTAAAAACCAACATTTATAAAACACATTTGCTTTTTATTTATTTCTGTTAATTGTCTTAAAAGAGAAAATAACATTGCTATATTTAAAAAAAATTGGATTGGAGTAGGTTTTTCATTCCAATTAACATTGGGTTGGCCAAAAACTTCGTTCGGTTGTTTTTTTTTAAGTAAAAATAAAAGATATATTTTTCATTGTCACCAATAATTTTATTGAAGAACGTATTCAACGGTTTATTCCACTCTTTCAGGCAATTTCATAATTCCATCTTCCCAAAACTTTTTATTGTTTTGAGCAAAGAACTATTCGAGATAACTACGGAGTCTTCCATGGAATTGAATTTTTTCTATTAAGAGAATTTGGAAAGAACGAAGTAAATAGCTGTAACAGTTTTTGCCAGGTCATCAAAGAAAGATGCTGTCTTGCGTGCTTATTGTCTTCCATCTTCAATATTAAAGTGGCGACACAAAATTCACCAATTTTGATTGACCAACCAATTTAACAAAATGGTATCGAATGACATTAAAGACATCTAAGCGCTACTAAGGTCAACGTATGAAAAAAAAAACCGAACGAACTTAGTGTCCAACTCAATAGATCAGAATATTCAAAATGTGCAATTCTTATCTGTTATTAAATGGAACTTTTAACACTTTGCTTCTTCAGAAGTCCCTTCAATTTATTATTGTTTAAACTTTTTTTTTTGTAAAATAAAATAGTTTCATATTTTTCAATACTCATATGGTTTGTTAATACCTTGTTTCAATTCCTTCTTATTTTTTGGCAGATTTCTATACAATATATTTTTACAATATAAAGAATGTTTAGGCATTCTGTGTAACTCTGACAATTTAGAAAATGTCACGTAGTCTTATACACTTCGATTAAGGATTCTAAACATTCTTAAAACAATTAAAGGAAAAAAATGATGCTAATTAATTTTCAACAAAAATATTATCGATATGTAAATGACCTTTTAACCCGTCATTTGTCAATATCTGTAGACAGTATATCTTCTATTTAAGCAGATTAACATCTTCAGGAGTTAAGAATTATAAAAGAATTCACTTTCCTTTTAGATATTTAGACTTAATTTTTCATTGAATGCCGGAATAGAAAACAATAATTGATTTAAAAGCTTAGGAAAAAATATAGGATTTTATTTAATAGGAGGACAAGTTAGAAAGATGACCTGAAATAAAAAAAAATGGCCCACAAATTTCAGAGTAGAGGAGGGCAAACCAGCTATACAACCAAAAAAAAAAAACAACAGTTGATTTATTCTAGACATTTTAAGATTTTAGAGAAGTATAGATTTGCCTTAATATTTAGAAAGATACATCGTATTTGTGTCCGGTACTTAATACCTTGCTCAAAACAATTAGGATTATCTATAACTTGAACTGTATCAATAGATAAATATAACATTTAAATATATAAATCGTACAATTTTCTTACGACCAGGCCTCTTTAGTGTTCATTTGAGACTATTCCTCACTCTGAATGCTGGTCCTAGGATTGCCCTTTTTGTTTTTTATTAAGTTAGGCCTATTGTAATGAATGTTACTTCTATAAATCGGGCTAAAGTCTTCAACTTCATTCCTTCTTCACCGTATTGTCCAGATGGTTCAAGTCTGTTTTTTTTTTTTTCACTTACAAAAGATTTTACTTACTTGTTAGATTCGATCTGTTTAAACTGACTGGTTTTTCAAAAGTTTTATGAAAAAGTATTTATCTTAAAAAAAAAAAAAAAAAAAAAATTTACAGCTCATTTTTATTATTATCACTAGATCCCTTAAATTAACTGAAAGTCTACATCGGTATTCCATAACCAAAGATAAATTATGGATATATTGTAAAGTTCGATTTGAAATCCACGTTCTGTACTTGTTTTTCAATTAAAGCGCTGATTTATCAGTTCACCTTTTGCTGTATTTGTGAAAAAGCCAACTGTTAAGAAATGCACTACATTCAATTGCAAAGATGGCAGAAAACTAATGTTGCAGAAATTGTTACTTTTAAGACTTGATTCACTCAGACAATTTTCCGGACTAATTCTTGAAGGAAATTAGTTCATATTTTTAAAGATTTTCGTTTTCTTAGAAAACGTGCTTTACAGATCTTAGTCTTTCCCAAACATCCGCCATCAGTTCTCGCTTTAAAATACCGGAGCTCTTATAGAAGCATTTAATTATCTTTATATGTATTTATGTCCGTTTATTATATTAATGAAGATACGTGACAACTCCATATATGGTGAACGATTGAGCATTAGGTATTCCCTGTACTTTCGTTTTGAATATGGCGACTGCTATATTCGTTTGTGCCAACAAAACTTTGAAGGGTCAATCGAGAGGAATCATTTGGAATATTATTTTTTATTTCAAGTTGTCTATCTCTTATCGTAAAATGACTGAAGCAACAGGTATTTCATCTCTTTCAGTGTTCAATATTGTTAAAGAAACCGAAGCCTCGCTTACCACTAAGCCTAGCCTATTGTTTGAAACGCCGGGCAAGAAAAGAAAGCAACTGGCATCGATAACAGAAATGGACGATTAACAACAAACTTTTTGTGAAATCGAAAGTAAATAAATAAAAAAAAAATACCCTTGATATTGAAAAACCAACAAAAATAATAAAAATAAAGCATTGTAGGGCGAGGACAAATAGGATGTGAACACCGGAAGTAACTTACAACGACATTCTAGTCGCGACCAAGCAATAATTCTAGTGAAGAAAGGAAATGATAATGATTAGTTAATTATGAGCATGTGTCTTCATAAATATAATGAACGGACTATAGTAAATATGTGGAAGAAAAGGTAAGATGGCTTTAAGAGATTTCTAAATCCAAATAAAGAAAGAAACAAAGAAATTTGAACCGAATCGAAAAGACCGTCTGCTCCTTTCTCACCGAAATGATCGCAAAATCACTATCTACGATTTCTAAAATAAGCAGTGAGAGTAAATTCTAATTCTATGTTGCATTTATTCTTCGTTTTAATTTGTAATTTTTATTTAGGACTATAATGTTCTATAACAAATACAAAAGCTTTAATGCCCGTGTCGCTATTCCCAAAATATGCACGCTAGAACATATAAGTCGTGGCTCTGGCAATGCTCGTCCAGTTTGAAGAATATCACATACACCCACCCAACCCTCTTTCGTTTTACTCCAGCCATCATTATAAATATAAATAAAGAGTTTACAAATAATTTCTCATCGTTCCTGAGAAGATTCATTGCCGCGAAAACTGATGAATTGTGGGAAAGTTTCCTTCGCTTTCAGAGCGGCGGACGTTTGTATATATGCGCTGATATTCGCCGTTGTCGAAAGACGCAGGAATCCGTTCTTTAGCGCTGACGTTATCATATGCTCGTCCAACTTTAGGGGAGGACAGATACGGACAGACGGACAGTACAAAAGGAATAGCTACCGATTGCGCTCACAAAACTTCAACAGTTAGTTTCTTAATTTGTTTTTACTTCCTATTGAACTTAAGTTATTTTTTAAATGCAGAAGAACTTTAAAAATACCTTTTATACATTTTATTATTCAATAAAATGAATAAATATTTAGTTAATCTTTAAACTTTAAAAGTAACTATGTTACTCCATATACTTCCCCCACAGTACATTTAATCAGAAATAAATATAAAAAACGTTAAAAACTGGAAAGTTAATAAAAAAAGCCAAGTTTAAAATCTCAATTGTGGTAAAAAAGAACTTATTAACTTTTTTTAATTATCTTTAGATAATATTTCCCTCATATAATTTTAAAGTTTGTTACTTACTGTAAATTTTCCATGAAGCCATAATTAAAAGAACGCCGATACGAAACAAAAAAAGAAAGGAAACATTAAATCAATACCAAAGATTAATGATGAAATTATCTCTAAGAAGATTAAGCGAAAGGGTTAGATTAAAGGAAGGGGGAAAAAATGGGGAAAAAAACTTCATAGATAATAATTTACCATCACATCTGATGAACAATTCAAATCTGACATCATTTATCTTGGTATAATAAGCTCATCTTGTTCGCTATTGTGTTATGATTAAATGAATCAATTTGTAAAAGCACTTGAAAATAATTGGTAAAGAGAAACGCATCACTGCTATGTAACATTGTTACAATAGAAAATACATATTTTGAAGGATAATTATTAATCTATTCTATAAATAAAGTAGAGAGTTTGAGGAACAAAAAAAAAAGACAATATTACTGAAAAATCTTACACGAAGAAGATTTAAATAATTTTCATTAATTCGAAATATCTCTTTATGTGATTCACTTTATGTGACCGTTCGGATCGAGGGACGTACAACAATGGCATTTCCTGATCAAAAGGGGCTGAGGTGCGTTCGGATGGTCAAACCTACGTCTGCCTTTAACTTCCGGTACCAATTGATCAGAATTCTGAGTGAATCCTAGGACCCGTCTGGAGAAAATTCGGCGTGAAAAAAAAATCCTCAGCCTCCACGGGGATTGAACCCCGCTCCTTTAGATCACAGTCAAGCACCTTCCCACTTGCCACAATTATTCCACAAGTTTCATAATTCGAAATAGTTCGTTAGGAATTGAAATTCTGCTAAACAAATGTCATCTTCTTTATTTAAGAGATATTTTACTTTCGTGTCTTTCTAATTCAAGAATGTGACTTGGCATTATGTTATCCTAACTCCTCTCCTTTTCTGACCTCAAGAATTCTTTGGGCAATATTGAAACTTTCTGATATTTGTCAATTTTTTAGAGTCAAAATGTGAAAACATTTCACCATTTTCTAATAAAGGAAATATCAATATTTCAAAAAGATTTTCTTGGTTAAGATTTTCTTTCTTAACAAGAAATCTTGAAGACGCAGCTTATCTTCTGTTTTTCTGCCTTCGCAAAGAATACGAGCTCTTGAGAAGCGATGCTAATTGCTGTTGAAAGAAAAGTGAAGCCAATTTGAAGACTGGAATCTAAACTTAATGAAGCCTCAAAGAAAAGGAGATGATAATAACGAAAGAAGAATCTTATCTTAATCAATTTACAAATTTCTTCAAAATTCCTCCTTATTAAAACTGCTTTTTTGTGAAGTCAACATGCTTTTAATTAGGCTATTATTTCTAAGTTACTTAAAATCTATTCTTTTCTATTTTCTTTGAAACCACATTTATGCTAAAAAACTGTATTAGTGTATTTACCATAAGTCTTCTTAATTCTCCCTCTTCTAGACATTCTATCTATTAAAAAGTCTTCAAATCTTCAAAATAAAACAAAAATAAATGTATAAAACCATGTATTGTTGTTGTTTTTCGGCTTTGAAAAAGAAAAGAAGTCATGTCTTTTCGAAAATTAAGAGATATTTATTTCAATAAATGTATGGTTTTATACATTTATTTTTGTTTTATTTTGAAGATTTGAAGACTTTTCAACTGTATTAGGATTTAAATTCTAAATCTGAAATCTTTAATCAGAACTTCTGTAAGCAATTGAGGATTTGTTGAATTGATTTCCACAGCTGCGTTCGCTTCTCTGCTTTTGACAATAAATGATGAGAAAATTTACAATCACGTAGATTAATTTATCTTTCTGTTGGAATTCAATCTCGCATCTTCTGTTCAAATCATTACGGCTAAGAACGTGTCGTCGACTTTTAAAAAGAAAATCTAGCCTTTTGTTTTTCATGTACTATTCATGTAAAAACTTAGTCAAAAGTTTGTTTTGTAATTTCTTTGATTTATTATTTACAAGTTATTTGGTTTTGCAGCTCTTCGTTGATTAAGCAGATTCACATTCGAAGCTTTTCTGTTCTTTTTGCCTTTTTTTCTTCTTTCTTTCTGTGTCTGTTTGTATTCGCAAATGGCTGGAAAATTCCTAAAATTTGATAAGTTGCTTACTTATTGCTAACTTACAATTATTTTGGTCGAGCATCATCAGTCGTCAGTCCTCAAAAATCACCTCACCACATCCCAAGTGAAAATGGGTGGAATAACTTTCTTAAAATTCAATACGTTACTTACATGTGGCCCAACTTAAATCATGGACAGCGTTACGTTAGCCTCCATCTCCTCTCACCGCTCAAAAAAAGACCTACTGTATCACTCTTAGACAATTGATGATAGATAGCCGAGCCAAAACCAATTATTAATCTTAAGAAGTTGATTATTGTAGTATAATCCTGCAGATATAAAGCACATTGTTAAGTCAACTGTGGAACATGGATTCGAATATCATTTGACAATCGATATATTATTTATATAAGTTCCATTGAATTTTTTTTTCTATTTGTAAAAATGTTCTTGTATTAATTAGTATTTACTCGTTACGTCTTGCCTTTTCTTATTGTAAAAAGGATATATACCTTTTTTTTTCCTAAATTATAATGCTCATTTCAAAATGTTTATCTAATGTAAATGTCATGTGGATGTGCTTTTTTATATCGAGGAGCTATATCTGATATCACGTAAGTCGATATCTTTGCTTCTTGAGGAGATCTCTGCTTATAGCTGTTGACTGTTGTATTAATATGTTAGTATTCGGTTTGTTGAAAGCGGAATTTTTTTTTTCATCTTGTTTAATCCGTTCTCCTCTTGTTATAAAGGAAAAATTATTAAAAAATATTATGACATTAAGATAGTATCAAGATTTTTAAAAAGTATTTAATTTTATTTTTATTTAAATTAAATCAAGCATTTTCTGGGTTTATTTTTTTTTGTAAATGTATCATTATTTATATTTTATTAAAAATTGTGGGAATTTTCCACCATTGCTGATTTTCTAAATTTTTTTCTCAAAAATAAATTACATTTTTACATCAAACGCCATAATGTTGATATGCAAAATTTTAAGAAAAAAATTCTTCATTTCCAGTGACTTCAATTATAATTTTTTTCGAAACTAATATCTTATTACGCCGATAGAAACCATGGATATCTTATTCGAATTCCTGATTAAGAGAAGTTATCATATCTCAATAATCTTCATTTTTCTTACCGAAGCTGGCCTACGTTTGCGGGGATTTGTGGAACTTCATCTTTCTTTGATTTGGATGCCTGAACGAGCCATCATTTCTTTACCACGCTATTAATGCTTTTTTGAGGCATTGGTTCCCTTTGTTTTATGTTGATGTTTGTAATATTTCGTTTGACGCCACTGGTCAAAGGAGTCCAGATTTGTTTTGTGAAAGTTCGTTTTCGAAGTGGCGAAGTGATGGCAGCCATTATGAAAGTTTTGGTTGTCTCCGAGAATTTAAAATTTTTCTTTGGTCCTGCGCAGTGAAATAGCCAAGGACTTATTTCCCACGGCAGGCGCAAGCCGTTCCGTGGTGCCTCCAAGCGGTGCAGGATGGACAAACGACTGAAAGCTGGCTAAACTACGAAAAATGCTTGGGGCATGGTAGGTCCCCAAGCTTCAGGCCAACCTGAACTTAAATTTCCTTCTTATAACAGCAGTTCACGATATAGATTGACAAATATCGGACAATGAGCAGAGAAACCAAACTCCAGCTCTAGCACATAAGGGGGACGAACACCCTTGGGCCGATGGAATTGACGGTTACTTAAGTCAAATGTCTCTGTACTAAAGGGAAGTAGGTGCTTGAGTGATACCCAGAATGGGAAAGCCAAAGCTGAGATCTGGACACTGTTCACAGCCTACATCCTACCCAGCTGGGAAACAAGGCCAGCATTAAAGTGAAAGGCAGCTAGCTTACCACCAGATTGATCTTTTGCTGCCAAAAGCTGGGACTTCCCAATGAAAACCACCTCGAAGGCATCTCCCATTTCTTCCCCACGGCCCGAGAAGTCGATCCAAAAATAAGTGCGGCGAATCGGCTCCCTACCGATCCGAAGCTTCACAAAGCCACACCTCGTGAATTAAACTGATGCGACCCTGGTGAGAATGTTAGGATTGGCTTTACTGTCCTACGTGCTCGGCTCCAAAACGATATTGTCCAATCGTTGAGAGAACGAAAGCGTGTGTGGTAATACTGCTGAACGTACGAATCCTGCTGCCGCTTGGACATGGCAATGGAATGACAACAGACAGGCGTTTTTCAACTACACCTGCTCCCTAGGAAGTCGGGTAAGTATGGGCTCTATAAGTTTGGTACGATGTGGTTAAGGGTATCCCGCCCTCATGGCCATTTGGAAGTCACGCGTTGAGGGAAAGGAGTCACTCCCGCTCCTGTGGCCGAGAGACCACACGTGGAAGGAGTCTTTATGTTTGATGTTTTATGTGAGGGGCGTCTAAGGGTAATTCTCTATCCCTTGTGAACAGTCCTTCTCTGCTTTGCCTTCAGCTCTTTCTGTGGACTCGTTTTCCAGGGTTGGGGTTTCGTCTTAGTATTGCTTTGTTTTTCTGTTCCGCTAAAACTCATACGTGGGAAACAGCGTATACAGCCTAATGTCTCGAGTAGTGACGTCATCGTCGTTCTTATAATGATTAGCTGTATTTGAAATTCTAAAATTAAATGTTAGTACCTTAATTTAATCAATAATAATGCATATTTAATTCATTTACTATCAGTTTTATTACATGAAAATTAAATAATGTCACTGAACTATTTTTGGTTCATTGCCTTCTACAAGTAATTGGAATAAATTGATGAGAATTAGGGATTTCAATAGTGTCGACTATGGGTGACTTCGGCTGTAGACATAATTTAAATGTGTAAGGCAAATTTAAAGATATAGCTGTATCTTTTAAAGACATATATGTGTAAGTTCAAGTCTTTGCATTCAATTTACGTGACGTAAGTTGCTAAAACTGCTGTTTATGAGGAGATTATGTATGAGATCATGACGCAATTATTTGTATCAATTGTTGATGCGTATAAGGTAGCTTTTGTACAATAAAAATGGAAATTCGGGACTCTGATCCAATTGTAATATAAAAATTTGCTTACTTTATTATGATCTGTGTTTATTTCATTGACAACTTGTTTTTATTAACAATATATCCTGTTGAAGGCGGAATTCATGTTTGTTTGTTTGTTTTATTTCGTTTACACTTAAATAACTACTACTGAACATATTCTGTGAACATTTAAAAATTAATAAAAGCTTAGTGTCATTCACAACAATATGCCCAAATAGTTTTGATGATGTGTATAATTAAAAATTCTGTACTCCTTTACTCAATTGGGTCCTTGATCAAAATCTCCTACCTTACAGTGACGAAAGAAGCATCTTGGTAGTCTCTTATTAAGGTAGTCTCTTTCCTAGATAACAACAAAACCTGTTATTTAATTGAATTAAAATCTTTAAATAAGTTCAAAAGAGTGAGTTTATTTACACAGAATAATCAAATTTCTGAGAATTGTAATTTCTATGATTTCAACATTTTGAAGGAAAGACTTTTGTAAAGACATCACTTTCAGTTTTAAAGTTTCATGATAACTGAAAAGCAACCTTTCTTGGACTAACTTCTATCTAATAAAAGTAAAACAAAATAGAGTTTGATATTAATAAATTAAGTTATAGCATATCGAGGAGAGGCTTGCACTCCCCTCGTTGCATCCAAACGAATCCCGCACTTTTAATTTATTTTATTTTTTGGGGTTGGAGAGCCATCGTTTTCATTACAACCACCTTTTCCTCATCTGGAAACGTTTTGTTTTGTTGTTGTTTTTATTTCCTTCGTACTTCATTGAACGCAGACAAAAATTATCGCAAACTCCTTCATTCCAAATTCCTCTGTATGCCTTTGCTAAATGTGAATATAATGTAACTTTGGTAATAACTCAGTAGAAAACGAATGATATTTAAGAGTGATTTTTTGGACGCGTTTAGGTTCGTTTTTAATTTTTCATCTAAATTTAATCATTCTTTCAGAATTTTTTTTTCTTTACTATAATGTTTTGGTTGATTTAACTTTTGATGTCTCAAGGTTTCCTGTGAAATCATTGAACTTTTTTTTTTCTTATTTGGACCAGAATGATTTTCAAAATTTTTGTAATCCTCTGGAGCTAAAGATGAATTAAACTGCTTTGTTGTTATTTTTTAAATAACAGATCAAAATTTAGAAGTATGTTTCCAAGTCTCTATGTACTTTATCAAAAACACACACTACATTTGATAAAATTGTTATTTTCATCTGCCCAAGGCGGTCTATTTTTATATATTTTTTATTATTTTCTCTTCAACTCTAGCATCATCTGCTTCTGATAGCCCAAATCGAATTCTTTTCAGCAATTATCTGTTAAAGTATTATTATTATTATTATTATTATTATTATTATTATTATTATTATTAATATCTTAATCACTTAATTTCAAATTTAAATTTCAGTGTTTGGTTCGTTTCAAATGTTCGATTGATCTACTTCAATGAATTAGTGAAATAGTGATGGTGGTGGCATCCAGTGAGAGATTTTCGAACTAAAAAGAATTACGCATCAATATATATACAACGGATGGAAATTATCTTCTACGTGGGATTTTTTATCTTTGATTAAAATTAAAATAAATAAAAAAAAATAGATAAATTTATAAAATTCTTACAGCTTACAAATTTTAAAAAAAATTAAAAAATTGAAAGCTTTTTGCATGAAAGAAATAGAAATTATAATAATGAATTCTAAGTTAATGATAATAATAATAAAAAGAAAGGAGAAATTTACCAAACTAATATTTTTATTTCTTCAAAAAAAAAAAAGAAAAGTATTTTTCCTCAAACCTATTATGAAATAACGAGAAGATGACTGTAAGGAAATATTTTGTTTCTTTGCAAATTATTATTTTAATCTCTAAAGGTATTTCAAAGCTCAAGAACTTTACAAAAGTCTAACGATAACAGAATAAACTATTTTGTAAACAATGGGATTTTATTCTTAAAATGATAAAAAAAATGTTACAGAATTAGATCAAAAGGAAAACTAACTCTAAAACTTCAACAATTCATTAAATCAAGCAAATCTATTCTAGTTGAATGATTGATGACAATTGAAGTTATTGGTCTAAAAAAAGGACGGAAAAATATACTACGTTTTAATATTGAGGTGAATTAAGGAAATCAACCTTTGAACTCATGTAGGGATTCAAAAATCTTTTTTGTTTTGCTCTCATCAAAACATGAAGGCAAAGGTAAAGAAAAGACGGAATTGAAGTTTATCTTTAAATGCATTTTTAAAAGTATCACTTAAATGTAGCATTTCAATTTCCATCTAATACTAAGAGAAATATTAAATAAATAAATAAATAAATAAATAAATAAATAAATAAATAAAGCAATCAACGAAAATCTTATTTTCAGAGAACTGTTCTTATATATATATTTCACCACCTTAACAGAACTGCTGACATTTGCAGCTTAGGTTCAGTTGGATATCGAATGGGACAAACACGTGAAGAGAGG
Source organism: Thereuonema tuberculata (assembly GCA_023159025.1). Taxonomy (NCBI): domain Eukaryota; kingdom Metazoa; phylum Arthropoda; class Chilopoda; order Scutigeromorpha; family Scutigeridae; genus Thereuonema; species Thereuonema tuberculata. Next base: position 151,707,634 of record JAFIDM010012231.1, read on the forward strand.
AATTTCTTATTAATACCATTGCTGTTTTGATGGATTACAGTAGCAATGGTCACATTCAATCTGTGAGTGATGATATATAGCCGTGGGGAAACCACATATAGTTTAACGCCTGAATGGAAACTATAAAAGAATCTAAAGAAATGGATTACCTTTGCCATTTGACCAAAACAGAACGAACAAACTATTGTTATTAAAGAAACTATTATTATTATTATTGATATTGTTACTGAATTTATTATCTTTATTTAAATTAATAAATATTAATAAGTTTCTGAAAGTTTGATAAAGTAATCTATATTTTATCGAAAAACCATAAATACAGCAAAATTTTAATTGATATTTAAAAAAAAAAAAAAAGCAGTTTGTCCATTCTCTAAATGACTTTTCTCTCATTAATTTCACCTAGCTTTTAAGAACAAAAATATTTCTTATTTTAAACCACGAAACAAATGTAAAATATTAAAAAGAATTCCTGAAAAAACTTAAAATTACTTTCCTTAATGCTGCTTGTTTTGTTACTTTAATTCTTATTTTTTGTTTTGTTTTTTGAAATTGTTATAGAAAGAGACAATGGGAAGCCAACGTCGAAATGTTTGGTCAATATCTGAAAATACAAATTATAAAATACTACAGGAATGTTGTAATTGCTGAAAAAAAATCCACATTTTTTATTTAAGTTTTTAAAATCAAGCCAATTTTAAGTTAATTAGTGGATTAATTTGTTTAGGTCATCGATAGAATATTGTTAAGTTCTAAAGGTTTTCTTTGGGAATCTTTATCATCTTCTTGCCCTTTTTTCGACAAGGCCTCAGTTGGAAAAGATTGCATAAAAGCATTCAATAATAATCATCTCCAATCCTTCCATCTACCATCCAGTGGCTCCAAAGTTATTATTGGGAAAGGATACACATACACACACACACACACACACACACACACACAGACTGCATGATTTGATGAGCCTCACTTTCTCAACAAAATAAGCTAAAACAGAAAATTGAACTTAACTTATGCTTCCAAGTTATTTTGGGCCGTTAATTTATAGGTAACTTGAATGGCAGACCCCATATCTAAAAGTAAACTATACTTCAAAGGAAGTTTTCCTTAATTAATTGGTTAAAAAAGTTATTTATAGATTATTTTGCAAATATAGTAAAATCTTATTTGGCATAGGAATTGAAGGCCAATTAAAACTATCCATTTTAACAATCAGTTAAGAAACAGTAAGAAAATTGATGATATCCGATTTGAATAATTCATCAGAATTTTTCCAGTTTTTTTTTTATATTCACAATTACTAAATTTCTCAGATTTTCTACAAAATGTTTTAAAATTTTGGCCCTTTTAGAAATTATGCTTTCAATGTAATTGATGAATAGTTTTTCCATCAATTAAACCAGACTGTATTAAGTTGAAATTTGCTGAAGAATGATTCGTATGTTGGTTTTGATCAATTTTAAAGTCAGTCTACATTGGCTTTGTGGTCTTTATTGTAATCACTAATCAATGTTTTCTATGGAGCAGATTTAACAACTCGATATTGCGAATTTTTAGGCGGGAGTTTGGAAAGTAACGTAAGGACTACGGAAGACCAACTTCATACTCATACTGGAAATAATCTCATAAATGATAAATCAATGGCGTGAAATGGAACGGTTCAGAATAATTTAAGCAAAATATCAAAATATCTGAAGGGTTGAATGAATAAGAATTGCTCTGGAACGAAATAAGCATTGTAGTGATTACTTATCTGCTAAAAATAAGCTTTTGCGAGGTTTAGAAAATACTTTGCTTTTGGAATTCTGATCCTATGTTTTTTTATATAAAATAGGGATGGACATATAAAAATTTTCAAAGCACAGCATAGTTATCTCTTCTCCATAAGTATAACGCCAAGTTTCAAGAAGATTAAAAGGGGAAAAACACAGGCTGAAATCAGACCTACAAATCGGCAGACATATATTTATTACTAGATAGCTCCCATCGCTTCATTCCAGAATGAAAAAAAAAAACAACAAAACAAATCATTTATTTATTAAAAAAAAATACATCAAATAAACTAAAACTTAAAACTTAAAACTAAAAATAAAATAAATTTAAGTTTAAATTCTAAAAAAATACATGCAATAGAATATTGAAATCCAGTTGTAACAGTCGGAAATTTATTCACAAAAACAAAATAAACTAAAACATGAAGCTTAAAACTAAAACTAAAATAAAGTAAAAGTTTAAATTCTAAAAAGTATCTTTTATTGAATATTGAAATCTATTTGTAGCAGTCGAAAATTTGTTGTCTGGCAAAGCATGTGCAAAATTACATTGTTGTAGACAGGGTTGACTAAGCAACAATGCTGCTGCCTGGCAATGCGCGTGTGGAATTCCATTGTCAGGCAGCCCGCGAATTGTTGCATTCAATTGTTGCTGGACGTATACATGCAGGGCGCGTACACAATTTTTTTTTAATAATACATATTATTTGAAATACTTAATAAGTGGCGAAAAAGAAAAGTATTCATTTATGATTAAAAAAAATACTTTATATTATTTATACACTACTGAATATTGCTACATCCAATGGAGAAAAAAGCGTGCTATATTTTATACTTAAAGGAAGTCCATATTGGTATTACAATAGAACTTATGAAGATTCTTTCATTTGTGTTGATGTTTTTTCTTTGTACTATTAACATTTCTGCATATAAACTACAAAAGCTCCACAAGAGGAAGATATACCGTACCCTTTCTCAGTCTTCAGAATTCATCCTTAAGAAGATGAGAAAGAAATTTATTAAAACCAGTATTCACAAAAAGTAAAAAGTATGATTCAGGAAATCAGCTATGAATCTGATTGAGCAAGTAGATACAGTAGATAACCACATTGCAATATTCAAGTGAGGATTTTTGGTTATTTAAACTTTCTATAAATAATTCAACTTAACAATAATTTACGATATTAGTTTTCTCTGATGGAAACTTCTGCAATAGAAAAACATCGAATTGCTTTATAATTCTTCGTACATATTTCACTCTAAATTCTCTATATCATCATTGTTCTACATAAACAAAATTGAAAGAAACAATGACAAATACAACTATTTTTAACTATAAAAGATGTGATAGTATCCTGTGACTCTGATCTAGTTTTTTCTTTAACCTTTCTCTTTGGATTTGAGTTCCTTCAATGGAGCTAGAATAAGCAGCAAATGAGTCAAATTTTGGCAAGGATTTATGTTCAGTTTCAATGAATTCCAACGACTGAAAGAAATAGAAAAAACTTACCACACTTAGTTAATTCAGTACCTTATCAAAGATATGTTATTGCTCCTTAAGAAGTTCAAATTTTAAATGGAATACTGGTTTTTAGTTAACAGACGAAGTGAGTTTTTTTCCTAATAGTTTTACTATTTTTTTTTTCCAGAAGCTTGGCGTGTTACGATCAAAGTTATAACAGTTTGCCAAAGTTACAAAACTTTACCTACTTTTGTGGAATTATGAAGTTAAGTCCCTTTTTATCTTGGTACCATTTGTCCGGAAACCAAGCTAGGATAAAATGGACTAAAGCATTAAGGCATCCCAACGTCTACGACGAACACAGCATATCTAGAACAGCCTCTTCAGGGCTTACAAGAATGTCTCCTAGGAAATCATTGGCAAATGATAAGATCAGTAGAGTAAAGAAGGTCTATTCAAGAGAGGCATTTGACCATGGAAATGTACACAGCTTAATGATATATTTACGTTTTTGTATGTTTATAAGTTTACTAAATGCATAAAGATCTTACATAAAATACTAATTGTAAATAAATGCACAATGTTAGAATAATTCTAACAGGAGGTCATTTTATACCAACTTCAATAGTTGGAGCTAGTCTTCTAAGAAAAAAAATGCTCAAAAGAATGACATTTAAAAAAGAAAATTTCAGAGACAATAAATAGAATTTTCCTCATTTTAGTCCTGTTACTACTACTGAGGTATGGGCTTCTTGGATATTACGAACTGCTTTTTTAATTTGTATTATTTCTTTAAATCACCTAATAAAAATGCAAATACTGATTAAATTTAAGATAAATATTTCTTATATTTGTTTTTAATTAAAATTGGTCTGTCGTAAACATTTTAATGGTAAAAAACAAATATACAGTTTTTTGTGAAGAATCTTTTATAAACTTAGCAAAAGGGGAAAAAATAAAGTACATTTGAAATGAGATCACCATATCATATTCATTTGTAACTAAAATAAAAGGAATCTATTTAAAAAGTAGACGCAATGTCTAACAGATGGATGTTGACGATCACGTTTGCGCGAGAATTACGAAAAACACGAGATCTCGCCGTTAGCCTCTTCAGCAGGTCTCAAGGAATTTAGCATTGTTAATGTCTGTCACTAGGAAAATGCTACATAATGAATTTATTGTTTGTTTATTGACTGTTTTCAATTTATTAAAACTATATTAAAATGTAGTAAAAGTCTCATGCATTTCCCCGTATTATAATTCATTTAAATATTTCAATATTTTGTGAGAAGACATGGATAGAGACTATTCTCGCGTAAATTACGTGAAATCACGAAAATACGGGATCGTCAACATCCATCTGTTAGACATTAGACGATTGAAGATTTTTTCTCATTGGTGTTTATTTTTTAAGTGGATAAAAGAAATAAGTTTAGTGTTAAGATCTTTAAAAAAATACATATATACAGGCCTACTCCAATTCTTTCGTGCAATCCACTCCTGATTTTTACTTGATTTTATCAAATATCTTAATTAAGACTTATATTAATAAAATGTTTTTAACTGCGTTTGATGAGCTGTTGAGGATATTCAGAAGTTTGCACAACAACTACATCTTTTTATTCTTTGATGACCTCTTCTTTGAAAGACTTAAATCTAGTTACTTAGGATAATCCATTGTTACTAGATATTTTGGAAAATATTTCAATGAAAGTAATTAATGACTATAAACACACATCACTCACGTATTAATTGTCATTTGTTAATTAACAGCCAGCTTTAAGTATTTATCTCGTATTTCATTATCGTAATTTGTCAAAGCAGAAAATCTCATTAATTTCACTAATTAATTCTTGTAGATATTTTCATACAAATAATTAAATAATTATTAACTCATGCAATTAATATTCAAACTAAGTACTGTACGATTATAATAAGCTAGTGCAAATTTAAACAACGACTCGGATAAAAACAGTTAAAAGAATGTAAGGTAATTTTCTTTTTCATTATATCAATTTATATCCCTGCGCAGTAGCAGCAGATAAATTTTTGAAAAATTTCTAAAATGGTCTTTCCGATTTATTATTCTCAGCTTTCGAGAACTTAATATTTCAATGTGGAGGTAAATGGAACATTCTCTTGATCCCCGATTCAAGAGCTTTACAAATTGAAGTCAGTCGTAGTTCCATCATCTGCCAATAGATGGAGCACTTTTCTGGCAACAGTTTGCAGCAGGAAGATAAGAGGATTTCTTTCTCAAGTACAAAAGAATTACGTCACTGAACGACGTCATTACGTCAGAAAACAATCGCTGATATCGATTCTGAACGTCTGTTTTATTCTCACGACATTGAACCTCTTCTTCTTTCAAAACTTCATCCAACGAAGGAATTTAAGAAAAATTCGTCGCATGAATTCATTGTCCCATTTCCAGTTCTTCTTGCTAACCAAAAAAAAAAAAAAATAAAGAAAAGAAATATATAAATCATACATATATATATTATATAAAATAAAATAAGACTTTATTTAACTCTTCTTGTTAATATTTATATATTTTTTATAAATTATAAAATACTTGTACCGTCCATTCTAGATTCAAATTAAGAATATTTAAACTTTTTTTTCTTTCTGTAATAGAGACTATCAATCTATATAACACAATAATACATAAAGATTAAATTAAATCAAGTAAAATAAGAGAATACCTACAAGTTTAGTTTCGCTTTCCTGTACGATCCACGAATTACTGTTTTTATTACCGTATATCAATAGTTAAACTTTTTAACTTTAATTCTATTCACCTTCGTATTGAGACCTTGTTGTTTTATTGGCGACTATTCCCAGCTGATGAACGATAAAGAGGTGAAATAGCTATCGTGGGATATTACTTAGTAAGACACTGAGTCTTAACCTTTTATTTTTTTATTAATTTGACTATTTAGTCTGGATGTTTTTTGTTTCTTTATTTTAATTCCTGTTGAACAAGGTAGTTCAGGCAAGGATTTAAAGCCATTTTGATTATGGTGTGTTTTTGATTCTTATTTGCTTTGGTGGGATAGCATTTTCTGAAGCGAGAGTGGAATCCGTAACCTTTCGCGCTTTTCTAAACCTATCATCGAAGGTGGATCTGGCTGATGAGTCCCATTAAGGATGAAACAGCTGTTCGAGACTCCCTCGCGGATGGCTGAGGAACGCGAAAGCAAACTTGTGTGCATTCTCTTATTTTTCTTTATTTACATAATAGAATAGATAAAATTAGAAGAAGACTAAAATACGAATGATATTAATAGATTCCATCACTTAACTCTATTTTGATGTATTTCACAAAAACCTTGAAACTTAATTTTTTGTAATATCTTATTGCTGTCTCATTTCAAGTCATACTAAATACATATGCTTTAATTATTCGTTACTTCTCCTTCTAAGAAGTTAATAACAGATTCCTTAATTATATTCTTTATTAAAAAACTATTTACGTCGAAACAAATCAATGTTAATCGAAAAAAAAAATAATAAAATTTTTTGTTAGATTTAATTTTGTTTATATGCTTTTCCTAATCAGTGTAGATTGTTTTAAAAAAATGAAAAATAAAAATTTAAAGATGACAACTTACAATAATATACATATATTTATTTACAATTGCTATTTATTAAGAACATTGTATTTAGTAAAAATATAAATACATGATGTGCTAGGTTTGAAGTAGACTTTGAGGATACCTTGAACTCCATGCTATCCTCAGGCCTAATCTACGGACAAAAGTTACGAAGTTAGGACTTTACGTTCAACAACTCTATATATAAACTTCCACAACTTTGGCAACTAATAATAAAAAAAATAAAACTACTGTCTCTAAATTGCATAAAATCCGACTAAGGAATACCGTATTTACTCGCATAATTTCCCCTTTTTTTTCATCAATATTTTGAGAAAAAAAAGAGGGGTGGGGAAATTACGCGATGTTTTTCAATTTGCGGAAAAAAAATATGGTGAAAGTGTAAGGAAAACCATGTTAAATATTGATTCTTAAAGCAAGAAATGTAATTAACAACATTTTTATTAACACGCAACATTTAAAATATAAGAAATCACATCTCAACATTTGTTTTTTCTTCAAAGTACAGTTATTGTTGTACTGATTCAGAAGGAGTCTGCTCTTGTACTGACCGGGGTGGGGGTGGAATCTTCCCCTAAAGTAGCGTGGGATAGAGAAATGCGGAAGTAACGGTACATTGTCGCGTCGTCGTGAGTTCACCGCCAGTCAAGATCATGTTGGAAACGCGTTGAAGTAGAGGTGGGGAAATTATGCGATAAAAATAAAAATTGAATTTTGTAATCCACAAAAACTGGGGTGGGGAAAATACGCGATGGGGGAAATTATGCGAGTAAATACGGTATATACTTTCAATAATTATTCGTAAGTGAAGTAGTTGGTAAAGTACATTAATTCAATTGCTGGCCAGAACTTAATGTCAGAACTTGATGAATTGTTATCTGTGGCTCAACTGTTGCTTATTCCAATTCCATGGACTCAATTCCAAGAAACAGATTTCTACAAAATAGTTATCAAAGAATTAGCGGTCAAAGATAAAGATTAAAAACTGTTTTACAATTACTATTTTTAAAAACTATCTATTTCTACTCCAGTTTTCTAGAGGAAATGATTATGAACCGTTATTTTGTTTTTCCATCGCAAACGTTTTTAATCAGGAAAATTACTGTCAACAACTATTATTGTAAAAATGTGATCTGTTGAATTATGAAACCCAGAAGTCCTCATTTGAATTTTCCAATGGAATCATGCACTTTTTCTACATGATTACTTGATTTAGATAGCGTTAGATATCACTTGATAGCGTTAGACGAATCCCTGAATCAGACTTTTAAATTGCTTTGAAAACTGCTTTTATTAATTTTTTTAGTATCTTCTTAAGATGAATTCGGAAGAATGATAGAGTGTATCCTCTCTCATCGTCTTCGTAGAGCCTCTGTAGTTTAAACACAGAATCATTAGTTTATAATCAAATTAACGTGCATAGTATAAATCAAAATGCAAAGTTTAGGCCACCGCACATTGGAATTAAAACGTTAAAACAAGGTATAGATAGCGATTAGTAAACTAATCACAATGCTTCGCAATGTCTTCTGATACGTATAAGAAAATATAATTGATATTTCTTTAATTTCCTTAGTACTATAAATTTGATTGTTGTGAATGCAAAAGGCGAATATGTTGCGATTGTTCTGATTGCTGTGATTGTTGCCAATGATACTTGTCCACAGACAGACAAACCGGGATTATAAGTCTTCTGATACTTGTATCAGAAGACTAAATATACACAAAAAATGTTAAAAAATAACGCTTTCAATTCGATCAACGAATCATTGTCAAGCCATTAGAAATATTAGTTAGTACAAAGAAAACATCAACACGATTCTTTTGTATGTTTTGTTTTACTTTCAATATTGTCTTGTAATAAAAATATAAACTGCTCCTACTGCTTCTTCTTTTAGATGGAATAATATTCAAAAACATATAAACACATCATTTATATAATAAATTCAGTAAAATATGAAGTAAAGATTTTTAATCATAAAACTTCCTTAGGGGCCACTTTCGTAAATGCTCATAAAATCTGTTTGTGTGAGTATAAATTCATTTATAACTTTGAATCAATAAATGGATCTTGAAATTTAACATGATTAAAACTGTATTACGAACAAGAGATGATTCATCTTCTGCTTTGGAAATTTGTCTGTATTCATCCATGTGGCACGAGAAAACGACAACAAATTCCCCCAAAAAATATCATTAGAAACTAAACAATCTCCCTAATCATTAATAAATCATTAATCCATTTAAAAAAATTCTAATTTGATTAGATTAAAAATTTAATTGGATTTGGTTGACTTCAATTAACATTTGTGGACTTAATAAACTTTCGGCAAATGGAAAACATGATGGAAAACGAAAAACATGTATTGTAGTAATGCAATTTACAAATACCGAAATTTTTCCTTTGTGTTGCTATCATGTTTCAAAAAACAAAGTAAAGTAAGATAAGCAGCGTTTTCTTGAAAATTTTCTTTAAGTTCTTGTTTATTAATAAATTTTGTTGCCACTTCATTAGTAAATAGTTTATGGAAAGGTTAGACGTTAAAGGTTAGAGAAAGGTTAAAAGTGTCCTGCAGATACTTCCTTCAGGTCTGGAAATTTGATTTTCCGTTGACTTACATGTCGATCATTGTCCTTTCTTTTTTTTCCCTGTTGTCTTTTCTATAGTACATTTTTTTATGAAATAGTGTCCATTACATACAGAAACCATTTAAAAAAAATTGACAAAACCATTCTGAACAACCACTAACCTGGCAAAATTGCCTAGTACCAATCAAAGGCGAACGGTTTACAAAAATGGCCTGAGTGTTTCTTAAGAATTTGCTAGGACTTAAATTCAGTACAATTGACTATCAAGTAAAATATGATTAAGATATATACTTGAAATGTATAACTGCGACTTTGACAAGAGCATAAAGTGAGAAAAAAATATTCAAAGCATAAAAACGCACACATTTAAAGGATTCACTGAGGTCTTTTTGGAAATTTCGTACCGGGAACCCAAGACAGACTGTTTCAAGGTTCATACCTCTCGTCAGTTCGATTCGCCCAGTACTCATAGCTCAGTGGAATCCAAAGAAACATAAACAAAAGACAAGATTAAACAAAACAAAGGCCCTTGAGTTAAAAACTGGGCGAATCCAACTGATGAGATATCAGGAACATCGAAACAGTCTGTCTTGGGTTCCCGGTACGAAGTTTCCAAAATAGTTCAGTGAATCCTTCACGTGTGCGTTTTTATGCTTATTTTTATTAGAGAGTTTTTGCCCAGCTCGCTATTCTATACGGTAACGTTAAAGTTACATGACTGGTATTCTGCGCATGCGCCACTGTCCCGTAGAGGAAACATCTTAGTTAGTTCGAGGAGCTATTAGCGTATCGCTTTACGGTAGGAAACATGAGTTCCGATAAACCTTAGAGAATTAGATTTAACATGAATGATGACTTGATACTCTTGCGCGAAGTAATTGGGACAAATCCATATGACGATAAGAGTTTGTGGAATGAGATTCACTGTATATATTCGCTGTATATCGTTTTTTTCGAAACGGAAATTCAATCGACAATCCTCATCATTCATTTCATTTAAACTCAACCTTGGATTTTCCTCTTCTCGAACCTGAATGTTTCTTTCTCTCAGGATATTGTGTAACACTAGATCCTAAAACAAATCATCGTCAATGCCTCCAAATGCAGCGATCTGAAGTATGTCTTCCATCTTATTTATTAGCTTACCGTGTGAGTACCGGGTTCGGTTCTCATGTGGGTTTCGTAATGGTGGACGATCCGCGCTGGGCAGGTTTTCTCGGGGTTCTCCCGTTTCCCCTGCACTTCTCCCACCATACTTTCTCAGTCTTTCTCTCCATCTGTCCGTATTTCCGTGGGATAGTACAATCGACCTTTGGTCGCAGTGCTTGGCTTCTCTGCCACCCACATTCATTACGTAACATAACATAGCAAGACACATCCACTGACACGTTACGGCAAAAACTCTCTTCATGACAGAGCCCACTATTGTGGTTACCGTATTCGATCACGTGATGTTTGCGTTTCCCGTATATAAATCACGTTATGACAAAAACTCTCTATTGTTATAAATGTATCACGCACGTTAAATTTTGTCATCAGCAGAAAAACTAAACAGCAAAGCCCAGGATGCAAAATCTTATAACGGATTTTTTTTTCATTTAATTTGACAAAATTTTCTAACAGCAGTTTTGTAAGATTCTAGTGGTCTTATCTGATTTATACGTTGCATCTGTAATTAAAGTAATTAAGTAATTGCATCGGTATTAAGTAAACATTGCAGCTGTATATTGAATACTCTCTTATAAAGAGTGATCTGAAAAATTTATTCTTTTCTTCTATATTACTTTAGGATCCTAACTACAATGCTTCATTTACAAATAGAGTAATTTTTCAGTAATAGAGAACTCGTTTAAAAAAATTATTCATTAACATCAGTTAATAAGTAATCCACCGATTAACATTTTGTGAAGCAGATGGTCCCAGTAGAAAGGCTGCGGAACCGGGTCAATTTCCGGCGATGCGATTTTGGAGTTTCGCCTCCAAACGTATCTTAAGTTCCTAGCATCTCTAAAATGGGAACTGCATTTCTTTCATGTGAGTTAAAGGCGGGCGGGCGTCGAGCTAACTACCTATTTCAACTCAGTCACGAAACGCCGGGAGTCTTTATCTCCTGCGACTCGAAAGATCACATGGACTTATAGTGGAATACTTAATATAAAGTATTAGTTCACTCGCAATAGATACAAATCTTAAATTTTACCTCACATAAAACAAAAACATAAAGTTGAAACCTTCCTCAAATGATTAGAATTAAAGGAAAATAATATACAAAGATTAATTCGGATAAATGTCAACAAAACATAGATCTAACAAATTTCTTATTCTTTCCAATTAGAAGAAGACACAAAAGAAAAGAAAACAGTTAGATTATATGGTTTTACATATAGAATTTTTCTAATGCTTATTAATTCAAGTTATCGCATTTCTTTTTGTAGTATCATTTCATTACTTGTAATATGTAGTAAATGAGGTTGAATCTTCTCAACCACACTCCAAGCTTCTGTCTTAACGTCTTCAATGAGCGAGGGATATATCCTAAATCCCATATTTTCAATTAGTTCATTTCAATCACGCCCAATATGGTGTGTGACGATAAGCGGTCTGTGATCAATTAGATAATCCTGCTTTGTAAGTTCCAGATAAAGTTCATCAATAGCTCGTAGTTCAGATAAGTTTCTCGTAACAATAACACTGTTTACAATCGATTCCAACATTCAATACAACTGTGTCTGTTGTTGCCAATAGATAATATTTCATTATTAAAACTCTACGTATTTATATAAAACAGCCTAAATTGACTTTGTTGAGTCGATTCAAAACTCTCTACATTCAAGTGTTTCAAAATGTGTAGCTGCAATAATTTATAGAAGAAATTATTATTTTCATGTTCTTTTCATGTTAAACTTACAGATTTTTTTAATACTTTTCTCAAAAGTAGAGATAATAAAGACAATTACAAGGAATTTGGCAACTAGCTTATTACAATGATTCCGCCTTCGAAAACAATTTTACGTGCATTTTGTTTTCCCTATTTAATTATATGTTTGACTATTATTTTTTTCTACTATACTATTTTCAGTTAGTCTAATTCTAGATCTATTTTTCAAATTCATAAGAGTGTTATCAGAGCCATATCCCACTTTTTTTTGTTTTCTCTTTTTTAATTAACTTCATCCTCTCAATTAACTTTCCCGACTCAATTTAAAATTACACTTATTGAAATAAGTTCTATTTATTTGCAGAATGTTCCTTTAATTAGTGTAAATGTTTGTTAATTTATCAAGGGTGAAACAAAAAAAGAAATCTTCAGCATAAACGAGAATTCTGTATTGTTTATTTAAATCATAGTTGCAGTTTATTAAAGATTCTTTTGGATGAATTTTTAATTAAACGACTTTATTATTTTTACTAGATTTGCCAACTTATAATTGAGTATCGTTTTGTCACTGATGTAGGCCTTATCGTGGATAATAACATCTGATTGCATAGAGATAAAATACTTGTTTTTGTTGATATTTCAACACACAATGTCCTCTTCTAATCACTTTGTTTTAAAATCTTCAAATGTCTTTTTAGAAACAATTAAATTATACTTTAAATTCATATTATCTTTAGGGCTAAAGAAATTTTAAACGTTATTGAAGGAAAAAAAAACAAGACTCCGTTCTATAACAATTACAGCACGCGGTATCACATTTAACAACAATGTTTTCTAACAATCAGTTCGTGAGTTCGTCTTCCAAAATCACCATGCATTATACAATTATCAGCAATATCTATGTCTTTTCATAGAGGAGAAGGTGGTATTTTGGAACCCCACTTTGTCTTTTGGTCACCATGGTTCACCAATAAGCTCGAAATCCCAACTGAAGGCGTAAATAGCTTTAGCAACATCCCAGCTAACTATCCTAAATGGCTAGCTACTATCCCTAAACCGAAAGATATTATTATTTTGCAAAATGTGAAAAAAGCCAAAATCGTGATCCGGTGATTGGGGGAGGGTAATTTGGAACCCCATTTTTTTTTCATAGAAATTCAATATCTTGCTTAAAAACATGGTTTTGTTTATTAAAAATAGATATCCAACAAGGATGGTCAGTTTGACATTTACATTATAGCATTCCAATGGTCTGAAAACAGTTTTAAAGAATTAAAATGAAACAGTAAATTGAGAAAAATAAAGAAAGTTTAGCAAAAACAAAATAAACAGTTATTGGCAGTAATCACATGCATAGTAGTCTTTTTCCGCCCCAGCACATTCGTTGTGTGCCCAACAACTGCACATAACACATTGTACCTACAATTCCCCTGGTCGCGAAGTTGAAAAAGTCGCATCTCAAAATAGGCATTTGGCATCCTGTTGACGTGGCTCATCTTCCCCAGCTGGGAGTTCAAAATCTGAATCTCCAGATTCAGCTGCCACAAAGTCTTCTGCTTCAGATGACTCATCAGAAAAGCTGGCAGATCCCTTTCTCGCAGCTTTTTTTCTCCTGACCATAGGGTTCCAAATTACCCACCACCTTGGGGTTCCAAATATCCCACAATTGCCATTTTGTATTAGTGTTGATCTACCGTGTAACAACTTGTAGATTAATAAAATGTTTCATTGGTTATTGGCAAAAGAAGAACTGTACAACACATATGATGTACTAAAACCTAATTATCTACACTGTAGGAGACACAGAAAATATAAACACTTATTTCAAAAAAAGTTCTCGAAACCGCGTTCTGCAACAAACACTTATTTACGCTTCATCTGATGAGCAGCAAGCAACTGAGGCGTCGAGCCTGTGGTCGGGAGGGTGAGGGCAACAAGTTACAAGTTCCACCGGGATGGTGCGATACCTACCTGTCAGTGAAATGCCAGGGTTCCAAATTACCGACAGGGTTCCAAAATACCACCTTCTCCTCTATTATAGTCAAGCAATTCTCTAATTTCTTTCAAAAGTAATCTACAAACTACAAGTATTATTATAGTTATAATTATACAACGAATTATTAAAGTTTAATTTGAAATAACTAGCAATATAATTAACACTTAAAATAGGGAAAAGATTCATTAAAATTTAAGCGAATTTTAAAATATTCTTATTAATATAATATTAATATTCTCTTAAAAATGGTTCAGTTAATGCAAAATTAATGTAAGAAATGTTCGTAAAATTATCTAAGTAATTTTTTTTTTATGAAAGTAATCAATAATTTGAACTCATCCGTTTCCATGATAATTTTTTGTCTTTTCGGAATAGGAAATAGTAATATAGGATTATAATTGTCAAATTTAGTATCATGATGTTAAAATTCTTATGGTATGTTGTTTTTTTATAAAAAAAAAAAAGATTTTTGAAATAAAATACATATTAAAAAAATTAATTTGGAATTAAATTTAAGCATTATCCAAGGCTAGGCATCACCTTATTCGTTATTTCTCTTACCCTAATTCTTTGACTTCCAGTTCTTCCTTAAGAAAAGCTTGGCAAAGGTCATTCTTCCTTAATGGTAGCATTGTGTCATGGAAAGTTCATCCAGATGTCGCTGCACAAGTCATTTGGTTTAATTTAGTGAGTAAATATCTTATTTGAATTTCATTAATATTCTACGAAATAAAAATTACAGATGAACTCCTGCAATACCACAGTCGAAGCTTAAGTCAGCCAGATCTGCTTCTCTCTTCTTTTTTTTTCTTTTTTTTCTTGTAAGAGTTCTTCTTTTCCGCGTTTCCCTCTCAATTATGGGATTTAATTTATCGATGGGTCCTGAACATTTGTGCCATTGTAGCTGGCATCGATTGGGTGATTCAGTTGTTTCCCCTTCTACCTTCGCTGGCTATGGGCTCATCCTAAAATGCCTCCAGACAGACAAAATGTTGAAAGCAAACAAATATCCTTTGTATTCCAATCTGAAAACATTATGGAATATTAAAAGTTGAAATGATAAACAAAGTTATTTTGGCTACCAGATAATCATGTTACAATGAAAAAATACTGTAATTAAGCTATTAGGATAAGATATTTTATTTAAAAGGTTTGATTAACTATTTGATCAATTTTATTTAACTTATTTTTTGATATCATCTTTATAGAAACCTCTGATAATAATAATATTAAAAACTGAGAATCCCTGACTTTATATTGTTTCAAATATTAGAAAAAAATTTATTTATTTACTGCCGTCTTCCTGGTTTTGTATTTATTTATTTATTGACTTTCAGAACTAGTTTTAAGAAATAATTGAGCTTGAAAGCTAAAGTTAAACAATTAATAAATGTACATTAATTTTTCTGTAAGAGTATTTTTTTTTCTTAGTTACCACTTTACTTTGCGATGTCACGGTTTTCTGGAGTTGATGATATGATTGTTATAGTCCAAGGAATTCTTTAGTTATAGAGCGAAAGTTAGCCTGCCTTGATAATGGGAGAAACATTGGTGAATTAGAGATTTATTATTTTTTGAACATTTTGGGCAAAAACAACGAAACAAATAAAAGTAGCAGGCTAAGTGGGTTGTGGAGTTCATGTGGTGACACCACAAAGTAAAGCTCTTCCATTACCTATAAAAAAGACGAACATCTAAGACGGGATTAAGTAAAAGAAAGCTATATTCAAGCTACCACAATCCGAAAAAAATTAAGGGCGTCATTTTAAATTCAATGAATGTTGATTACTAACTAACAGGAAAATATTTATTCGGCATCTGAATGAACAAAACGAGTAATAGTAGTAATATTTTAGAAGTTATTCGTAATAAATAATAATAATTATAATAATAATTATAATAATATTATAATAATGGATTTACGTCAGTACATTATCTTTATTTATATAAAAAAGGGAAACAATTGTGAATATGTGTCTGTTCGAAATGTTTAGCATACTTCCCAAGATGCTATAAACTTAAAATTTGGCATGTGGATAGGTTCCATACTGTAGACAATGTGAAAAGTAAGCTTGGGGGAGGGGGGTGACTCCGAACTGTGTATAACGGAAACCAGAACACTGAGGCGCCAACCTGCAATACACCTGAGTTAAGCGGGACGGTTTCGAGTGATAGGGGTGTGCAGAAGGTCACAAAGGGCTGGGAAGTCGTATATTCTTCGATCTCGATATTAATTTGCTAAATAAATAAAGCGTTTTTTGACGTTACGTTTGCAAGGCTTCCTGAGCAAAGTGACGGTATCATCTAGTTGGAAATTGTGAGTAAAGTAACCATAAAAAGGATTCTCAAATGTCAAAATTCGTCTAGACAAAAAGAGCACTCTTCAATGTGAAATTTAAATCAATTAGTACATATTTTTTAAGTCATCTTTCCTAGAGATTGTACAACTGATTCGCAGGCATGGATATCAACACACACCTTTACATTACAAAATCACTGATTCACAGAAAACAATGTGAAAAAAATCTGTGAAAATGTATTGTAGGAATATGACAGAGCTAAACGCTTTTGTTACATTAGTTTTCATTAGTTTGTTGAATGGAAAAAGTACAAAGAAATCATATTCCCACCAAAAAACTTGTTACTTTTGTCTTTGCATTTTTTTCTGAACTATTATATTTTTCAATTTTTTTTTTTAAAAAAAAAGCTTAAGCAAATAAAAGAACATTTAAACAACTAGTTTAGTATCGGCCTGTGTTGGTCTCACTATTTTTAACTTATACATTTTTCACATACGTTACATAATTTGCTTAAAAAAGTTCTAAATTTCCGTTAAACTGAAATTGACAATAATTATTTACATTCAATTTTTTGCAGCTTACAGTTTTATAAAACTAAAGTCCTATAAGGTTTAGAGTAGAGTTTGTGAAATCTACATAAAAATTACATTTATTCATTTCTGCAGTACTTATCTAGTAATTGACTGCACACAATGAATTCTTGAATAACGAATAAAACTTGTTATTAGATATACTGTGAAAATTCATTTACAATTAAAAATTAATATAGCAAGTCTTCTTATAAAAAAAAGTAACTATTTTCATATATTTACTATAAAATTTTGTTTCAAAATTTGCTTCAAACACTGTTTAATAGTTTCAGTACATTCCTGTACATTTTTTACTTTTTGAATTTTAAAGGTTTTTTTTTTTATTTTTAAAGCTAAATTCTTCCTCTTTAAAGAGCTTATATTGTAATATCATAAAGCTTTAACATTCTTCAAACTTCTTGTCCGCTGTCCTAAGAACAAATTTCATGCAAGAAGGAATGAGCTGAAAATGAATGAATGGAAAGAATATCTGGGAACAAAAAACAGAAAAAAAAATCTATTCCGTTGATATGAGAGAAGGGAAAAGAAAAAGCATGGATGATAAATGAATACCAAAGAGGACATTGGAGATGAGGATGAAAGACTCTGAGTACGACCTCAGGAACCATGGAAAGATGAGATTCAACATTATAGCGGCAAACGGTAAAGAAGCTGGAGTAGGATCAGAATACAGAATTGTGGGCGGATAAAGAACAATGAAAGACACTTTGTATGGGACCGCAAATAACATATGGAAACATCATGGAAACAAAGATAAAAAAGAAGCATTAGTATTAAAATCTCGCCTTCCAATAACAAAGTGGTATATCTCTTGTGATATCTTTATCTAATAGCACCAGCATATTACGATTGCCGTATTTTTTTAACCAATTTAAGGAAACTCATTGTTTCGTTATTTGGATAATTAAGCTTATTATTAATAAGTGTTTTTTATAGGTAGATTCCATATGATATTATAATCTTCGAATTGCCTCTTAATGTGCATGGCAGAGAAAAAAAATGAAATTAAATGCACCGCTTCGATCGAACTTTGCTTATACTTTTGTGAACAAGAAAACTCAAAAACTATATAGCAAAGGAAGCTGATTTTTTTTATGTAAATTAAGATAGTTATTGATTTGGTACTGAGCGGACCAATAGGTAAAGAGCTACTAGCATAAATTTATCTTTTAAAATTTATGAATTAGAAAATTCAAAATCTTTAAAAAGCCATATATTCAATTACCCTGAAATTTTTATAAGTATTTATAAAGGAAATTTTTGTAAGTATTTATACGAATTTTTAAATTAAGATCTTCTCTATTTTGATCCCCAAAAAATTAAAAAAATAAAACAACTTAAAAATAGCTAAAAAAAATACTTGTCGTACAAAGACGAAAATTTCATGGATGATTTAAATGTTTAAAAGGAAGATTTCTGTTAATTTTGGTAAAACTTGAACGGGTAAGGAACGAGATGCATAGTAATGAAAGAACAATTACTTTTTAATGTAACAATTGTCACGTTCTTTCTTTATTCACATGCGATATTCTGAAGTTGTTTAGTCAACTATATATTGTCTGTTTGTGTTTTATTGCTCCGGTAAGAAGTTTCTTTTATCATTATTATTGTTACGTTACACTTCGAACGATATAACTAATTGGGAGAAACTATTCTGTTTTCCAGAAAAGAGTATTCTCCAGAAAAGTCTATTTTTCATTCAAAAAGTTTTCAGAAATTGTTTATTTCTCATTAGCAGTTTCGTTCCTCTAATCAACAATCTTTGAAGCACATCATTAAAATTTGGTTTCGTCATTTTTCTCGCTGGCGAACGAAACAGAAACCACAGAATCTAACCAGAGAGAATTTCGTCCTTTCTCTTTCACGGTTTTCTCAACATTCCTCAAATTACCGTTAATAAACGATCCTACAGTTGTGAATTTATAAAACTATCCTTCTCTTGTTCAAAGCTTTTTTTTTATTATGAATATTGAGGTTTTAAAGTTCATTTCAAAATAAAACAACTTTAAAGTAAATATTAGTCTTCATTTTCTGACTCGTTTATGTTCTATTTTACAGAAAAATTCATAACCGTTAAGAAAAATTGTAAATCGGAATAAATGATTGGATAACATTTGATTCGATAAATAAAATAAAACTTTTTGTTTTGCAGAGGAAACATTGAAACACGAATGTTATTCTTATTTAATATTCTGTTGTTAATTGTTATCGCCAACTAATTAATGATAATAACAACAAAATTCTCTTAAGGAATTACTTACGTTTCCAACTTTAGGATCTTTCATTTACAGTTAAGCTTCAAATTTTGATTTATAAAATGTAACAAATGATAATATAAAAAAAATATTTAGAAAGTCAGGTATTAGAAAAAAATTTACATCCACTCCAACCCTGTAGCCTTGATATTTAAGGTTTTTTTGTAAATCTGCTTACAAAGCATCTAATTTTGATACAAGGTCTACTAATTTGTTTTTTACATCGGCTAAAATTTACTTCCAGTCGATGTCACTACAAAATAACACCCTTATTTGAAGATTTCTGTGATATTTGTTATGCGGAAAATACTTGATCATTTTTCAATTATGCAATCGAACTATTGCGAAAGTACTTCATAACTTCGTGTGTTTGTTTGTTCAGATACTTATTTTTTTATTTTTATTTCTTTATTTTAACCGCTTATTAACTTTGCGCAAGTTCTTTTTTCTCTATATTTTATTAATTTTAGAATAAACAACAAAAATAACAGAATAAGGAAAGTGAAATTTATTTCAGTTAGTTCTGAAACTTATCGCCTTTCAATGCAAACCAGTGCCTAGTCTGTGTAGAAATTCCTCCCGAATATTTCGAAGCTTCTGAGGAGTAATTCGATAAATAAAAACTCCTGAATTCCTGTTCAATTTTTTTGCTCTAGGCCTGGAAGGTCACGTGGACGTTCATCCTTATAAACGTTGAATTTTAAATGACCCCATAGAAAAAAAAAATATTGCTGCGCAAATAAGAGCACGAAGTTATGAAATACTTTCTTAATAGCCTGATTGAGTAATTGAAGAATATCAACCATTTCCCTTACAACGAATATCACAGAAATCTTCAAATAAGGATGTGACTTCGACTGGAATTCATTTTCGGGGGTTCAGACAAAAAACTCAAATCAAAACATTAAAAGCCTGGGATCCTACCAAATTCAGCAATATTTTTCCTTGAGCGAATTATGAAACACCCTGTACATCTAGATTGCTGAAATTAGAGAGATAAGTTCTTATAAGAAAGATTCCTTTTGATTTCGTGCAAATCCGACAAACAGATAAGAAGTTAGGGACATAACCCGTCAATTATCGACGCATGTGATGAAGATAAACTCAAGCTTTATTGTCCTACAAAGATTCCACAGTCATAGAATTTCCAGTCATAGAAAATCCAACTCAGTATGTTTCTGTTGGCTGTTTTTTAGGCTTCTGAAAGACGCCTTATATCCCCGGTTTGTCTGTCTGTCTGTCTGTACAACGGCTTCTGTTAGCTCGGTTGGTTAGAGCGTCGGGCTAATAACGCGAAGGTCGTGGGCTCCATCCCCTCATGGGCCATTCTTATTCTTCAATTTTTTCTCCCCATTTTAAATCTTTCACAGTTTCTTAACTTATGACAGTATGAGATATTGGTTATGTAATCCCTTAGAATTGGGATTTTGATAACTACTTTATTTTCTCGAAAATTAGTATCACATTGTTTGAAGTAGATACTTAGGAAGCGACTGTTTTAGGATTTCTTGAATGTTGTAGGTGGCCTGTTAGCTCAGTTGGTTAGAGCGTCGTACTAATATCGCGAAGATCGTGGGTTCGATCCTCTCATGGGCAATTCTTATTCTTCATTTTTTTCTCCCCATTTTAATTCTTTACACGGTTTCTCAACTTAAGTTGTTTTTTTTTTAAATCATTATTAGGAATTCAGTGTATTAACAAGGTTTGAGTTAAGAATGACGATTATTCCATCTAAATAGGGGTGGGTAAGATAGCATGGGGTCGCAAACAGACTCGCGCGAGCATTTTCTAGACCACCCAGGCGCAGTCTATTCTAAAGTAAAGGTGACTCAGAAGCCGTTGCGAAGCACTGTGATTGGTTTACTAATCACTATCCCTATCTTGTTTTATAAATCCCAGACTAAATTTTGTTTGTAGCAGAATAAAAAAAAAAATAAGATAAAAAAAATGTTGGCAACTAAAAATACATTTAAGAGTGGCGGAATGAAGTTAAGGCCTCCTAATTTTTTCTCAATAACTTTATTTCTACAATAATGTTTTATAGTGAAGTCACCTTTAGTCATTAATAAGCATCCTGTTATTTTTTTCATAAAGTTACCATCATTTTCGATATATTTTTGCTATCTGTGAATATGAAGCATTCTTCTAGTCCTGTATAATTCTTTGCTAAGACTCTTCAGAGCTGCACGAATACTTTGATTAAGAACGTCGTCGTCTTGAAACAGTTGTCCACGTTGTATTCTTCCCGAGCCGAAGAGGTGATAGTCAAAAGATCAGGACTAAGAGAAGGAGGAGGAACAACAATCCATCCCAGGTTTGCAATTGCCACCCTCTTGCTCAGATTGGTATGTATTTATTAAAAATAAAACTTGCAAATAAATACGCAACTGGACTCAACTTGAACTATTAAACTTTATGGACAAGAGTTCTAAGTTTGATTTCAATGACTGAGCCCCCCCAAGATTTTTAATTAGATTTTTTTTAGTATTCTTTTTCAGGAACATTTTTTTTTCCGGAATAAACCGATCGCAAACGAACCTTATTGTCCTTTTTCTGAACTTCTGATTTTCTGAACTTCTGGGGGTGGGGAGATCAACTTCATACCCATGTATCAAGAACCTTTTCTGAAATTTCTCTTATAAACTTCATCAACCCTTACACAATAAATGTAAGTATAGTAATTGTGCAACTGTTGAACTGCGCAATAAAAATCCTGAAATAAGGAATTTTGTTTGTTATATAAAGCACGAACATAAAAAATTAATTTTTCTAAATGAAATTAAAAATAAAATAATTTTAATTAAATAAATTACAAAAAGTATGATCATTAAAGAATTAGCAGCATAAATACTTCAATCGGTGTAATTTAAAAAAATTACATGAAACACTGTATTATTTATATATATTAAATTATAAATTAATACTTTTAGGATTCTTATTCATCAATTTTAATGGCTCAAAGTATTAAATATTAATAAAACGTCAAGAAAAAAACGTATTAGTGTAGCAAAGAAAAAAAGACAACAATAAAAAAAAAAGTTTAGTCAAATTGCAGACTTATAAAGGTCTTATTTTACATTTAACTAGCAAAAACACCCGTTCTTCACTCGGGTTACAAAAAACAAAAGTTCCGATTGGTATAAAGAAACTTTCCCGATTGGCATAAAAAACAAATAACTCATAAGGTTAGATCTCATTACAAATCTATATCAATCTCGAAAACTCCGAGGAAGTATCCTTCAGCAGTGTTTGCCCATGCACTCACAGCTCTCCCGTGTATAGTTTCACCCATAGTTCCAGGTTAATCGAATTTTGTAACTCCAGATTCCTAGATACGAAATTAATATCGATATCGGAGAATATAAGATTTCCCACTCCTTTCTCTCCTTCTCCCTCCCGTTTACACCCCTAGTTCCAGGTTATTCGAATTTTGTAACGTCATAACCCTATCACTTCAAACCTTTCCCAGATCGTAAAAACAGATCATCTGATCATTACAAATCTATATCTATCCCGATAACCCCGTCGCTATATATTATTATTATTATTATAAATAAATTAAAATGCTTCTAAAAAAAAGTTATGGAGAATATTATTTATTTATTTATTTATTTATTTCTATCGTAAATTTCTTTTCTACCAAATATTTGTAATATAATCGGAAAAGAAAATTCTATACTATCTTAAAGAAAGAAATAAAAGAAAGCAAGGGGGCGGGGAAGAAGATAATGGAAAAAAAGAAATTAAATAAATAAATAAATAAATAAATAATAATAATAATAATAAAACTATAATAATACCTTGGCCTCACCACCGCCATATCTGTGCTTTTCCTGCGTATTGTCACGACGCGTAGCACTTTCATGCCGTACCAGCTGACATCTAGAATCTGAGGAAAAACTGAAACGACTCTCATCTGAGAAGAGTGCAGTGACCCATTGATGACTAGTCCAATTTCAATGGAGTCGATATACCACTGCAAATGTGCGCTACGGTGAGCTCTGGATAGAGGAACGCAGCCTACAGGCCTTCGGGCATCTAGCCCGACATGTCGCAGACGTCTGCCACAATCTGTCAGGATATCAGCGTTCCTGAGGTAGAATGGAGGCGACTTGCAAGCTGGGCAGTTAAAAACATGTCTTCATGCTTCTTTGTATAGCGAGGGCGACTTCTTCGCATGCGTTTGGAACGCATTCCACTGTTTTGAAACGCCTCTCCAGAGCCTGGATAAAACACTATAGGAGATTCCGAATTCCCTGGCAACATCAGCTACTCTGCGATCTTCTTCCAGCTTTCCTACAATTCTTTCCCGCGTGAAATAATCTAGATGATTACCACATGACCTCTGTTTCTACTAATGGTCCTCAGGAATGATAATTGTCTGAAGCTGTTTCGTTTGATTTTGTGTTTGTAACCATTAGAACTAGTGGTCGTCCTTAGGTTTTGGACTCGTGTGTATAGATGCATGTATGTTTGCATATACTGTTTATTAAGTCGATATTTCCTTAAAAATGTTACTCAGATGCCCATTTTACGTAATTACATTGGCAAACTTTGATAAATTTTAGAGTTATTTTCCAGTATATTATGTACTGGAAAATAATAATAAAAACAGCTTACATTTCAACCGTTGTTTACATGCAAAAGCATATTACTTTTTTTTCGTTTTATTTACAAATAAATTCAAATTGTTATCGTTAAGTATTAATCAAAATGTCGATAGTAACAATCGTATTCTTAAGATGTGGAATGATAATTGCTTCTCCGAATTGAAGAATTTTTGGATTTTAAAGACCTTAATTAATTTTATGCCCTTACTGTATTTTTTTCCTAACGAAAATTATGAAGGTACATAAAATATGTTGATGGAGTGACTTTAAACTTGTATTTTTCTGTATAAGACAGCACTTTGCTTTCGGAGCGATACACCTCTGTTTATATCTTTACGCCATCTGACGGTCTCCCAATGCAACATGCCAAGCTCTCAACACGGAGCTTCCTAACCAGAATAGAATTAACTTTAATATTACTTTCAAACAGCCGCTCACAGTTTTATCTACCACTTTAATTTGGTGAAAGCAGCATTTTTTTCGCAGTTTTCAGTCTTTATTCATAACTAAATAAGACAGAACATGTAATTCCCGAATTTATTGATTGATTAGGTTTTATTATATTCTTTAAACTTATCTGTCTGGTGAACTCTGATAATTCTTGACTAACTCATAAGCGGTTTGAATGAAGACAAACTTTTGGAAAGCATTCATCAAAAAGGAGAAAATCTCGTTTTAAACAAGAAAGCGAAAGTCACATCGAAATCGAAAATCAATAGAGAATCAATGATAAAGCTGTTTCATTATTTCGATTAGCCGAATAAATGTATCTGAAGATATTTTGCAAAATATAATAAAAAAAACTATGCTTCCACTTTTCTCACATTTTCCGTTTCATTATTGTCTTCCGTATATGTAGGTTGATCAGAAAAAAGTTTACAAAGCTTTATTACGAAAAGCAAATCTTTATTGAAATGGCACAAAGACACTATTTGTCTTGATCATCTTGATGCATTTCAACCTTGATGCATTTGTCACAACATTTGATCAGTTTCTCCATCCCAGTCACATAAAAGCCGGGGCCCTGCTGTTGTAGCCACTGTTTTGCATCACGTGAAACATCGGCCTGACAAATGCTCTTCTAAAACAGGGAACAGATGTAAATCACTGGGAGCAACTCGGGGCTGTATGACGGATGTCCCAAATTTCAGTGGAATCCGTGCAACAATTTCTGTGTGTTCCTTGTGATTTTGGCATTATCGTGAAGGAAGAACACAACGTCGTTCAGAAGACCAAGACGTTTGCCCAATATCTTTAAGTTTTCAACAGATACCAGTTATTCAAACGGATCGCCTTTTTGAAATAACAGCGCTCATTTCCAATGATACACAAGAGAAAGACAACCTCACACTGCGCAGTACAGCCTTCTATCAGATATTTCAGTAACCGCCGACATTATGGAAACTCACAAATTTAATTTCTAGCTGTTGAAGCTTTTTTTCTGATTGAGCCTCATAATTATCATTTGATTTTACTAACAACTAATTTAATATATCGTTAAAATCAATTTTTTTTTCACATATGCTACTTCCGTATTACTAAATTTATCCCAAATTTTGTATTTTGTATTTTGTATTTGGAGGAGTTACACTCTAATCTCCCAATATATTTCTGTTTGTTATTAGAATTATTACTTAATTAAAAAGCTAATATCTTTTTTAATAGAATTAGAAATTACATTATCCTATATACTATTTAAAGCATTGGTATTTATGCTTTAAATAATCTGTAGTATAATTTAATTTCTAATTCTAAGTTCCAGTCGTTCCCTAGAAAAAGATTTTTGATCTTAAGGCCAATAAAAGATTCAAAGTCCCTATTCTGTAGCGTCTTGTTTACACAAACTTTAAAAGTAATATTTGAAAAGAAATTTTTTTGCACCAGCAAACATAATACTCCTTTTTTTTTCCTTCGTAAAAGCAACGGGATTTCTGCGATGCTTTACAAAATTCAAAACCGTAGTAAATCCTTTCCTTCTTGCTTAAATTCAGTAAACAGATCGATTTCAAATTTCTTTCCAAGTCGCCTTTTTTTTTGTCATTCAGAGGCTATTTTTCTAGTGAACAGTGACTGCCAAAAGGCATTGTGCCAATACATATTAAATATTCGAGATGAGATTGACCTCTGTTGAGACTAATTTCCTGCAAAAACTCTGTTCTTACTAAAAGAAATAGCATAAATATCAGGAATATCTTTTTTATTTAAGAAACGGAAATAACCAAGATTTTTTTATGCAATTTAATCTTGTATTTACAGATTAGTTTCAGAAATTTAAATAAACGGAAAGGGTTTTTTGGTCTAAGTACTCAGATTAACATTTAAATTCGAATTGGACGTAACACGCACAAGAAAATGCTGGTAGAAAATCTTTTCTCGATCATCGTAATTCTGTTGGTAGAATGTTCAGTTGTGGATGTAAATTCCTGTTATTTTTTTTCAAATAGATTTACTATCATGTTAATCCTTAGCTGTATCCAATATTACATTAATGTTAACATATTTTTTTTTTTTTGGTAAGACTTTCATAATAAACTTTCCGCATAGGGGAATTCACAGCTGACTTCGGTCGTCTGCATGACTACAGTTATCGTTCACAATATTTCCAATCTTCTAGGCAGCCTATCTAAGGCTCTAAGGTAGCATTTATTACCGAAAATGACGGTCTACATTAAAAAAAAAATCCGCCAATAATAAACCAAACTTAATAATTCTAAGAGAATTGTCGCACAAAAATTCAGACAGACAGATTTTTGAACATACATTTAGGTAGTTTTTTTTTCATATACCGGTAAGTATTACTTATTTAATAATTTGTTTACTTAATTAATTATTATTGAAAATTAATTAATTATTTTAATTATTTTTGAATTTGAAAACTCAAAAATAAATAGCAAATGTATTTTGTTGAAAGGATTTTTTTGAGCTAAATGCATAACAGCTACGATAAAGAGATTCCACCACCTTTAATAACTTCAGTCAAGTCCGATAGATGGCGCGCACGTCTCTCTGAAGAATAAAGGGAGTCTTCCAATAATTGTCTTGAAAACTTTCATTTTGAGTTTCGCCGTTATTTGAAATCGGGAATGCGATTTATATTTGAAAGCATTTGTGGTAGCCAATGTCTTCTCATAAAACTTAGATAAAAGTATAAAAGTTGGACGAAACTGTTTCTATTTTTTTTTTTTTTTTTTGAAGATAAGAAAGTTTTTTTTTATTATTATTAATATTTCGAAGGATTGGAACGTGATTACAGTTTCAGGAAGAATCTCTTGTCAAATCCATTATCGCTTCATAAAATAAGAACGGTTCTATTCAGGAAAAATCATGTTTAAATGAAAGGACTTGCTTTGGTTTGGGAGACGGAGAAGCTGTTACTAAAAAAGTCAATATCAAAAAGCAAAAGAAATGGTTTTGAAATTTTAGGTTCGTAAATAGCTAAAATAGTTCAGTGAATGTGTGCGTATTTAGGCTTATTTTTATTGTTACCGATATATCACGCACGTTAAATTATTTCGTTCTGCAAAATCGAAAGCTTACAACTTAGTACTTAAAGTTTATTCATCCATTCAGTAGCAGTTTCTTCTTCCATAAGACCAAAATATGGAATAGAAAATCATATTCTGTTTTATAAAATAAATCTCGTAAATTGTTATTATTATTTTGTAAAATTAACTGAGCAATCAACAATCTGTTAGATTTTCATGAGTACAAAATCACATGATTATTATTGTTTTTAACTTTAAAAAAAAATCTTCAAATTGGCATTTATTCGCTAAGAAAGTTAATTATGATTCTTTAACACTTTTACCAATTGACTAAGTGCCTTTTTATTAATAAAATAATTTTCTTTTTTAAGAAAAGAAAAAAATCAACAATTTTTAATTTTTAAATCTTAAATTAAATTATATTACTATTTAGGTGCTTTGAAAGGAACCTTAATTGTAATTATCCAAGAATTAAAATATAATTGAAATTGCAATTTTCGTGTCCCATAAATAATGAGATAAATATGGGAGCAAGATTATAGTTTTCTATGCTCTAGAAGCATTTCCTAAAACAGGATCACAAACCTCATAAGCTCACTTATTGCTGTTACTTTTCTGGCCTTTGAAATATTACTTTTCTGCCCTAAATTAAGCAAAAGATTCTTGAAATGGTAGAGAGTCTCCTTAGAAATTATCAAAGTCGTACGCTTTTTTTCTCATTAAATCCTAACAATACCTCTTTCACTTTGGACTATTGTACTGTGCCTCCATTTCCTATGGCAAGTATCTATTCAAAGGAAAGTAATTCATGTTTTATCTTTTGATTATCAAGATTATCACCGGAATACAACTTTATAGTATTTACTTCATTAACGTAAGGAAAAATTGTAAGGAAAAAAAATAATAATTAACGAAAAGAAAACAAGAACAGCACCTGAATAAAATAAAATTGCCTTTCTGATTCAATTATGGGAAGGAATTGGGAACGGCCGTTTCGTCCTTCAACAGAGTCAACAGCCCAATCCCACCTTCCCCGATAAAAGAATCAGAAAGGCAAGATCCTATTCGTGAAGGTCACCGCCAACCTGGCAGTGACCCCAAAAACAAGAAAAGACAAGAAAGTTAAATGTTGTGTCGTTGGACACAATAAGTACCTTTTCCTACGACTCATAGGAATGAAAGGCATTAAAAAAGAACAGAAGGTTCACAAAAAGTAATTCATAAAAGAAATAGAAAAGCTTAATAGAAAAGCCGTGAGAAATGATGAATGAATGGAAAACAAGAACAGCACCTGAATAAAATAAAATTGCCTTTCAATAGCAATACAAACTTTGTATCTATTTTCTCAAAACTATTTCATCTTAATATGAAATAAGACAAATATCAAAAAAGAATGAAATTCCTGCAAAACAGACAACACAATCTTAATTTAAAAATAAAAAAGGTTTAGCTCCAAAAGAAATAGAAATTACAGAAAGTATTTTTTGTCTATAAAAATCGTTTTTTGTTTTTACTCCATAGAATCTCCTAAAACAATGTTTCATATCATTGAATGTATTACCTAACAGCACAAACAAAATATTTTAAATTAAAGAAAAAGATAATGATTTTTTAGCTTTTGTTTTAGTGAATTTGGAAGTTTGTTAAACATTCTGGAGAACTTCAATCACACGAAGTTCTCCAGAATGTTAATAAGGATTAAATTAAAAAAATAGTAAAGTCCTTGAATATGGTTATTGTAAGCTAACTACTAGCTTTAACTCATCACTGTTTACTCAATCTTGATGTGTTTGCTCACATTATCTTGCGGGGAAACATCTTTAAGTTTGTTATGAACTCTTGAAACCAAAGTTTTCGTAAATAAAGTCGTTCAAGGGATTAGCCACTGGATTTGGATCAGTTAATAAGCCGAGCTTAGTCACAGATTTCTTTACTTTCAACTTAGATCTACAGAAGAATCAGAAAAGACTTTTAGTTATCAAATTCTAGCTGATTTCATAAAGAAAACATATTTTTTTGCCTCATAATATCTTTGAAACGCAGTCGTCTTATCTGTTTGTTTGGACACGAGTTTCCTCAATATAGTAAATGAAACTAATGTTTGCCAAGCGACCAAGAAATATTTATTTCCTTATTGCGGAAAGGATTAAAGTTGAAGAGTTCATCAAACAAAAACAGAACTTCAGAAACAAAAGTAATTGTTTTGAATGCACAAAGAGATTTTGAAAATACTAAGAGATTCGGAAAAAACAACACAAAGATAAAAAAGTTTGGCATGCATCCTGCACCACTGAATTTTGATGTAACATCTTTGAGCGTTTAAAGATAGGTAAGAATATCCATAGCTATATTTTACTAGTATCTCCAGTTAGGTAAATTTTATAGATATATTTATTTAGAGCTAAAGTATTCAAAGCTTAGAGACATCATCCTTTTTGGATTTTCTAATGAGGATCTTCTGGATTCTCTTTCTTAGAAACAGATCATTTGGGTATCTGTACTTCATGTTGAAAGACTGAAGGAGATGCTTACGCAAAATCCCAGATCATTTATAGCTACAGGTTTGTCAGTGATGATTAATAGAAAATGTGGATAATACAATGGTTCGAATGTCAGCTCTTTAGTTTTTATAAAACGTAATAAAATTTGAAGATAGTGACTGTTTATGAACGAAAAGAAATACAAGTAAAAAATAAATCGTTAAAAAGCTTCGTTAATAAATATTCGTGTTCTCATAATTGTATTCATAATTAGGATTTGGTTAAAATTTCTCATCGCTTCGCAGAACTCGATAACTTGCTATTACCTAAGATAATATGAACACACTAAGAAAGTTTTAAAAACCATTAAAAATTTATTTACCGGTTTCGCAGTAGCCAACGCTATGCTTTCTAATAACGGCTCAATAAATGGCTCAATAAATTAAATACATAACAAAGAACCCTCAAACAGGTGACTAAGTTGGAAGACAATTAATCTCGCAATCCCAAATTAAAGGGGGAACTGAAAAAAAAGTATTTTAAACAATTATCTGAACCAATAGTCTACTGGAATTCTTCCTACATTTATTTGCGGAACTTGCGCTTTGGCAATTGTATAGTGCCACATGCAGTCAATGCTTGACCGAAAGACCATCGTTATATGATTCTTGATTTTTTTTATAAATAAAATAAAATGTTTATGGTTTTTAAAACTTTAGTGTGTTCTTATTATCTTAGGTCATGAGCTACTAGGCCTACACACATATTGTTTTATTGATCTCAACAACTCCATGTTAACCATAGTTCGTTAACAATCTCTCCTTAATATAAACATAAGGCAAAATGTTAAATGTAAATCATAAATGTAAGGTAATTGATTTTAGGCAAGGATTTAATATTTTCCAGGATGTAATCATCGACATCTTGTCTAATTCGATCCGGTAATGTAGTAATCCCCGAACTAGTAAATGATTTACGGACATCTTTAAAAACCTTTTATCTTATTTATGCCTTTGTGAGAATGAATGCATCGGCATCCTCGCTAAGCTCCAATATACTGTAAATATTATTAAAGAATAAATATTAAAGGATAAAAACTAAAATTAAAATAATTCAATTCAAAGTCATTCTTAATTTTACTTTTTAAGATTTTTGAGTTCATTTGCTTGATTAAAATAATGCTTACAGATCTGTATGTTTACAAGAATTTGCATATTATTAACGCTTGGATCTTTGTGGCTGTTTTATTCAATTTATAAAACTTAAAAGTATAGCTTTTAGAATTCGTTTTCAATGAAGTAACATTGTAACAGTAAAATTATCACCAAAATAACAAAAACAATAACACTTCAAACCAACAAAATATCAACTAGGAAGATAAGCTTCTTATTAATTATTTGTAATAAAAAATCTTGAAAATTTTTTACTTATGTAAAATAAATTAAATTAAAGACAGAAGCCAACACACAAATTAAAGAATAAAAAACAGTAAACAACTTAAAAAGGGGACTTTCGCAAGTAAAAATCTCAAGGGATGCAGGCGATTAAATACAGAAAAAGCCAAATGAAAGGCCAATGAAATAGCATGAATCAGCTGCTGCGGCTTGCAGCGCCTTCTGGTACCGGAGGGAGGAAACACTGTTCATTTTCGTTCTGAACTGAATAATTGAATTAACTGAATAATTAATTTTCCTTAAATCAGATATCTGTGGCACTATAATCTATATTAGTAAAATCTTTTATTTCTCTGTCTGTCTGTCCGGCGCAATTTCCTGTAAGAATGAAAAATATAAATAATTTTCACAATGAAACGTCTACGACGGGAATCAAACCTGCAACCTTCTGAACCGAAATCAGACGTCTTATCCATTAGGCCTACCACTCACTTTATATTGTTTTTTGACTTGTGTCCCTTCCCCTTCACCCCATCAATAATGAATATATTCAACCTTTTTTTTTTTTTAATCTCAAGAATGTTTATTTATTTATCTATTTATTTGTAATTCCAAAATAACAATTAGAACTATAATTGCCGAAACGTTGCAATATTTTAAATATATTTATTCTTACTTAACCGAATTGTAAGTGATGTAGTAAAACAAGCGGGGAATGACCTAATACTTAAGTACATTAAACGATTTATGACTTAGGCAAAAGCGATCAATCAATGTTCTCTGAGAAATCACAGTCTGAATTGTTATAAACTTCTCTGTATGTAGTTAGTATTTATTCAAGACAAAACTCAATTAAAGGAGAATGATCCTAATACTGTCAGACAAAACGATCTTGATTGCGATGCGTTAGAGAGCTTAAGAAATGAAGCATATTTGAAGAAGAAGCTGTGACAGAAGAAGTCCATGCTAGATGAAAACTATTATTAGGGATTTTTACATGAGGATCGATCAAAAAAAAAGGTTTACAACAGCTAGAAATTAAGTTTATGATTTTGCTTTAATGCCTTCAGTTGCTGATATAAATGCCTTTTGCGTGTGTCATTGGAAGTGCGCTCCGTCATTTAAAATGGCGATTCTTTTTGAAGTTGTTTTTTTATTGAAACCTAAAAGAAATGCGCAACAACATCAGGAAGAAACGTCCCGGTCTTCTGAACGACGTTGTGATCCTCCTTCATGACAATGCCCGACCATGTCTTCTGTTCCCACGGAAGACACAGAACTTGCTGCGCAGTTTTAACTGGGAAATTTTGGGACATCAGCCTTAAAAAGTCTGGATTTGGCTCCCAGTGATTTTCATCTGTTTTCTGCCTTAAAAGAGCAAATGTCAGGTCTATGCTTTATATGGAAAGAAGAAGTCCACATGATGCAATAAAATGGCTACAACATCAGGATTCTGACTTTTATGCGGCTGTGATGGACAAAATGTTCAAACTTTGTGACAAATGTCTCAATCGTCAAGGTGATTTTGTAGAAAAATAATGTATTTGTGCCACTTTAAGGATATTATCTCATTTTCTTCCAATAAAGGCTTGCTTTTCGTACACAAGCTCGGTAAACTTTTTTTTTTTTTCTGAACGACCTACTATATATTCAATAAAATTATAACGTTAAGTTCTGCTCCTGTTATTAGGATTATTCTAATAATAGCGCTCTCCTATTATTAGAATTTAAACCTGACGACTAACCTTCCATTTCTTGAATAATAAACACCGCCACATTTTTTCAATGGCAAATAGCGTTGTCATTCAGTAAAAGCAAACTACTATAAAGTTAATTTTAGAGCATCCCTAACTATCGAATAAAACCACAGAAGATAGATATTAATTTTTGTAATGTCAAATGAATGAATATTATCACATAACTTATCTTTATGTTAATGCAAACGCTGTAGTGGATTATGTAACTGTAATAATGGTAAAAACAGTGATGGCGTTTTGACAACTGCGTTTTTATTTCATCTTAATAAGTAATCTTCAAAGTGTTTACGGGCTAGGATTCACTACCGAAAACGCATAGCCTACGCAAAGATACATTAACTATTATAAAGAAAATCGAATCCTTGTTTTATCATGATTTTTTCTTTTCTAAGAATCGAAGTCAAATAAATCTTCACTGAATTTAATTTCAGTTTGAATTGAACATTGCAATAGTTGTCTCCAAATCACTTCTTTTGTAGCGGAACATTATTTGATTCTTTGGTCTATTGAATTCGTATTACCTGGCCATTGGATCGTTATGTTTTGCCCAAGGGATAGCATCGATAGAAATCACTCGGCAGCAAAAGAGAGAAATCGAATCGACGGGACTTTCTGGTGGCCTTAGGTGTCACTTTAAAGAAGCGAAACATTCATCTAATCCACTTTGGATGTTTGTCACTGATTCCACTCACTTCCTTAGCACTTGGCAAGTGTCAAAATGTCTGATTATTCATAGCAATGATGAAACATGAAAAAGGTTTCCTTTTAGCAACTGAACTTGACTTCGAAAAGCGTTGGACAACGAATTTTGTTTGTATATCAACAATTGGAACAAACAACTTTATCATACAGGGAATTTTAAAGGTTTATATGTTTTAAAGAAGAAAATACAAATTGAACAAAGCCTTGTTTTCTTGAATCCATAAGTAATATAATATACTACATAGGATGATAGTAAAACTAACTTACCTGCTTGATACTATATGCTTGATGAAGTAGTAAAAAAAAGCAGAAACATTTGTAAAGTTTTCTGCAATCTCTATCTGCTTAAGTGTGTTTATTATTATTATTATTATTATTATTATTATTATTATTATTATTATTATTATTATTATTATAATTATTATTATTATTATTATTATTAGTTTATGCTCTGTTTAGAAAGGCTCGCTTATTGTATTTCTTAAAAGATTTTTTTTTTAAATACTTATTTTAATGTTTCCTCAAAGTAACTTCCGTATCTAACAGGGAGAGACGATCGATAGTTTTTTTAACATATTCAGCCTTGAAGTTTCTGGGAACTTCAAAGTGGCACACATTCCAGTGGTTGAAGTGATCGTTAAATGCACGACTTTTATCTAAAAAAAAAATTGAATATAAAAAAGGAAAACATATATAGTTGCGGTATCAACTTGGAAATCATTAGATTATCTAAATTTATTAAAATTTTAGCTTTCTAGTTATCATGAATTCTGTAAACTGTAAACATAAATGGTAAGTACTAAATTTTTTACGTTACTTTGTATCAATGGTTGACTTTTGAAAGAGGTTGTTGATGGATACCAAAATCTATTAAGTTTTACACAAAAAGACTAAACTCTTTAATATAAAGTTTGTTGTGGAGCGATGTATTATCTTCTTGTAGTTATCTGCCTACAAGATCCTGAATAACATATCCATCCAATAAGTTATGGAGATGTTTCAAGCTATTTAAAAAATAAATAAATCATTACAAGATTTAACCATAAGAGAAAAAGTATAATGACATTAAAAATTCGTTTAAGCTCTCCAAAAATTTCTTAACTAAAAGCTATTCTTAACCAAATCATTTTTTTTTTATGAACATCAAAGGCTGAGATTAAGTGTTTACTAAGTGACATCCCAGAACAGCTATTTCTATTAAGTTCTTTGGCGATCATCAACTGAGAATAGTCACCAGTAAACAACGAAGTTTCTTAAAGTAAATAAAACAACGAGATCTCATACACTTATGTTTACGAATATTTTAGGCTTTTTTTTATTTAGTAATGCTCTCAGAAAATTCATTTGAGGCCGGCGGAATGCTAGCACATGAATTTCTTAATTTACTTTTTATTGTGTATTTATTTATGTTTATTTTATTCTTGGAGATTCTATATTGATCCCAAGTGATTTTTGTTTGTTTGTTTTGATTTCATGAAAAGACTGAAAACTGAAGCTTGAAACAGTACTTGCTTAGGTGTTAAAATTATCAGAAAAATCTGCAAACATTCTAGAGAGTGGAATTTACACTAAAATCTTAAAGATATCTATTTATGTGTGTGTGTGTTTATTTTTACTTAATTTTTTTTTGACGTCGTGTAGCTCTGCAGAAATGTGACACACATCATTTGAATAAACTCTGAAGCTATCCAGAAAAAAAAATGGAGAGCTAATTTTTATTTTCGTCTCTTGGATGAAACATATAAATTGTAAAGTATGACAGCTTCATCTAACATATATTTAACGAAACTATCTTAGTAAGGCAATGCTCTATTTTTTTAATTTTTTAAGATTATAAAATAAATAAATAAATAAATAAATAAATAAAATATTAACTACAATTTCTCTAACTCGATAACAACTCGATAACGAAACGCAGGACATTTCAAAAACGTTTGTAAACAAAATTGTTGTTGTTAGCCATTCAGTCGTGTCCGACTCTTGGCGATTCTTTGGACCATCTCTCGCCATTCCCTCCGAAGCAAAACTTTTCTTTTAAGTTGATCTAAGCCTAGGGCAGTTGCCGTTTTAATTGTGTCAATCCAATTAGTTCTTTGACGGCCTCGTCTTCTTTTACTACTGATCATACCTAACATCACTGCCTTCTCCAATGAAGCTTCTGACCGCATAATACGCCCAAAAAATTTTAGCTGTGATCTTAAAATCCTGCCTCCAAGTCACATTTCTGGGTTTATGCGCCTCAGAGCTTCCAAGTTGGTGACCCTCGCTGTCCATGGAATCC
Organism: Thereuonema tuberculata; assembly: GCA_023159025.1. Lineage (NCBI taxonomy): Eukaryota > Metazoa > Arthropoda > Chilopoda > Scutigeromorpha > Scutigeridae > Thereuonema > Thereuonema tuberculata. The sequence continues at coordinate 151,743,802 of JAFIDM010012231.1, forward strand.
GTAAAAGCCGTCTCCAGCACCACAACTCGAATCCATCAATTCTTCTATGATCAGCTTTCTTGAGAGTCCAGGATTCGCACCTACACATAGCAACAGGGAATACAATAGTGTTGACCAATCTGATTTTAGTAGAGAGGTTGACATCCTTGCTCTTCCAAATCTTATTCATACTCATCATTGCACTATGGCCTAAAGCAATACGACGTTTAATTTCAGAACAGCACCTTCAACTTTGGTCAATTTTAGTTCCAAGAAAACAGTAATCTTTGACACACTCGATCTCTTGACCTGCAATGGCAATTTTAACACTCCTTGATTCGGCTGTTGTCATAACCTTAGTCTTTTGGATATTAAGACAAAGACCCATCTTTTCACTTTCCAATTTAATCCTTTCTATAAGATGTTTTAAGCCATCCTCAGTCTCTGCTAACAGGGTTGTGTCATCTGCATATCTTAGGTTATTTATCACTCCGCCGCTAATTCTGACACCGATTTCTGAATCCTCCAGGTCCAATTTCCTCATTTTTTAATGCATAAGTAATTTCTGCATATAGGTTAAAAAGGAATGGGGACAGAATGCAACCCTGCCACACACCTTTGCCAATTTTAAACGAATCCGTGTCTCCATATTGTGTTCTTACAATTGCCTCTTGGTCTATGTATAGAGACTTTAAAAGCTGTAGTAAATGACCTGGCACATTTAGCTCTTTCAATGCCTTCCAAAGTTTATTATGCTTAACACAGTCGAATGCCTTGTGGTAGTCGATAAAACACATATAGATGTCTTTCTGGTATTTATGACTTTTTTTCCTTGATCCATCGCAAATTTGCAATATGGTCACGCGTTTCTCGTCCTCGATGGAATCCAGCCTGTGTCTCAGGTAACTCTGTTTCAATTATTGGTCGTAGACGTTGTTGAATAAGTTTCAGTAGAATTTTACTTGTATGAGAAATCAGAGAAATTGTACGGTAGTTGCAGCAGTCCTTGACATCTCCCTTCTTTGGTAGGGGAATAAACATCGATTTTTTCCATTCTATTGGCCATTTCTTGGTTTCCCAGATTCTTTGACAAATTGCTTGGATAGCCACTGGTGGAACAGATCTCAACATTTCTGCTGGGATACAATCCGAGCCAGGAGCCTCATTGTTTGGCAAGTGTTTAAGCGCCCAAATGACTTCTTCCAGCAAGACCCCTGGCTCTGTCTCCACTGGGTCAAAATCAAGAGGCTCCGAATTGTTAGCATCTGCATACAGGTCTTGCGTGTATTCCAACCACTTGTCCCTAATGCTTTTCTGGTCAGTCAGAACTGTTCCATGCTTGTCTTTTATCATCGCCTTTCGGGGAGCAAAGGGTGTTCGAATTTTCTTCACTTGATTAAAGAGGTCTCTGGTGTGACCTCTTTGATAGTCCTCTTCCAATTTTTTGCAACGTTGAATCCAATATGCCTCCTTATCTTTCCTTGGAACTCTGCATTAACTAGTCTTGTCTTGTTCCATTCCCAGCCGCTTTGGCTACTCTTCTTTGTTCGGCAATTTTGATGGTTTCTTCACTTATCCATCTGTTCCTTTTTTCTGGTTCTTTAAATGGAGCTTCTTTCGTGAGCTAATTCAATTAAAGTGGATGCCATTTCTTGCCATAGCTCCTCTGGATGTTTCTTCGTAAAGTCCAGTAGTTCGAATCTGTTTTTCACTTCAATTCCGAATGAAGCAGGAATCCTGGAGACATCGAACCGTTTTGGTGGGGTAGTCTTCTTGATTTTACAGAACTTCACTTTAATGTTGGCTACCAGCAACTCATGATCGGAGCCACAATCAGCACCAGGGAAAGTTTTTATGGCGCTGACTGAATTTTTCCATCTTTTCTTGCAAAGAATGAAATCAATTTGGTTCCGGTGTTGTCCGTTAGGGTTTGTCCAAGTGTACAAACGGCGTTTGGGCTGCATGAACCATGTATTTGCCACCCAGAGATGGTTTTCAATACAAAATTGAACTAGGCGGTCACCAGCATTATTCCTTTCATCCAATCCAAACTGACCTACAAATATCCCCTCTTTAATATTGCCGATCTTTGCATTAAAATCACCCATTAAGTAAATGATGTCTTTTTTGGGCATCAGTTTCAGTGTGTTCTCCACTTTGACGTAAAATTGTTCTACTTCTTCCTTGTCAGCATCTGATGTTGGAGCGTAAACTTGTAACACTGTGATATTCAGTAGTTTTGCACGTATACGAATAGCCATTATGCGGTCACTGATATTGAGGTAGCTCTCAGCATCACAGGTTACTCTCTTACTAGCTATGAAGGCCACTCCATTACGCCTCTGCTCTTGGTGACCAGAATAGCATACAGTGAAGTCGTCTGAGTGAAAATAACCATTGTCTTTCCAGTGCAATTCACTCACACCAAGTAAATCTATGCTCAGTCTTGTCATTTCCTGTTTGATGAGGTCCAGTTTGCCTTGGCTCATTCCTCGGACATTCTATGTTGCAATTCTGTGCATTTTCGTACAGCGCAGATTTTTTCATTCATTTCAGGCAGCATCAGCAGCTAGGCATCCAAGAGAATTTCCCCTAGTTGCATCATAAATTCCTGTATTACTCAAAAAAGATCCTTGCTCTTCCCCAGTCACCAGATAGGTACTTACTGGCCTGGGGGGGGGGGGGCCCACCATGTAAACAAAATACACTTTTCAAATCCACCAATTTCGAACTTCCACAACGATATTTCGCGGAAGCTATCGTTCCGCTTTGTCAAGTTTTTCGCAAATAAAATAACAATAATATATATTAATAATAATGTCAACAATGTATATGCATTGAAGTTATTTTAAATGGCTTAAAAAATAATAATTCATGTAAAATAATAAAAAAAAATGTTTAGAGAAAATGAGATCAAGATAGCGAACACAAGGGGTAAAAATTTAAAGTCATTATTTAGAAAGAAAAATGAAAATGAAATGTGGAATACAATGGGTGCAGTTTATAAATTAAAATGTAGAACGTGTCAAAAAAACTATTTTGGAAATTCGGGAAGAACTTTAAGAGAGAGAATACATGAACATACTGCTGCTTTCAGGAATAACAAGCCGAAAGCATCAGGATGGACGGCACACTACATTAATGAAAACCATAATCCGGATCCGATTATAGAAATTTTATTCAAAATCAAAGACAAACACAAAAGATACATGATAGAAGCATGCACTATAAAAAGCTACCCATGTAATTACAGAGATAAAGTTTACGCAGTGACCAGCAACACATTGTCTCACTTCCAAAATCTAATGCGACGTATAGAAGAGAAATTTAAATAATGGATATCCAAAGAATTATTTGTTAAAAGAAATGAATTATTATTTGTTTTTAAGCCATTGAAAATAACTTCAATGCGTATAGATTGTTGACATTATTATTAATATATATTATTGTTATTTTATTTGCAAAAAACTTGACAAAGCGGAACGAAAGCTTCCGCGAAATATGATTGTGGGAGTTCGAAATTGGTGGATTTCGATGGTGGATCAAGAAGTGTATTTTGTTTATTAACATATAACAAAGAATTTCTTATAAAAAGTTTGTAATAATTTTTAATGTACAAATCTTTTTTAAATGTGCTTATGGGATGGCCTAGATATTTTTTAATTATGAATATATTACGCAAATTTTTTATGCAATTTCTCTTATTTCTTGTAATTAAGAAATTATCTTTATAGCAACTTAAAGTTGAAAATTTTCTTCGTACATTTTCAAATAAATATCAAAATATTATATTGTTTTCATTCATCAATTCTTAAATATTCGAAACAGATTATTACGCTGTAATTTAAAGAATCATTCACTAAATTTCTACAAAAGTACAATTTTCTACTTGATTGTTGTTTAAGAAGCATTTTAAAATTTCGAACTCAATGATATTGCTTTTGTCGTTTTTTTTTTAAGACAACTTAAGAGAAGTATAAAGACAACTGTCACACTTACATGTAATTTATTGTCATGTAAGTAAAATTAACAAGTAAGTAAAATTAAGGAAAGCCATTCAAATCTTCCTGACTGTGGTGGTGAGATAACATCATCATTTACGATTTCGAACAGAGATGATCTGAAAAGCAGGAATTCATTGATGACTGGGTATTGAAAGTATATTTTGAACGGGAAACGTCGTTGTGCTTTTGTTTTAGTTTAGTACATTTACATTTGATAAACTATGCTTTCCTTTGAATTGTAAAATATTGTTGGAAGATTGGCAAATGTGAATTAGATGAAAATGAGAGATAGATTCTTGTAATAAAGGAATCATTTTTTTTTTAATTTTCTTTTTCAAAAATGAATTCAACTAAATGAAGTCTTCTAAATGAAGTAGGGGAAGGTGGTGTACCTAGGTCCTATTTTTACTTTTTAATTTTTAATTGGAGAATTACTAAAATAAAGGTAATAAAACACTTTTTTTTTCACATTTTAGGCCTTTATACGCAACATATATTTTTTGTAGATTTTTTTAAAAAGTATTTCAGTGCATTATTTACAATTAAAAAAAAAGTGCAAATAGGACCAAGGTCAACCATGGGTAGTGTACCTTGGACCAGCTATTTCTAGATGAAAAAAATCTAACCAAATAGTTTGAACATAAACATTTATTGGTATTTAACTACAGAAAAATGTTAATAGGCACTTTTACTTAATGAGGTCTTAGATTAGACCTAATATGAAAATTATTAAAGCAACAGTTTCATTCCTATGAGTAGGCTTAACCAACATTGTAATTAGACAGGTCAATTCCAATTTCCGAAGCTGCCTTTCAGATCCTCCAGTCAACATGGGTTGTGGTACCTTCCACATTACATCACATTTTTCCACAACATAAGTGGTAGAATCCTGTCTTGTAAATTTCTGTGAGTTTAGATCTTTCTTAATGTATTTTAATTCATATGTAGTGTCACTTAAAGACACAACCTCACCAACGAAGTACTTTATGGTTTTCTTCCCAGCAAATTTCACCAGAACAAAACTTCCAATATCGATAAATCTAGCATCAGGATCTTCTAGTTCAGCAATATCTTCTTCAGAAAGACCAGATTCTTCACACAAGTTATCAATGTCTTCAGTTTCTGACTGTGAGCTATAAGAGACGGTTTTTCTAGTTGACTTAAGAATAGTTTTTGATTTCTTCAATATCCTTTCAGCCTTTTCTGCCTCGATGCATTTTTTTTTCAGGTGTATCAGTTAAATGGTGTACCTCGGACCATGCACGAAGGTACACCACTTGGGCATGATCCAAGGTACACCACTTGGCCATTTCATGAAAAATGGCTGACCCTCACATTGAGGTGAGGCTTAACATAATTTCTAACACAAGTTATTATAGCTAAAACTGTGCTTTATAAGTTATGCTTTTTACTATAAAGTAAACTATGTATGTTTAGGAACTATTAACACAAAATTCAACAGAAAAAAGTTACTTTTGATGGGTCAATTTCCTTTTTCAGGATTTATTCATTCAAATCAGCAGCTTGACAAATAAGTTCAGGTTCACTGGGACCTCTGGTGGCAAGTGTGCCAAACAAAATATAGCGCTTTCTGTACATCTATACAGATGGTGCTAAAATCGGCATAGGTTCAAGGTACACTTATGTCCAAGGTACACCACCTTCCCTTAATATAAAATAATTAGACAAAATGACAAAAAAAGAAAAAAGAAAGCGAGAATGTAAACATATTATTCTAATTAGTGAATGATTTAAAAAATTCTAATTTTCTTAATACAAAGGATTTATTAATACTGTATAAGCAGATTCCATTCTAATATCATTATGATTACCAACATATCTATTGAAGGCTGTTCATATTTTGATCTGCATAATACAATTTCTTATTATGCTTGCAATTTTAGTGCAAACTTACTTTTGAAGTTTGATTTGTAATTGATTTTATTTTACGTGTTTTTAGTCAGAATTAATTTTATTTAATTTATTATATTTGTTGCATGATTTTCTTTCTTTTTCTTTTAACAAGTATTTATGTCCGACGCTTTGTTGCTTTCACTGCCCTAAACTAACAATAGATGTTTGGGATATTTTTCTACATTCAGTTACCATGGAACGTTTGCTCTCTGCCTCTATTATTCCTCTGCTGGTCAACGTAGTCTGTTCCCAGATGGAACCACCACGTGCACCAACATTGTTTTGAATGGGTAAAATGGCTGACGTCACTCAGGATCGATTTCTATGACAGCAGCTCCCCCTTGCGTCGAGTGGGACTATCCGGCTGAAACCACGTGGTTGTAGGTGGAGAAGCACTCTGTTGCCTTTGATCAATAGCATTCTTGGCATTCCAGTGCAGACGCTCGGCCGATTAAAGATAATTTAACTGTTAATATTTCAGAGATCTTTGTCGGAGAGGAAGGAAAAAAAATACAAAAAAAGGTAGCGGTCGACTTTGTGCAGAACGAAAATGAAACTTGAACAATGGCCAATTGGAATTCATGAATATTATCAGTGTAATGCAGCACACATTGAATTCCAAATCTCTTGTTAACGTCTGTTTATTGATGTTAATAACCAACCATTTTATCGATTGACCCTAATATTTGAAACTGGGAAACTTTGCTCATGGTTTGCTTTTTGTAGTGGAGGCCCTATTCATTATCTGCCCAAATGTCTGTGGTTTCTTCGCTGAAATTAGAAACTACTCCAAATAATATGAACTTACTGAGCATGTGTAGTATTTCTATTTAATTTCAGATTCCTTGTCTGCTTTTCTCTATCTATTTGGCTGAACACGTATCACTTTAATGAAACTGAATGAATTTATATATATATATATATATATATATATATATATATATATATATATGTGCGTGTATGTTTGTGTTTTTCATTTGCTAAGATACGTAACCTACATCCTTATTTACATACATATGTATCTTAGTAAATGAAAAGACAAAGAATGCTATAGAGAATGAAACTAAAACTCTGAAGGCACTTATTAGACATTTTTTTTTTTACTATGTTTTCTATAAAGTCAATTTCATAGAGAGCCGGGTTAACCTAATATACAATTCTGAAAACGCACAGCATTTGAAAGAGCAAACCAGCTAAAGAACTTCTGCTGAGATTAGAAGAATATGATGATAAAACATCAAAGAGAAAGAGAGCAGAAAAGAAGAGAATTTTCATGTTTTTCTTCTTGTTAAGGAGAAAATAAATTACAATTGAATTTTGAATTAATATTTTGCAGAAAACTTAAAGCTTTTACACTTAAATCAAGTGTTGTTAAAAATGTAAAATAATTAGCTAAGAAACATTAAATATCAAATGGTACAAAATGTATTAAAATTTCATTCTGATAGTGATTATGAAAGATTTGGCAGCACTTCCAATATTTTCATTCAAAACGATATTTTACTGCTTGTTTGCCTTTGTTTTTAAATTTTCTCTTCAAGAGAGAAACTTAAAATGGGAAGACTAGCCTGCAGGGAGTCTGAAGTTTGAATTCATTGAAATCCCCATATATTTTTTTTATAGAAATATCGGCTAATATCTTTTGCATAAAAAATTACCTTGATTATTAATGACATTCTCAGAATATATTCCAAAATAAATGACTGAAACACATTCTTATACTACAAAAGGGCCTGTTCATTAGAATATTCACTAACCCAGTCAATTTTCTTTCAATATTTAACAAAAGAATATAACATCTAAATCAAATACAAAATGAAATATGTCAGTATATCAAAAAGAGATAAAACAAAAACAAAAAAGTTCCGAACTTCCGCAATTCTCTTTTCCTATAATGGAAAATAAAATACAGACATTCTAATTCATCTTAATCATGGTTAAAATAAAAAAGATATGAAATTTCTTTGAAAGCAAATTTTGAAATACATCTGCTCGAGAAAGTAAATCGCTGAAGAGTGAATCATGAGTGTTAAGAAGAACGAAAACTAGTGCGAAAAATAATAAAGGCATACAATTCGCCACCAATCTTAAAAGAAAGTAATTTTTCTTCTTCACTGATGATACAATGTTTCGGTTGGAACCTTTGCCAACTTTCTTCAAGTAAAATCTGTTATAAACCCGTTAAAAACATCATCAATACATAACATCAACAAAAAAGTCATTTTTATTGTTATTTTTAAAAATCTTTGCAAATAATAATGAAGGTAAATAATTATTACTTCCCCAACTTTTATGTTACAAAGTGATAAGCATTGTTGGTTTGTTTATTTATTTTGTTTTTTTTAGAATGTATTATGAATATCTTAAAACCTTTTTATCCATCAATATACGTATATTACGGCCCTCGGGTAACATCCAATTGCAAATAAAAGAATCCAATTTGATTTTCAGTGAAGTTTTCGTGGCAGTTTGTTTGTAAAGCTCTTATTACATCTGAGATCATCGATTTTTTTTAAGTTCCCTATTAAAAAAAAAAGTCATTAAAATAAAACAAACAAACAAAATGGCTGAAAATAATTTGCAATAAAATAAGTTAGGCTTTTTTTTTTTCATAAAAGTTATTCGACTTAAAAGGAACAGCATTGATTACTTTTTTCCCAAAATTCTAATCCCAGTTTTATTACCAATAATTTCTTAATTAACTGCCTCTTCGATATGATCCTTCTTTTTGGAAATTTTTAATTAAATACAAGCTTAGTAAAAGCTCTTTATATTGATACCTATTAAAAAAAAAGAAATCTGCCAACCGCTACACAATGAAATTTATCGTTTCTCGATAATTACTTCGGGAAAAAATTTCGACTTTTCTTCTTTCCTTATTTTTTCCTCTTCAGTAATCGTTAAATGAAATCGTTAGATGTTTCTTTGGTTTCTCCATAAATTTTTAATTGAATGGAGTCAAACCTCCCTTGAGTTATCAACGTAAAAAAAAGAACTTAATTATGATGGAAGAACAGAAAAAAAACATATTACAGTATTTCTGTTCATTCTTTTTCTATTTTCTTGTTGGTAGCTTTTTAATATCCATTAGCCTTCAACAGAGAATAGAAAGTCTTCCAATTTCAGATTAATTTTAAGCCGAAAAAACTGTCCGCAACATATCACTTATGGTAATCTGTTCAAATTTGGTAAAATCTTAACACTTATTATTAAGGATTATTACATAATTAATATATTTTATATTTGGTTGAAAAGGACATTGCATTACTTCTTTATAAAAGCCTATAATCTTAGATAAAACGATCACCCTACCCCTGATCACGAATTGTTGGGGGGACTTCCACTTCCAAGGTCAGGAAGGATCTACCTAATCTATAATATGTGATTCTTTGATTAAAAACAAAGATACTGTTATCTTTAGAAACAGAAATTTTGTTTTAGTATTTTAATTGATGCAGGACCACGTGGTAAAGCTCTTGACTGCAGCACGGAGGAGCAAGTTCAATTCCATGAAGGTCGGGAATTCTTCCACGCTGAATTTTCATTCAGGTATTGGGTTTTTTTTTTTCCTGGGAGTTCAAATACGTGGGCGGGCGTCGGGTTGACCAACCTTTGTCTGTTGATCAAGAAACGCCAATAGAATTACCTTTCGCGACGCAGACATGTAGTGAAGGTACTTTTTATACTTTTATTTTAAATGATACTATACTGATTTTTATTCAGGTTATGTTCTTAGGTAAAGATCACTTAAAATTACCAAAAATAATATTTAAATCTATTATTTATTGGGTTGTTTCATAATTATTGACCGATTCTGACACAAATAAAAAATACAGCAGCAATAGACAAAGAAGTATATTTTATTCAGAAAAATAGCTGCCTTTAGCAGCAATACACTGTGCCCAACGCATTTTCAGTGCAAAAATACCAAAGTGGCAGAAACTGGCACCACAATGGTCTAAGAAATCACTAACACGAATAACATCATTCTGATTAGAGAATCGTTTGCCCCTCAAGAAATTGTCCAAGTAGCGAAACAAGTGAAAGTCTAAGGGGCAAAGTCTGGTGAATACGGAGGATAAGAGAGGACCTCGTACCCAAAGGTGGTGATTTTTTTGCATGCTTCCAAGACACATGGGGTTTTGCTCCATCATAAAGGAGTATGGGACCCAAACGATTGAAGAGCGATGTTTGTTTGTTGCATAATTTCTGGTGACATTCGTCCAGCTGATGTCACTTGTGATTGTTTGACCACGCGGCAAAAAACTCATTTTGCACCACAGTCTTGGCAGTCCACTATACAGAGAACAGAACCTTCTATGGGTGCAAGTCGGGTTTGAACATTGGTTTCGGTGGTTTCCCCTTAACTGAGCCACTGCGCTATTCGCTTTCTGTTGTCATAAAGCACGCATTTTTCATCAACCGTAAGGATCCGATGCTAGCCTCACATGTTTGGAGGGCAATGCATGTTTCCAGACGCCGTATTTGCTGCTGTTCGGTGAGTTCGTGTAGAAACCAGGTATACAGTTTTTTAACCTTGCCCATAGCTGCCAGATGCCTGAAAACTGTAGTATTCGCAAAGTTCAGCACTGAGCTAACGTACGGTGGACGTTGTTTTTTCTTCCACTGTCTGCCTTAACTGTACCGTGTCACACACAACCGGACGACCAGCTCCTGGCTTATGGTCGACGCAACATCATCGGCACGGAACTTTAAAAACAGTCTATGGACAGTTCTTTCACTCATCGTTCCGACACCCTATGCTTTATCGACATTGGCAACCGTTTCGAACATGTTTGAAGTTGTGCAAAATCACTAATCTCCCATCGCGTTGCTCCTCCTGTCCCTGTTACAAACTGCTTTGATCAGACTGAAATAACTTTTTCCACACGTGGACTGAACCCATTCACTTTGGGTTTGGAAGTTCCTACTACGATGCGTCCTTTTTTAACTGGCTCTCAATAATCGGAATCGGGCAATAATTATGAAACAACTCAATATAATTTCATACGATAAATTTGAAAGTGATAAATAAAGTTTAATAATAATAAAATATTAGTCTTTTATTCTACAAAATTCTAATGCATCTTTTCAAAAATATAATCTTAAATAAAAAAAAAACAATTATTATACTTCGTAATTCCTTTTTTATCTTTTTGTTTTTTATCGTCTATTTCATAATACTTTATGAGAATCTTCGGATAATTTAGATGTTGTTTCAGTAAACTAAATCTCCTGTTTTATGCATGTGAAAGTCTTTAGAAGCTAGATTGCTAATTATTTCCGAATTCCAACTCTCAGTATAACCGACAAATATAACAAACAAATATAAGAAATACAATAGGGTATTTCCAGTCAAAATTTTTTGATGCAGAAGTTTGATGACTGGTTTTAAAACAGCGTAAATGCAAGAATGTCTTTCGTTTTTTCCCAGTTTCTCCTGATTTTTGAAAATACTGAAAATATACGATATCACTCTGCCAAATATATACCGTATTTCGCTCAATTGCTTTGGAAAAGATAAATTCTTTGTAGATAAATGCGTAAAAAGTCATTCTTAATTCACTAAAAACTCTTCAAATATTGCAAAGTTTGAGGAAAGTATTTAGTAAGTTTAATTTAAAAAATAAAATATTGTAAAGACTTAGAATATCAATGGAGTTGTATAACTAATAATAGGTAAATCTTTAGATACAATTTTAATATGAATACATTTACTTACTGAAGCAACAACAAAATTATGGTTGGCGATCAATAAGAAATAAGTTATTAACATATGCCAATGAATTCGACACTTTGCACAATTAAAACGCTAAAAAAGTATTTAAAAATATTTTAAAACATATTCTATTACAACATGACGTACGTCTCGATAACCTCTTATTATAGATATCTTTATCAAATTTTTTTAAAAAATCCCCCCTACCTCTGAAAGATCCTCTCTGGCCGGGAATCGTTATGGAAATTTTTTAAAAGAATTTGATAAAGATACCTGTAGTAAGAGGTTATCGAAACGTACGTCATGTTGTAATAGAGTATGTTTTAAAATAGTTTTAAATATTTTTTAACGTTTTAATTGTGCAAAGTGTCGAAATCATTGTCATATGTTAATAATTTAATAACGACACGTTAAGCTTTTAACTTTATAAGAAAATAAGTTATTGAAAAATTCTTCTGCAGCTTTTTTTCAAATGTCCGCAATGTAAGACACTGCGTGATGTAGTTCGTATGCCAACTTTCGAACGTTATCATGGTAAGAACACATAAAAGGTTTTTAAAACAAACAAACAGATGTTTATTAAAAAATAAAATTGTTCATTTATCGACATTGATATACATACTGTATATTTTCATCATTTTTTTTTTGGCCTTTAACTCCTCCAATTTTAACAAAGCAATAGGAATCTTATAATGCCCTAAGCTAGCTATGAAAGTTTCAGCTTTATTGGACAAATAGGTTTTAAGTTATCTTGATCATAGATGGACGTTTTGGATCCTAGATCTTTATTTGTTTACAGGCTACGAACAAAAATCAATTAAAATCTATCTGTAAAAACAACTGTGCATTGACTCCAATATAATTAACTATTGAAATACAGTAGGATGGCAAAGCAGCTTAAACTAGGTAATGCGGTTCTTGCACCTCTCTTCTCACCTACATGTTTAATTTGGGCCAAAATCGATTGAAATCAATAGAGATTCACAATTGATAAATAAAAAATCTACAATAACAGAATAATAGATTTAAAATTCAAAAAGAAAAAAAAAAGAAAAAAAAAAAAGCTATCAATTATACAGGCAAACAATTTACACAGAAATAAGGACAAAGCATTTAGTGAAGACTTTTTCGTTCTCGTTCCCCTGAACATTGATAACGATGTCTTGCTAACCATCGAAACTGAGGGTTTATTTTTATTTTTCGGTATGAAGTATTATTTTAAATATCGTGAATATTTTGAACATTCATTACTTGCACGTTAATCTCGTTTATTATTATTCAAAAAGAGAGATAAAATTTTCTAAGACAGCAGTTTTTGAATCAATCTTATTTGGAATTTGGGGTCAATGAATCTTTGGTTTTTGATAATACGGATCACGCTTACTTTTTTTTAACTTACAGGTGATGCTTTAACTTTCTTCGAAGAGTTTGATTGTTGATGATCAATTTACTTTGTTTTTATAATAAAAAGAAATAATAAAAATGATGAAGTTTTCAAATTTAAGTTTTTTTTTTGTAATTAATTGCAATCACTTAATTCATATTTTTAAAATAAAACATTGCGTTTTTCTGTCCGCTACTCCTCTGAAACCGTAAAACACAGAAATACAAATAAGGTGTCAAATATTAAGTGTACTATTGAGGACTCCTATATTTCATATTTCATCGATGTGGGTCAACCGTAAGTTACGTGAGGTAAGGTCAACTGCTAAACCGTTCATTTTTGCTCGATTTCCCTGCCGTGTACTCACACCAACCACACGGCGCGGCGGACACGTGACCTTGGATTCCGAGATACATTTTCTTAGTTAGCAGGGAAGCCGAGTGGATGCAGGGAAGTCACTAAAAAGTGTGCGGGTTGCTATACACAGGGTGATTCAAAATTCTCTAAACAAAATTTAAAGATAGGTCAGGAATACAAAACAACCCATATTCATATCGTAACGTATGTCCGCAAATGCAATCCGAATATTCTAGAAGGTACATTAAGATTCAGAAATAAAAGATAGCAAGTGGATGTCTACACTTACAGGTCACACAGTAGGTGTTCATAAATCCTTCCACCGACGGTAATACACGATAATATGATGCATGGATTACCGAACATGTGCAAAAAAAGCGAAGCCTTTCGCGGATACAACCAAATGACACAGCGACGAGATCAGTGTCAGAGACAATGGACGTCGATGCCTTTGAGGTACAAAGTCAACGTCTCAAATGACTATGGCTCACACTGCCCAAGTAATGTGCTGCCAAGCAGCGACCTCTAGCACTTTCGGGTTGTGTTTGCGGACATACGTTCCACTACGAACAGTTTGTTTTTGTATTCCTGACCTACCTTTAAATTTTGTACAGGGAATTTTGAATCACCCTGTATATAAAAGAAAGCATGTCAGGTTTACTTGACAGATATGCTATTTAATTGTAACAAAAAAATACCTAAATTTAAAAGCTTCAAGATTTTCATTGTTTCTTCTCACTGTAAATGCAAACAAATTAAATATCACTAATCAATTACAATCAATTATAAGTAATGTTCCTACTAAATGAAATTTGAAATTAAATAAAGTTACGCTTTATTATTTAATCATTTGATTGAAGTAAAAGCATAAACATGATTAAAAAAAAAACCGCTTTACATGATCTAATTTTCTAATTACTAGCAGCTTCTGCGTAATTACAGACTAACAATGAGTTATTAAACAGTAATTAATACAATTTAATAGAAAGTTTCAAATGACATATACATAACAAAGAGAATAAGATGAATAGTAAGAAAATACTGAATAATCACAAGATAATCATCGGAAAATAAAATAAAAATAAAACTGTATTCTAAAAAAAAAAAAAAATGTTTCTGATTTTTATTAGAGTATTTTTTTTAATAAATGGTTTCCAATATTTCAGAAGTTTTTAATAGCTGATAATATAGGTATTTTCGTTATAGCTGATAATTACACAAATAATTAAAAGAGAAAATCTAACCAAAGCATCTGTTCTAACCAAAGCATCTAACCAAAGCATCAGTTCTAGGAAATTTAAAGAGTTCTGTATATTTTTACGAACCTAAATATTTTAGTAGATAACCAGAACTACTTCTGTTTAATATTAGAAAACTATTTATTTTGAAGATTACGAATTATCTTCTTGGTTAAATTATTAAATATACTTTTGAGATCTACATTAAACTTTAGAAAAAAATACCATTAAATTCTTACAACGCAGTCGAAATCCAGATGAATTTTAAATTGTATCATTATTATTTATTTTTAATTAGTGTAATATTAAAGTTTCTATTATGAAAAAAATAAACAGATATAAAAATATAAAAATAAAAATTCGACCAATTTTCTCTTTAAGAGAAAAGCGAATGTAAAACACTTATAATTAAAACAGTTGTAATTTCTTAAACAATTATTTCTTTGAAATTGTGTACTGGTGATTAATCAATAAAATGTTATGTTGATATATAAAGAAATGTAATCCTAAAACGCTTTTCAACTCACACATCGAACGCGCTGTACATAGTTAGTTCGTAATGCTGTAAAGATTGCCAAGATACATTCTGTTACAGAAAAGGAAATGACAACACACTTGGTATGCAAGAATGTGGAAGAAGCTTTTTTCGTCACCATATGGTGTAAAAACACCAAACAGGTGAAGCTATAAAGGCCATATGCAAAAACCTGTAGTTTCACGTAAATGCCTTCATTCGTGTCTCGTTATAAGTTGAGTTGTTGCTAGGCATTTTGTAGTATATCCTTAATGCTTTCATATTTTTAATAGCCCTAGGATGTTAAATACTTTCCATATATTACGACAGACGAACTGTTAATAATTTTTAAAAAATACGAATATTTTTTTTAAAAAAATTGGTTCCTTACTATGAAATAGCAAAACTTAATAATCTCTTCGGAATAATACCTGCTTGATTTGATATTGCTAAAAAATTAGCAAAATTAAAGTAAATTATTGACTACTATTGATCATTTCCCATTTGGGATGAATTTCAAAAATTCCATCACTCAGCGCTTAATCCTTTTTGTATTCTTTGTACCAAAAAGAAATAAGCTTAAATTTAAATAAATTATTTCATTTGGATATCAAAGTAATAAGGAGACAGTAATCGTTGGAATCTGTTATTTATTTGATGATGTTATCCAGTTTGTCGAAATATCAAGAAACAATATTTCCTCTTCTTCCTCAGTGTATTGCAGTCATGGAAAACATTACAGTAAACGAAAAGTGAATCTCAAGATTACAAAATCTGTCTAAATAAAAATCAGAGCTTTTACCAAGCAACACTTCATATGTAGTAATAGAAATAACAAACGATATGAACACAAAAGTAAGAGACTGCTATATCGGGATACAAAATCAAATGATCTTTCGGAATATGTTACATCAAAAAAAACTCATCAAACTAATATTATAAATTCGGTGAAATTTATATTATGTGAACTCAATTCTAGTGGGTTGTTCAATTCTTAAAGAGTTTTAATTCTATTTTTGTATCTTATCAACATTTGTGAGAGAAGAACTGTTTGAGTATTTGGTGTCACATTCCCACAGTTGATAATCGATGAAAGAGGATGCTGTGCTGCGATAGATGCAACCTGCTGTTAAGAAAGAGGGCATTGCTAAATAACTCTGTAATGAATGATAGCGTCTAAGCGTGAGATAAGTAGTACTGGAACAATTACTCTTCAACTCCTTCTCTTGAAAATCTCACAGACTGTAAAGAAAAGTCTTTGAGGAAGAAGTGTTGTAATATCAGATAGAAGGAAATATTCTTCAGCATCTGAAAAGCTGTGATGTCACCAATTTTAGTGAAACCAGAAAAGCAAATAAAAGAAAAAGGAGAATGGGCAGATCTGCCCACCACTGTTTAGCGATAAGATATATACGTAAGGAAAGATCTCCATCAATAGAACATTTTTTATTGTTACGACTTGTCTCAATTATTAGTCCGTTCGGAGTTATATATGTCTAGATATGATGTTTGAGTGACTGATTGTGGTGCATGCTGGTGGCAGGGAAGCCAACCACCTACAAGCGGGAAGTGCTTGACTGTAGGTGGTTGGCTTCCCTGCCACCCACATTCACCACAATCAATCAATCAAACTGTTAATAAGTATTATACATAGTTAATAATTAATATTATCATTTGTCTCAAGTAAATAATAATTATTTACATGTAATAAATGAAAATAATATTTACTGTTACTGAAAATAAGTATTAAATGATAATTAATTAATATATTCGGGAAGTAAGATGTCAACGAGATAAGTCATATCTAGACGTATATAACTCCGAACAAACTAATAATTGAGACGAGTCGTAATAATAACATATGTTCTAAGTAAGGAGATCTTTCTATAGGTATATATTTTATCACTACACAGGGTGGGGCAGTTTCCCTTCTGTTTGCCCATTCTCCTTTCTTTTCTATTTTTCCTTTTTTACTAAAAGAAGTATATTTAGCTCGTGCAACGTTTCACTACACTTTTGGGATTTGCAGTCGATTGAATTATCGAAACAAACTAAAAACTCAGTAAAGAAATTCTCTGAATAAGCAGTCCAACGTTTGTAAACAACAATTTTTTTATCCTTTACTTGCACATTTGTTAATTTTGTTTTCTCAATTTTTTAAAAAGGTAAAGTTAAATGAAACTTAATCGCTAAATTTCATTTGTCTTTTAGGGATTACTACTACAAAGAAATATCTAAAATCGACTTAATGGCAAAATCTCTGTGTTTTCTAACCAAACAGATTTACGATTGTTCTTATGAGATACCACACGTAATGGACCACTTGAGGTTTACGCCTCCATCGACGTCACGTATGACGTGTAAGCACATGCGGCGAGAGCTTGTGGGATAAACAAACATATATCTTTGTATGAATTACTTAAAAAATCGTTGATTTTTGATATTTCAATATGGATGGTTCAGTACTGTGCAGATCCTATTGTAGTAATTCTGTAAAAACGCTTGGAATATTCTTCTTTAATACAATATTTCCTCTATATCTACACCGGTTAAAACAAAGCACATGGCTTTGTTTATCCCACATGCGAAGCAGTAGCCTGATGGGACATGTTGTAACTACGAAGCCCCGCCTATCCTCAAGTGGTCCATTAAAGTATATCCTTCTTTGAAAATATATTGCTGTCATCTCCTTCAATAGGCGATAATCAACTCTACATCCAATCTGAAAATTTTGGAAGGCTTACAATCGTTGCATCCAAATCAAATCTTTTAGTTCAGCCTCTATATCTATTAGGGTTAAAACGGAGCACATGGCTTTGTTTATCCCACAAGCCAAAAAGTAGACTGGTGGGATATTTTGGAACTACGAAGCCCCGCCTATCCTCAAGTGGTCCAATCTGCCCTTAAAAATACATAAACAAATTTTAAAAAAAATAACGTCCCAATGTTCCATTTATTATTAATATGTATTAATAATACTGTATATTAACACTGTATTCAAAATTAATTAATTAAACAATTGTAGTACATCTATATTCAGAATCTATTGATAGGAATTTATCATTTCTAACGGAACTGTAATTTTTGTATTTAGAAATCGTAATAAAATTATTATTATTATAAATGGAAGAATGCTGTTAACTGCCTTTAAAAATAATAAGATACGCCAACAAAATAAGTAGATACGTCGTTCTCATATTAGTAAAAGACAGATAAGCATAATTTCCATTATATTACAAAAGTTTTATTATTTAGATTACATAGAAGCAACCTAATTAATAAGTTGAAGATTTTGTTTCATGTTCGCAGAAGTTTCTTAGTATTACTTGGTCAAATTATTAAATTGTAATATTAATGGCATCTTGAATAATTTTCATATTTATTACTTTCTGTCTGGTTTCGAAGAACCTCTTAAATTTTACTTTCCAATGACAGTTTCCTGATAATATTCTGTTAAAAACGGAAACAAGCCATGGTGCATCCGGACAGCAGAGCATGAATAATGGAGAAGTGGAAGATGTGTCGCGTTCTCAAACAATTTAAGACTCGAATGTGAAGTAATGCAGTGTAGTTACGGTAGAGACCATCTTAATAAATTATAATGAAAATTAAGTTACGAAGATTCAGTTTTCAAAGAATGCAATTTCATTGAATTAGATGCTTTGTGAGAAATTAAATCCAATCTTTTCTTTTGCGAAGTACAATTTGTAACAAGTTATTAACAATTCTCATGAAAACAGAATTTTACCAAACTAGAATTATCTTATTATTTCTTTGTTATTCAACAAAGTAGAAAGAAATAATTCCATAGAATTTGTTACACTTTGAAGAACTTATTAAAGTAAACCTCGTCTATTATTTTTATAACTATTAAATATAATTTTGTCGTTAATCTTAAGAAATTATGAAATCAACTTAGGAAGGTTAATTTCTAACAGTCTGATGGATAAAGAATCCCACTGATTCTAATAAAATCAGTTTCTTATATTTTTAAGAAACTTATTTTTCGTTGTAGACTGATTTCCTCTCAATGGTGGAATTGACTCTGAGACTATTAAAGATCTTATGTCTTTGAAAGCCATCGTTGGTCAGACATTGTTTTTCTGTTTCTGATTTAATTTCGTTCCTTTCCCGATCCTTTTTTTAAATATGCAATAAGATAGAGAGAAACGACATAAGTTAGCTTAGAAACAATACGATTGGAGGGAAAAAATTAGCAATGTTCTTAACTAGACCCAAAAAAATGTAGATCAAAGCTTAATGAAATACAAGGATTTCTGTGGAAGCAAATTATTGACATAAGCCAAATTTGGGTAGATAAGCAACGGATTTGCCAAAAGCAAATGATTTCTTCATCGAAGAGACAACTAAATCTATTACAAACACATTGAATACGTTTGAATTAGATATTCAAATATCTAATTAGATATGATTATTTCTATAAAATATTTATTAAATAAATATTTTGTTTTTATGTGGCGTCTTCTACTTGTCATTTTATAACTTTCCCATAATATTTTTATTAAAAATTTTCAAAGAATGATAAGGGGTTTCGTTTTATAGTTCCAAAACGATGAATCAAAGGAGAACTATCAGTGTTAATTTGTTACATTTCAGGATTTACTGTTCCTTAACATTATAAGGAAAAAAATATAATGACAAATGAAACTGTTTTACTGATTTTAAATACTTGTCTAATAAGCACATTAAAAATTCTTTTCCATTATTTTGCCGTTTTTATTTCTTTCTTTTTTTTAATTTTATATTTTCACAGCAAGTATTTGGTTGACAAATTGCATTGCTTTTATACGGTTTTGTGACTTTTCCGATTTTGAAGGTGAATTTTCTTCTTCAGAATATAAAGATATCTCAACTCCAAATTTCAGTTAACTTTACTCACTTGAAATTCAGTTAAAAAATAATAATAATAGCTTAGTTTTGAGTTCTAGATTTCATTTCTTCTAATTCAGGAATTAGGAAATTATACGATTGATTACATTTATCTACATTTGAAAAAAAAAATGACCAATACAATTTTTTTTTAACATTAGCATTTCATTGATGTTAAATAAAATATTTCAGAAAAAAAGCAATTAGCCAATTTGAAATCTACTTAAAGCCTTCAATGAAAGAACGTCAAAGGACTGAATTAAAAGAAAAATCTCATTTTACTTACTATACAACGGAAGAATATTTTCTAAATACAATACAACATGCTGAATAGAAACGATAATTAAATATTCAGCTTTCTATTTAAGATATAACTGAAACACTGAATTACATAGAATACAATATTCTATCTTATTTTTTAAAGAAAGAAATTAAAACATTGTAGCAAAACCAATTTTCGGTTAATTTATAGATAACAGTTTGGATCAAAAAAAAAATTTAAAAATTCGCACTTGTCTAGTTTTAATTTAATGTTTATTTTGAATTTAATTTAAAAATGTTATTTTTTATTTTTTATTATTTTAATGTAAAATCATCTATTTTTAATTATTTTAATGTAAAATCATCTTTTAACTGAATTGCCCCTTTTGGCTGTAAAAAAATGTCAAAAATTTGAATAAAAAACTAATAGATTTTTTTTATTCCTTTCTTTTATTAAAAAAATAATAACAAATTCGTCATAAAATAAAACTAATCCTTAATTTATCACTTTATCATATGGATCGTTTGCTCTTCACTTATTTAACTTTTGTTTTTTATTTTCATTTTGGTGAAAATAAAGGGTAAAAAGACTTGAAATAGTAATAATAAAGTATATGTGGATATTCTTACTTAGAGCTCAGTTAGTTAAGTTAACCAATCCGTAAACAGGCCATGCAAGCCCATGGGAGCGCGGGAGGTAAGGCTCCCAGCGTTTAGAGACCAACGGGACTAGATTGAGGTCGGGAGGTCAGCCCGACGCCCGCCCGCCTTAACTCCCGGGAAAGAAACCAAGTACCCATTCTACAGAGGGCTGGGTAGACCCTAGCCCGTTTGCAGGAGAAAGAAGCGTGGAAAAATTCCCGCCCTCCGCCGAGGCCGGGAACCGAACCCGCCACCTCCAAACCACAGCCAAGCGCTCTTACCAACTCGGCTACCGGGCCCAAACTTAGAGCTCAGTAGTAGGTTATTTTTCGATTAGAGAATATCTAATAACTTAGTAAATTCTGTTATTTGCAAGAAATATCTAAGACTAATCTAATTAAATTTCAAATAAGTTAGATTATGAAATAATAATAAAACGCAAACAATGAATTTTTTTTTTTTTTGTATTTTAACGTTCATTTCTTTACGATAAAGAATTTAAATTTATTTCTCAAAAAAAAAAAAAAAACTTCAGACACGTAGAATTAATAACGATTGAAAGTATTGCATTTATTAAGAGTGTAAATAGTTTCTGATTTTCATAAACTTTTTGTTTTATATGTTGGTTTGAACTTTGAATCCTTCTACGTGGATTTTAACTCGATCAATATCCATTGAAATTTATTACACTTCTATCTGACTGTAATTTTATTTATCTGTTTCTAAAACTTTTCCTTCAGGTGTTCTCCGTATTGTAATTGAATAAATACGACAGATACCGTATCTTCCAATCTCACTGTATTTTCTAGAGGAACAACGAAATCCAATTTGGGACATTGGTAAAAGATGTCTTCCCCCACAGCACAATGACTAAGCCATCAAATAATCAATAGCAATTTCAATTGTTTGATATACGCTGGTCAGACTCTTGTTACTGTTTAATTTCAATTATAGAAAAGTCCAGAAGTAACGAATTGGCTAAAGTACATTATATTCACACAGTTTTGTAGACATCTATACATTGAATCTAACTAATTTTTTTTTCTGATGATAAGTCTGTTTAATGGAGGTTCTTCTTCAATGACTGGGACTTTTTCTCAGATAGAAAAGAGAATTTTCCAAGACAAATTTCATCGCAGACAAGGTCCATCCATTTCATTGTCAAATTTGTAGTGAATAAGTGTTTGAGTAGAGGACGTTGTATTGCCAAATATCTGAACCCATAAAAATCAATTTCTTCTAAAAGAGATAAAAATCTTTAAAGATTGTTTAATTCTGTTTTTATTCGAACGTTTATTACATTAAAAGCATTTAAACAAATGCTTAACATAAGTTTGTTACATTGATAACATCTAAGCCAACAGCACAGTGCTTAAGTTCTGTAGATAAAGCATGTAAGGCTGAAATTATAGCAGTCTAAATAAAGACTGCCATGTGTAGCATGTTAGCATCATCATGTGACAACATAGCTAATGTTTTCAGTGCAATGTTCCCTGAACGGGTACCCAATGGTTTTGTCTTGGGAGAATCGAAGTTTCGTATAAAATCACAGAGGCTCTTGGTCCACATTTTCAAAAGTTGAAGCTGGATAACTTAAACAATGATTAGTATACCTTAACATATGATGAGACTACTAACGCAGAAGGGATTAAGAAGTTACAGGTTACCCTAATATTTTGGTCGCAGTCTCAGGATGAAGTAGTGATACATCACCTGGAGACATTTTCGTGGGTTAGGCAAAATCATACGACATTTTGTCTCATTTATTGAAGTCCAAGGCAAATGCAGATCTTCCAATGTCAAAATTGCTGATAATGTCCTGTGATGGACCCAACGTCAACAACAAAGTATTCCATTTATTAAGTAAGGAGTAGGGTAAGAAGGGTCTAGTGGATGTGGGATCGACTGCTTTGCATATAGTACATAATTTCTTCTTGAAAGGACTGAACGTGTTTGGTATGAAAGTTCACGAACTTATAATCATGATTTACCATTTTTTCAGTGGTTGACCCAACCGCTGCGAAGATTTCTCTACAATTCAGAGAGACATAGCATATGTCATCTCTGAATGATATCTACCTGCACATCACTTCATTAAACACTCAGAATAAGATGGCTTGCCTTTGAAAAAGCAGCACAGAGGCTTCTGGAACAGTGGATTGTCTTGAAAAGATATTTTTACAGTGTATACCATCCCAAGGGAAGCAGCGTCTGGTAACAAGACTATCAAAGACATTCAAGGAGCTTAAAAAATGAGGCAATGCTTGGACAGATCACATTTGTTATAGAAGGTGCTGATGTGTTCAAAAATTCAGTTTACTATTTCAAAAAAATTAACCACTCATTCATGTCCTTCATGAAGAGTTGGAAGCGTTGATCATCACTCTCGTGAGTCAGATGTTCAAGCCAAACATTGTTAAGAACTTCAAGAATTACAAAGAGAAGCCATTCGATAATTTGACGTGTGCTGAAGATTTTAGAGAAACGCTCAGTCAAGATATTAAAGACTGTCTTGTTGAACTTTCTCAAAAGGAAAAAATTGTCTTTTATGATAGTGCTCAAAAACTATTTAGCTGCTGGGCAGTATCTACTCTTCTTGAGTCCCGGTAGGCAAATCACTGAGCAGCTTTCGATGCCTGAAAATCGATAGTGTGACAAGTTTAAGTGATAGACATATTGTAAAAATAGTTCGCATGGTTCCTATGGAATTTAGTGAAGCCCAGTTCATTGACGAGTGTGGTGTTCTTCAAAAAGTTCAGTTCACAGGAGTATCTCATAAAATTTTCAACCAGAACAACAACACAGTTGGAAACATGTAAACAAATATCGCTTGAGAAAAGAAAGGCCGTTTAAGCTTTCTGAAATATTGCGCCGTGCTGATGTAATGATTTAGAAGATGTAAACAAACCTTACCAAGCTGATTAAAGCAAGTTTTTTGTTTGTCGCACGGAAGTGCTAATGTAGAACTTGGATTCTCAGGAAGAACGTTGCTGGATGATAAAGCTGCCACGTCTATAAGAACTCTAAATGCTCACCTTAATATCAAAGATGGTAACTAAAAATTTCAAAGTGGACCAGACTTAGTACCATAACTGAAGATCTTTTGGTCATCTCAAACAAGAGAGGGAGAAGCTTGAGAAGTTTAGAAGCCTAAAAAAAGGGAAGAGAAACAAGAGAGGATAAGCAGTGAGGACTTGAAGAAAATGGAAGAAAAAAGAAGCACTATCAACAGCCTTGAGAAAGAACTGAAGATCGCTAAGAAGAGTGAAAATGAAATAAGGAAATTAGCAGATAAAATTTGGGAAGAGGCTACGAAAGACTCAAACAGTGCCTTAAAAGCTCAACAGTGCACTTGCTTTAAGGAAACAGGAACGTGAGAAGGAATCAATGACAGCACATTTGCAGATAACCTTGAAATGCAGATAATCTTTCCAAGGTTTTTAATAAACACATTTTCAAAACAATATAAAAGAAATCACCTTTAAGTGCTTTGCCGTCTGCACTGCTCAAGTCAGAATAAGTGATGGTTCTTTTAAAAACGATTGATAGTTATTCAGTTCTGTTAATTGTAAAGGCTCTTATTGTTGTATTATTTTTGTTTTTTAAACTAATATCATTATCATATATGCATTTATTATACCATTTATATGTGCTTTAAAACACTTCAAAGTATTTGGACAAGAGATTTGTTGTCTAATAAAGTGGTGGATCGGGGCAAAGGCATGAATAACTGCATCCAACAAGGACAAAAGTGTTTTTTTACAACTCAGGCTGTATAATTATTCTAAGCACTTTTAGTGCTGCAGCGTTGACATTGATCTATTAGTTACCCGTTGGGATGAAAGATGGCCTTTACTTATAACAGAATTATAATTTTTATTTAATAGGTTTAAAGATGCCTGACTAAACTGTCCTAACTTTTTACAATCTCCTCCTGGGAGGACTGTTCAGTTTTATGTGCCTTTGTTTTGGAAATTTATTAATACTAATAGGTCAATAAAGTATGATTGTGGAATTTTTTTATTGATCTACATTATAATTACCAAACATTTAAAAGTAGTAATGCACTTTTAAAAGGTGCGCTCCCTTGAAGCACTCCCTTTTTAAAAGCACTCCCTTTTACTTACTCACTTTTTTCACTGTTTCATGCCACTAGTTAGTGGCAGCCCTGCTAATAGGAGCCAATAGCCAGTTGAATTTGGATATAAACTAACCTGAAAACAAAAAATATGTCAATTTCTAATTTGTTAGTTTTCGTTCTAATAATTTAGTAATTGTGGAATTTATTCCAGAATATTTATTGAAATACAGTGACTTCTTAGAAGTTAGTCAAATAATTTGAACAAACTTGGATTTTGAGTAAGTTTCGGAAAATGAACAACATTTTGGATCTATGTTATACTTCTTAGGTTACAGATAGACAGACAATCACATTCACTGTAAGAATGCTTTAAAAATGAAATTATCCTAAAAACAATCCTCTTCTACGTCCCTGATTTCTGTGGGCCACGTTTATGTAATATATTGGTATTGTACCTCATACTTTTCTTTTTATTAGAATCAAATAATTAAAATTCAATTATTATTTTGCTAGGCGATTTTTTTTCTGGTCTCTTATTTATATATATCAAAAATCTATATTACTAAAATCTTTTATTTCTCTATCTGTCTTTCTGTATGTCTGTCCGGCGCAATTTCCGTTCAGAATGGAAAATAGAAATAATTTTTACAATGAAACGACCACGACGGGAATCGAACCTGCTACCTTTTGATCCGAAGTCAGACGTCTTATATATATTAGGCCACTGGGACTACAATCCACTTAATATTGTTTTTTGACTTATGTTTCCTTCCCATTTCCCCATCAATAATGAATGTATTCATTCATTCTTTATTTTGAATCTCAAAATTGTTTATTTATTTCCGATATGTCTATTTATTTGTAATTCGAAAATGACGATTAGCACTATAATTGCCGAAATATTGCAATATTTTAAATATAATATTCTTGCTAAACCAAATTCTATGCAATACACAAAAACAAGCGCGTATACACGAGGATGGCCTAGTATATAAAAATCAAAGAGATCATGGCTACAGGTAGTCTTAAATCACTACAACAGTTTAATTTCTCTCAAATTAGCAGATCGAAATTAATTTCTATGAAATGATCGAGATGCAGTTAAATGTTTTCTAAAACTTTTTCTTTAATTCCTTTTTCCTTCTGATGTCTGTCTTTGAAGCATTGCAGTCTTTTGCCTTTTTCGCTACGACTCTTAACTTTAAACACGATGGAAATCTGCTGTTCCTACTTTCAAATTTCAATAATATTGGATTTCTTTGAAAACTAGAAAGAAGGTTTTCCACAGATAACTGCTTTAAGCTTTAGAAATGTTTACATTAGGAACAATAAAGATTTCTGTAAGCGAATGAACAAAAAGTTTTGTTTAATTAAAATAATTAAAGAAAGCCTTAACTAACTAAGGAAGGTTGGTTAGTCAGTGGTTAAGGCTCTCAACTGCGGTCTGGATATGATGACAGCAGCAATGTCTTCTAATGTTTACTTATTCTTTCGGTATTTTATTAAAAAGTAAAAGTAAGTATTAATTACAATCAGTCTGTTTTAATAAAGTCAAAAACTAAAAGACAAAAAGCAAAAGTTTAAATTAATGACAGAAACAACTTAAAACACAAATAGATTTAGGGTTATTTGAATTATTTAATTTAAAAAAAATAAAAAAAAATATATTTAGGAAAATCAAAAATTCTATATCACATACTGTTACATCAAAAAATTATTTTATTTCTTTTTTTTAAATAATAATTATTCTTAAATAATAAGTGAAAAAAAGATAAAACAAAGATAAGTAAATTTTACTAGTCTTAAAAATGCAAAAAATGACTTTAAGCAAACAATTAAATTTTCATTTGTATTGATGAAGACAGATATAATCCAAGGAATCCGTTTACAGAAATCTTTAAATCTTGAGATATTCCATTGCTTGTCTGGAATGAACTCTTGTTCTTAGGAGTTATTGACCCGTTTTTCTTTATCGACTTCTCCTCCATCTCCTCGAAGCGACAGAACTAATCTCGTTAGTTAACTAGAGACACCCAACAAGAAACTTTCTTCTACACGGCTACAAACGAAGTGGAAGACCAATCTCTCCAATGGCTGTGCCTTGAATTCCAGATCTGTAGAATCCATTGCAGTTCGTGCTGCTCTTGACCATCAGAGTTCGTGTTTACGATTCACTAAACCGTATAACTTTGATTTCGACTTTGGGAAAGGAAGCAACTGAAAGAATCTATTACAGAAGAAACAGAAAAAGGAATTAACTTCTGTAGAAGCAAAGATAATTCTTTCCTAACTTTTTTCTAGTGACGGCTGTTAAAAACATTTTTTAACATTCTACTTAATAATCATTCTCCAATACTCTTATGTTTTCTTTTCAACTACGATGAAAGTTCTCTTGCGTGAACTTTAATTCCAACAACTTTCATCCATTACGATAATATCATACATTTCAACCAATCTTGGAATCATTTTAGCAAGATTTTGAAATGGCAGAAATTTTGGAAGACGCAATGCTAGGACATCTCTATGTGTTGTTGCATTCTGTAATCACGGAGGAGATGATATTACTTTTCGGTGATATCATTTTACCGCTCAAACTGCGAATACGTTACGAGGAAATTCATATCAAAAACATTTTTGCTTTTCTTAAGTCGTTGCTGTTTGGTGAAGTGAGTTATCTGCACTCAAGCTACATTGTAGAGTAAAGTTACTCAGTCAGTAATACATAATAAAATATAACAAATCTTAATTAAATATTTATATGTTTCAAAATAGATTAGATATTAAGTAAAGTTGAAGGTTTCTTTTATTTTTCCATTTGTTGTAAAATTGTTTTTATTTTTCAGATAAAAACGTTAAGAAGAAATTTAAGAATAATGTTTCAGTTTTCCAAGTGATTGTTCAAGATAACTTCAAAATAATAAAAGAAATATTTACCTTCTAGTAAACAATACATACAAAAGCCAATATACATAAAAAAATAAACTTCGAAACGTCTGTTTTATGAGAATCTATTTCCCTTTTGATGCCTCAATTATTAATATCATTTTTACGCTGAATTTTATTTCATTATTTACTTCTTAAAGCTAGGAAATATTTTCACGATAAGATGTTATCAATGTATTGACGTTCTATAAATAGCTTTTTTTTTGCATGAGATAACTGCTTACTCGATTTAAAAAATAATACATACTGACATACTGCATAATAATAATGATAGAGGAGTTATGGAAAAAAAGCCCGGCAATAATGATAAGTGTAAAACAAAGCGATATATGAAGATTCTCTAATATAGGCTATTTTATTTTTCCTTGTTTTACAAAATGCTAAAATAAGGTTATATTGGTCTTTAACATTTTTAATGCTAATTTTCTTTTTTGTTTTGTGGTAAAATGCAGTTAAGAATAAATATTTTGGCTGTGGAGTGGACTAATATTCTAACTGTTAATTTATTTATTATTATTATTATTATTAAATTATTGCAGTTAAAATTTTTGAATAACACTGCACTGTCAAATAACAAAAGCATTGAAATGTTAAAATGCTAAGTGAGTACTTCTATTATGATATTTACTTTTGTACGAAACAAAGGACACATCGCTTGATATTAATAGTCAGACATCTTAGTCCAACTTGATTCGTTTTTTTTTTAACTAAAGCGCTAATTTAAAATGATCTCAAAAATTAGCTTGCGTTATTTCTTTAAATTAAAGATTTATACCAGTGATTCATCAGTTCTATAGTTTTAACATAAACAAGTCAATTCATAGTAAATACCAGGGCTATGGAGTCAGAATCGGAGTCGTGAAAGTTTTTTTGGCAGAGTTGGAGCGGCCCGTACAATATGTTTATGTTGTTAAAGCAACTCTATTATTGATAGGCGTCATTGAAAGTTATTTATTCATGCTGTAATTCAATCGTCAAGAACAATTTCAAAGGATCCTCATATCCGCAATGAGTTACTTTAGTATGTTTAGGCTCCCGTTTTGCACCATTCCCTTGCCACTTTGAACTAGATATGGCCGTATTGGTTTGAGGCTATCATTTATTCTCAGCATAATCGATTCAGTATAAATAGATCCAATTTTGTCCAATTACCAATATTTTCCTAATCAAGCCATCTGAATCTGGAAGTGACGTTGACCGGAAATGGGATTCTGTCCAAATTTCTAGGCCAAGGATATTCAACGAGGTCTGACTCATGGGGCTTCCACTCGTGGTTTGGGCTGTGGAGTGGAAAGAAACGCAGGGGAATCCTAATAGCTCCTCCCTAAGGGGTCACAAAAAGTGATAAATGCACAATGGAATTACCGTGTTTGCGTATTGAAGAGAGATCTATTTTTTGAACTAGCGGACTGACATTCTAGAGACTCGATTTAATGTTTTCTCGAAAATATAAATTAAAGAAATACTGTGATGAAGAAATTACTTTCTCTTTACAAATCAATTCTCTCAATTAGCTTTAATAATGATTTTAATTTAAGGAAACAATGAATTAAGCTATATTAAATATACTTAACAAACGTCGCGATGCAAGCCATTCTACAACTTGAGTTTCTACCATAGAGTTTAAAAAAAAATCACAAAAAAGTTACTTCATTTTAAATTTTGAATTATTTTTTAAGTATTAACTTTTTTGAAGTAACGATATTCGGCAGTTAAACATTGAAAGAAAGGGAAAATAAGAAAATTTAAGTTAAAAAGAGTAATTGACATTCAGTTTTTAACTGCATTGTGATATTATTAAGATATTCGGTAAATTACATCAACTTCTTATCCAGAATTCGTTAGTTAGTGAACGGTTGAGATCTTTGAAGATTTCAGCTCCCTTTCACATAGAACACGAATTCTTCAAAACAGTGAAAGGCCTTTTTGTTACGTTCACCCCTTCTTCATCAAACTGTTAATGTATTATTTACTTTTCAATTACAATCTTATAAATCAGTTAATATTTGTAGATAATCTGCCTTTACTTAAAATAAGTAAAATAAAAATCAAATAACTTGTAAAGATTGTAGGGTAACCTAAACTGCTTGGAAAGATGGAAGATGGAAGGGGCGAACCTAATAAAAGTGCCATTACACGAGTTTTACAAAATATTTAATACTCGAATATTAAGATTAGATTAGATTAATTGAAAGTGGGTGGCATGACTGCCGAGCATGTCGACCTGAAAGATCTTTTGTACTATCCCACGGAAAGAAGGACAGACGGAGAGAAAAGATGGTGTGAGAAATGCAGGGGAAACGGGAGAAACCCGGGAAAACCTGCCCAGCGCGGATCGCCACCATCAACGAAATCCACATGAGAATCGAACCCGGGACTCAGAGGTGAGAGGCCAGTATCTTAGCGACATCGCCAACCGCGCGGCCTAATACTCGAATATAATTATATTTAATTTCTATTTTCATTTAAAACTACTTTTATTTTTAAAACTACATAATTTTCATTTGTTTAATAAAAATCCTGATAGATCAAACTAGACAAAATATATTATAAAAGTAGAATGTGATTAAAATCTGATTACACAGCTAATGGATCAAAATACCCTTGACTTTCACTTGATTTCATTTGTAAAGAAAACGTTGGATACAGTGAATAAAGTGAATAAAGAAAAGGAAATTCAGCACTTGCATAAAAAGGAAATTGCCTTTCTGATTCGATTACGGGAAAGAAGTGGGAACGGCCGTTTCGCCCTCCTACGGACTCATCAGCCCAATCCTCGCTTTCCCTTAACAGAATCAGAAAGGCAAGATCGGAAAGGCATATTGGATACAATCACAAAGAAAAAGAAGATATTTTAAGAAACAAATCTTACAGAAGTTTAAAATTCGGCTCCAGAATCACGTTTAAAGAAGTATACAAAAATAACGAATTCAGCAATTCCATGTCAATATTATTAACAAACATCTCATCATATATATTATTAGTTATTTGGCAAAACCTATGGGTATTTTTGTTTTCTATCATTTTAAATCTGCGTTTCATTCTGAACCTCAAGGAATTCATTTCCTTTGGCATAAACTACCTTTGCGGAAGTTCATAGTTTTATATGATTGAAGGCACAAAAGCTTCTTCATGTTCAACTTAGCTTCATTTTTAGAATAATCAATATCACTGAATTATTGAGCTTCCAACAGTCGCAAAGCTCTACTCAAAACAGATACGAATTTATTTTTTCTGTAGTTATATTTTAGGCTATATATAACTTTTTACAAGTTCCCAATTATCCTAACGGCAATTTATGTTTTTGGTTTACTACGAGTATTTTTACATTTATTATTAATAACCATTTCATCGATGGAGTTATTGTGAATCGAAATAATAATTATTTCCAAAAGATGGAATTGCAATAGAATAATGACTACTTTTAATTGAGTCTATTTTCCTAGAAAATTGAACTTACCAAATCAGTCAAATCAACCATTATATGTGTGTTTGTACGCGCTGCGCGTTCCTTAATAGCTTTCGAACCTCTGGATGGACATTCTTGAAACTTGGTCTGCATCTTTAAGGAGAAGAAATGATGGAACTTATATCTCTGAAAACATTCAGGTGCAGCCTTCTGGGTGAAGGCGGAGGCCTGCCAAAAGGTTTTTGGATTTGAATCTGGTTTCGAATCCAGGATAGGGCGGGCGCTACCACTAGGTCAACTCCTCCATGCTAATGGCGGAATGAGAATAATGACGGAATATCCATGCTGCCAAGTGACAACCCTACAAGCGGGTGGCTATGGAATAATGGTCTGGGGAATGTTCTGTTGGTACACACTTGGAAATTTTCCTGGAAATATTTCTTAATGCCACGGGCTACCTCAACATTGTTACCGACCAGATCCACCCGTTTATGGCTTCAAGTATTCCCTACGCAGATGACCACTTTCTTCAGGACAATGTCACCTTGCTGATAAATCTCCGATTGGTTCTGTGAACATGGCTTTGATTTTCACTTCTTCAATCTGCACCCCATCAAGCATTTCGGCCGTCTTAAGGTAAAAGGAAGTAACTGCAAATTTTCTGATTTTGCGTTTTCTGCATTTTCTACGAAAGGAAGTATCTACACAATTTCCTAAGCAATTTGGTAGAGATCTGCTATTAAGTTTGGCCCCTATTTTGATGATCAAAGGTAGCAACTGACTCACAATATGCTTATATATCTACGATCAACGGCAGCAAATAATCAGTTTCAAATTGCTAGTTGCTTCCTTTTACCTTAGGACGGCCGATTTGTGGGACGAGATGGAAAGATCCATTCGAAGTGTAGAAATGCCACCATCGAATGTGAATCAACTAAGTGCTACTCTTCTGTCATCAAGGGCCAATATTACTGCGGAACGCTTCCAACACCTTCTAGAATCTATGCCTAGAAGAATAACGGCTGTGATCAAAGCTAGAGGAGGACCAACTCGTTACTAATATGGTTCTCTAATAAAGGGGCTACTTAGTGTATATATATATTTGCAATAATTTCTGTGTAGGTCTTTGTCGAGAAATTAGCCTGAAAAGGAGATAAAGGAAAGCAATAAAAAAGAACAATACTAACTAATAATAATATCCGTTATGTAATCCATTAATTTATTCGGATTAAGATTCTGATTAAGTTTAGATAAATTAAACATAAAACTCAGTTTTAAATAATTTATTAAAAAATTAAATTTGTTTTGTTTTTTTTTCCTCTGTTCATTTTTTAATTTTGATGCTTCACCAAAAAAGAAGCCCATTCCTTATAATGTTCCTTATGAATCGGAATGAATATTTATCAAAGTTAGATGATATTGTCAAGGATAAGGAACATTATAAGGAATTAAAAAAGGACCCTACATATACTTTGTACCACAAAGTAAAAACATTGATAACAGATATGAAAGAAAGTGGATCAATAAATCCAAAACAGGCAGAAGAAATTATGAAAGATTCTTGCAGAACACCCACAATGGAGGGAAGAGTAAAGACCCATAAATCTAATAATCCAGCAAGACCAATAATAAATGTCTATGGTTCTCCTGTACATAATTTAGCCAAATTCATCAACAAAATTGTAAGAAACTTCAAACTTCCAAAAGAGGAATTAATAGTAAAAAACTCAAAAGACTTGATTCAAAAAATAGCACATCTGTTTAATAATAAGAAGAAATTTCATATGTATTCCCTGGATATAAATGACATGTTTACCAACATTCCAGTGGATGAGACATTGTCCATAGTAGAAAATATGGCATTTAAGAATAAAGAATGGCTCATGAAACAAAAATTGGATAATAATGAATTGATGAATACAATTGAATTAATCACAAAGAACGCATATTTCAAACTTAGAGATAAAATATATCAACATGTAAAAAGATTCCCAAAGGGATCTCCATTGTCAGGAACCTTGTGTGATATATTTTTGAATTTTTGGGAATGCAAATTACTGGAAAAGACGAAATATAAACTTGAATATTACAGATACGCGGACGATATCTTAATAATCTGGTACGGGACCGATAGACAATTTGACAAATTTTTCTCAGAAATTAACAAGATTACTGATGAAATCAAATTTAAGGTAGAAAAGGAAATAGACAATAGTCTAAATTTTTTGGATATATGTTTAACTTGAAATGAGAATAAGATAATTATGAAACATTATACAAAAAAATACAAAAGTGAACACATACTAAATTATGAATCAGGACATGGTATAAACATAAAAAGAAACATAATTGAAAACTATAAGCAAAGGATTGACATCAACACGAGTAGTGAAGATGAATTCAATAGAGAACTTATGAATATGAAAAGGATCCTTAGTAAAAATGGTTACAAGGAGAAATTCGTAAATAAAACTATAAAGAAATACCACACATTCAAAATTAAAGAGTTAACAACAAATAACAACAGAAGATATTTCATACAATACTTAAACAAAAATAGTCTGACTTTAATAGAAGTTTTGATTTCAATGTTGGATTTGAATATAACAACAAACTGAAAAACATTTTATGTTGCAAATTGAATAGTAGTGTTAAAAAACATGAAATGGGAATAATTTACAAAATAGAATGCAAGAACTGCGATTTATTCTACCTGGGCGAGAGTAAAAGGACAGTGAAGGAGCGAATAACGGAACATGGTTGCAAGCATTAGGAACAAGTACATTGAAAAATCAGAAGTGGCAGAACACTGTGTGAACAGAAATCATTGTATTAACAACGAGATAAAAATTTTATATATTGAAAGAGACACCAAGATAAGAAAGATAATAGAAAGTATGTGCATCCGGAACACAAAAAGAAAAAAATATGAATAGGAATGATGGTTTTGAAATAGAGAAATATTTCATAAGATTAGCTAAAAGTTTTGTAGAAAAAATGTGCACAAAATGTAATAATGAGGTTACAATCAAAGAACTAAATTGTTAAGCCGTATCATATATTATGTTAAAGAAAACAAAGATTGTAAGTAAATGGTATTGGTTTCAAATATTGTTAATATTTTCTCGAGGAAATTAATGTAATTTGGAGTATTGTTCTTCAACTTATTGTTATTTTAGGCTTGAAAAAGAAAAGACGTGTAATCTTTTCGAAAATTTGCTTTTTCATATTAAATGTAGTCTTTATATTTAAATTTGGTGTGATGTTAGAAATATTTAATAGTAGAAGAATTGGGAGAACAGATCTACTAAAAAAAAAAATATGGGAACTTCACATTTATAGATATGTAAAAATCTATATCTCAAGTAAAAAGATATCTTTTCCTAAGATTTAATCTTTAAGATAAAGTTTTGTAAAAACATTTCCAATAATCGATTTTTTTTTTAATCTTGTGATATTGCTGCCTGCTGTTGACTCTTTCCGCCTCCATTTGATTTTCCATCACTGAACTTCATTTTGTAGAAGTCAAACGAATCAATAAACCCAAATCTGAAAACTTCTTTCATTTTTTCTTATCTGCATTTTTTGGAATTTTTATTTATATTTTCTGTTCTTTCTTTGTTTTGTTTTTTTTTTTGGTTTCTTTTGAACAGTACTAAAACTTTCGTTTTGATTTTTTCCCCTTTCCTTTGCGTATCGACAGTCGAATAATTTTGATAAATTTTAATTTTTTTTCCTTTAAAAAATAGTGTAAAGATGTTTCTCATTAACGAATTTACTTGTGTTTTCATACTCGTTGTGAAATAAATGTATTAATTACGCAAAAGATCTTAATTAAAAACACACACAAACATTAAAACTTATTATTGCCTGTTTGTACAAAAAAAAATTGAAAATTCAATCACTAGAAGTCGAGTTGTTTTTCGCCTACAAACATTAAATCTGAAGTAAAAACAACAATCACAAAATATTATTTGGAAATCTTCATCAAAAAAATGCTTTAAATATTTTAATTTAACTTTGTCTTCTTTCAGTTGCGGGGTATTGTAACAGATTTGTTCGGAATATCCAAAAATACTGAAAAATAACTTCTTTTTACAATTCAATTAAAATAATTCATTTTTTATTAAAACTTAATAAAAAAACCGTTTAGATGAAACATTTTATTTGTGTTTAATTACTTGTTTCTCTCTTTTTTTTAGGTAAGTACCAGATATTTTCATTTCCAAAGATCACAACTCAGGTAAAAATATAAGATTTTGAGAATTATCAATATATTCATATTAATTTTAACTTTTCCTTCAAATTAATCTCAACCAATAACAAACTGTAAATATTTGGGAAATTAGGAATAGTTTCTACCAATTATTATTAGTTAACTGAAAAGTGTATAATTTAGAACTGGTTCAATTTGAATCAATTATTTAATCTGAAGCAAAATTCTGGAATCTGCCGATGATTTCCTATAAAACAATTTTATTATTTAGTGTCATAGGTGTTTGATTGATATTTGTTTTTTTCGTCATTCGTGAATGCTAGTGGGTCAGTGAGTGGGGCTCGTGTTTCTTGGTGGTTGAGCCGTAAACATAGTTTGTGGGAGGGTTTAGTGTTGGTTGGTAGGAATTGGAAAAAGTAATATGTTTCTTACTGAATTTGGATGCCGTTTCCGAATGGCGTCACTTAATAACAAAGATTTTCAAAAATTTTCATTTTTTTTAAACTGGAATTCTTCAAATATGGTAGACAAATAAAGGAATAAAACAAAATAATTTGTGTTTGTTTTGTAAGCAAATTAATCGAAGAAGCTAATGAAGTTTTATCAATATAACTGAAAATGGTCTGAATCATTATTTTCACTTCTTTTAATCATTGTTATCTTCATTCTTAATAGAGGCTTTGGTAGCTATGAAAATACTTGTAAGATTT
>JAFIDM010012231.1:151780462-151791446 GCA_023159025.1 Thereuonema tuberculata
AAATCTTACAAGTATTTTCATAGCTATTAAAAATTTTCAATCACAAAGTTTCAGGACTATCTGTATGGGATTAGGAATCTGTATGGGGCTTGGAAAAATTATTTTTTTCTTTTTAGTCCGTCTTAAATACGTGGCATATTAAAAAAAATATTTTCTTTAAAAAATTATTTTTTAAATCTAAAACTTGTACATCTTACAAGTTACATCTTACCTTTTCTTGATTTCCATTCTCGCTATGTTCGCTGATCTAATCTTGAAATAATGCAATACATTTCAATAGAATCCTAATCTTGAAATAATGCAATACATTTCAATAGAATCCTAATCTTTTTTTAAGTTTCAATCCAATTTTCAAAATGGAGATGTTCGATTCCACATCAGGTATTTTAGTTTACCAACTTACGATATTAAAACGTGTCTATTAAATTCTTGTTCTGCATGATTCCTACAATTTTCATGGCACTATTATTCCTAAATCATTTTAATCAAAATAATACAAAAAAGTTTTAATTTAAACAAAAACATTTTTGACATTCTCCTCGTTTAATAATCGTTTAGCAATACATACAAACCTTGTAATCTTTTATGTAGATCAGCGATTCCCAACCGGTGGGTCACGGAAGGGTTACAGGTGGGTCGCGACTTGATCCTAATACTATCAGAAACCATCGAATAAACCATCAGAAAAGATCAGAAAAATCGAAAATCGATCATATATAAGGAAGGGATACGATACAAATATGGTTTTATTCTATATTCTTATATTCCTATATATGTGGAGGTATTCCGATAACGAAAGGTGGGTCGCCAGCTGAAAAACGATAAGGAAAGGTGGGTCGCCAGCTGAAAAAGGTTGGGAACCGCTGATGTAGATGAAGATCTAAATATAGTTTTGCATTATCTAAAAACCCTTCTACTAAAAATAAATTTATTAAAAGATTTTATCATTATCTGTAATGGTGATAATGAGAACTACACACATATTGTTGTGCAACAATTGGAACTAAATATTGTTCTGTACAATAAGGCCATGTAGCAACCTGGTGTCGACAATTGGAACTAAATTATTGCTGTGCATAATAGCGTCACATGTGCACCTGGTGGCGACAATGGTAGGTCACAAATTTTGTTGGGCAACTAAAACATTGTTTATGCATAATAGCGATGGGGTTTTCGGGATAGGAGATTTGTAATGATCAGATGATTTTTTTACAAACTGGGAAAGGTTTAAAGTGATAGGGTTATGAAGTTACAAAATTCGAGTTACAAAATCCGAATAATCTGGAACAAGGGGTGTAAACGGGAGGGCGAAAGGGAAAAGGGGTGCGAAGTCTTATATTCTCCGATTTCGATATTAATTTCCTATTTAGGAAACTGGAGTTCAATATTCGATTAACCTGGAACGATGGGTGTACACGTGATGGCGGTGATTAGATTGGCAAACATTGTTGAAGGACACTTCTTCGGGATTTTTGGAATAGATACAGATTTGTAATGAGATTAGACCTTTGAGTTGTTTTTTTTGTACCAACCGGGAAAGTTTCGAAGTGATCTCGCAATTGCAATTTCTTTATCATCGATATCAGGACATTTGTTTTTAGTAACCCAAGAGAAGAACCTGGTCTTTCTGCTAGTTTTGAATTATAATTTTATTTAGTATATAATAATACTACTAAAGTTATAAATCATTTGCCTTTGAATAATGCATTATGTCAATCAAAAATGAGAAATAACTGAGCAAAGAACGATGTACGTAAAAATTAACAATAATGAAGATAACATGAGAACATAAAATGTTTTGATTCCACAAATATTAGCTGATGCACCTGGTTACTTCACAAAAAAAGTTCCTTTAATACAAAATATATTAATACAAACGACTATGTCGTTTAATTAAGACAAAATTCTAGGTTTGTACGATAAGTCCTCCAAGGATGAAAGTACACGTGGGGTGTTCCCGAGTCCCTACTCACAGTAAAGGATATTGGGAGTTGATGAATGTACTGAGACTAAAAGAAGAGAAATTTAAGATTAAGGCAGTGTATAATGAATGCTTTTAAATCCACCTGAAAACACTGTATTTGAAGCAAAACCTAAAAATACAATGACAAGGAAGAACGACTTTGATGAATGAACTTATTGCTGCTCACATGAAAATAGTAAATGTAGAATTAAAGAAATTAATCTTAATTACAAGAAACAGTGGGAAAACTTTGAAGAGGAATTTGGACTTTCATAGCAGAAAGATCAGTAATCAATCAAAAATGGAAAATTTCTAAACTGAAACTTAAACTTTGAAGTTAAGATGTACGGTAATAGATCTTAGGCCATATATCAATTACATTAAATAATACGATAAGAGAAAAGGATACACAATATAATATTTACTTGGGATATAAATTATATAATTATATAAATTATATATATAATTATATAAAGATTGATTTAAATAAAAGGGAAATCAACAACAATTTGTACAAAAAGAGAGAGTTGAGGACTTGAATGAAACAATGTCAAGAATTTCATATTGCATTAATAAAATGAAAAAGGAAGGTAAACATGAATTGTTGATAAAAGATATAAGCAGAGATTGAATTGTTAATCTCAACTCAATTCTATTTAAATTTCTTTATCTCTTTCAAGAAAGTAAAATCTTGCTTTCCTTTTCTTCATTAAAAGAAAGTAATCATCTGTGAAGCGTGTTTTCTGCTTCTCTGATGTTTCCCAAACTTTCTTTCTCCCAACAACTTCTTTTCGGTATCACCATGTTAATGTCTCTATATTTTTTCCGTCGTCTTTACTTTTCCTTTCTGCATAATGTACTTTTGAGTCTTAGCAACGCCCATCCGTGTTTTTCTTAAGTTCGTAATTGTTCTCGGTCGGCCGAGTGTCC
This sequence comes from Thereuonema tuberculata, assembly GCA_023159025.1. NCBI lineage: Eukaryota > Metazoa > Arthropoda > Chilopoda > Scutigeromorpha > Scutigeridae > Thereuonema > Thereuonema tuberculata. Next base: position 151,783,356 of record JAFIDM010012231.1, read on the forward strand.
AATTAAGATGTCGCCTGCCTGTTGCCTCTTCCTTTCCCGCCCCCGAACAATGCAGGTCCTCTTCTACCATCGCTCACTCAGTAGCAGCTGCAACGACTCCCGGCAGCTTCTCAGTTCCCCAGCTAATAACGAACTGGGATTACCGTTGAGTAAAGTTCAGAGTTGAATCTCAAAGAAAGAATTCTGATAAAGTTGACTTCGATATGGACTCCTCCCTACAGAGTTCGAAAACTGAGTTACTGAAAGGCTGCTTGGAGAGGAGATGGGAAAGAAAACGACATAAAAAGCAGATTTAAGCGCTCTCTAAAAAGAGAAAAGTACGAAAACAACTTGAAAATGCCGATTTCTTTTGGATGGTAATGGAGAAAAAAAAAATAAAGTCAAAAACATTGTTGATATCAAAGAATGAGTTCTTCTTTTAAGACTCAATAAAGTGGGAAAATATCGTAATTTTAAAACTGTATATAGCTACATAAAATAGAAAGATAACATATTTTTATTATTTGCAATATTGATACCGTTAATATTTTTAGATTTGAGACTTCTTGGAAAAGTAAAACATAATACGGATATAGTATCAATCAGTAAAATAAATAAAATTATGAGTCACTTAGTAAACATTTGGTCTCATCCATCTTTGTTTCGAAAATTATACAGTTCATTAACAGTTTATAAAAAGATCAGTTTACTACTATTGGGGTTTATTTTTACTAAATGCTTTCCTTCCTTTCATCGACTTTGGCCAACTATGGACCATGGGATAGCCCTACCTGACAACGTCAGGGTGATGCTAGGAAATTCCAGAAGGGGGACGAGATTCAAATCCCGTCCAGAAATAACCCTGAAATAGTAAGTCCCAGGGGAGAAACGGACGAAACACAAAAGAAGAAAGATGAAACATCCATGCTCTCGACCGGGATTTGAACCCTGGTACCGGCACACAGGCCGCACGGCAGACCGGCGCCTGAGACCGCACGACCACACCGGCACGGCACTAAATGTTTTATTTCATTTGAAAAAAAGAATTTTGACTAATGCTAATAAAATATTTCAAGTTTATCTTTCATTGACACTATATTTTATATCAATAGTATGTATATAATATTACATATACTATACATTATAGATATACAGTGGATTCTGGTTATTAGGGACACATCGGGGTTAGTGCACTTTGGCCCGAGTAATCGGCTGCCCAATTATGCGATGTGTCACATAAAGATATAAAATATAGAAACTAGAGTTGAAATGATTAACAAGTGTTTATTTCCTTATTTTCCAAGATTGGATTACTGACGGACACTCCATTTGCAATGGAAAACTAAGATTAAGGGATTCATTCTTAACATCAGCATCTAACCTTGACGCTTACGTTTTTGGGATGTTCTCTTTTCCATTGCGTGTCCATTCTTCTCGCAGTTTATCCTGTTGGCGTATCAGATATGCAATTGTAAATTTTGGCACTCCAGTTATCGCCGACAAACGACGGTGTCTGATGTGGGGCGGATAGTCTTTTAATCCAAAACGGCAATCTGAAATAGTTAAATATTTACTGACAAGGGAAGATCCCGATCACGCACATCTCGATTTCAATCATACTTGACGGTTACACAGAATGTGACTGCCATTGCACAATATATCAATCATAGATGATCACTGGTCACTGGTCAAGCGTGACCGCTAATCAAAGGTGTGAAATTAAACATAAATAAAAAACAAGAACTACAATAAATATAAGAACCTCAGTGGACTAAGGCATGCGAACATAATCCATTGGCTCCGATTCGATTCCATTGCAGGCACAGATTACAAATATTTTTACTATTTTAATTTTATGATTTATAATCATTTTTAAATACTGTATTTACTCGCATAATTTCCCCCATCGCGTATTTTCCCCACCCCAGTTTTTGTGGATTACAAAATTCAATTTTTATTTTTATCGCATAATTTCCCCACCTCTACTTCAACGCGTTTCCAACATGACCTTGACTGGCGGTCAACTCACGACGACGCGACAATGTACCGTTACTATCGCATTTCTCTATCCGACGCTACTTTAGGGGAAGATTCCACCCCCACCCCCGGTCAGTACAAGAGCAGACTCCTTCTGTAACAGTACAACAATTTCGAGTGTTTTGTGAAAACGTGAAGTTCGCGAATAAAGTTAAGTTCTCTATTAGCAGGCAGCTGATGCTGACGTCATGCAGTGAGCAGCTATAAAGATGGTGGGCTGCGCTGCGTGAGTTACGAAATTACGTCACAATCGCACACACACTTCCGTGCATGCCTATTGCTTAACTTACTTTGAAGAAAAAACAAATGTTGAGATATGATTTCTTATATTTTAAATGTTGCGTGTTAATAAAATTGTTGTTAATTACATATCTTGCTTTAAAAATCAATATTTAACATGGTTTTCCTTACACTTTCACCATATTTTTTTTCCTCAAATTGAAAAACATCGCGTAATTTCCCCACCTCCCTTTTTTTTGTCAAAATATTGATGAAAAAAAAGGGGAAATTATGCGAGTAAATACGGTATTTAAAATATCGTCGCTCTCTTGCTAATATTTGTCTTCATCTTCGGTCAAATCATCTTCGTCAAATCATCCATTGCAAAATTCAAGGGATTCATATTCATCCGTGTCACATTTTAGCAAATAATCAAATAGCAATTCGGCTTTTTGTTTTATTAAATCACTTATTAATTTGGAATTACCTCGAAAGTACTTTTGGAACACTTTGGATAAAAATGTACGAACAATATTCGATGGCTCCATGATAGCAAATAAAATGACACTCGGTTTGCGGCGAGTATTTACTGCATTTCTAAAAATAGAGCACTGTAGCTAGCATGCCCAAAATAAATAATTAAATGTTTTATAAATTTATATGTCATGCGTAGACTTACTATAGTACCAAAATAAATTAAAAACACATTATAATTTATTAACAACACTTTAAATACTTAAAAATGATTACAACTAATAAAATTATAACAGTTCAACCTGTAACGTGGTATCGAACCGGAGCCAATCGATTATGTTCGCATGCCTTAGACCACTGGGCCACTGAGGTTCTTATATTTATTTAAGTTCGTGTTTTGTATTTGATTTAATTAAACCTTATGTTTAATTTCAAACCAGTCAGTCAGCACCTGTGACCAGGAAATTGTGCAACATTCTATCTACCTGCCAAGTATGAATAAAATCGCGATGTGTGCGATCTGGGCCTTCTCTTGTAAGCAGGAAACTTGTTTATCTATTTCGAAAGCATGTTAGTATTTTGTATTGTAATTAATGCTATCTATTGTTAATATTTCGAAATGATTGATAGTATTGAAGCCAAGAACTTTGATTTCAGATTCTAAATTACAGAATTTGATATTTAAATATAGATGTTAGCTAAGAGCGTAATAACGGAAGAACGAATCCTAGTAGATGGGAGCTGGAAGTGAAGGAAAATACCTATTTCAGTTTTGGAAATTTAGATATATATTTTTGTATGTATCGATATGTACAAGATTCTTGTTCTTCTTCATTACATTGTATGACTGAAGGATATTTTAGCTTTAGAAAGGTCATTTCAGAATTAAAAAAAACACAACATAAAATGTCTAAACGTTAAAAGAGATAAAAAAAAAATCTGTTCTCAAAACGTCATGATTCAACGAAACGGGAAAGAAAAGCCCATTTCGAAGTTGCTGCTCCTAATCTCAGAAGGTCAGAACGTATTTGCTTCTTTGGAAGAACCGATGAGAGGAATTCTCTCAAAAGTTATCTATCAGTTCAAATCTCAGTCTCTTCACTTTCATTTTCCTGAAGCACTAATTTTTGAAACAGAAGCCATTATATTTTCCTAAAGTTTCAATAACTGTGAAGACTGTGGAAGCCGATTAACGATTCTTTAGTTTGCAATAAATAGGTTTGAACTTTAAGACGAAATTCTTTTTCTAATACTCATTAGATCTAAGCTTAAAGTAACAACTTATAAGATGTTATCATTTTCCTGTTAGGATAAGAAAACCAATTTCAAAAGGCTCCATTGACTTAACATTTCGAAGACATGCTATTTGACGAAGTACTTGATCTTTAACCAATCAATTCAAGTTATTGTCTGGAAAGTATAATGGAGTTTTAAAAAGGGTAAAAAATACAGAAAGATGAATGCTTAATATTCAGATTAAAATGAAAGCTAAATTTATCATTGAGAAATTACCAGATAAATAAACCCGACATAATGATGTATGGATTGCTGCTTGGGAGATAATTAAAGCTTAATTACCTTTATTAATTTGTGATTATCTGTTCGATAAATGCATCAAGATTTAATGTCAGTTCGCGTTCTCCAAGGCGTCGCCCTTCAGATACAGATTTATCAAAGATTTTTTGCTTTTCTTCTTTCTGGATTTACAAATTGATGTATTTCGGTGTCAAGATTCACAAATTTAGAGTAATGTTTACAGCGTTATCGTTACTGTCAGTTCCTGAGAAAACGAAGGAAAGTTAAACTTTTACTTAGGACTTCGCAATTTCTTTTTATTGTTTGGTTCTTTCATAGATATCTACTAAATTAATACACTCATTACCAAAAAAAAGACGCACCTAGAAGGAGTTGTCCGATTTTAATGAAATTTCGTATGCAAAGACATTGGGACCGCCCATGCAAATGATTAAACTTTGGTGTCCAATGAATGAATAGCGAGAGCTACAGCGCATTGGAACTGCGCACTCAGCAGGTGTATATAAGAAGCGATTCTCAATCTGATGGTCAAAATTTCTGTTGCATTGCGAGTTAGGATACCTTTCAACGACTGAAAAAATGCCACGCCGCAGGATTCGAGCTCATTACGTGCAACTGTCAGAGTTTGAAAGAGGTCGTATCATTGGATTGAAAGAGGCAGGTTGGGCAAATCGGAGAATCGCTCGTCATATGGTTCGAAGCGATGCGGCGATTAGAAGATGCTGGCAGGAATGGGTGGACAATGGCAGATTTCAGCGTCATGAAGGTAGCGGTCGCCCTAGGGCCACAGCAGAGCGGGAGGATAGAGTGATTGTCAGATCAGCTGTCACAGCGCCTGAATCATCGTTATCAACCATCAGACGTGCGACCCGCACACGAGTGTCCACCATGACCATTCACAGACGACTGAGAGATCGACATCTACGCTCGTACCGACCGCTACCCCACCTGCCACTCAGGTCTACACACCCTCGGGCCAGATTACAGTGGTGCTTGGCTCGATCCGGTTGGAATGATGCTGACTGGGGACGTATAGTGTTTAGCGACGAATCCCGCTTCCAACTGTGTCCTGACGATCGTCGCAGACGTGTCTGGAGACGCCCAGGGCAGCATGCCGATCCTGCTTTCACTATTGCACACCACACAGACCCTCAACCAGGAGTTTTGGTCTGGGGTGCCATTTCCCTTGATAGCCGAACCCCTTTGGTCGTCATTAGCGGCACACTTACAGCACAGTGGTACGTCGACGACATTCTGAGACCTGTTTTGCTACCCTTCCTTTTGCAGTATCCTGGCTTTATTTTTCAGCAAGATAATGCCAGACCACATAGGGCACGTGTTGCTATGACCTGTCTTGCAGCTTGTGAAACATTTCCTTGGCCAGCCAGATCCCCAGGTCTCTCTCCAATCGAGCATGCCTGGGATATGATGGGAAGGCGACTGCATCCACCAGGGAATATGGATAACCTAGCCCGACAATTGGAGAAAATTTGGCAAGAAATACCGCAGGAGACCATCAGGGAGCTTTATCACTCTATGCCACGTCGTGTGGCAGCTTGCATTCAGGGTAGAGGTGGTCAACACCTTATTGAGCTCGTTACTTTGTAACTCTGTAACTCTGTAAATAAATCATATTTTTTTTCTGAAATTTTAATCATTTTCTATTCTGTACATAATCTTCCTCTCCACCAATTTTTGTCTCCATCGGACAACATCTGCTAGGTCGTCGTTTTTTTTGTTGATGAGTGTAGAAGCTGGCCAATGATTAAATATGGGCGTTTCTGATTAGTGATGTAGGACAAAGAACTGACATGTTAACCGACGCGACGTAGGAAATAGCAAAACACTAATTTATGAGAATAAGAATAAATAAAATTCTGCGAACAGAGTCGATGAAACTTAGAAAAAAGTGTGATAACAAGAAAATGAAAATGTAAAATAATGGGATGTATGAAAAATAATGATTTCTTGTACAATAAACAAGTATTTACAGAACAAAACAAGCGACGAGGGGATAGTACGAAACAAAAAAATAAGCTAAAATATGGGCTGAGAGCGGCAAACGGTCACTGAAGAAAGAAAAAGATAAAAGTTAAAATAAAGCCGTGACAACGCCAACATTTACTTTTTCCAGCTTTAGAAATGAAGTTTAGAAAAAAAATTGCTTTATGCAAATATTGTAATGCAGAATAGCTCTATGCAGAAGGTTAAAGCAGAAAAGTAGTTGAAATAAAATGTTGACTTCATTATTAAAAAAGCCTAGATTTGTTTGGCTTTTTCGTACAGTTTTTTCAGTTAAGACCTCAGCCCGGGCCCCTTTGATGGCGGACCAACTGCCCCTCCCCTTCCCCTTGTGGGACCCTCAATTGAGAATCAAAACTAACGATTGCATAATCACGTATATTATTTGTCTGCCTCTCTTTTAATTGATGAGAATTAAAATGATATTCAAACAGCTACTTTCGAATTATGAAATATAATAAGAAATAGTGAATGTATTTTTTTGCTTATGAATTCTAATTTTATCAAAGACACTCATTATAGAATATACGAAATATTATATAGTTTGCTTAAGATATAGGTTTCCTACAACCAAATCTACTATTATGACTTCATTTATAAAAAGTTACAAAACTTGATCGCAATCCGAATTTTCAACGGAATATTTCTATATGCATCCATCCAGTTGAGTTTCTTAATTACTTCAAATTTTTACTGTACTTTTTCCTTTTTACTGTATTAAGAATGATATAATATTCGTAATAAATAAGTACATGATAAGTAAATAAATTTGCATTATTTATTCATCTGTAATAAATATTTTTATATGAAAACTATGCCCCCGAGTACAGATTGATCGATATAGATGTTTGAAGAAGAGATATGTTGCGATGGATGTTAGATTTTTAATAATTTTTAACAATTTTTAACAATTAACAATTTGGCTTGGTGATTCTTTGAATTTAAATAAGGTTTGGAATTTATATTGGTTGTTATTTAAGAGCACTGATAATCCAAGAAGAATCATTTCCAATGAAAGCGGTTATGATTTGTTGAATAGCTGACCATATAGTGATATGTTATTCCTTTTTGAATGAACTCATTATTTGATAGCGCGCGCCATTGTTGACGGAGAGAACGCAACATTTTGAAGTTCAACAATGCTCATTTTGCGTTTATCGACTTCCTCGCAACAATGAAAACTGAACACCCGTTTTCCATTGTTGCACTACCATTGTGAATATTGGAAATCACAACAATTGCGCCTCTTGCATTTGTCGACTTCCTCACAACAATGCAAAAAGAAACACTGTTTTCCATTGGTATACTGCGCCGGACAGACAGACGGAGAAATAAAAGATTTTAGTAATATCTAGAAGAGAATAGCCGTGCGGCTTGTAAAAATCTAATGCTCTTTGGATACTCTTTGGATAAAGAACTTGTTCATTGTTTGATGACTTACCAATTTATGGTTACTGTCTTTTGAATTTCATGTTGACTTTATTCATATCTAATATTGATTCGGCCAAAGATAAGAAAACAAACACTGTTATAGCTTTGGGCTATTTTATCACTTAGCCTTAACATTGGCACAGCAGAGTAGGTGTTTTCTTTATCTTTTTTATTTTTGGATAACATTATCTTGTCTTCTTGTGTAAGTTACTTCTTTTGGTTACGCAATCGTTTTACATTTAACAAGACCTTACAGCTTTATTATTACTTTCTAATAATACTGTAATAAAACGTTTCCTTAAATATAATTTTATATATCACTTCAATATCATTCTATAATTGGGTCTTTGCAATATAAAATTTTCAATAACAGTCGATCTTTAGCAAAAAGAA
>JAFIDM010012231.1:151801446-151831310 GCA_023159025.1 Thereuonema tuberculata
TTCAAACTTTTTTTCTTATTTTTCCTTACGGTATTGTAGTTAGGGGTTACCCATAAATTTATGCTTTAGCACAAAATTATGTTCACTTGTTTTTTCTTAAAAAAGAAAGAGACAGACCAGAGCGCCAGTACCTGGGTTCGAATCCCGGCAGTGGTATGGCTGTTTCTTTCTTCTTCTGTGTTTCGTCCAACGCTGTTCAAGGGGTCACAGAGGTGACCTATGTCAGCGGATTCTTCTCTTTAAATATATATCTCTGTGAGAAGATAAATTTGCTAAAATAACTAAGTCTTAATCAAGAAAAATGGTTCGCTATTTTTTTTCGTAGACCAAAAAGAGTAAATATTCATCTTATTGTTAATAAATAAAATATTCTAGTTAAATGCTATTGAGTAAAATATTTTATTCAAATTTGAATCAATTTTGAATCGATATAAATGTCATTAATTTCGGTAAAGAAAAATCTTTACTTATTTCGATTATTGGTTTTATTAATCGATGACAACATTTATAACTGCAATTGCAATCCTGTGAAGGCTTATTATCCCACTATTTTTCTTTATTGTTGGTTTATTTGTCTGTTTGTAAGTGTATCGCGTAAATTTCTGGACGATTTTCATAAATTTCATATGTCCATGGTCCAATTTAAAAATGTCATTCTCCCAATGTGTTGTACTGCCAACTACGTACAAGGTAGTTATAATTAAAGTTGGCCTACTTAGAGCATCCTGCAGCTGCAACCAATAGTCGGAGAGACACTAGCGGACGATTTTGGAACTAATTTAGTTTTTGCAGAATCGTTGAGCACATCCTTTGAATAGTATGTGTACATCTTTTGGTGTCTCTCCGACTATTGGTTGCAGTTGCAGGATGCTCTAAATAGGCCAACTTTAATTATAACCATCTTGTATGTTGTTAATAGATAAGTAATACACTAGATGATGATTTTTCATCGGTAGCTTCCATGGAACTGGACACACCTTTTCGTTTTTGATTTTTTGATTTTGCCGATCTTCTGCAAGTATATATTAATCTTTATGCAGGAGCGCCGCTGACCTGTAAGGCTCGTTTGTGCAAAAAGGATTTTGCCTCAACTCTTAGTAAGTGTATTTGCTAAAATAAATTAAGAAATGGGACAAGCTTAGACCAGGAGTTTCGATAAATAGGACTATATTTTTATTATTACATAAATAGGACTATATTTTTATTATTACATAAATAGGACTATATTTTTGTTGTTACATACAGAAATTGAATATTGATTTTTAAAAACTTAAGTTTGGCGCCACCGTTTTATGTTATCTTTGTGCAGTGAACAACTTGCACCCACTTGCGGTCTCCCTGTCAGTATTCACCGATATACCCTTTGAATACAAAAAACAGTATCCAAAAAGAAAAACAGACAAACTTATTTTGTCTTTATACTTATTTTTTAGACCTAAGTTTTGTTTTCTTTATTTTAATAAGGAAAACGAAAGAAACCACAGGTCTTCGTCGAAACCGAAGCAGAAACCATTTTTTTGCCTAAATTACTGGGCTAGTTAATGCTGTTACTCTATAAAAGGAAATAAATTTCTTCAAAAGAGCCACTATATATATAGCCACTATAAATTCTGAGTTAAAACAAATTTTCGATGAAGAAATGATTTCAAAGGTCTTTTTAATCAAGGATTTTGAAATGATACTATTTGAATTAAGATAATGACTTATAAATTACCATTTGTAAGAAAACTCCAGTTCTAATGGTAGAAAACCTGAGTTAGAAATTACCCGGAAACTCCGAGGCCTTTGCCTATAGCGGTCACGCTTTGACTGCAATTAGAGCTAAATATAGAAGATTTGTTTTGCCTCCCCTACCCTCAGAATGCACTCTCCGGTCGAGATTTGCGTGTCAGATGTTGAAAACTGCAAGAGAACCCACCCTCCGAAGTAGTTCTCATTTTCTCAATTGGAGGTCCCGGTTAATCACTGCGCTTAATGCAGAGGGAGGGTAGAAAGCAGTCGGATGGAAACACTCGGCGCTGTTCCGATCTTCTCCTGGTTTATTGTCATCGAATGGACGCTCTCGGCAGAAGGTACATTTTACTCGGCCTATTCTCACGCGCAACTGATTCACGAGGGGTGAATGAGAGTTTACGAGCGCCGGAACTTTAGCCCACCGCCCACGCGCCTCAGGGAGCGAACGATTCACTGGTCCAAGCCGCCGCTTGCGTAATATACGAGCAAAAGAAAACGAATAAACGGTAAAAGCAGAAGAGAAAAGAGTTGCTCAAAATCACTGCTGCTACCTTTTGTCCTTACAACATTCTATCACACTTTCAATACTGTTCATTTACTCTCAAAGAAATAAAAAATTAAGAGCTTTTGAATTTATCTTTCCTAATTATTGAATTGTAATGAAAAGTTAAGAGATATCATGCAATTAATTTAAAATAATCCAATAAATAATTAAGATAATTACACGAGTAAACATTCTAACTCCTATCGTAAGAAATGAATTCTGAAATATCTTGGCAATAAGATTACTGCAGTCGTCCCTGAAAATATCGATGTTATCGACTTTCAAAAAAAAAGTTACTTTAAATGATTGTTTATATTATATTATTGTGTAATATAAAGAATCTTATTCTGTATATAATTGAGTTGTGGGTTTTCATCACTACAAATCTTTTTTAATTAGTGTCTTATACTGGGTGGCTATAATTAAAGATGATTGTTTAGCCGGAGTAAGCCAACCCATTCGCCTAATCTTATTCCCTGTGACTTTTGGTTATGGGGATATTTGAAAAGCTTGGTATACCTAGGAGCTGTGGATAACTTAGTAACTTTAAAGGACCGAATAACGCTGCAGATCTGTTAAATTTTGCCGTAGGAAGTGCTGTTCACAGAATGCAGTTATTGGAACAGTTGCAAAGAAAACATATTGAATCACATCTTAAATGATGCTCAATAAAAATTACTATTGATTATAAACTTTATTCATTTATTTGTCCAATTTCCTGTACACATGTAGCTTCCATCGGCCTTTTTTACCCTTATGACGAAATTTTGAACTAATTTTTGTTCTTAATATATCAAAACCCCACGGTCTAAATAGTGTTCACACCAAATTTGGTGGAGTTTGGCCCAATAGGTTTTTGGTAATTGAACTCTAAACACCTCCTCTTTAATTTTGAACAACCGGAATTTGCCATTAGAAAAACTTAAAAACCAGCAATAAAGACTCTGTAGTTGACATAAAGGTCAATTAGTTATTCACAAAAAAAGTAATATGTCGATAAATGTAGAGATCTCATGACTCAAATATAAACCACAAGGATTACAGCCGATTCTCAATTTTTTTTTTTTTATCTTTTATTCATCGAGCCCGATAACTCACATAATATGCCAAATACCGTATTTACTCGCATAATTTCCCCCATCGCGTATTTTCCCCACCCCAGTTTTTGTGGATTACAAAATTCAATTTTTATTTTTATCGCATAATTTCCCCACCTCTACTTCAACGCGTTTCCAACATGATCTTGACTGGCGGTGAACTCACGACGACGCGACAATGTACCGTTACTTCCGCATTTCTCTATCCCACGCTACTTTAGGGGAAGATTCCACCCCCACCCCAGTCAGTACAAGAGCAGACTCCTTCTGAATCAGTACAACAATAACTGTACTTTGAAGAAAAAACAAATGTTGAGATGTGATTTCTTATATTTTAAATGTTGCGTGTTAATAAAATTGTTGTTAATTACATTTCTTGCTTTAAAAATCAATATTTAACATGGTTTTCCTTACACTTTCACCATATTTTTTTTCCTCAAATTGAAAAACATCGCGTAATTTCCCCACCCCCCTTTTTTTTCTCAAAATATTGATGAAAAAGAAGGGGAAATTATGCGAGTAAATACGGTACTATGTGTGTAGTCATGTTACTACCAAATACTAATCCAATTGTTTTCCTAGTTTCAGTGGTAATACAGTTTTATATTTCTCAGTGCCATGTCAGGTTGTTTTTTATTTTTTATTTTTATATCTCAATCTTAATGTTCCCTGTCTACTTGCCAAATAACATCAACATCGGCAAAAGCTGAAATCCAGAGACGCATCACAGCGCGTTATTCTTATTTTCTTCTTATTATTATTGTTATTGTAAAAAGCAATTCTTCCTGTATTTTTCGCAGATTTAGTTCCCTTTTTAAAAATAATGGCAATAAAAAAAAGGATTCTTTGTGTTTTATTTCTACTAGTCTTTCAAATTGCCTGATAACCAATTGATTAGGCGCTTGACTGAGAGTTGGAGGGCATGGGTTCAAAACCCGACCAAAGCGGAGGTTGGGAAGTTTTCCACGGTGAATTCTTCTCCAGACAGGTCTTAGAGTCAACCAGCCCTCTGTAGAATGGATACCAGGGAAGTGTAGGCGGGCGAGCGTTGGGCTCACTATCCGACTTCGTCCCAGTCGCGAGGCATTGAAACTCTAATGGCCCCAGGGCCATCTTGGGTCCCGTGGGATGTATCTACATGTATACTCTATAACCGAGCTACAGATTGGAATTACAATATATTATAGATTAGTAAAAATTACTACTAGCAACGTTCTCACTTATCCATTCTATGGTGAGGAATAATCATCAGCAGTGGGCTGTTAGAATCAGAAATGGGGGAAGGAAAGGAGAGATCCACCTAATCGTGCACACATTTTAAGTTGAGCAGTTTTTTAGAAAATCAAGTTATCTGTTGTCGTGAGGGATGTGAATGATCAAAATAAATAAATAAATAATAGGCTTATTTATTATATTTAATAAATATTTTTAGTTATTATATTAATTATGTTTTACCATAATTTAACAACTTCAAATTTAACGTAATTCTGTAAAGTTGTTTTAGTCTGATGCTCATACAAACAAAGAAACAGACAAGCAAAGAAGGCAAAATGTTCAAACCCTTAGTAAGATTTCGCAGGCTTCGCTTGCTCATCAATTACTTTTTTCAGGATTTTTTTTTTGTATAAATGAAGTGGCCTAACTTCATTGAGGTTAACGTTGTTAAATAATTTGCAATTGTTGGTTTGCATCCAGATAATATTATTGATACCTTAGAGTTTCTGAGGGAAGAAAAAAATATAAGTTTGAATATTGTTTCACCTAACCAATAGAGAAGAAAAAGAGATTTGAATAGTTTTTACGAAAGCAGATATTGTGAGAAAAGTTTTATCACATTAAATATAAGAGACCAAAAACACTATTCCAAATAACAAGAACCAATAAAAAGATAAGACGAAATGCGAAAGCAAAGCATTGCAAGTCAGTATTTTAAGAAAAGTGAAAGGAAAGTTGACAGCAAATATTAAAATGGTCAGTCATTTATTTTCTGAAGAAATATCACTGTCTGAAAATTCATAGTCTTTTATTTCGTTTCACATTTTCAGCGAGCTTCCGATTCCTGGCCATAAATATAAAATTTATCTGGAAGCAAAGGGATTTATATTGCCCGAAACAAACATCTCCATTCTAAATCACTTATAGATGAAAGCTCAACTGACAGCAGCATTATATACGATAATGATAGAGTGCTTCTATTGCAATTCAATCGGGTAACAGCTGCAATGGCTTAGAGCAATAGGGAAATTATTCGTTCTGTTCTCATTGCCAGCTGAATAGGTAGGAAATTGCTTCTCCAACTTCACAGAAACAGAACTATAGAGAAAGTCTTCAGAACTCCATGGAAAGTTCTTTCCAAAGTTTATTGCTTGTGAAACATTCACTAAATATCGACAACAAACATCGTCAATGCTATTTAAAAATCTAGTTGTTTTGGATTACTGCTTCAGTGAAATTGAAATACAGCTATTATGTTAGTACATAAAGTTTCTTAATTTAACTCAATGAACATCTACTCTTTGTAGAAAATCATTGGCTCTTTGAGATACCGTTTTCACTGTTCAAAGAAACAGGTTTGGATATTTTAAAAGATTGACAATTTTTGTTTGTGCTTAATTCCCAGAATTAATGTAAATCCACATTCCTAACAAGCGTTCATCTTCCTCAACGGTAAGGCACAAATCATTCGAGAGAAAAAACTATAGGTTGTGGTTGAAAATAAATAGTCCTGCTATTATAACATTATTTTTAGCTTTGGTGATCCACATTACTGAAATTTATTCAAACCATCAAGATTGATTATAATTCTGTGAAGTTAATTTTCTTAAGAATTGGTTTTGTCTTGTGGTGCAAACATTGGTAACGTTCTGTTTATTAAATTTCTTCTTCATTGATTGAACTTGTGTCATTAAGTCTTCTCGCATCAAAGAGCAAGAGTAAAGCCATTGTTCATTGTTTACATAAAAATTTCTCTCATCAGATGTTTCGACCTTCCTCTATTTAATCTCTTTTGTTGCAAGTGAAGAGCAGTACAGTGATCTTTTTTTTAACAGAATTTGACAATGAAACGACATACTCTTCTTTACTCTTCATTATTATTCCCGTTCAATTTACTTATTTAAAAATAATTATAAATTTCTTTAGAATTATTAATGTAGCACTTTTAACACAATAAAAAGAATCCATAATACATTATCTAATATTAACTCTTGAATTGCTTAAATTAGCTGTGATTACTTACATATCACGCAATAGAATTATCCATTTAGTCTATATTCATACAAGAAAAAAAATTGCTATGTTCCTACTTAAAAAAAAACCCTTTTAATCAATAATTATTTATTATTATATGGGACGGAACGCACCGAAGTGAGAGCTTCGTAAGCGAAGCATCCGTGTTCCAGGAAGCGCTAGTGTTCCCAAGATGGCGAACCCCTAGCAGACTCCCGAGAATTTCTAGGGAAAGATACTGAGGTGGTTTCCCGTTTGCCTTCCTCAGTACGCCATTAAGGAATGACGTCAGACCGAAGATGAGGCTAACAAACACAGAAAAGAAAATTGAAACATCCATGCTCTCGACCGGGATTTGAACCCGGGTACCAGCCTCACGGCAGACCTCCGCCTTATACCGCACGACCACGCCGGCACAGCTCAATCAATAATAACGGGAAGTAATTCGCGTTTATGAAACACATCTTTTGTTTATTATTTTTATGTCTTTAAGAATGCTAGGGATTAATATATTTCTCTTCACTTAAAATATGAATTTTTTTATTTATTTTTTTTTGTCACATTGCAATTCATTCTTTCTTTCATTTTATGAGATCTTATTTAAGATTTATATGGAAGAGGCTCTGAAGGATTGGAAGCGTAAATGTTGCGGCATGGGAATCCCAATCAGGAATGAAACATTGTATATAATTCTTTTCACGGGGTTATTATAAATGCAGATGAAGTTACACGTTCCGAAAACTTAGAGAACAATATGGGAAGTGGGGATTAAAATTATGTTTTTAAAACGGAATATCTGATATTAATAATATGGGATGTTACTGGCTTGGAAATCGAAGGAGAAATAATAAAAAGTGCAGAATCGTAAAATATCTTGGCATGATACTTTTCTCGGATGGCAAATGTGCAGACGAGATAAAGAATAAGATCGGTCAGGATAGTCCAAATTTTCAATGAAACAAAGGATTTCCAATATTTTTTTAATTGACGGTCCTGAGTTACATTAGATTCTATATTTCATTATTTTTTTTGGAAAATTTTAGTCTTTGTAAGACCAGACTCAGAAGTATATCCCTTTGAACAGCATCGCGGCGATCATGGCCAAGGCGAAGAGTTTTTTGATATAAAAATAGCACATCTATTTAATAATAAGAAGAAATTTCATATGTATTCCCTGGATATAAATGACATGTATACCAACATTTCAGTGGATGAGACATTATCCATAGTAGAAAGCATGGCATTTAAGAATAAAGAATGGCTCATGAAACAAAAATTGGATAATAATGAATTGATGAGTACAATTGAATTAATCACTAAGAACGCATATTTCAAACATTGAGATAAAATATATCAACAGGTAAAAGGATTCCCAATGGGATCTCCATTGTCAGGAACCTTGTGTGATATATTTTTGAATTTTTGGGAGTGCAAATTACTGGAAAAGACGAAATATAAATTTGAATATTACAGATATGCGGACGATATCTTAATAATCTGGTACGGGACCGATAGACAATTTGACAAGTTTTTCTCAGAAATTAACAATATTACTGATGAAATCAAGTTTAAAGTAGAAAAGGAAGTGGACAATAGTCTAAATTTTTTGGATATATGCTTAACTAGAAATGAGAATAAGATAATTATGAAACATTATACAAAAAAATACAAAAGTGAACACATACTAAATTATGAATCAGGACATGGCATAAACATAAAAAGAAACATAATTGAAAACTATAAGCAAAGGATTGACATCAACACGAGTAGTGAAGATGAATTCAATAGAGAAATTATGAATATGAAAAGAATCCTTAGTAAAAATGGGTACAAGGAGAAATTCGTAAATAAAACTATAAAGCAATACCACACATTGAAAATTAAAGAGTTAACAACAAATAACAACAGAAGATATTTCATACCATACTTAAACAAAAATAGTCTGACTTTAAAAGAAATTTGCAAAAGTTTTGGTTTCAATATTGGATTTGAATATAACAACAAACTGAAAAAAATTTTATATTGCAAATTGAATAGTAGTGTTAAAAAACATGAAATGGGTATAATTTACAAAATAGAATGCAAGAATTGCGATTTATTCTATTTGAGCGAGAGTAAAAGAACAGTGAAGGAACGAATGACGGAACATGGTACCAGCATTAGGAACAAGTACATTGAAAAATCAGAAGTGGCAGAACATTGTGTGAACAGAAATCATTGTATTAACAACGAGATACAAATTTTATATATTGAAAGAGACACCAAAATAAGAAAGATAATAGAAAGCATGTGTATCCGGAACACAAAAAGAAAAAACATGAATAGGAATGATGGTATGGAAATAGAGAAATTTTTCACAAGATTAGCTAAAAGTTTTGTAGATAAAATGCACAAAATGTAATAATAAGGTTACAATCAAGGAACTAAATTGTTAAGCCCCATCGTATATTATTGTTAAAGAAACAAAGATTGGAACTAAATGGTATTATTTTCATATATTATTTATATTTTCTCGAGGAATTTAATGTAATTTGGAGTATTGTTCTTCAAATTATTGTTATTTTAGACTTCAGAAAGAAAAGACGCAATCTTTTCGAAAATTTGCTTTTAGTATTAAATGTAGTTTTTTTACATTTAAATTTGGTGAGATGTTTAGAATATTTAATAGTAGAGGCTTTAGAAGGAAAGATCTACTAAAAAAGTATGGAAACTTTACTACTAAGGGATACCCTGAGATATGTCTGACCAATTACTACTATGTAATTGGTCAGGGTCCTATCACCTTATTGTCTGTTCTACGTTAGTGCTGTTAGTGAATTACGCTACAGTGCTGTATTAGTTAGTTGAAATATCCAGCGTAATATTTTGGCTACTTAGGCAGTGCAGCCTAAATATAGATATAGTATAGACTTTGTTACATATGATGTTCGCACTCGTCGCAATTCGTCTTGCTCTCTATTAGACAGAAACTGGAGGTTTAGTGGCGCATACCCTGTATTTGGAAATATACTGCCGCTTTATACAATTATCGAATTAATTAATTAGGCATGAAAGAAATCTTGCAGCGATCGAATTGTAATTTAAAACATTAACTTTTCAGACCTTTGAATGTGTTTTTGATCCAAAAATTCCGCACTAATCCCGCCAAATTTTGCAATACAATAGTTTCATTGTATTTTCCTTTTCTTCAGCTATTCTATTGTTTCCTCTTCCGAAAATATTTTCCATGTAAGGAAATTTCAACTTAATTTACTTAATAATATTGGGCACTGTAACAGCGTGACGGCAGTTATCCAAACTGTGAATAAAAAAATAAATTAATAAACTAAGTTAATCCTAAAAAAATTTTAAAAAATAATAAATTTACAATAATAATCTATTATAAGAAACTGCAATACTGAATTACCCCTATACACATTATTTTAAATCATTTAGGTTTACAGGGAATGAATGTGTCTGAGATACCTGAAATGATTAATCCGTTACTATTAACAAGTTTTCATACAGTCAACATAACTTTGATCCATTGTTTTAATAAACATCACCTCATGATGACAATGATAAATGATAAAAAAAAAATCTCATCTCTACTTTGTCTAATTAGAATCATTATTACAAAATATTGAAATATTTTAGTTTATTCAACTTGAATCTATGCACAGTGCCCATTAAAACCGACCACTATAACAGATATCCTGTCACCGTAGTTTTATCAAAACTTTTCAATTAATTGTCATACATCATATGATAAATTTGTAACAAGCGGAATTACTACAATGCCTTTGAAATTTTTTGTAACACCTATTATTTTGCATTTTTTAACAAATACAATTAAGTCTTCTGACAAGTGAGTGTAACTTATCAATGGTTTCATTCACGTGAACCACAAATATGAATTAATCTTTCCTGGAACGATTTTCAACAGAAACTGTTGACAGAAGCAATGAATTATCAAAGTTAATTGCCAGGAATTTTGATTCAATTCCGTTGCTTAACAAAGTCCTGAATAAAATCGATTTTAAAAAAAAAAACAGTAATAAAATTAAAAGAAGAAAAATGAAGAGAGAGACGAATGAACATATTTCAATTCGTTAAACTAGTTAAAATATTGGTTAATTTTATGATAATAAAAAGACAATAAATAAGACAAAGAAGCTAAAACAACAAATTTAAAAAGAAATAAAATGTTCAAGAAATATTAAATGTTAAATTAAAAAATATTTTTCTATTCAACATGTCTTTGATGTTATTTTTTTACAGCATCGATATAGCATCGATTTGGTGCCACATCCTTGTTCAAAATGTTTTCTTTTTGGTAAAGTTTGATATTTCGTTATTTCGCTGTTACATACAACAAAACTCTGTTTTTTAAAATAATGTTTCGCTATCATTTAATTATTTCATCACGTTTGTTTGTTTTTTACTTTTTTTTACAGTTAATGTCATCACTGCAAGTTTTTAAGGAGTCTTACGAGTTCTTTGAGTACAGAGGATACGTTAAAGATTAAAGAAATCATTTTCTCTTCTAAATGATAAATAAATGATTTTACACAATAAATAATTTCTCTTTTCTAATGAGAGATGATTGAATAATGTTTGCAAAAAATTATAACACTGAAGTTTTATCTTTCAGAGTTAATTTTCGTAGTATCATATTAACTAAAATTTCCTGAGTTAGAAACTTTTAGGTAAAATATACAGAAGTTATAATAAAAGTTTATAATGTAGTCGAAGTGATAATGTTGTTAAAATTAGGGCAACGTGGGTCATCAAAAAAAATTGTTCAGGTTTCACGAATAAATGAAAAAATCAAATTGTATCTGTGACGTATTTTGGGTAGAGGGAGATGCAATATTTTATGCAGAAATTTCTATCATATTTTTATGAAACAAGGAGATTCAGACAAATGGAGTTTGAGCCAGTCATCATTTATTCAAAACATTTCTCTTTTTGTTTTCGAACTCCTAACTTCGACACAAAGACAAATACGTAGATGTGAGTATGAATTCAGATTTTTTTTAAATATTCTTTCAAAATGACGCGTGTAAGTTTCTGTATATCCAAAGAATAATCTCTCCAAAAAAAAATGATTGATTCTTAATTGCCCAATGTAACAGCGCTTTCAGTTTTTCTGGATTAAAATTAAATATGTATGAATTTAGTCTATTTTCAGCAAAAAGAAAACGGAAAGTTACTTTCATTCGAAGGATGTTGTAATTTCCAAGTGTAGGTTTATTTTTTTCTTTCTGTAGTTTTCAGGATTTAAAAAAAAAATAAAGAAAAATGAAAAAACGTAATAATTTTTGTTTTGTTTTGCTTGAAGTTGTTGTTTTACTGTTAGCTTGAAGTTGTTAATTAATTCAGGATCTATTTTCCCTCTAAAATAATATTGGTTTCTCTGACAGCCTTCCCTGTCACACAGGAAAGCCTGTCAGTTAAGTTTCAATTCTCGAATAAAAACATCGACTTTTCAGTTAAGAGCATTGTGTTCGTAATGGAATCAAACTTAGATTACTTCTGTTTTGGAACAAAACTACGTCAGTTTTTATCATTTTCATTTTCGGTCTTTTGACAGATATTTGTGATCGAACACACTAGTATTTTATTGAAAATATAAATCCAAACAAATTGAAGAACAAACGTAATACAAATATTACTGGTGATCTTCTAGTTGTTTTGGATTTATGACAATATTTCAGATGGTAAGCATTTTATGTAAGAATAATTAAAGTCTCATTATAAGAATTATAAAAATATTGAATAATTTTGTAACTACTTTTATTTATTTCGAAAAATCACCAGTATATTTTCCCCAATGTCTGAGTTTTGTTGTTTAAATTTATTATTGATCTACAAACATTTTGATCCCATTTATCTTAGATTGGATAAATGGAATAAATGGATATTCCGTAAATCTTTTTGTACTTTGAATTCAAAACAAAGTTCACCCAATCTTTTTATTATTTATTCAACCCAGTTCCTTTTCTTTTCTTAATCCTGACTACATTAAAAAAAAATCCTTCAGTATCCTGTGATTTCTGTTCCTGTGCTCTTATCCGTTCATTCTTTTTCTTTCTCTTCTTTTTATTCCGAGCACACATATCTACATTACCCTTTGAGCTCCCCAAAGGCTTTTGTATTCAAAAGAATGCTTCTTTTCATTCAGTTGAATGTTTCCAAATCCATATAATACGCTCTGTACTAGTACATTTAACCCCAGCATTAAAGGCTATTTCTTTGAAAGATTCTAGTCAATTGCCAAGTATTCTATTTCTGTTCTATTTATTTATTCTCATTGTTTTGTTTACCGATTATCCAAAGCTAATAAAATTCCATCTTCCCTACAATTTTTATGCACTTATTCGTGTTTTAGTCAATGTTTCCTCTTTTTTTTTTTTTTTTTTTGAAATTAAAAACTTTTGTTTTTTTCTTTTCTCTAGTTTTCTTTATTTTTTCATTAGTATTTTTAATTAAATAATTGAATTCTTAAAATTAGCTTCAGGAATTAGCTTTCTTCTTGTTTTACAAAGCTCGTAATGTTTAATCTTTGTCTGATACATGCTTTAGTTTTTTGGGTTTTTTTTCTATTTATAGTTTTCTTTCGTGTTTTCGTTTAATTGCCAATTTCATTAATCAAAGATATTCCAATTATTCTTTATTATCATTCCGCTTCAATTTCTTTCAGGCTTACAAGGCCCTACAATTAAAAATCATAAAACTTATAATAATACTCATGGCTTGGTTTTAACATTCGCATTGTATCCGATCGTCTGTTCGCTGCCTTGGTCTACTGTTACTTCTCCATAATGACTGTCTAATTATCACTTGCGGTTTGGGAATAAAGTTTACTCTTATCTCCTAATCTTTACAAGACAGAAAAGCTCAGTGCAATGCCCAAGATTTCCATTTTTTAGCTTACTTAACACTAACTCTTGACTCTGCTTCCATTAAATCGAATGGTGTAGGATTAGTCTCAGCTTATTTAAATTATCGGCCAATATTATTAAAGAAAGTTTTTCTCTCTTTAAAAAACCTGAGGAAGTTTAATGGAAATAATGCAAAGAAATATCGCAGTGATTAAAGATAATTTTTTTGAAGATAGGTGGATACATATTTCTATTTATTTATTCATTACATCTTAAAGAGAGGGTATTTATAATATTGATAATTGAACAGATTTTCTATCCCTGCAATTACTGTATGAGAAATCTTTCCAGATTCCAGGACAATATACCTCTTCATTTCAAATGAATAACAAACATCGATAAACTTCTATTACAATCTATATTTAATCACTATATTTCGTTTTCTTTAAGCAAGAAAACTTCTTCAGGTGATGGAGGAAAGGAAAATGTTATCCCTCTTCCTCAAAAATTCGTTATATCACCTGAAGAAGTTTTCTTGCTTAAAGAAAACGAAGTATAGTGATTAAATATAGATTGTAAGAGAAGTTTATCGATGTTTGTTATCGATTTGAAATGAAGAGATTTGAGTTTTCGGAAAATAATATACCTCTCTTAACTAAAGGTCATGTTAAGGAATAGACTTAATAGCAAATACGCCCACTCTAGCCACACTTAAGGACTGTTAATATTCTACTTGTTTAATTAATTCAAAATTTAATTAATTTGAAGTTTTATTTGCTGGTTTGACAGGGCAGTAGATATGACATCTGTCGTATGATGTCTTCAATCTCCAATTTTCAATGTTGTGTATTAAAGACGAATTTTAGATTTATTTGCGATACAATGTGCTGTAAACAGTAATTAATATTTTGTGAACCTTGAAAAACCTTGAAAACCCTGACTGAAGTGCACACATAGGAGTTTGTAAAATCTTCTCTTCATTTGCACTAATATATATTCAAAGATCTGAAATGCTTTTTCATCATTTTTTTTTTTTTATTTGATTTCTGTTGTATGTTTTATGATCTGCAGATCTCTAACTTTTTGGAGAATAATTATCCTACCGTCCAGTTTTTAACGATCAGAGTTTATCGTCCTACAAATTTATTAATTTCGTTCAAATGTAGTCATTTCACATTTAATAGATGAATTACTACCACTTTTGTCACTCATTTTTTTTCTCTGTTTCTCTTTGCCACCGCATGGAATTTACTGAATTTCTCTGTTTGATTCTGTTATTCAATCAGTTTCGGATATTTTCCTAAACGTAGACCTTTCTGCTATAACTTCTAAGAAGTTCAGCAGATTCCTTTGAACCTCTCATTACTTCTACCATTGCTGCCATCACCCAATGTAAGACTGATTCGATTTGGTCCTTTTCAGCAGCTATCTCTTGTCACGAATCATCCTAGTTGAAGTAACACTAAACCATTTAATAAATCACTTTCCCTTATCATTTGATCTCTTTCTCTCAAGCAACGACGTAGCACTGAGCGCAATTATCTTCATTATATCTTACTGCGTGCTTTCCAAATGATTTCATATGGAATATCGCCGGCGTATTTAGTAGTCTAACAAAGTTGGCTCTTCAGGGTTCTTTTAAGGTAATTTGCAGATGATAATGATCAGATCAAACCGATTTTCGCCGAACTGCGAATAACGTCGAATTCGTTAACTCTTTTAAAGCAGAAGAAGTCATCTAGAAGACAATGAAGTAGGTTGATAACACCATAAACACAAATAAAAATTAAATCGAAATGTAAAATTGCAGGTTTAGTACATTATCTGCATTATCTCTTCGATAGGTAAAATCTACTAATAAACTGTATCTAAAAGCAAAAAAAAACTCTTTTAAACAATAAACAAAACTAAAATTGGAGAATGATTTCCATGATAATACGATTCTGTCCTGAACTAGAATCAATTTTTAAATCAGAAGGTGATGTCCTGATTTTTTATTCGTTTTTTCTTTTTTGTGAAAAAGAAGGAAATGGGTCACTAGTATCTTTCGCTCTTTAAGCTTTTTAACATTTGCATTGACTGAAATCGTAACAAAATTGACCCGTTTCTCATTTCAGATTCTGGCGACAAATCATGACTCTGATTTCAAGGCTTCCAGTTATGAAACATTTACAAAAAGCTTTAACTGTAATCGATCACCTGATATCAAAACCCTATGGCTTTTCTAAATGATACAGAATCATTTACTGTCAGTTCAGGGCCTTTGTCGCACTATGTTGCCATGGTAGCCGTTGTGAATATCTCATGCATCAACACAGTTATTGTTTTTAGGCCAATATGTCAATTGCAATATTTATAACAGTTATTTTTATCTGACACACAGATTTTACGATTTTAATTCAACAATGTTTTGTTCCAGAAATACTGGATTTTGTTTAGCAGATTGTAAACTTTCATCAGCCAACTAAAATCACGTAAATGCTATACAGAATTAATCAATAATGCAAATTCAAAACAATAAAATTTAAGTTAAAACATATTAAATCACCTTACTGAATTAGCGAAAAACATTAAAAAAATTTATTAATACTATTCAAAACAAATAAATTCATATTTGATAAATTTCCATACAACACAAACATTCCAGTGCTGTAGATAATTAAATAATTTGAAAATATTGTTCTTTTAATATTATATTTTACCACCAAATTACGGCACATTAGGGAAATTTAATATTTTTTATTTATTGTATTCATAATGCTTGTAATTCTTCATTTTCTCTTGAAAACCTACTTTAAGAAACTTGAACATACAAAAGTACAAATATGCATTTCATAGAATTTTATACAGAAATATTACAGTTAAAAAAAAAAATCATTTTCTGCGAAAATTTCCAACAAATTTAATAGACTAATACGTTTTCTCACGATTTCGCATATTAATTTTAAGAAAATGTTTTTGCTGAAAATCTTTAGATTACTTAAATACTATATTGTGCATGACAGAAGTAGAGATAGTTACACAAATTATTGGAGGAACTCGGCGGACAATTTAATTTGACTTATAGGAAATATGTGGATCGGGAAACAGATGTGCTTGAGAATATACAATAATAGAAGAGCGAATAAATTTTCTCAAAATTTCGCAAAAACAAATCTATTATGAACGTGATTTTTTTTTATAAATATACAATATTTCTTTAAGGTGTTATGAAACCGATCTGTGTTTTTTTTCATCAATTATTCGAGTCGCTTACAGTTTATATGATATTTTATAATACTATTGTGGTTAAAAATTCGAAGCTTTATTAAAAAAAGCATTGTAAAGCATTTTCATTTGTAATATTGGTAATATATGCTGTGACGGCGGTCTGCCGTTGCGGCCAGTGTGCGATACCCGGGTTCGAATCCCAGTCGTGGCATGGATGTTTCTTTCTTCTATTTCTGCTTCTGTCCGTTCCAGCGGGTATCACTTGATGCTGCCTCCCTTGGCGTACCCTGGGCAACGCTTCATCGGTTAAAGGCATCAGATCTCGCCCCTTGTTGTTGGCCTAAAGAAAGATGATTAATCTACGATCCCGGGCATTTGAAAAAAAAATATTGGTAATATAATATTTGCCACATGAAAATTAATTGCTTATAGAAAGTATTTTTTTAAAACTCTGAATTCCACTGTGTGTGATTGAATTCATCTGTCACCCACAGTTTTTTTGTGTTTCCTATTTTTTATATTTGGAATTTAGGTTGGTTTCAGAGGGTTATTTTCCTATGATACCAGATAGTAATCTATTTATTATTATTTACATACGTTGTTTGGATGTTAAAATCTCTTTCATTACAGTGACAGAGATAAATGCAGAATCACAGAATCTTGTTTTTTGTGTAAATGGCAGTGAAAAAAGAATTATTTCATCCTAAAGCATTGGCCGACACACAAATCATTCATTCCAGGTCAGAAAATAAAATATATCCCTTAATCAATTCTGGAAAAAGTTTTTTTACCTCATTTACAGATCAAACTGGAAATTTTCATTTCTTGATTTGATAAAAAAAAAATGTTATCAAATCATTAGATGAAAACACTGCTAGATTTGAAGCTTAAATTTCCGAAAAATTACTGTTGACGCAAATAAAAGACATAATGCAAAATTGAGACTTTGAAATTGACGTGCAAAAAAAAAAAAAAAATCAAGAAAATACCTTTTTTTGAAAGTCATTCAAAGAACTTTCTCAATTTTTTTTAGGAAATAGAAATAAGAATACGAAATCGATCTTGATATACTGAATGAATTTTTTAAAAAAATCAGAGAAAAAAAGACTTCCCACAGTCTTATAATGGCAGATTTACTATCCACTGTTACTTTTTAGATAAGTTAGAATACAGTACGAACTATATATACTCAGTTTTACCAAATTGCAATCCTTTTAAAAACTTTGCCTGAGAGCAAAAAAATCTATTTGTGTATTTGAATTTAGTAAAAAAAAAACCGTAGTTTCACCAACTACTTTTCTGGGACAAAAAAAAAAAGTGAAAATTTATTCCCCATGAAATTGTTCATTTAATAATGATTATTCCCAAAGGATAGATAAAATTATTAGGTTTTTTTTTATTTTCTATGAAAAACTACCCAGGATTTTCGTAATTGAAAAATTGTGAGACGATTTAGAAATAGCCAGAAAAACTATTATTTATTTCTAATTTGTATAATTTTTATTGTAATTTAAGAAACTAGTCTTAAAAAAAATTAGAAAGTTCAGAATCATATCTTTTGACATCGATTTTTTTTAAATAACTAACCAGAAATAAATAAATAATTCTCTTTAAAGCAATTTTTAGTTAGTTTCTTTATTACAGTTTAACTATTAACATAAAATTTTATTGCTAGACTGTTCTATAAAATGTGATAACGTAAAATAAATTTGAAATTATTACTGTTATTGTTAAAACTGTCAATTAGAACTCAAAATTTATTTAAAACTCGAAACTGCAATAATCTCACTATAATGAAAATCCAAAATTCGTCTTTCTTGTAAATCTAAATAATTCATAATAACCTCTTCTTCCTTAACAACATCATTTAATTCTCAATATTTCAATTCCTTTAGCAGGAATCTTCTTCACGGAAAACTACAGAAAAATGTAGAGAAACCTAACATTTTCTCTAACATTTAAAAAACAGAATAACAATAAACTCATACAACATCTAACAATCACAGCCTTTCTTTAACAACAAAATAAATTCATACAACATCTAACAATCACAGACTTTCTTTAACAACAAAATAAATTCATACCACGTATAACAAAATAAATCACTAAGATAGATCTCACTATGTTTTGGAAAATTGTAGATTTTTATTAAATTAATATTCAAGATATAATAAATTGTAGATAACTCTAATTGCGCAAAACAAAACATAAGGGGTATTTAGATTGTTTTTATCTCAAGCCATTAAATTCCTTAGAAGGACAGCAAATAATCAGTATAAACATTGAAAAAAGTTTTTTAATTCTTTTCTTTTTTTATTAAGAAATATCGTATCATAAATGAAATCTAATAAACATATGAAAATTTATTTATTTACCGCGTAATTTATTTATTAAAAAATGAAAGTTAATAAAAAACTGAAAGTTGAAATTTATAAATCTTTAACCTTTTTCGTAGAAAACAACTAATAGTATAAAAAAAGTCGTCATTGTTACCTTCTTACAATTTTTACGACCAGTCATCGCTGTCATCATCTGGCAATTACAGTTTTTTTCTACAGAAGTAGAAGTTTTTTGCCTTTCATAGCAAGAAGGCTAAACTCAGTATCAACATATTTCGTTTAACTTCGTCATTACTAGCGAGAAGACTTAATTTTTTTTCATAAGAATACAACATTTAACAAACATAAATATATTTTAAAAAAGCACAGAACAATAGAGGAATACAGAAAAGCTGTCACAGCCTGCGATAGGTTCATCTATGTCTAAGATGGCAGCTGGGGCTCTATTTGATTTCTCTCAGGACTACAGTGGAGGATCTCATGTGACTGCGGTTAACCAAATTTAAAGCCGTGAACCACAAATGGATGTAGACAGTCACAAATCAATTTATAAATATATCATTTGAAAAAAAATAGTTTGAATCAAGCAATGCATTTACTGCAATAGATAGCGGCTCAGTAATCGCATACTTTTTTCCAAAAAGTATCATAAAATAATATAAATTTCATTTCATTTGTAATAAAGTTTAAAGAAAAAATTAAGATTTTAAGAAAAAGGATAAAAAAATTTTTGAAATAAAAAATGTCAAAGTTCATATAACCAAAAAGAAATACTTGAATTATTAATTACTTCAATTTGAATTGAATTATCCAAACAAAACTTTTTTAAGGCACTTATGTCATCAATAAAAATGAGGAGCTGTAATTTTTTAACTAATTTGATACTATTTGGGGGAAGGGATACCAAAATTTATCTTAAATTCTTAGCAAATATATGTTTTGCCTAAGATCAAAATGCACAGGAATTATTAAGGATTCATTAACTAACCTAATGTAATACTGTAGCAAAGGCAATGGTTTCTCTTTGGCATTAACATTAATCTTATTTAGTTTCACAGTTTCGTGGAAGGGAAAAAATGCCGCTGCATGGACTAACACGTCAGTGTCGTATTAACTCTCCTTATAAAATTTAGAGAAGTTTACAGCAAGTTCTTAAATTTTTCACTGAGCTGTACATATCTGACTCCATCACTGAATTGAAATATTTTGGTTATTTAAATCTCCAAATTTACATTAAATTATTGTTCAGGTGAATAGTCTAAAGAGTTACTCCACCCACATTTTATGAACCATGTAAAAATATCGAAGTAAGATCAACAGTTGGCAATTAAATGCAATTAAATGTTAGCCTTTTAAAGAAATTGTGATCTTTAAATTGTTAATCTTACAGGCATTGCGAACCTTCAGAAAGAATGTCGAAGTATAATACAAGAATAGGAAACAAATGCCAACAACAGTCAGTCAAACAATAATCGATTGTTCGATTGTTCGATGCTATAATAATGTTAAAGCAACTACAAGCAAACTTTCATTCAAAGTGAAAATCTTAGGAAACAAAAACCTAGCAAAATACGAGTCTCTTTTTCTTAGGATAATAGGGTCAATAAAAATTATTTAATATAAGATACAACATGTTTCGCAACACATTTGCTACATTTTCAAGTGAAATGGAACTGAATAACATTAAAACAATGTATGAACATACTACATTAAATTTCAAAAATAATTAACATTTCTTAAGAAACAATATAGCAAGATAAAACTATAAACTGAATGTTAACAAAAAGGTTTCATGAACTTAAATTAAAAGATAACAAAAGCTTTAAGACGCATACAAGAAACCGATAAAGACATCGGTAATTAAAAAGTTAACAATGAAATAAATCGGTAACAGCAAGAATTTCAAATTTTCGGTTCATTAATTTCGATGGAAAAAGTTTTAATGTAAAATCTTCTGTTCAGTTTACACTAGTCATTGCTTTTTTTAAACGTAAAATTTTAGATCTTAATAAAAGAACTGTACTCTGTAGAATGGTTTCTTTCCCGGAGGTATAGGCGGGCGAGCGGTGGACTGACCACTGACCTCATCTCAGTCCCGATCACTGAAACGTTGGAGCCTTACCTCCAGCGTCCCGATGGGTAACCTAACCTAATAAAAGAATATTTTAAAAATCATATTTATATTATTTATCTCTTATTTCCCCTTTTTTTTAATCTCTCTTATAATATAAATACTAAGCTTATATTAAATTGTAGTAGGTCTATTTCCATTGGTTTTAAACTCTATTTATGGTTTTAAAGTGCATATATTTTTAAATTAATTTGAAGAATAATTGCAAATTTGCTATCAGTATCTAATCAGCTTTTAAAGTAGAAACTTCACGAACTTATTTTACTTCTTAAATGAAATTTAATGAAAACTAATCTGAATTTAAGAAAAAAAAAAATAATTGCAATTTTGAGAATTACGTACTTTATCAAGAATTCAGTACGTGACATTCTTAGAACAGCTGTTTCACCTCTTGGAGCTCATAAGCTAGCATAGTCACAAGTAAACAGCGAGGTCCAGTTTGTAACTTAGGAAGCAATTGTAGATGTTTATTAATTAAATTTATACGCTTTTCTTATTTCCCTGAGCTATTAAAATTCACCTGAAAGGCGTATTGTATGTTTTTCCATAAGAATTAAACAATTTGTTTTATTTCAATTTCTCATTCTAAATTTTATTCAGTCTTTCATTGTTTATTGTTGGATGAATTTGTCAAAACTTTCAACTATTTTCGCATTTCATCATATTACATTTCCATCGTTTCAATAAGCATTAATGTTTCAAAAATAAATGATAAGAAATGAAAATAATTACGATGTCTAGATTACAATTCCTCCTGATGCTCTTTGTTTTATTTTGAACCTAATCACAGCTGAGCGTTGTCATCTCTTGTTTTGTGTTGGATCCATTAAGAAGATATTAATACCAATGTCTCAAACGATGCTGAAGAAAAAAGAGAGAAAGAGGGAGATGCGATCGATGAATCGCTGACAACGACATATTAAGAAAAGGCTTGAGTTGTTATGGTTCAATTGTAGGAAGATCGACAAGGGACTCGTGAAGCACGTGTGAATAATTAAACAAGATCCTTTCTCACAAATTAGGTTTAAGCTTATTTTTTCAGTGTTAATAGCTATTTTAAAAACAAAGATAAACTAAAACTTTATTCATTCTGTTCTAAAGATCTCTGTTATTGAACAATGTACTGCAAAGAAACAATAACATGAATTTCATTAGAAATAAAACCTGTAGTTGCTAAATTAAATTTCCAAAGTCTGCAACAGGTTTCTTTTTCAAAGTCGTAAATCTAAAGGTGTATGTTTACATACTTCTTGACAACTGGAAAACTGAAATTGAGATAAAGGGCCAAAGAATTTATATGAAAAAATCAAGCATTCAGGAATTCCACCCAGTTGGAAAATTCATTGTTTTTTGTTTTGTTTTTTTATTTTTTAATTTCACACCTTCATTAATGAACATTGGTGTTTGGTGGTTTCCTATTCGTGGAATAAAAATAAAAACATAATCATAAAATTTAAAATTTCTGAATCTATGTATGTCAATTTCTGAAGTCGATTTTGAATTTTGGGCCAAAAATTTCAACGGATTTAGTATTTTTTTAGTATTTTAAACTTTCCTTAACAGCTGTTTTGAAGCTTAGATTAAAAAATGCAGATTAAGTATTTGAGATAAAAGGCATACACTCAAAGAGGATAAGCAAGAAAGAAAAAACAAAACTAGATATATAAGTACTTGATTTTCGATTTTTATAAAAACAGGGAGCATGGGCTCCAGCACACACGGGCAAGGAATTTTCATTTTAAATGAAAGTCATAGAATTTTTTTTTTCTCAAGAGATCTCAAATGATAGAAAACTATTAAATTTTATTATAACTTCACAATAAAAAATACAATTTTTAAAGGTATCCTTACACTAGCAATGTATTTTGCCCCCACCTCATTCGCTGGAAAAAAGTCCTGTGGGCGTGATGCGGAGTTAATTCTACTCATGAAAAGGTCCAACAGGACCTTTGGTTATGCAACGTGATTAGCAAAGTTCAAATTGCTAAAAATCTGAATCCAGAAATTCTGACAAATTATCCGAAGGAATTATAGTAGATTCCCTCTTAACCGTTCAGCTTGGGACCGGACTCGAGGCCGGTTGGCAAAATGGCCGGTTAAACCGAAAATACATTTAAATTAGCTTTTATCTGAATTACAGTACTTCTACTGTTTAATTATATGAAAAAGGTCAATAAAACAGACAAAGTTTATATAATTTTACAAAATAAAAATGTATATATTTACAGTTCGTACAACTTATAGTATACACTTACACACTTGTTGTCACAAGCACATATCACAATAACCAACAACAAAACTTTCTTTCTTCCTAGATATAAATTTACATATACACACACATTTGTTAAAATAATAAAAGAAAACTGTACAGTGCTGTACATTTAAGGAAAACAATCACTAAAGAAAAGAAAATAAGAAAAAGAAATTATTTTCTGCTTCTTATTTTGCATGGTTTTTTTAAAACCGAATTTACAGTAGAGCAGATGGACGACCGGTTAAACCGATGGTCGCGGTCGGTTAAGAAGGAGTCTACTTTATATGTTTCATATGAACTATTGACTTGCTGTTGATTGCATTATCTGCAAAATTTAGTGGAAAGACTTTAATTGAAATGAAAGAAATAAAAATATTTACGATTATTGACATTTTACAATTGCTATCGGCAATTGTAGATTATTTATCTGAATAATCCGACAACTATTCACAACTAGTAAAGTCCTCCAAGTATATACTTGGTACTTACATTGTTTAATAGTAAGCCTACTACGTAATCCCTTCCGAAATAACGTCGGAATAGTGAAACTGACTTCGAAATTCCTTTTTATTTTCAGAATTGTGAATGTTTAAAAAAATAATAAAATTTACAAACAAATTTGTCTTCTTAAAATTTAAATAATGTTTTTTTTAATCAGTTATATAAATTACAATAAATTTAGTAGCGAATTGTTTCCATTACATGAAAGTACAGATAAATTACCATTTAATGTATTTTCTTTTCAGAAATACACAAATTAAAAGTTTATAATATTTAACTTTAAAACGCAAAACTGAACCAGTTTTGATAAGTATTGTCATCTTCAGAGTTTTCTTTGATTTTATTGTTTATTTCTAAAGTTTCTAAGTGATCTGCTAGTGTTCTGATTTTTTTTAAGAAAAAATTGGGAAACACGTAGAGAAAGTAAGAAAACACATTATTTTACATTGTTATAATGTCATAATAATAATAAAAATATATGTTTCATTGTAGAATTACAGAAGATAATAATGGAAAGAAAGAAACTGGAGAATCGTAATCAATACGATGGAAAAAAACTGACAAAGAAAAAGACTTACTTTAAAAAAAAGGAACAATCTTAGAAAAAAACTCCTTGAAAGATCCAAATTACATAATTGCTAAACTAAAAACTAAAAAAGAAAAACTAAAAAACTAAAAAAGTAAAAGTATTAATAAGGATAAAATTTTTTAAAAAATTATACCTAACTATATCATTCAGGTTGTCATTTCTATAGAGAATATGTGTTTTCTTTAAATCATTAATGTTATAAACTACGGACGAGAGATTTTCTGTTCTAGATCATATGCCCTTCGTTTTTGAATAATACTAGCTATTGTAAACTAAAGCGGTCATTTGAATACTAAGAACTATTTTATTACTATAAATAAAATACATTAGTTCGTACAATCTTCAGCTTTACAACATGTTGCTTTATTTAAATTCAAATACTATCTAAACCTCTGCAAATCCTTTTCATGTATCTTCTTGTTGAAATAGGTTTCCGTGATATTTATTTGTAGCATACTTAAAAAAATATCAAATCTGTTTATCTTGCTACCAAAGGATTTTATAGGATTGGTCTAATATTTCTAAACCTTCTTAGCAGAGAGGAAAAATAAAAAAGCTTTAGCGATAAGTATCCAAATTTATCTTTCCCTGATTCTGAATCTGATGAACGAAATTGCATGTTTATAAACCCATCTTAAATCGAAAACAGTAATATAAAATTGATATTTGGATTATCATTATTTGGTAAGACAGCAAAAAAATAATAAAAAAAATAAATAAAGATTAAAACAATTTTAAATTGAAATACACTTTCCATTTATCTGTTATCAAGAAACTCAAAAACTATTTATCATTGAAAATTGAAAATTTAGTTATAGATTAGGTTCTTATAAAGAAGATCTCTATTGATTTCAGTGGAAATTAAATCTGCAGTTAATGGTCAAAAACTGGTAAAATACGTTGCCATAAAAATAAAAAAACCAAAAAACAAACAAATAGTAACATAATTTGTTTTAGCTAAGTTTTAATAATTGCTAAATTTTTGGTTGATTTGTAGATCGGGGCTCTAGAATCAGGTGCTCAAAAGTGTAAACGCGAGTATGGGTATCACAATGACTAAATATCTAGAAAACTAAATATTGTAGCAAGTTAAAGCTATTCTTGCCTTTTCTGAACAACAACTTTTGGATCCTACTGTTACAAGTCAACATGCCAACTATATTTATTTATTTTTTACCTTTTTCAGGACTCAAATTAAAAAAAAAAAATGAACCTTTTCTTATTAATAATGTTTTCCCAATTTTTAACCAGGAAAGTGGTTCTAGAGTATTTTTGCAAATGAATAGTTTTCTAGCGTAATGAATTCAAATCAGTAAATTCGCCGTAAAAGTTTCGTAGTGAATTACCATGTTTTCTTCGTTCGCTTCCTCGTATCTAACCGCTGTTGGAACAGAAAGGAAATAAAAACCAATCACTGTAGCATCTTGTATTCAGAATACACACCAGCAATTCCGAAAAGGCTCTTATCAATCAATTACATCCATCAATGTACTCCACCCTCTCTTCCTATAATTAGGTTTCCCGAAAGGAAGTTTTGTTCAGCGAAGTATCTGCTATTCAAAGATTCGTTGGACATCTGGGAACATTATTAAAATAATCAGACAGACAAATCGATAGACAGGTAAACAGATGCATAGATAGCCTGCCATCGTACAGGGTTATTTGTTCAGTGAAGAAAAATAGAATCACGTGATTTGGGTTTGGTTTTTGTTTTTCTTAGTAACGTTAAGTTAAATAAAGTCAATTTCAAATTATTTTTTGATCAGTTTTAGTAAAAATTATTTATGGCTTGATATTAATGGTCTGTTCGTTTCTTTATACTTTAAAATAAATTCAGTAGAGTTTCTAGAAGGCAATTAAGCCATGGATACAGAAGAAATACCACGTAAACATTCAGCTGTAAAATACAATGAATATTTCATTTTAAGCTCTGGACGATTCATCATTGCCAACAATTTAAAGCAGATACTTAGTTCTTCGAATCTCACGTAATTCACTCTTATTTTAACAAACTATTGAAGTTTTCAAATTCAGAAATTCAAATCTTTGTCTTTTTCTGGGAAATTTTGATGTAAATTTCAGATTTTCTTGAATAAGTTGAGAAATTCAACATTATTTACATCTGTTTTGTCTTCTTAATAGCTTATCCTAATCCCTTGTTGGAATATTGTAATTATTAAATGAAGATTATTAAATTCAAAGAAAATTTAATATTGGCAAAGGCTGTGCGATTGTTGTTCAACATTACTAGACCTTTTTTGACTTGACAGGTTCATTTGATGATGAAACGGTCTCAATCCCAATACTATTTACAATTTTTGACTTTTGAAAATTATGTTTCTTTTGGCAAACATTAATAAAAATATCCTTTAAGTTGTTTCCATTTCAGCTCGTTTCCGCTACTTATCTATGTTGTTAGAAAAACGGCGTGCGCCCGTAACAATTGAATTGGGCAACAATGGAAGTTCCCACGCTCGTTGCCAGACAATAGGGGTATCGTGCAAGATCAACTCAACTGCACAAATTTGCGACTGTTAGAAATGGATTTCAATATTGTATTGCATTTAGTTTTTAGAATTTAAACTTTAATTTATTTTTAGTTTTAGTTTTAGGTTTTAGGTTTTAGTTTACTTGATGTAATTAGTATTTTTGAATAAATAATATATTGTTTTCCGTTACATTTAAGAGGCTTCCGCGGCGAAGCGACGGGCAGCCATCTAGTATTTTTTGTGTATTAGTTTATATTTGTTTAAAACTATATATATGTTTATAATATTAGCAAAGCCAGATACACTTACCAATCAGGAAATTGCTTTTACACAATACGTAAAATAATCAATATATTAAATTCTTTTTTTTTTTTTTTTTTTTTTTTTTTGTAATTCTTTATAGTAATCCTTTCTGTTTTCTTCATCTATCGTTTGTGTTTGCTTACATCGTAATCTTAGGATTTTTTTTCTTTTCTTTCCAATCAATAGTCAAGCTGAATCACATGTTTTTGTTAAGTAGTAATTTTGCTTTGAAACTAAGTAAACTAAAATCCCAGCCACAGTTTCAACTTTCCGGCTTGGTTACACATATAGTACTAACAATAATCTGTCACCGTAACTATAATTGTTAATAAAATATACCTTTGTAAATATGATTTTGTTAGTCTCCAGTTCTAATAATCATATTTGTTAACTTTTGCATTTAGGAATCTTCTTCGAAGATAGTTTGTTTATTAGATAAATTATTTATCAACTTTGGTCGACAGTCTAGTTTGGACTGCGGAATAGAGAACCCACCTTCGATGATTGGGGATTTTTCCACTGTTATTTCTCCTCCAGACAGACCCATGGGTTCAACGCCACTGCCAAATGGGTATCGGGTTCTTACTCGGGGATTAAAGGCGGGTGGACTGGTTATCAGACTTCAACTAGTCCAGTTGTGCGAGAATCAACCCATTGATTTTTAAATCTCCCGCGCAGTCAAAGACTTGCATGGCCTGTACAGCTTTAACCTCTTGTAATTTGTCAATTTAACACTCTTCTATGTATTTCTAAAATGGCTATGATTTCTTATATCAATTTTTGAAAATAGTTTTTGGTTTTACGTTACAAATTAATCTTAAGAGTTGACACAATTCAAGAAATAACAGGGTC
Organism: Thereuonema tuberculata; assembly: GCA_023159025.1. Taxonomy (NCBI): domain Eukaryota; kingdom Metazoa; phylum Arthropoda; class Chilopoda; order Scutigeromorpha; family Scutigeridae; genus Thereuonema; species Thereuonema tuberculata. The sequence goes on from JAFIDM010012231.1 coordinate 151,829,584, forward strand.
AACCCTGTTTATTCGTTGAACGACAGCTTAAATTCTTAAACCATCTTAAATTTTTCTGCCATTAAGAAGTAGTTCATGAAGACTTAATGAGTTACTCAAAATAAAGATATTTATGGTTGTATTATGCTAGAGACTTTAGTTATTATTCCATAAATTCACATTAGACAAATGCGCATTTGTGATCCAGCTTGTCGAGAAAATAAGCATTTCTTTGATATCTAACAGCAATATTTTTTTATTCAATATAATACAATATAATACGTGTTTTTAATCAATATAATACGTGTTATTTATTTTTACTAAAGTCATTAAGTAATTTTAAAAATTTGGTTCATGTATCTATAGGAAAACATTACGTTGTAATTACTACTATTCAATAAAATTCAAGAAATGAAAGAAATAATAAAAAAATGCTTAATAAAAATAACAGTAAAAATACTTGGAAAGTTCAGATTTATTAAAATATCGTACCTCTTGATGGACTACAGGACATTTTGAAATATTTATATAATTAGATCGAAATAAAAATCAGAAAGATTTTGATTTTAGTGAAACTAAGTTTACACTGAAATTACGGCCCTACTAATAAGTTATTGAAAATTGAATTAGCATTCAAGCTGAAGTTTTTTTGTCGTTAGAAGATTTGTAGGCTACGTTCATAAATTTATAAATTGCTCTCTGACTTAATTCATACGGCATTCCATTTGCAAGCTTTTTTTCTGCATATTTTCAATGTTCTGGATGTCTGACCTTTACTGTATTTCAAGTAGACAATTTTTATATGTATAAATTAGAACATTATTTAAATATATATTTAAATAAATATATTGAAACAACTCCAGCGATTGATTCATGAACTGTTGTCTTTGGAAAACCAAATTTGCTGAAGTTGAACCATTGTTCGTCATCTTTGTTTATATCGGGAGTCGATTACAAAATCAATATATTATTATATTGTTTTCTTTCAAATCAAAATTCCTTTATCAACCGGAAGAATTGCAGGATTATTAGAAAGATTAAAAAAAAAATAATTTTTAGGGATTAAAAACTGTTTAATGTTCGCAATTTTTTTTACATAATATTTAATTAGAATTCTCGTCTAGAATCGAAATTCAGGAATGTTAAAGAACAATTTTTGAAATCAACAACTATCTTTAGAAACCAATTAGCCGTTCCGGTGCAGCCTCCTATGAGACAGATGTATCGGTACTTGAGTTCGAATCCTGGCGTCGGCATGGATATTTCCTGTCTTTCTGTATTTCTCTGATTCTTCTTTCGCTGTTTATGGCGCTGAAAAGTATTCCAAAATTCTAGGGTTTTGGATAGATACTGCATGGATGAAATTTCCCGCGGACCTTAAAGAGTGAAGCGCTGTGCCTACGATGTGGGCTATTTCAAATTTGGAGAGAAACGAAGAACTTCAAATTGCCCCAAGTCTGTTTCTTTTGTCTTAGAGGCGCCGTGAAAAAATATAAAAAAAGCAGCGCGTGAACCGAGAAGTTTTAGAATCTCTGAGATACTGACTATATTCTTTTGTTCTTTAAGTGAACTGTTGTTAGTTAGCTTCAAACTTTTATTTCACGTTTTTTTTTTCAATTTACCTTCATATAATATTTTTTATAAATAAAAGTTCTTTTTAACTTTACAAAAATTCAATTCGATTGACCAATTCCCAGTGTGCAATTTTTTTTTCCTGCAGACTCGGACGGCGTTTTGATTTTATTTTA
>JAFIDM010012231.1:151837332-151866708 GCA_023159025.1 Thereuonema tuberculata
AATAATTGACTGCATACAAAGTCACAACTTCATGTCATCATTTTTATCGAAAAATTTGAAGCAGATTAAATTATTTTGAAACGATTTCCATCATCACCATCTTTTGTATTATCATAAGATAATATAAAAGACACATTGTATTTGCTTTTATACAACTTTTCTCGCGATGATGTTATACAATAATTCTACTCGAGGCTGTGAATTGAAATCTTTGAACTGACCTTTAATTAAATAAGTAATAGATTTGTACTATTCGGAATTTCATGTTGTGTCAAATGAGTTTTTGTTTTGTTTTTGTAATGCGTGGTACATATTTTTCAAATTGAGATCTCTACTGAATATTCTAATATTATTGTAATACTGAACATTAATATAATAGAATCCCTTTAATGACAATTGTAAATTAATCTAAGAATGTTATTTCTGTAAGTAGTCTTTAGAACCACTAATCTAACGATTAGTATTGGCGTTATTATTATTATTATTACTAAAAATTAGTATATCAAAAATTCTCCGTTGTTTGGCTTTGTAAATTATTATTGATTCACTGTCGCTAATAGTTCAATTATTACCTGTGTTCTATCTATTTCTAATGTTTTACAAGGGAATATGTCAGTTCTCTTTTTTTTTCCAGAAAAAAACATCTGTTTGACCTTTTGAGGGGTTCAGATATCTTATATTCCCGTGTTATATTACAGTCATAAGTTTTATGTCTTACTTAAAGTATATCTATACTTAAGTATGCCTATACTTAAAAAAATACCTTATAAAAAGCTAATAGTATTTTTCTAAATCTGAATGGGTACTTTATAAAATATTTAGATTATTAACGATTATTCAGCCATAAAAGTTAATGGATGTGGAACGTAATATTAATGGAAGGTTTCGTGCAAATCTTTAATAATTACGGTTTTGTTTTGTTTTTTATCTCAGGAAACCATGAGATTATATTTGGTAACAAGGCTCAACTTTAATTTGGACTCCTCGTGATGCGTAAAATATTAGTGGTTTAACAAATCAAAAAATCAATAATTATTTCTGAAATCATGATTTTTTTTGTTAGTTTCAAAATTCAAATTATTTTTTAAGTCTCACTTGAAAAAGTTTAAGGGAAACACAAAAAAAAAAGAAGAGTAAGTAACGAAAGAAATGTTTCTAAGTAAGAAAACTGCCCTGAGGAAATTAATTGGTAAATCATATTGGATTTCTGATATTTTGGGTGATTCAAATACACGAAAACTGTGCCTTATGATAAGGTTTAAATGGCTTTAAAACAATAGATGTGATTTAAGTGATTTTTGAATCAGTTGTTTAGAAGACAACAAAACATCAAAAATCATTTGTGTATTTCCTTTATTTTTATGCAGCAATTAATTCCAATTTTACTTTAATTCATTTAATTTGCAAATTAAATATTAAAATTAACTAAGATATTTTCTAATATTTGTATCTAAGTCTTATAAATAAATGAAAATTACCTAAATTATAAAAACAATAGCAACGAAACAAAGAAATCGTAGAATTGATTTTGAAATGACTCAGGAACTCTCCTCTTGAAATTATGGATTTGCATATTAATTTTTGTTTCCGGTTAATCACATTTTTGATTCGTTGGAGGAATCATTACGGACACATTCGGGGAAGTTTCCTTTTTTCTGCCTTTTATGTTGGAGTGGAGTAGAAAAATGTAAACTCGACTTGCTGCTGGTTGTGCTTCTTCGATCGACCGCCTTCCTCTGTTCATTCTCCCCGCCGCGCTGCTCGTTCTCGACGGCAACTGAGAGAGGTCGCTGGAGCGCCTCTAACGGGTGAATCTTGCGAGACATGACGCAACAGCTCGCGGGGGTCGATGCCGCGTGCCTTGTGCGCAATGTGGAGTATCGGTTCGCCAGATTAAAGGCAAGTGGGTGAGTACGAGAGACACGAGTGGCAACAGAGCGCAGGTGGACACTCACGAGAGCCTCAACAACTGATCCCGAGCCTCGCACACACCCACACCGCGTCGCCGCCACCACTGGCGGTACAAATATGACGGTCGCCGCCGCAGTGGTGTGTGCCTGCGGTCGCTCGTGCTTCTGCTTTCAGGTGTGGACGGGGGTGGTCGTTGCTGTTTGCCGCCGTTAACTCGATGGCGAAGGGCTCCGAGCTGGAACGCATTGAGGTCGTGGAGGAGAGTCCGGCCGGACCCCCGATTCCCACCACCTCGAACGGACGGACGACGCGCATCTCGCCGCCGTCTGCCTTGGAGCTGGACATCGAGAAAGAGAAGCCTAGGACCAAGAAACCGCGCGGCAATCATCGGAGCAGAAATCGTGGACGGAGCAGGGACAGCTTAGACACGGACAAAGACGAACCCCTGCCTAAGAAAGTCAAGTGGGCCATAGTCATCACGGCTGTGTTTCTCCTCGGTGTGAGCTTCCTCCTCGTGGGGATCACCCTAAGATTGGCACCCCTCATAGATGAAATGGGTGAGTCACTCCTTAATATTTAATGATGATTATTCAAATCTGCAATGCAATAACCTCTGCTAAAAAAAAAGTCTTAGTTTAGATTCGTTTTGAAAAAAATCACTTGGTATAGATTATTTCTTACAACTTTACTCCCAGTATGTTTATCAATATCTTGCTTCTCTTTGAAAGTTTATTGATTTCTGGGAAAAGCTGAACCCAAGCTAATTTTTATTTATGAAATTCAAATAAAACCTAAGAGTGCAAGAATGAAATATTTACGAAATTCAGAAAATTCCACTTAAATATTGTCTTAACACCAGTGAAAGCAATAAACAACATCGCAGTAAACTTTGGAGGTTTACGGATTAGAAGATTTTCTCCAATTTCAGAAATTACTCTTAATTTCTGCTTTATTTTTATACTCTTTCGTTGTAGATAATTTTAACTCATCTTAACTGACATACATTTTTTTTTTTAAATTTGTTAAAAAAAATCTACAATTAAATATTGACAGTACATTTACAAGAAAGCTAACTAATATTGGATAGAAATGGCATCGGAAAAAATACCAAATTCTTGTTGTTGTTTTTTTTTTTTTTTGTTACTAGTTCGTATTTTAATTTCCTAGCGAATATTAAAGACATTTTGAAACTTCTTTTTTCTGATTAAAAAAATAATTTTCTGATTAAATATTCTGTTTCACCTCCAAGCAGAAAGAACATACCATTCTTTTCAGGCGATTAAAGATATCAACAAATGCTACTGTTGAAAAAAACTAAAAAAAGCTCGAAGATAAAAGAAGACGAATAGAAATTTTTTGCTCCATTAACTTGAAAAAATATAGAGAATCAGACAAACACGGTGAAATATCTTGATTTATATGTTTTCGAAAGGAAACCTTCAAAAAAAAGACTTCCTTCTTCAATATATTTTCAAATTTATCTTCGAACCAAGATCAAAATAAAATTCTCACATTGTTTGTCTTTATCAAAATATTTTTTAGGAATTTCTCTTATCTTTATTTAAGTTCTAAACGAAAGCTAGCAATGGTTTGTTTTATAATTTAGTTAAATTTTAACAAAAAATATTAAAGAATCTTCTTCTTATTTATGGAAGTCATTAAAAAAACCTTTAAACAATATTACTTTGTTTTAGTAAATGCAGAAATAACTTGGACTTGAACAAAAGTGCTTTGATCTTTATTTACTTAAACATTTAAAATAAACTATTACTTCAACTATATTTTGAGTAAATAAAATAATTAGCCTCCTTTAGGAATTTTACAAAGCATTGATTCAGAAAAACGTTTCAGCTTTTCACACGTTATTATTTGGAATCAAACAATTGGATAGGGTTTAAAGGAGCCCATAGCAGCTCCATTGAAGCGCTGAAGTAGAGGCTCCCGATGATTTAGGAATATGAAGTATGGAAATGGATTCCCAAACAACGTAAATAGCCAGTGAACAGTAAAACAGCAGCAGTCCACTCTTAACTGCTTCTAAATGACCCTATACGGCAATTAGAAGTTTTTTTTCTCAATTTCTAGATACAGAAATGAAAGGGATTTATTGAGGAATGTATCGTCAACGAAATGAAAGTGATATGAATAATCATTGACTGTTTTTTACAGTAGGAAATGAGTTCTTGCAAAATGTAGAAGGCATTGAAAAACAATAAAATTATTAAGTACTAATTTTGTGTCTTTGTGAAGCGTCTTCGAATTTCCAAAGTAATAGTAAGACAGATTTGTCTGTTAAATAAAGCAAGTACAATCTGATTTATAGTAAAAACAAAGATATAATCAATTGATAGTTTTGCTGTCTGATCTAGAAGTTCTGCAGAGAGGTCAGCTTTTTTTTTTAAGAGAATTATGTGACACTGAATAATTTCATAATATAGACAATAGCAATATCTTATTTATAGACAATAAAGTTTACTTAATATATCATTTGGTCCTTTTTATTTTCAGAAAAATGAAATTTAGCAAAAAAAAGGTAGTTAATAACTATATAATTGACTGTTAGATTAAAAACTATCAAATTAAATCGGAAATTGAAATCTTTAATTCTTTAAAATATTTTAAATTAAAACAAATTCCAAGGCAGCTATTAAATCTTACTTTTCATTGTATTTCTAGAGATATTAATGAGTTGATCTCATTAATTTAATCTTAATTTTTGTTCTCTTTATATATTTAAAATTTAGAATAGATGCAGAGAAAGAGAAAAAAATTATATTTCTAATTTTTACAATATGATTCCGTTTATTTTCCCTTTTACTTTTAAACAGCAGTTAAGAGAATTAATTATATTGTGTCAATTAACGAAGCTGAAAATATTTAGCAATGTGTCACGGTAGAGGTACTACTATACAACGTAGTCAAGACCAAATTCTAACTTGTAAGAAACCTGTAAAGCACTGCAGTATCTACCAATACAGCAGTACTTTACTTAGAATAACTTCGACAAGCTTCAACACAATAGGGAAAAAAAAGCTCAAACACTTTTTCTTCAGTGAATTGGCCTCACAGTAAAATATATCAAGTTCTCATTGAAAAAAAAAACCCAACTAACTAAAGATTTGATGAATGAGAGATTCTACATAGAATTCTAAATGGAAACTACTAAAACTTAAAGCTATTTTTATTATTTTCTTGAGTTCCTATAAGAATGTAATAAAAATGAAAGTTAATGAACAGAATAAAAAAAAACTCTTTCCTAATGCACTGGTTTTACAAAGATTTCTTTTTCATATACTTTGATTTGATCTTCATTTCCTCATACAAATGAAAGCTTAGAGAATGAAAAATGGCAAAGGCCTGGAGATTTCAGTAGCACTTGAATTTGTAATGTAATCAAGAAATGTTCAAGCATTAAAAGAAAAAAAGAATTAGAGCTGGGGCTTTCTATCACAGATATCATTAATGAATAAATGAAATACTTTCTTATCTCTTCCTGCTGTTCTCAGAGGAATCCGAAAGCTCTTTCCACGATAACCTGAGGATTTGTTGTTTACTTCTTACTTTTACGTTCTTTTCATCTTTTATCGAAAAGTTTTTTAAAGATTACGCATCAATTGTTTACCAAAATTCATTCCAGGTTATTTTCCATTTCCGTTTTATCCATTATCAAAAGGGTTCGTAAGATTTTGTTTACTGTTAACCACAAGGTAAAAAATAGAATTTCTAGTTCTTGTTTACTTCGGAAAATGTAATATAATGGAAGAATTCTTGCAAGGCTTTTTTAGGAATCAAAGAATTCTTCCAAGATTTTCTTAGAAATGAAATTTTCTTACTAGTTTCTTATCAAAAATTATAGAAAAAGAAGTGATTAGATAAGACCATTTTTGTTAATAGTTAAGACTTCGTAATTTTATTTGTATAATTGGATTATAAGTAATTATTATTATATTAAATGTTGTTTTTTTCTCACTTAAAAAAAATGAATTTGGAATAATTTAAATACATAACTAAGAGCAATAGAAAAATAAACGATTAGACTAAAAATAATCCACGTAAACATATTAAATAAGTAAACATTGCTTTTAACATTATAACTAATTAACAGGAGATAATTATAAAAAATATGAATACCGTGCTTAAATAACAACATTATATGTATATGAACTAATTCTCAAAGTTTGTATTAATTCTCCGAAATATTTCCTCGATGCTTTTTCTAAAAGTTTTCAGATACAATTTTTAAATATTTTTATACAAAACTATGAAAACAATTTTTTTGTTACTTCGACGCTTTTTTTCATAAAAAAGATGAAAACTAAATTTGATCAATTTGAATTGATTGAGAATTAATAAACTGTTTCTTATATTGACCAATAGTGTTTTTCTGCTTTTGAATAAACAGTATATATCTTAAAGGTCTAATGAAAGTTTAAAAGAATAAGTATTTTAACCAAATGTTGGATAAAATATTAAAAAATAAGAATGAAAGATTGACAAAATTATTGACAAAACAATCATTTTCAAATGATTGACAAATTTAAAAATTCAAAACTTTCAACAACAACAAAAAAAACTAAACAAAACAAAAATAAGGAAACAGATGAAACAGAACACTAAATACCTTTGTTCGTCGTTCTTTAAACTAATTAAGCAAATTCTGTATCGTATCCTAGTAAAAAATTCTGTATCGTATCCTAGTAAAAAATTCTGTTCTGTATCCTATTAAAACAACATGAACGTAATTGATTGAACGGTTGCTAGAACTAAGAAAAAGATAAAAAGAAGTTTCAGACTTTTCATGTTTTTCCGGCATGAGAATGACGTAGCGTTTCCATTTGAGGATTTTTGCTTCTTAATTTCATGACTTTCAATGTGGAAATATGAAGATGATATAGGAAATACTTATTACTAAAAAGCCTTAATAACATTTACAGCGAACTTTCAGCTAAAAATAAAAAATGCTTTGCAAACATAAAGGATGTTTTATGAGAAACTACGATAGCTTAGAAAAACTTTTTGAGGTGCAATCAAAAAAAAAAAATTATTTATTAAGAGTTGTTTTGGAATGAAAATATCTTGATGTTGAAAATATACGTTTTCTTTTCAAACAAAAACAAAATATTCAGGAAAAAAAACCCAATGTTCTGAAGTAATTTTTTTGATGTTGTAAAATTTGAAATTAAGAAGAATGGAAAAGAATCAATATTTAATGAAAATAAACTGCTTTCGTTTTCCAGTGGTGGGAAATGTGTTTCCTTCGGCTGCAGGAGTGGCGCATTTAACGTGGTAGTGTTTTGTTTATTCATTTATTCACTGTTCACTTTTCTCCGTTTCTCCAGAGTAGCCGCAAAATTCTTTTGAACACGGCAAACACTGGATCTGGGCTACTGTTCTTTTGAACCAATCCAATGCACTTGAAATCGGTCATCCATAAAGACCGATTCCAAATAATAATATTGTATTCCTTTTTTACATAAAGCAAAGATGTTCATCAAATTTGCAAAGATTAAATTAAATTTAAAGCTTAAATTCTTCTTGTATTTAAGTTTTGTAATCTGCAATGTGAAGATTACAAAACTTCGTTTGCTTTTCTTTAGTATAGATCTAACTAATGACTTTGAACAATTTCATTAGCTTTAAATCCAATCAGTTTTAAAGTTCATTTCCCCATCAATTTGAGACAGTTTCCCTAAAAACTCATTTTATAAGAAGCTTTTTGATATAAAAGGAAACTGCTTGTTCAGTCTTTCATATTAAAATTCTATGAACTTTAAAATTGTAAAGATATTTCTAAATGGGAGGAAACGGGACTTTCGCTGTCAAGGATCTCAACTTATTAAGAGCATTTCAACCTTTTAGACCTTAATGAAACAGCTCCAGAGAGAACGTTAATTAGATTAAGAAAATGCTTCCTAACATCCCCCAATCAATTCATTATTTTAAACATTTCAAGTGAATAATTTATCACATTTCTCCCAACTTTCGGTCCGGAGATTGGAAGAATGTAAAGTGCAATACTCTAAACTCACCTTCACATGTCTAAGATCTTCTTCTGAGAATCATTTTATTTAATTTTATTTTTAAAATAATGACGGCGCTTTTTCTATATTTTCAGGTTTCTTGTTTCGAATTATTCTTCTTCCTTTCTTCAAAATTTATTCCTTCAAATTTGATTTTATTTTTTTAATTGAATTGAGCTGAAATTGTTGATTTGAATTTGTTTGAGTGGAAATGTCTTTTTTCTTCTTTTTTGAAACCAAAGAAAAAAACAATAGTTAATAGCTGGAATCTTTTAATCAAAAAGTAAAGGAATTGGTTTAATTTTAACCATGAGAATTAAGAATTGAGTCAAGTTAATTTCTGGTTGAATTCCATTTTAAAGACTCCTGAAAAATAAAGAATGAAATCAAGAAGAACTGTTAAAAAAATATTTCCGACTACTGTAATAAGATATCGATAGTTACGGATAATCCAAGATACCTTTGTTTGAAATCTCCAGTTAAATGCAGGTAAAACATTTAAATATTTAATAATTTTCTTACGCTGTTATAAAACCGACTTTAATGTTCATTAAACGGGAAGTTTCTACTTTATTTTTAATGAATTATACTAAAAATGTTAGTATAAATTTAGTATAAATAAGTACAAATTTTAGTATAAATATTTGCAAAGCTTAGGCCCCATAAAATTTGTAATCGTTTTGTTTTGTTTTTAATTTTCTGTTTTAAATTACGTTTAGACTAAAACTAATAACTATTTTTCTCATTTCATCTACTTTTATGTATTTCATCTATGTTTTCTTACAAATTTTAGAAGGTGCATGATCCGGGACAATAAACCTGTTGCCCTGTGGCCCTTTGTTTTTCAGGTCTCTTGAATTGTATCAATCTATATACAGTGTTACCTCCGAATAACGGACAGTCACAGGACCGGAAGTTTCGTCCGTTATTTGGAGGTGTCTTCTATTGGGGAGGACTACCCCAATTTTAGATTTTTGATTTTTTAGCTTTTAGCATGTTATTTAATGAAAAATTACGTACAATCTTAATTAAATTTCTACAATTATCATTGCGATAGGAGAGAATATGAACAATTGCAAATTATTTACTATATTCCTTTTTAATGAGTGCTAATCCGTTTGTCTTACTTAAAATAATGATAAAATTAATTACAGTATATAGAAAATTAATTTCTAGCCATCCATTTGATGCCTTAAACATGTCCAATCCTAAAGTTTGACGGAATTCTCTGGCTTTTTTCTTGAAGCAAAACACCACTTATAGAAATGTTCTTTGCACGAGCAGAGCGGAACCATTTTATCACACTTCGTCGATTTTTCTTGTTTCAGTTTTACGAAACTTCAAATTCTTCGAATTTTCGTTTGAATTCACCATCCACATTTTTCTAATCTCATCTTTGTCCTTCAAACGTTCACTTATCTGAGTATTTTTCAACTTTAAAATGTTAAGCAAAAGAACGCACACTCAGCTTTTCTTTTTCAGCAAGTTTTGACGGCATTTTAATTCGCACTAAATTTAATCAACACGTTTGTAGGATAGCTTTACGAGGGATTGATATTTACAAAGCAACTGCAGTGAAATAAAGGGCCTCAGATTCGTGCATTGAATCATGGGACACCCATACAATATATCAATGTATGGGACACCGATGTGAATACAACCACAATGTGTTTGTCGAAATGTTAATCGAAAAAAAAATTTTTTAGTTAAAATAACTGTCCGCTATTCAGAGTGTCCGCTATTCGGAGTAACATGGAATGTCCTATTTTAAGGGATTGGGACCCGCAATAATGTCCGCTAATTAGAGGTGTCCGCTATTCAGGATGTCCGTTAAGGAGGTAACACTGTACTATTAACAGATTTTAGTACAATTAATTTACTGTAGAGCTCTGCATTGAATGGTTCTTTCAATACCTCCTTTTTTTCAGTCTCAATTAGAAAATCCCTAACGTATCAATTATCACCTGGAATTGATACAGTAGGAATTAGGGACCGTATTAAATGAAGCAACAAGTGTATTCTGCAAAGAAAAAAAAAATTTCAATTTCGTTTTATTGGAGTTGTCAAAGATTCTGATTTCTTTAAAATAAAGAAAAAAAGAAGAAACAATAACAAATACTAATTTTGCAGGATTATCCAAGAATGTTGCGAATCTGTTTTTTTTTCCCGGCAAATTGTAGCTTAAGGATTAACTCTTTTTAGTATTATTGATAGATTATCGACCATTTTTACTCTGTACAAATAGTGAAAGCATTTTCATCATCCGAATCCCGTTTTCGACCTCCGGATGGTGAAAGCATTGTCTGAACCTAGGTTCGAATCCCGGTTTGGATGTTTCTTTTTTCTTCAGTGTTTGTTTATCATCTGTTAAAGGATGGCAAACTGACTGTTAGTGATGTCTCTTTTGAATAGCCATCCAACGACAACAGCATTCTTTGTCTAATAAAAAAAAAGAAATAAGAAAATAAAAACCTCTATCAAATTTCGTATTTTTTTATATCCCTCTTAAACATATAATTCTAACCATATCTATTTTTTTAATAAAAATGAATTACTTACTTTTAATAGTTAATTACACTTACATCGATTCATATACTGTATTAATAAAAACCAACCCTATTTAATAACATACTGTAATATCATATTAAACAATATATATATATATATACAATATCCCGACAATTAAGTATTATATTTTTATTTTCTTAAAATGAAAAAAAAAAATGCATACATTAAAACTTTCTGCAATGAAAGCGTTAATAAAACTCATAGATTTCACATTAACATACAATCTTATGGCACTGAATAATTTGCGATGACAAGCATTCTTATTACTTAATAATAACCAGTCTTATTATTTTTTTGAGTAATAATTGGGATTCTAAAGACCAAAACTAAAATTAGATTAGGACGCGCGGTTGGCGTTGACGCTAAGACATTGGCCTTTCACCTCTTATTACCAGGGTTCGGTTCTCATGTGGGTTTCGTGATGGTGGACGATGCGCGCTGGATAGATTTTCTCGGGGTTTTCCCGTTTCCCCTGCATTATCTCACCATTCTTTCTGCGTCTGTCCTTATTTCCTTAGGATAGCACAATAGACCAACGGTCGCGGTGCTCGGCTTCCCTGCCACCCAACTCACCACACATAAAACACATAAAAATTAGATAAAAAATGTAAATAATGAAATAGGTATTAATGCTTGCATTCGATATGTATGTTTAAGATCTTAAAATTCGTTGATATATCAACGATAACGATCAATTGAAAAATCTGTACTATGATTAAAACTAAGAATGCAGATATAATATGGAATATAGTCAGCATCAGTGCAATATGTTTATTCCCGTTAAAAAATATATCATTTTTTTAGAATATTAGGACAGAAAAAAATTAATTAATGACTGGATTAATTCTAAATAAAATAAATAATTTTCCGACTCTTTAATTAAGTTTAAAATTTTCACGTATAATTTTTTTAATATTAATGAACTTATTTCCAGAATAGCTTCCATTTATGACTGTGACCTTAAAAACATTCTAAATAATACTAAGTTAAAATTTTGGAAATGGATAAAATTTACTATATTGATTTCCAAAGATTAAACACGAATTTTTTTTTGAAGAAAATATATTCGAGGCGTTGAAATTTCAGAATTAGTGTCCATTCTTTTCAGATCACTGTCGTTCTTCAAATTCCTTATTCTACGTCTCTATCAATGATTTTATCAAATACTGGCTATCATCCAATTTTCTGATGGATATCAGATGCCAGAGAATTATTTTAAACTGTTTAAAAATTCAAGTGAAATCTAAAAGTGACTTTTCACTTATTCAACTACTTTATAAATATTGATGAAACAGAATGGCTTTTTCCTGTGTTCGCTTGTATCCTTCATCCACAGAGAATTACTTAATCGCCGGCGTGCGGAGGAAAATTCGAAATCCATTCCTCGCATTAGAAGCACAATCTCGGCTTCGATAACAAACCACCCACTTCGGATAAGAAGATTCCTGAAGGCTGCGATAAAACAACTCGAATCTGATTCCCTGCTCCTTGGGAATTTCCGTAGATACCTACAAAGTCTTCTCTAAACTTTTTGATAAAAGTCTCTTCAGAAATCGTAAACTTATAACCATTCAATTTCAATAGCTATTTTAAGAAAATCAAAAGAAAATAGAGGATCCCAAAGAATTAAAAAATAGTATTAAAAAAGCCATTTCTGAATCATTTTTAGAATACTATTAACACTGTTCTGTAATAATTATTGCTGCTATCGCTGTATAAATAAGAACTAATATTTTACAGTTAAAAAAAAATATTGTTATCTCTGTATTTTATTCAAAGCAAATAATATCGTCTGTTAATGTTTTCTTTTTAAAAAAAATTTAAAAAATTATTTTTATATTTGGATGTTTTTTTTGTTTGTTTGTTTTGTTTTTTTATAACAGTTATTCGTTCAATGCATACCATAAAAAGTAAACTTAAGTTAAATGGTCGATTTAGTATTGATTATTTTTTATGTCGAAATTGTTCCTGCAGTCAAAGCAGTTATTACTGTAACATTTTAGCTGTTAACATTTGGTCGATGTCAATTTCTTTTATTTCTTTAACAGCGAAAACTGTTTTTATTCGGTGTATACATATTATATTTGATGTTCTTTTATAATATTGTGATGCCCATTATCTCTATATCCTTCTTAATTTATTAACCATACAGTGATACAGTATAATAGGTCTTGCATGTAAAGTTTCTTTTGGTTTAGAGTCGTCAATATCTGAAACAATTTTTTTTTCTATTTTCACCCGAAAATACGGTTTACGGTTTATTTATCTGTCTTAATTTCATACTCAAGTTATATATGTACATAGCTTTACACACGAACCTGGAGAGTGACTTACTTTTGTGAACTGGCGCAATGCCTTCATTTTTTAAGCATGGAAAAAGAATACATTTCCTTCATTTCAACAATTCTAAAGGACCAGAAATTTAGCAATTTATTGACCTTCTATTGAGAATTTTTTGAAAATGACTTTTAAGTGTTTCTTTAAACAGAAATAATATTCATTATCAATGATGTTTTTTTTGTAAGAAAGTTAAGGTAGGAAAACTTACATCCTTAATTTAGAAGTTTTTTTGGGTTTGTTTAAATCAGCATTGTTCTGATAAAAACATCAAATCAGAGATGCTACAAAAATATCTTTATTCTCTAAACAGAATCAATATTCGTGTTGTTTTAATTCGTAAACAACTGTAATCCTCTTAATGTTTCGCGCAAACGACTTTCGAACATTAAATTCCCATTATGAGGAATTGGTGCCAAAACCTCAATCAAGTCATTGATTTTAATTAAAAATGAATAAAGCATATTTAACACAATGTTTCATTGTTATAAAACAGTGTTTTTTCGAAAAAAACCTATAAACTAAATGAACTTAAAGGAAATATCAACTATTTAAATGAAAAGAAACCCAACAATTATTACTTTTTTATGTAGAAAAACAATAATAATTGATAGAGGTACCTTTCAGTACGGAAGAATATGAAAAATCTTTCTTTTCTGAATTTTGATGAAACTGAATGTTACAAAAAAAAATCAGAAGGTTGTAATAAACACGTAAATCAAAAGGAAGTGTAAAATTTAAAAATTAATTCTTTATCTTTAAATTTATACTAAGTTTAAGTTAAGGGAAATCCACGCTGAGGTAACACTGTGATTTTCCGATTGGTTTCTTTTTCTATATTTAAGATATCACCGTTTTTTTAAATAGAAAAATTTAAAAAATTTCACAAGTCGTTCATCGTTTATAGTAGCATAGGTAGGCCTTGGATGATTCTCAAAAACGATGAGATTTTTGTTTTCTTATGTAAAAGTATTCCATCGTAGTCAGACGTTTAGTAATGTGTTTCCGTTCGTTATAGCAGATTCTGAAAAAAAATCCCCAATATGGGGGAAATGCTGAATCTTATTGCAAAGAAGGTCGGTTTCCTATAGTCATAAAAGACATCAGCGTTGTAAAAGAATTCACTGTCGGCACTGCTGCTCTATTTAGGCAACATTTTGTATTTCGAATACGTCTGATTTCCTGAAAGGATGGAATAAAAAAGAATCTTCCCTACTGCTAATGTAAAGAAACAAATACTGATGTCCTGTTCTAGGAAGCAGCGGACATTCACTTACTTCGAAAAAGAAACAGTTAACGCTTCCTTTATTTTCTCTCAGGATGATCGTAGAGCTCAATTTCAACCTGGAAGCTGTCAGCAGCGATAAATTATTGTACTCCCGCGGATTGGTTAAGGTCATTCAACTGAGGAAGTATGAACTCTTTTTAAGTATTTTTAGCTATTAAAAGTATTCGTAATTTTAGTAACAATATATTTGTTGTACTTAATTGATTTTAGTTATAAGTTGTAGTTTAGATATTTTCATAAAAATAATCAATTGTTTTAAAATATCTAATCTTTATTTGAAAGTTTCTTTGTAAGGTTTCCCAAGAAAGTTTTGCAATTCTAAAGCAACTATGAAGCAATGCTCTTAAGAATTTTGATGTAACTTTAGTTCAAGAAAGTAAGTTGCTTCTCTGTAGACAGTTCACGAACTTCTCTGCATAATGCTTACCAGAGATTGTCAACAGATAGAATGCTTTTCATAAGTAATAAGGAAATTCTGAGAGCTCATCTATAATAAATATTTAGTGAAATTACTTAATCTCTACTACAGCGAAGATATTAAAAAAATCTGGGGAAAAACAGAATTGTAAACTACATTCTATTTCGTTCTAATTTATTAATTCATATTCGAATCAGTTTAAAAGATTTTCAGGATATTTTTAAATGTTTAGAAGAGACTTATTCATTTGTAAATTAAACAGATTTATTTACCAAAACCGTTCAATTATGTACAGTAAAAGCAATGATAAAGTTGGTGAGACATAAGATTTTAAGAACAAGGTTTGGTGTTCCTGCGAAGTTTAAGCAACTACATAAGTGCGCAGCGAAACGAAAAAAGGTTGAGAAGCACTGAGTTTTAAGAATCAATTATAAAATATCAAAGGAATAAGCAAATCAAAGCTCAGGCTTTAAGAAACACCGCTCTAATGATTGAATTTTGAACGGCCATTACTGTAGGCCAACATTCAAAAACTTTTTTAGATATTAGCAATTCGCCAAAATTCAAATATAGACCAAAACAATTAGAATAAGAAATCACCTAACACATCAAAAATTGTAAAACGTTTTTATAATAAAAATGTTTAAAAATACGGAAAACCAAAAGGATAGCTTTCGGAATCTTGTGCGATTCCCTTTCAATCCCTTGTGCTTCGCACAAGATTCCAAAAGCTCTCCTTTTCGTTTTCCGTAATGTATTTTTAAACATTTTTATTTCAAAGACTTTTTAACAATTTTTGGTGTGTTTGGTGATTACTTTTCCATTAAATGCAATTTTAACACATGTTAAGTTTTTAACCAAAAAAATTAAAGAATCAAATTATTAAAATGATAAAAAATTCCTTTTCTGAAGATTTACCTTCTTTGAATTTTCCACATTTTCCAGAATTTTATAAACTTTGTAAAAGTTCATTGAAAAAGTTTATAAAATTTCATTGAAAACTATTAGAAATCTTTTATTTCTTTTAGTACTTTTTAAAATGTCATTTTGTGAAAAAGACAAACTTTGAAAGAAAGTGGATTAAACTTTGGCGCAGAACAAATGAGTAAGGATAATTTCAAGCAGTGATTTAGTTTTCCGTTTTGAGACAATAGTAAATCTGGAACATAAAGTTGCGCATATTTCTTGGGGTTTACAAATGACAAGGAAGCAATTCCAACTTCCTACAGCACTTGATCTCCTGTGGATTCTGGCGGTCAACCGACCATCACAGATTTCTCTCCGATGGCTGCAAGCACAGATGCTGACCGCCTTTTGTTCACCGTGACCTCAATTCATTGTCATTCGCTTTTACTATAAAGCCCTGATCCAAAAATCTTCACCGCGATGGAATCAGCAATCCATTTTTATTACTTTTAGACCACTACCTGTAAATCTCGTCCTCTGAATGCAATCATTCACGCATTTCCGTGACGCTGAAGGAAAGGATCACCTAATTATATTATTATTTAAAATAAAAAAAACAATTCCATCTATCGTTTAATGATAGATCGAATTTATTGTATGAAATCTACAAAGGAAAAAATCCTGTTTCACATTTCAGAAACATTTTCGAGAGTTTTCTAAAAATCTTTTCATGATATTCCTGAATATCTCAATTTTGTAGATTATTTAATAATTTTAAATGATTACAATTTCTGTGCATCATTATTTAAATTATTTTAAATTATTACAATTTCTATGCAATATAATTTTAAAATAATTTAATAATGAAAGCAAAAAAAAATTGTATAACCTAATATTATCATAATATTAAAAGCACTATTTTAATTCTATTTATGTGATGAGTCAGAAACATCAATTAAAAAACCCAACTGACTGTAGTGAAGAGTCGTCTACAGTTTAAAACCACTGCAAATCTGTAATCTACAAATTAACAAGAAAATTCAGAAAGAACATGATTTCTATTTTCCTTAAAATCTTGAGGTGAGGATTTTTTTTCTTTCTTTTTAAAGTTGCAAAGTAATAGGTACCAATAGAAAAATTAGAAAAATCGCTCTTTCTTTTTAAATATTTTTAAACTTCTTTGTAAATCTTAAAACTTATTCAGAATGAATTATCTGTGTGTGACACTAAAAGATGTATCGAACAAAAAAAAAAAAAAGCACATTGACTAAAATCAAAAAGTTATTCTCAAAGTGGACAATATCTTGAATTTGGGCGCTAACTCTTGAGTCTCCCAACATACTTAGAGTGAATCCATTGGCTTACAGCAGATGTCACGTTTACACTCCAACATAAATCTCATGTTGAGACAGGAACAAGAGAGATTCTGTCATGAAACCTCCAACGACACTAAATATCTAAAATTGCTTAAATTTCCTAATCATGCTATCTAGAACTGCGAAGACTGAGTAATTCCAACTAAGTACTTCTTATACTGAGTTAAAAGTAATTTCGATAGTTAATTTTTAGGCAGCTTTCTTATATTGAAATTTGTTTGGATCTACAAATTGCCATTCTGATAATTATTATTCTCAAATTATTCTCAAATATATTATTCCATCTATATGACAAAATAGTGTTGATATTAAAACATTTAAAACAATACATTTCATTTTTTAAAAAAAATGTTTTTAAATTGATTGAAATTATAAAATACAAATTTCATTCACTGTATATTAATGGAGTGCTTCTCAACCTGTTTCGATTTTTGTGTTTAAAGAAATTCTGCAGCACACCAAAAATTATTATTCTTGAATCCCATGGTGCAACAAAATGTTTCGTTGCTTTCATTGCGTGCAGCAGAATGCCTTGAAAATAGTCACCATGAAGTATAATATTTTCTAAGGTGATTTGAAAAGTGAATTAAAGATTTTTGAACTTCATTGTTAGAATGAAACTGAATGTATTTTGTATCCAAATTATTTGATGCCTAAAATTTAGTCAAGAACAAAAAGATTGGCTATTTTGGTAATTCACTATACAGCTTACCTAATATTTTTTTACATACTTGTACTTTATGAAATTTGTGATTTGAAACATTTATCAAAAGCTACAATCTTAAAAATCTAATGATTTATTCGTAAACATGTAAAATTATTGGTTACTAATATTTGTTCTTCTTTTAATTAATGCATTAAAAACTGCTTATTTCACATTTAAGCTTTCTTAGGCTTAAATAGTATATGATTTTCATTACAATTTTTTCTTCCATTTTCTAATCAAAATGATTTTATGTTTTAAGAAAAGAAATTTGTAATTGTCCTGCCAACTTCCAAATATCCTTATAGATATCAGGAGATTTTTGTTTTGTTTTTAAAATCAAAGGATCCAATTTCAGTTACTATAAATTGGAGATAATTCTGAATGACATAAATCTTAAAAATTTCTACAAAAATTTCACTTGACTGCAATTGAATACCAAGTTATCGTGACTGATGCTATATTGAAAATACAACATATTAATTATAATCACTTTAATTTTATAAATGCCAACATGTGAGAGTTTAAACTTAACATTAAAGTTTAACTGAATTTAATTAAAGTTTTAAGCTTCAAGGATAAATAGTTTGAGTTATCTTCATCTAAAAGGCTTTAATTTAAGATTTTCTCTACGATGCTTAAGATAAGGAATGTCATAAACCTTTAGCGCAAAATTTAACGGCTGTGGCTCACATACGACTTGTGAAAAAAAGTTGGATAAAAGTCTATTATGTATTTAATGTGAGAATAACAACAAACTTATGTTTAATATTCGTTTAGTAAAATAACAGATTCAATCATTATATTATATCATTCAGTTTTAACAGTTCTTTCCATTGATTATCTTTTCTTCCTTTACCTTCTTGTCCATAATTTAAAAGTAGATGGACAAATCAATTTTTTTTTTGAAAAATCAATTTTGGAAACACGGCACTTCTTCGACACCTAAATGTTGATACGTTATTTAAGTAGTAATTCTTATTGAAATATCTTGTATTAGGTTTATATAATTATTGAAGATATATTTTAAAATCGATTCCAAGAAATAAGAAAAGATTGTATATAAAACTTTCATCTACTTCAAAATGGAAGAAATAAATGCTTCCAAGCAAGGTATTATGGACGATTTAAAATATTGTAAGTTTTTTCCATTATAGAATAAAAATTTGGTTGTGCTTGAAAATATCCAAAAAAAAAAATTGCAAATTGAATATAAATTTTAAGAAGATTGATTCTTTTAAAATTTATTTCAGTTGTAAATTGCTTTTAATACTCCTCGACACAATTGCTTATTTTTGGTCCTGAATTTAACTTAGAACATTATGATCTATTAAAACGTATTTCGCATATCTAAGATTATATATTTGTTGCACAAATATATAACATCTACGCGTTTCTAAAATAGTAAAATCTAGATTAATAGTTTATAGATGGGACTATTGACAGACATTTTCTTTCGCTTTATAAGTTTAATGTTAAAAAAAGTGAATCTGAGTTAATCCGTTCAATTGAGGTTTTTCTGTAATAGGAAATGGAATAATACGTCTGCAGTACATTTACATTCATATTTGAAAACAATCTATCTCGTAAATCCATACGGACGGGCCAGTTTCGTATATACTTCTATTTCCGCATATTTCCAAGGTTGTTTTCTGTTTCTGGGCAATCAAAAGATTCTCATTGGGCCGTTAATGGACTCTCTGTTGATCTCAGGAGGTTCTTAAGTGATCCTTAACGATATCGTTCTTGGGCATCATTGATCGTGCCCCGAAATGAAACAAAAGGCACTTCTTTGTCTACTTTCTTTGTCCACTTCAATTTCCGATGAAACTTGGTCGTTGATGATGATTTTTCTTTTTCAGAACGAGGAATGCGAACGACTCAAAGTCACATTCTGAAGTGAAACCAACAAGTGAACGAAGGAATGTCAACTCATTTCCTCCAAAGTATTCATAGAATCTGGAGAAAATGGAGAAAGAAACAGTCTGTTTATCAAACAGATGGGCTCTTGGATAAAACCAATTTAAAAGTGATTTTCTCCAGCGAACTTTGGATAGTTTGAATTTGGTTTAAAACGATTCTCCAAGTGTCTCAATTCTTCCTTTCTTCCATCAAGTAGAACTCCCTAAATAAAAATAACGCTTATTTGATAAAGACCTATTGGAATAAAACACGATTGTAATAAAATGACATCTTTAATGAAATCATTACAACCATTCATTGAAAATCATTATCTCTACCGCCAATAGAGGTTTTATAATGCAAAATCGATTTATGATATTTTAAAGGAAACAAGTTTTTAAAATAATTATTTTTTAAAAAAAAACACATTAAAAAGATAATTTTTTAAAATAAAAAAAATATTAAAAATAATTTATATCTGTTTAAATATATATATTTAATTTGGCATATCTATCTTTTATTTAGTATATATTTATGTTTACATATATATATATACTAAATAAAAGATAAATTTGTCAAATTTGGTCAATATTTATTTGTTTTGAATCTTTTGTTTAAACAATAATTACAATTTCTATAAAACAGAAAATGGCGAAGTTGCAAATATCTCTTCTTGTAATTTTGTCAATTCAACGGTCTTCTTTAAAAGCTATTTGAAAGCTGAAAACAAACGAGAGGGAACTAATGATTTGATCTGAATTAAATTATAAACTTTATTTCTTTTAATTAATTACGAATTTATTTGTTTATTTTGAAATTCGTTATTAAGTTTTAATGATTCTGCCTACTTTCATATTGTATAATAAATAAAATTATTTATTATAGTCATTTATTTATTTATTATTAAGGAAATTTCGAAATTTTTCTTAAAAATTCAAACAAAAATCACTTCCTGTGACAATTATACATTCTTGAGGATATCATATTTGGCACAAAAGACAACATTCATTTATTTTATTTTTTCTGTGAATGAGAAACTGTTGTAGCACGGTAGATTACAGATGGGGGCAAAACTAATTTACACGTTTACAATATTTCAGTGGTAATTTTAGAGGTTTCAGGGCTTGGATGATGTTGCAATTTAAAACAATGTTAGTAATTTTCGTCGTAGCTGATATGGAGAGGAAATTGTAGAGTAAGTCATAACATTTTCAAATAACTGGTAAACAGTGATAGATACGTGAAACACAAATACAGCAATGAAAAGATCGTAAGTTGTGTTTTTTCATTGTATCGCATAAAGACAAGTAAATTTTTGAAGGAATAGTAAAAAGGAAACATTCGATGAAAGCTGGAATGATAGCATGTTTTATAGAAGGACGGCTGTTATTGACTCGGTGCCTGTTCTTGTGAAGTGTTAATCTTTTGAATGCTTTTAAGTACTTTCCTTGATACTTCCTGTTGTTATCTTCTAAGGTCCATCTCTTGACGTCTATACAAAGAGTAACGTATAAAACACGTGTACAACCTTTTTTTTTGGTAATATGAGCTAATACGGTCCTCCAATACATTAACTTTTAAAGAGCATGTAGGCTTGGTGCCCTTGCTTTCTGAGTTTTCCATCTTTCTTTTGTAAGTTTTTAATTTCTCCAAACAATAGTAATGAGAAACTTCACTAATCATATAGACTAATTACTGTTCTAAATAATAAAATGCTAATAAAAAAGTACTTTTTTTCTTATTTTTCGTCCTTTTAATTTCTCAAAATGTACAAAACATTACAATCATAGACAAGGACTGTGATTCGATTTTAAGTTATTAGTAATACAAATAATCGGAAAAGCAGTCGAAATCTATGTTAAGAGAGTTCCTGTTTCTAAAACATCTTTTAACTACTTTTCGAGTAATCTACATGATTACGTCAATCTACATATCACGTGTTTTGGATGCGTGATATGTGAAATTTGTTGTCTTATGTGAAAACTAATTACAAAAAATTAATCGCTCCAAACCGAAATTCATATTTACGAGCCTAAGTCGGATGATATGTTTCGTCATTTTGCAAGGTTTTTTTTTCCCTGAAGTTAACAAAGTCAGGAGGTTTCTGACTACCAAATAGGAAACGATATTGTATGATATTGTTTGGTGAAGAGTAATGTTGTATCAAACAATACGATACGAGCAAATCATTATTTGTTTTATATCAAAGTTAAGCAAATAATGATGTAGAATAGTTTTTTGCTATTTTAAAATTATTCATTATTTAAAGAGGTAAAAGAAAAGCAAAAGCTTAAAGTTGTTTAACTATCTTAAGATTTTCTGAAGATATTTTTATCCTAATTTCCTTTTCTTAAGTAGTCAGCTTGTCTGTGTTATGTACTCTGGTTGAATCTTCTTTACAAGGACTGTCTGAATTTCACATTTTAAAATTTTATTCGGGTGTGGGTTTTTGTTAAGAAATAAGCTCAAAAATGCGACAAAAGTTTCCTTAGGAAAGTTTTAGAACTCAACAATGAATTTCTATCGATGTCTTAAAATAAAAAAGTATTAATCCGCTTATTAATCTTCTTAACGTCCTATGTAACTTGAATATGATTAACATTAACAGAATTCAGATCATTGAGTAATCCGTATTTAATTATTTTCTTTAGAAAAATAAAAAACTCAAGCATTCATGTATTGTAGAAAATATATTAAAAGAATGAAAACTTTTCATTTGTATTATTTTCAAGATTAAAAATTAAAAGGAAAAGAAAAGAAACGCAAGATTTTAAAGAAGCAGGCTTCAGATCTTTAAATAACTTCTTATTTCTCTATATGTTGGATTAATGCTGTGGATTTTATAAGTACCATATTCAGTTAGAAAGAAAATGAATAATGTGCATTCGGCCAATGATAGTTTATCATTTTGTCTTTGTTTTCCTTCGTATTTCAGATTTCTTTCATCCAATCTTTAAAAGTAAAATGCTTACGTGAAAGTTGCATCTCTTATTTTCGTCTGTTTTCGATTTTAATTAATTAGCAGTGATTACAAAATTTATTGAATAATTGGAGCGTAATATTGTTTACAGTAAATTTCGTAACTGTGTCCATAAATTTGATTAAGCATGAACGGTGCATTTGAGTTCACAAACATTTTACAATCGGAGCAAAGAAGGTCATGATCATAAAGCTCCGTTAATAGCACTATCATGTACTAATATCAAACCAAACAATCCCTCGCAAGCAAACAGACATTCTACAACATTCTGATTGAAGTTATCCTCTTAGTGTATTGACCATCACAATTAGCTACTTCTAGACAACCTGAACATTGAGAGAAAAACAGATCCAGGTTGCAAATAATTTCCAATCTTCTAATTTTTTATGAAGACTTAATTACCTTGAAAATACCTTGACCCTTACCTTAAATGTTTTGATATCTTAAATGTTTTGGTCAAAAATGACTTTAGAAACTTTTCCCTGTTTTTAATAAAATAATCGCTCAGTAAGCAAATTATCTTTGTAATTTGTATTTTTTTATTTAACATTCTTATTTAACCATGATATTGTGTCGATCTCATGAGAAACTAATCTGTTCAATACAAATAAACTGTTTTTAAAAACAAACAAGAATTAGTTGGCATGACAATTTTAGAATGCAGCGTGGTTTAAGAGAGCATAAAAAATTGTTAAAAAAACATTTATTCATCCAAAAACAAGAAAAAAGGAATTGTTGGTTCACTTAGGATGTTGAGTTTTAATCGTATCTTCTTATCTGCTAGTTTGACCTATTCTTTTTATTATTATTCTTATAATTCTTTGTCTTTGTTTTTCCAAAATCAAAAGCGATCCTTTTTGTAAGTATACGTACGTATACTCTAAAATTTCAGTTTTTTTAGGGTATATATATTTTTTGACTTATCGTGATCAAAGACTCAAGGATGAATCGTCTTTCGATTTAAAACTGCATTTCTGTTTTGTTTTGTCTTTCTCTCACCAAAGCACATAGCAAAGATTTTTTAATAAAGCTTAGACCAAACCCCCATACAGAAAACAAGAAACATATTAAAAGATTGAAGTATTAGGGATGGTTGTACTTGTTTTATAAGATACGTAGCTTACAATGAGTATTGTAATCCTTAAGCAGCTTTCTCCAGTAGTTTTCATTCATTATAAAATATCTTTACCTTTATTAAGTGTCGATTTATAAGTAAACAATTGGATGATGCGAAATCGATCATACTTCGACGAAATTAAATCTGACTTCAACAGAAAAGCAAAACAAATACAAATCCTAATATGTGGTTAAACGGGACACAGTGGACATGAAGGATCGGTCTTTCGGTTGCTCACCTCTACCTCTGGATAGTTCCTGCATCCATATGTTGTTGATGAACCTTCGGACCCACCTAGAGAATTAATAACGAGGATAAAGCCTTGGAGCTTCATCGGTGATAAAATAAGACTTCTCCAATCCGTAGACGACGTCTATGTTCAATCCACTATCCTCTTTATTTACTTTGGCATTTTTTTTTTAATAAATGATTGATGGAATTAGTAGAAATAATTTGGATTTAATTGAAAATTTGTTAATAAAACGATTCAGTACAGAGATAGGTAGTGGGTTTTGGGCTTCTGATATTCGTAGGAACGCCAAAGATATGGTCTCCGACAATTCAGTGGCAATAGTTCAGGAATAGTTGAGAAAAGGTCGTCATCAGAATGCTAGCCCGCCTTTTATCCGATGGAATGAGCCTGGTCTTCATTTTACAAAGGACTGAGTGAATCGAAACCCTTCCTCTGCCGGCGATTGAACTCGTCTCCTCCAAGCCCGCATTTTACCACTGAACTTTTCAATACAAAATTAACCAAACCTCAAACACTAGAAGGTGAATTGTTTCATTTGGTTACGTTTCCGCAAGGAATGCGCTTTTATGAATAAAATAAGTATTTGTCTATTTTTCTAATTGCATAGTACACTTTTCAGTCCCATCCGAATATCAGGGTTGTAAATATGACACTTTAAGATATAAATTATCGGACGATCGGCATTACTTTACAGTCTGTCATCCGTGAATCAACAGGCTGAACTAATTGCGTCCTCTGATTTATGGCAACATATGATAATAACATTATTTCATTGACATCTAGCGGAAACACTACTGTAGACCGAGCTGTAATCGCACATTCGCTCGAATTAACAGCTGTTTCTAAACCCCACTGTTGGTTATAATGGCCATTGTTTCAAAGTATTTTCGATATTCAGCACCAAAACCACTGAAGTTAAGAGAATTCCTAACAAATCATGTGTATTAATTAAAGCTTCGAACACTGTAGCATTACGTTCATAAATTCCATTGTGTTATCCATTAATGACTGGTTGTAAATTCGTGACACAAATCTTTGGTCTTTCAGTTCTAAACAAACAAATAAATTTTGTAATTTCTATTTAAAGCATCCTTTGACAGGGACAGGCGAAAAAGTATCACAGCATTAGTACTATCTAGAAACTTAGATATCAAAATGAGATCAAAAGAAAGTCTGCAAGCTTTTTTTTTTAATTGATAAAAGGCGCATGAGATTTCTACACCATCAAAAGAGAGAGCTGAACTTCTTAGTTGAAATAATTACTTCAAATCACTGCTACATTTAAAAACACTTTACTTTCTTTTTCTCATTCATGTATATTTTCTTAAGATTTATAATTTTGATTTAAACTTCATCGATGTTTATTTGTAAGCTTAAATAAGTCATTTTTAATTTCCAATAGGAAAGTGAGGATCATCAAATCAATCAATCTTGTGCATTTTTCCTCTCCCTTACTAATAACATTTAACCGCTCGGATGTATCTTCCTGATATTCGAGGATTAAAGTTGATCTAACTTCCATTTGAAATCTTTTCCAAATGGCTACATGTCGATAAATTAGAACGATAAAAATTCCCTTAGAAAAGTATCGTAATCTATTTCTGTTCATTGACTCATTGACTTATTCCGTGTATTGATAAAATAAAATTAATCAGATTTACAAGGGTAGATTTAATTCATTTCTTTTCAAAAATGGAAAGTTTTCACTGTTTATTATTCAGTAGATACTAGAATTTAATTTAAATGTAGGCTTTTCGTTTTTTGTTGTTTATA
The DNA here is from genome assembly GCA_023159025.1 of Thereuonema tuberculata. Taxonomy (NCBI): domain Eukaryota; kingdom Metazoa; phylum Arthropoda; class Chilopoda; order Scutigeromorpha; family Scutigeridae; genus Thereuonema; species Thereuonema tuberculata. The sequence goes on from JAFIDM010012231.1 coordinate 151,862,885, forward strand.
GACTTTAAAAGATAATAAAGGAAACAGAAATTTGTAAGAAATAACGTTTTAAGACATCAGACTTCTAGTTCTTTGAATTTCTTAGTTTCTCTTGCATCATACTTCATCCTATACGGTTAAGTAAGCGGCTAGAATAAACTTATCTGGACTTAAATAAAACACATAATTCTTCTACACACTGTATTTTGATGTAAAAATGTTCGTTGTTCGAGATTAATTATCAATTAACAAAGAATTAAGGGAGTTCTTCGGTAGAGCTTCTCCCTATCACTGCACTATCATGCTGGAAAGTTCTTAACATGTTTGAGTACTGTAATTAACAAGAACGTTTAACTTATTATCTTTTGTATATCAAAGGAGGGATATCCATAAGAAATAGAATACACATACCGTATATTTCGGCAGATAAGACGATAGTTGAATCATTAAAAAAGGCCCCCAAAATCCGGGGTCGTCTTATAGGACAGATACAACAAAAAAAATAAGATTAAAATTTATATAAATTAAAATCATTATAAAATAAAACAAAACACTCACTTCAAATCAATGTATTTAAAATCCTGTAAATCCTTAAATTCATCATCTGAGGCAAATAGCTCCTCAAGTACATCCTCACTTTCGTTTTGGAGAAGCTCATCATATGGATCCCATTCTGTATCTTGCGAGTGAAAGATGGTGAAAATGGCGGAACGGCGCGATCGGAAGCTTTATGTTTGTGTGAAAGAAAGCGTTGTGAATAGTCAAAGACATTACCCAGATGCTCGAATCAGTGTGAATGTTTGCAACAATCGCAAATCAGTGTTGCCAGATGCAATAGAATAAAAGTTGTTCATTCGAAAAATTACGACTGGGACATAATTCTGCATACGCTATGCAGTATTATTATCAAAATGATGATCGCTGATTTAAACTGAATTCACAGGCCGTTGATAGTTTGGGGGTCGTCTTTTAGGGCAGATATATGCTTAAGCTATAAAAATTTGACGTAAATTTACACCTCGTCTTATCTCAAGGTCGTCTTATCTCCGAAATATACGGTATTTCTCTTGCATTGTAGACATAGCTTCAATTCATGCTTAATAAATAAAAAAAAAATCCTCTAGTACATATTTAATTTCTTAGAATACACATTTATTTATTTTTAATTTCCATGGTTCGACTAAATGGTGCTAGCTGGTGAGTCGATTGTCTCTCTCTCTCATTTATTTACGTTTAAAATACAAATAAATGAAGCGAACACAAACGGACAAAAAAAAAATAACAAACGGTTTTCTTTACTCACAAAATAAGTTGTTAGATGCTACAGATCATTAGGATAGAATTAATTATTCTCGACTGACTGTACAGCAAACCCTTGTTTATTGTTGGTGTTGTGTTAACAAAAATCAGTTTTCTGACCATTATAACGGTGGGTTGAAATGTTACAATATACAATAAAAATTTACAATATGTTTATATTTAAATATTTGAAGTGTTAATATTGTGAGGGTGTTTGTGGGAGAGTCTTTGGGATCTAAAGACAACGAGTCAAGATCTGGAACTGAACTGAATTAATTTATTACCTGAGAAACATTGGTTTTTATAGATTTTACATGGAAGAATTTGATTGGAAGATTAATTAAAAATGTACAGAATGATTGGATAAAAACATAACGAATTTAAATTTATTAACTGATTTAACGGCTGCAACGGAAAAGAATTTAAAAATTAGCAGAACATCAGTAATTAGGAAATGCAAAGGAAGAAATAACGATTAAGGATAAAAATGAATGCAAATAAACATAGTTAAATAATTTCTATAAAATATAGATAAATAAATGATTTCTAAACATATTTATATATAAACTGTTACAATATCATTAATAAAAATAAAATGTGTTACCGTTTTTTAGGCGGTTTAATAAAATTAATAAGTTAATTATAATTTTAATTTTTATATTAACTTAAACTTATTTATTATTATGATTATTATTATATTATTATTATACAGGACACTACAAAACAATGTGTATCACAGCTGCCAGTTCTTTAGCTGGTGTTGGCCTTCAAACGCATCGAATTCTTCCCAAGAATCTAGGATGTCGTAATGTATCGGCGCAAAATATGTGCTGATCCAAGCAGTGCGGCTTTTTGGAGTTGACCGATGGAGATTTTGTCAATATTTAGATCTTGTAAATGCTTACCAAGGTTTTTTGGTATAGCACCCAGTGTGCCGATAACCACTGGAACCACCACTGCCGGCTTGTGCCATAATCGTTGAACCTCGATTTTTAGGTCTTGATACCGTGTGATTTTTTCCAGTTCTTTCACAAAAATCATTTTCAAAGTCTTTTATCCATCCAGCATTTTGCTTAAAATGTTTTTCATTTTCCCACAGATCCTTCCAAAACTGATTTGTTTCATTCTTATCAGGTTTTTTACATTTTGGCTGGTTAAGGCAGTTAATGCTTTGGTAGAATCGTCTTTGGTCTAATTGAAAAAGCTGGTTTTGTCGAAATTGAACAATTCGTGCATCATAACGTTCTGTTTTTCTGGCTGTTGCTGTTATCTGCTGTTTTACAATTTCTAGTGCTTCATCAACTTTTCTTGTATTGAACCAGTATTTCTTTATTAATTCCTTTTTGATTTTTGCATTCTTCAATTTTTGTTCTTTCATATTCTTCAAATTGCTTGCATCAGAGCGTAATTTTTTTATCTTTAATTCCAGTCTAATTTTCTATTTTGGTGTTGATTTTGCTGGTCCATTTGGCTTGTTTTTTTGAATACCCAGTTCTTCTGTGACAATTACAGCTGTGCTGTAAGCAAGCTGATTGGTTTGCTCCAAAGATAAAATTGGAACTGTTGCTAATGCCATATTCACATCTTTCATGATTGGTGCAAGGTCTTTTTTTGACACCACTTTTAAGGTTGGTAATCTTTGTCTTTCTGTACATGCTTGTGCATGTGTCATTATTTTTTCTTTTAACTGTTGTTGCCGTGGATTCAAATCATCAGTGATTTCTATGTTGATTTGTGTCAGTGGTGGTTAAGTAGTTCTTTCTTCTTCAATTTGAATATTTTCATCATACAACATTTGTGTTTCGTGCATGCCACTAGTCTCCTCAAAACTGCCTTCAGTTGTTTCAACAGTTGACTCTACTTTTTTACTTTTACAAATTTCTTGAATTTCTTCTAGTTCTACATCACTAAACACTTTATTTCGCATTACAAAACGCCTTTGGTCTGCGAGTCTTTGTTCTGTAATAGTTGAATCTGGGTATTTTGCTTTCCAAAGTTCAAACATTCTTTTTAAATAACCACGTTTTTCTGGTTCTGAGTTGTAATAGCAAACCATAATAGCACGATTTTCAGACACAGTATATTTTTTTCGCTTCAGTTGTTTTTCTTCCAGTAGACCTGCAGTGCTTGGCCCTGGTTGCCTAACCATAGCAGCTGAGTCCTGTAACCCGTTTGTCGACAGATGCCCAGGGACTCTAACATCTGACGCGGCCCTTGTTGACCCGGGCGACGACCGATCCGGAATAGGATTTGTTTTCTTTTGTCTCACCATGTTTGTTGGGTTGGTGGACACACTTAGTCTGACTCTTCATTTGAGACCTGTCTGGCTTGGGTGGCCCTTCTGGTAGAATACACTACCGCCAGCATAGCTCCCAACATCATTAGAGCACACAAGCCCCCTCCCCACGACAAGGGGGTGTCCTTGAGGGGGTTATTATTATTATTATTATTATTATTATTATTATTATTATTATTATTATTATTATTATTATTATTATTCCCTAACGGGACTGAACTATGTAACTAAAGTAGATAAGTGAATAAAA
>JAFIDM010012231.1:151890095-151902908 GCA_023159025.1 Thereuonema tuberculata
TTCAAGAGTTATTAGCGGAATTTGGGAAAACTTTTGCTTTATAAACCAAAATCAATCTAATTGAAACATAAATTGAAATATACCACCAGAAATTTCACTTACAAAAATATTTGTAAGCTTTCCAAAATCTCAATTTAATAGTGGTTCCATGCTTAAACTAGCTATGAATTTTTCACAAACACGAAAAGAAAACAGCAAAGAATTGATTCATGTTGTCGAATATAAATTCTTCATGAAAGTTCTTGGGATGAAAGAATGTACGTAATCAAAACTAGCTCAAGGCGATTATTATCAAGTGAAACTATTGTTATACTGGCGGGTAAATGACGTCACAATAGGGTTTTAATAAATGTCTAGAATATTTTAAATGAAAACACAATTTTTTTTCCGTGAATAAATTATAAGGCATTATCTATTAAGAAGAATACGTTGTTTTGCAAATATGTTAGTACTAGTAAATTAATTAATCTTAAGTAAGAAGTGATTGGACAAACTTATCACTGTTTGGGATTATACTGTAAACAACGTGATTTAAGGTATTCGTTGTTTCTTATACTGTTTTAGTTCTTGATTAAGTGTCTATTCATTTAATCAAGAATGTTGCATTTTCATATCTTTCATATAGAATATTTTTTATTAGAATGTAACAATGTGAATAAACTTTGGTTTGTAGAAATTAGGAATTGCAGGTTTCCTAATGAAAGTCATGTTTTGTAACTATCTACTGTTGTATATTAGTGTATGTATCTGTATAATTATTAATACACCATTGATTCTATTATGTAAAATTTAAATTGTTAATAATTTTCAAAGCTATTTCAAGCTTCCATTTACTACGAAACACAGATAATAAAATATAAAATGGAATTAAAAAAAAAAACTATTCAAGAAAAAAGAAACAATTTGTATAACCTCAGAATTGCACAAAGCATGCAAAGGATATCAAGGAACTAACAAAAGTTTAATATCATAAAATGAAATTTTGAATTAAAATATTGTTCATGTTGATAGTTAACTTGACAAAACTAATTCATAGACAAATAAATAAATATTCATTTATTTACATTTTTAAAGTATCCAAAAAAAAAGGCGTGGATATCGCGCAATTTTCTCTACATAACTAAATTTTTTTGTATCATTTTTTTTCATAATTTCATGATGAAATTGAAACATTTAATATAATTTGATTCACTTTCGCTTTTAGTGCACTTTCACACGAAGCGACCGTGATCGCGCGGCCAAACACGTCATGGGACGAAGCTCATTAAGCAAAATGGATTTTGAAGAAGTAGCTATTGATATTGTGCTGTTATCTCAGTTGCGAAAATGGCAAAAACGACCAAGCTTACCAGTATGTCTCTTGATGGACATATGTGAATAAATACAATATACTACATAATACATCTATACAAAAATACACGGCATAATTTCAGGTATGTATTTCCCACATGTAGACAATCAAAATAGTTCATTACAACATATGTCCGGAAATGCTTCATTTCCGAGTTATGGCCTTCACAACATTGAAAATCACCGGAACGTTTTTCGTTCCGCCGGTCGTTGCCATTACAGAAGATGTTCAAAATGACCACCTCCTGCTTGAATACAGACCTCACATCGATGTCTCAATGACCTGCGAACACGATCCCACACTCCAGGAATGTTGCGTATGTCCTCAGAACGTGCCACAATTCGATTCCGAAGGGATTCCAAATCAGGCACCGGAGACGAATAAACCAATGATTTTAAATGGCCCCACAAGTAGAAATCGAGAGGGTTCAGATCAGGTGAGCGTGGAGGCCAAGCAATTGGGCCACCTCTACCTATCCATCGATCAGGAAACGTTCGATCCAAGTACCGGCGAGCCGTACGACTGAAGTGTGCAGGAGCGCCGTCATGCAAGAAGTGAGCGTGCTGACGATCGATCAGTGGAGTGTCGTCATAAACATGAGGTATGGTGTTTTCCAGGAAGTTTGTGTACGCCTGCCCCGTAAGTCTGTTTACAAGTACATGGGGTCCAACTAATCGATCACCAATGATACCGGCCCACATGTTGAGGGAGAACCGCACCTGGTGATGAGATACAACAGTTGCATTTGGGTTTTCATACGCCCATACATGCTGATTGTGGAAATTTGTTATGCCATCTCGTGTGAACTGTGCTTCATCTGTAAATACGAAAAACGTTCCGGTGATTTTCAATGTTGTGAAGGCCATAACTCGGAAATGAAGCATTTCCGGACATATGTTGTAATGAACTATTTTGATTGTCTACATGTGGGAAATACATACCTGAAATTATGCCGTGTATTTTTGAAACACCCTGTATAATAAATCGTGTGAAAGGCTACGTTGAAATCTATAGAAGAACATAGTCGCGCGGCCAATCTGGCCGCGTGAAAAATCGCGTCTTGTCGCGACCAGAAGCGACCAATCGGCTAAGTGTGAAAGATTCACTGAAATCTAGAGAACGGCCTGGCCGCGAGACCATGGCCACGTCCCTGTGAAAAGGGTCTTACCTAAATTCCATTTTTCAGTTATTCAGTATCTTTTAGTTAATAACTTAGAAACGTAGTTTGGACATTTTTATTTAATTTCCTATTTTTTAGAATAAAAATGATTCCGTAATTTACTTATCTTTTTTTCATTTTCTTTTTTAAATCTGAATCTAAATAAGTGAATGAGGAACTAACTAAAAGAGAAAGAAGCAAAATATTGAAATCTTATTTTTTTTATGTAAAACATTTTTATGATGGAAGTAAAAGGGATAAAAATACTAATGTTTAATAGTAATTTTAATACTTTATTGATAAAAATAACTGTAGCCTACAAAAAAATATGAAAGTCAATTTCTGAGTTTTTTTCTTTTTGATTTAAAAAAATTAATGCCAATCATTGTGACTATTTTTAATATTTTCCTCATATCATTTCATTGCCTTTAGCAACTGTTCAGTGCATCATTTGATGAAAACTGGATTCCAAATAAGATCTAGCGATCGAAACTGGAGTCTTCAAACATTAGCCATGTAAGAATAATAAAAAAAAACGAGAAAATTTTATTCAGTTATTTAATAAGGAAGTTTTTTTTCTTTCAATCTCAGTTACGAGCAAGACGAAAAAGAATTTAAGCTTTATGTTTATTATTATTTGAAGAATGTTGATGCAGTGAATAATTGACGAAGCTTAAGTGTACAGGAAGCAGCCTCTTGCTCTTTCGCTAATTAATTTTTAAAACTATTAATCTCAGCTTAGAACTGTTGTAGTTAAAATTAAATGATGTGAAGTCTGCACAGTAAGTCAGATACCACAGCTCCAAGCAACACAATGAAACCGCGTCAAGATAGTAAAACACTGTTAAAACAAAAAGAATTCTCTAGAAATAGCTTTTCAGTGTCCTCAAATCCTTTCTTCGCTGCAATCAAAACGAAATGTGTTAATTTTCTAGGTGATTCGACAAGACTGTCCTTGGCGAAATGAACCAGTGTAATCGTACTGGGTTTTCAGACGCTAGAGTAGATTAAACACTTTTCCAGGCCCTGTAACTTCCAAACAATGTTGAGAAAATAATGATCTTTCTACCCAGGGGGACTCAATATTAAACTTTCATAAATGACCTTTCCTTACGCAGTCTTTTCCGTACGACGGCAAGCGCAGTTTTCCATTACCGTTTTGTTCTAATCCAATCAGGGGCCTCTGTTGCGCTCGTGCAATAATATCTACTTCTCCAAGTCGAGTTAAACAAATGCAATTTGCAGCCTACAGCCATTTTCGTGATCTTCTAAAATTCTACATTATTCCGTAAAACCATTTAGTAAAATAATTACTTTTCTCCCTATTTACAATGTCAGTCTTCTATTTTTATTTTTACTTCGCTATTGTCATATTCAATGTCAAACTATTTCAGAAATTAGGGATAATTGTATTAAATTTGAATTGATTAAGTTTGTATTGAATTTGTGATGTAACAAATAGAGCAAGGTTTTGTAACAGTAGAAGCTTAAGGTTTTCGGGTTTTCATTTAATAAAAACATCTTCTTGATGATGCAGTGGTGGTTGATTTTAGTCAATAAATTGATATCAAGAAACATTGAAATCGCAAGAAATATCCAATAAAATATATAGATTTCTTTGATTTTCATTAAAAGCAAATAAAATAAAAAGTGAAAGAGAGAAAGAGTAAAAGTGCATAGTTCTCTGCAAAGCAAACATTTACCGGAATCTTATCACGATAAGCAGCCATTAAGTGATCTGTGCTTCCTGTCTGCTTAAAGGAAATGAAACGTTATACTTTTGCTTGATATGAAATCAAATCAGTCTTTGAAATTCTGTAAAAATACAAAAAATTCAGAATTCACTAATAATGTTTCTTTTGAGCGGAAATAAACAAAAGAAGAAAGATACATAATTATCACTCTGCGTTTCAACATGCGTTTGAAAACAGTTTTTCCTTATATATTTTTAACTATTACTGTATTATTAAAATTAAGTAAGCGATGTGCCATATCATCTAATATGTCCAACTCGATAAATGAAGCTAACTATGAGAATTTAAAATAATCAGAAATACAAATAACAACATAATTTCCTAATCTATTTTCCAAAAGGAAACTTTCTCTAGATCAGTTCTCCGGTTTGCTGCATGTCAGATGATGGAGAATTCTTTCAGTCGTTATCTTGAGATTTTTTCTGGATTTACTAAGATTAAGGACTTTTATTGTTTGTTTGTATATAAAAGTTTGTGTTATTTCGTTAAACTTTCAAAAATCATTGTAATTGTATTAAATTATTGAATTGAATAAGTTTTTATTGTTATTTATAGCTTCCTAAGATTTGAACATATTGCATTCCTAATTTGTAAAATGCTGTGGAGAGGTTATCATTCTGTATATTGAAAGATAGTCAATTTACCTGTTCCATTTTCACTATACATTTCAGAATTATTAAGACTCCATATGATTATTTAAATACAGTATTAATTCCGAATAACTTTTATGCAATTAAGTTGGGAGATGAGGTACATTAGAAGTGCAGTTACCCAAAGATGGGAAGGGGATATGAAATACCTCGCAACTGAACTAGTTCATAACCCCCTCCCACTTATATTACAACTTTGCATACTAGTTACATGTATATTTCGTCACAATATTAATTCAATTATATAATTTGAAAGCTTTATTTAATAACTTAAAGATGCGCTAGAGTTACAAAATTAATATACAACTTACAAGAAATTAGTAAAGAAACAAACCTGCAAAAATTTACGCTTCCTATGATAAAGAATTCAGCACCCACTTCAAATCAACCAATGCTAACAATCAGTTATGACGTTAAAGGAGATCGTAAAGAATTAGTTTTGATAGTAGCCTTCAGAATGCAGGGCATACAAGAGAAAATATTGTAGGATTCCATAACATCTCCCCACCTATTCCATAATCACCTCCTTTCCTCTACTGTATCAAAATTACATGAAAATTTTAGAAAGGTTTTACATGTAATGTCAATGGAGAAAATGGTTCCATTCGTCATATTTTTGAAATATTGCTATTCCCTATCAAACTTTTAACTTCAAATAGAAGTTGAGATTCAATAAATCTCTGGGCAATTGCAAACTCCCTCTTTTAACTTTTAAAAGAGGCAAGTGCTAAATCCCCTCTTTTAGCGACTGTCAGCTTGATGTGCTGGCCATCGAAATTAAGAAACCAAAGTTAATTTAATTGGCTTTGAGAAAAGTGAAACGAAAAGCGTAATTATTTAAATGTAAATACAATCCTATTTGAATTTTATTTTATTTCCTATTTAATAACAGAATCTTCAAATTTTAGACATTAAAACTGTAAAATAAGTTGAATTTTTGTTAATGTTCTGTGATAAAAAGAATTCATTTTAAATGAAATCAAGTTTGAATTTGTAAATATAAATTTTTACCCTCGTACGACTTTGAATATATTTATAAATTTGATATATTTAGATAATATTATGACATCCACTGATTACATCTACTGTGTTTAATTACTCAATTTAAAGTTATAACTCACTAATATTTCTTCTATCTTTAATTAAAATAGCTGATCATTAATTTTCATGAATATCTAATTTCATTCTTATTTTAAAGTTTGCAATAAACAGTCATTCATTCCGTGTTTTTGTGTTTCTGAAATTTAAATATTATATTATGCATAAAAGTAAGAAATGATAATTTAAAATTTCTATTTGCTGATTCATTCTGGCATAAAATTTATAATAGTGCTACATTATTGTCCGTAAACTATTTCAATTGTTTTTCAAAGTAACGGTTACGGTATGAAATTTGTAAATTAATTCTGAAATTTTTACTACTGATAAATTTTGATTGCTTTAAACTGGCAATTTTAAGTAAGTTGAGAAAAACCTCTGCATTGTGAACTACTGTTGCCAAGAGAGTAGAGATCAAGACTATTAGTTAGTTAGTTAGTTTGGGGTGAACGTGGGTGGCAGAGAAGCCGAGAGATCCAGACTACAGGAGGTACAGTACATCTATCCATGAAATATATGAAATTATTATCAGAAAGCCTTGTATTGTATTCTCCATTAATTTCTAATGCAAATAATAATTTCGTACATTTCATGGATGGCTATACTTACCTCCAATATATCCCTTGATCTTTCTTTGACGGATGAAAGGTGCTCCGGATGAAAGGATGACTTTATTTGAGAAAGGGGTCACGCTACAAATGGCCTCGAAACGTCTAATCAGTAAGCTTTAAATGTTTTTTAACATTTTATAGTGTGCTTTAATGGTTGCTAATAATAATATATACCTTGATCTTTACTCTCATTATTATTATTATTATTATTATTATTATGTAAACGATTCAAAACTTGGGTTTCCCCAACAAAGACAATATGGCGGGTCAAGGATCAAAGCACATATTGCCAAGTGTAAAGAAATGTGCAAGAATGATTAGGGATGTGTGGTTGTGTCCATAAGTTTTCTAACAATCTGTGTTGTGTTGAGTACCACAGCCTTCTGCAGTTGTGCGTAAGTGTTTTTGTGCAGTCCTAATGTGCTGAGGTTGTGGTGTAGTGTGTGAGGCACCAGACCAGTGGCGGACTGGACGATGAGTATAAGACGTACTCTGGAGCTCATGTGCTAGGTCGGTGCATTTACTGATCTTGTCTGCGTGAATTTTCTGCATGTTCTTACTGATAGGCACTGCAATATCATTGCATTGTCTGTTTGTTGATCTTATCAACAAGTGTTATGTCAGATCTGTTGTGATGTATGATTTGTCTGTGCGAATGGGGCGGTCCCAGTACAGCTTACATGAGGGTGACTCTAATACGCTTTGTGGTGTGTACTTGTGGTACGGGACCGTGTTCTTAATATGTGAGTGTTTGTGTGCTAGCTATTGATGAATGATCGACGCTACCTGATTGTGTCGGTGGAGGCAGTCTGTTTGGTAGACAGCCTGATATTGTGGTAGATCGTCTCATGCTAGTGTGGCATTTCCGGCATCTGTCGTCATGCGTGTTTTGGTCATGTAGAATGTGTTTCTCGCAGTTGCGTATGGGGATGACTTGGTTCTGTATCGCGATCATGAACCCTTCGGTCTCCCCAATAGCTCACCACTTGTCAGCCATCGTTCGACGCTTCCATGTCGACATGAGGCTGGCTGAGTTCGTGGCGATGTCTACCATGGAGTTCCTTACGAGCCCATGATTCACGCAGCTACTGAGTTTGGGTGTCGGGGTGGCGAGTGTAGGAGAAGAGTTTTCGAGGTCCAGGGGTGTGATGTGTGTCAGCCTTGACAATGGCTAAATGGAGTGAGGAGTATTGTGCTCTTTGGTGGAAGTGTTTCCTAAATGTGTGCACTTGTTTTTCAAGTAGGTTGATAAGGTTGATGAGTCTTCGTCCTCACTCCTTGCGGGAAAGAGTCATCCTTTCCGGAGCGGACTTGAAGTGGTGCACATTGTGTTTCGTGAATGTAGTGCGTGTTGTGCGTTATAGTGCTTCGAGTTCGGTGTTTGTCCATGGAATTAAGCCGAAGGAATATGTTAGTGTGGGGACAGTAAAAGAGTTGATGGCTTTATTTTTACGTATGGCGTTGAGTTACCTCCAACCTGCTGTCAAGCGCCCTTACCCACTCGGCTATGGGGTGCATGCTACACTCGATGCTGCACGAGATCTAGAACGAGATCTCATCATAGATTGTTGGATCCTTTTAGCCTACCCTAAAGATAGGGTAGTTCCCGCCCCCATCGTGAGGAAATAGGTTCCGTAGGGGGATTATTATTATTATTATTATTATTATTATTATTATTATTATTATTATTATTATTATTATTATTATTATTACATTTTGATAATCATTAACCCCCAAATTGGGTATAAGCAATTTACATATGTGGAATTTCTGAATAGCATTTCTCACAAACGATTTTTATCAATTTTCTACAAATATGATGAAACTAATGTATTCTCTTTTCATTTTTCTCATTTCAATATTTTTAATGGATAAATACTGCAATAATAACATCTCCGTGGAAGTTTCAGTTGGAAAGAATCAGATCGCATAACAGAACATTCTGAGGAAACATAGATCCACAGTTTACCGAAGGATATTCCAGGTTTACTCAAAGTTTATGATAACTGTTCTTAAATGGGTAAGAGTGACATACATGCATGCTTCATTGCTGCTAGATCATTGTAACAATGAATTTTAATTATGCACTTGATGATTAATATGAGTTAATAGGCAGTTAGAGTAGATCAATGCTAGTCATCTAAAAGTGCTCCACAGAATTCGAAACGGACAACATAGTCAATGGAAGTTATTGACTATAGTATGCATTCGGAATTAACGAGTGTTGAAGGCGGTTGAATGTTTTTCTATCATCACTAAAGAGTTAATTGAAGTTCAGTGTTGAAGTTGAAGACGAGGCAATGCGACGATAGAACCATTTACGATCGGCAAATGAATGATAATTAAAGAGTAGTTTTTCAGAACTTATGGACTGACCAGGACATAAGTAAAAATATATAACATAGATACCTAAAGTCCTCCCAGCGAAAGTCGACCGTGGACACCAGATGGCGCAATAGTAGAATTTGAATCGATTGTATATGTCAGTGTTTATGGCGGGAAAGTGAACATTTCGGGGAAGTTCGAAGATTACGCATAAAACGATATTCCTTTTATTGAACTATTCTGATTTCGCATGAAATATAATTTCAAAAATGTATTTATTTTCATTCATTTGATTCAATATAGAATGTAATTCTTAAAAAAAATAATGGTAACTAAAAATTAAAATATAACTATAGTATATTACCAATTGTTTGTTTCCTTTTGAATGGGAATTTAATTGAGACATATATTATTCATTAGTATTGGTATTTTAATAAATTATATTAGAAATTCTAAAATTGTATTTTATTTCTGAGAAGGTATTATCATTTAGATTAAGTTATTAGAGGATTCTAATGTGAAATTCATAACTCATTGATATTTGAGAATTAAATAAATTATTATTTATTATTTAAATAATTTTTTTTTTTTTTTTGTTAGGTGAAAATGCACTAATTTTATTTAGAAAATAATTGATGACAGAATTGAAAGTTCTTTCAGTATTAATTGTTGGCCCTGAAAAGGGCCTTTTTTTGTGTAGAATTTTTCTGTAGTTTATATCTGATAAGATAAAATTTTTATGATTCACGCAGCAGTTATTAAGAATAAAATGAATTTATGTTCATTTTTTGAAGTTCATTTTAATCTATGGATTGAAATGAAGATTCAAAGTGGAAATAGATTCATCGGATTCAGTAGAACTGCTGTCTGAATCATAAGAATTACTTACCGAGATAATTAATGGTTCAACTGCAATTTCAATCAGACCGTCTTTAGTCCAATACTCTACATTGTATTACATACTTTTTCTACATGATTGACTGCTTTCTTCCAATCTTCTGATGTGATCTCTTTCACAGTTTGTTTGGCTTCTGATAGGTTTTCCTCGCTTGAGAGTCGCCATTGTGAATAGTTTCTCTCGACAAACTTCAGTCCTGGAATGATTAAGAGATCATGGGTGTAGTTCAAGGTCAGAGTCATTCTTTCGCTGGGCGGATAGTAAGACATCTTACGAAGACATCTTGCACTTAAGATTTAGGTTGAGCTTGTGTTAAGATAATAACACTCTTGAAAAATTTCATAAAAAAAAATCGAATATTAAAAGTTAAGAAAAATTAAAGAGTTATGAATTGCCACGAAACAAAAATACATTGGGAATTATAAATACATTGTGTTGAAGAGGGGTTTTCCGCAAAGGAACCCGAAAGACTCCATGGAATTTTTAAGTATCTTTTTTATAATCTTTTTAAACGTTCTTGACTTGTGTGTTGTCATTTTAGTGTAAATTACTTAAATTCACACACGTAAAAATATTTTTAATTATAAAGACGGTTTAAAACCATCAACAGATTTTTTTACAATAAAAAAGTTGGTAAAAATTTTCTCATAAATTTATACATCATCTACAGCCCATCTCAGATATCGAACTGCTAATCATGACATTGATGCATGCTTTCTTTCTGATAGATATACGTAACACTGAATTTATATTTATATTATTCATAACACTATTAATTTATTGCGAAGACATAACAGAAAGAAATTGTGTATCATTATCACTGTTAGCAATCAGTAGAAATTTAAGAAGGAATACAGTGTTTCTTCATAAAAAGAGAGCCTTAAATCAAAATGTATAATTTATTTAGACTAGATGATTTTCAGTTGTTACATTTAAGATGATATAAAGTTAACAGTTTTATACAACCTTAGAATTTAGAAAAAATGAGAGGAAATATGATTACTTCAACTAAAACGAAATTAGTTCATTTTTTAAATTAAATTTAAGTTAGATACATAGAAAAATGTTCTAACCAACAAATGTTTGCATTTCGGGACAGTTATTTCAATAGTTGAAAAACCACTTTTTTTTTAACTTTTGTAAGTTTTCGTGGTTTGAGGCAATGGTGACTGGCCTATGAGTTGCTTGTTATTATATTCCAAGGTTAGTAATCTCATTTGGATTCTTATCGAAAACAAGCCTGCTTTAAAACCTGGCGTTGTTTTTGAAGTGCTTTGATGAATATCGGAAATGAGCCGGTTTTTCTAGAACATGATTTAGATGACTTTCTTATGATATCATTATTCTGGAATAGAGCGGAAATATTCGACATGCGGATTAGTTTTCTTCTCTCTCATTTCTTTTCTTAGAATCAGGAAGGAAGCCAAGAAAAAATGAAGAGTCTGTGAATCATAACAATCTTTGTCTATTCTCCAACGCAACTATCATCTTTCCAATTGGCTTACTTGTCTTCAAGCAGAAGAACGAAACTTTAATTCTCAAAATCTGCAGATTAAACAAATGAGCATTCTCAGAAGTCTGACTTTATTATTTAAAGCACTTTTCCTTTCCTGTTTATTAATAATTATGTCATTGATGATTAGATGAATGATATATATTGTTAATACAGTTTTCTCGCAAAATATCTAGGTATTTATTACACAAATCCAGACTTTGGCAAATTTGTTGTCTTATGATGTAATTTGAAGGTTAATAATTTACAGCTATTAGTTGTAATTAGTTCGCGTTTTTTTTAAAATTTAATATTATATTTGCAAGCACTCTTTTGACAATTTTACTAAGGTGTATAAATGCTTAATTGCCTAATTAGCAGGATGCAAAATAATTAATGCCAAATAAAGCTTTATTAATATGCTTTTAATTTACCTAATTTTTTAATATGTATTTTGAATATTTTACATCTCCTGATGTAAAATACACCTTTTTTTGCTGCACGGAGCACTTTTTTATTTGTAGAAATCCCGCATCACACTAAAGTTTTTTTATTGCTTTTATTGTTACAATAGAATCCTATAAAATCACTTTCCATTTGGAAATGAATTTAACAATCTATTTTAAACATTTTAAGATACCTCAAATAGTTTTTGATATAATTTGAAAAGTCAATTAATACTTTAATAACCATTGCTAGAATCTCTTTGCCGATGTTATTTGATGGCTAACATTAGCCTAGATTAGAATATTTGGAGATGTGTGAAATAAATATTTACTATAAATATACTCTTAGAACCCTCACTGCCCACTGGTTGAGAAGCTTTGCAGTAGACAAAAATAACATCAATAACAAAGTTTTTTGATATTTCTATTGTTTACAACATTATATTTTTCAAATTACGAAGTATCAATTAAATAATTATTTTAAGATATAAATTACGAAATACAAACAATCTCTTCACAACTTTTCCACTCTTAATAAATTAAGAAGTTAATTACGTACTTTTTTAAATGATTTTTTATAATGAAACTAAAAATATTAAAATAAATAAGAGAGGAGAAAGAAAAGAATCTTTTCCTCTCTCTAATCATTACAAAATACAACAAACATATATTTTTGTTTTATATTTTGAAATGGTTAGAGAGAGGAAAGGATTCTTTTCTTTCTCTTCTCTTCTTTATTTTAATATTTTTAGTTTCATTATGTCGAGACCTAGAAAGTTTTTTGATTGGATAGACGAAATATTGGTCATTTCTGGTGTATTTAAAAATTTGTTTGGAGTGAAGTAAATTATTTAAATCCCACCCAAAACATTTCAGGTAAAATAAGTTGCCAAGACTCACATGCTCATAACGCTTTCACTGTTAAAAAGGTATGAGATCTCATGTAGAGCCAAGCCCCTAACTCTACAAGGCCTAACTCTACAAGCCCTAACTCTAAAAACCCTATATCTTGGTCAAAAAGTATGGCTT
>JAFIDM010012231.1:151902918-151927668 GCA_023159025.1 Thereuonema tuberculata
TATTTTACATGAAATGTTTTGGGTGGGATGAAATAGTTCCATGAAACGGCCAAGCCATACTTTTTGACCAAGATATAGGGTTTTTAGAGTTAGGGCTTATAGTGTTAGGCCTTGTAGAGTTAGGGGCTTGGCTCTACATGAGATCTGATAACTTTTTAACAGTGAAAGCGTTATGAGCATGTGAGTCTTGGCAACTTATTTTACATAAAATGTTTTGGGTGGGATATACCTATCAGAAATTGTTTTATAATGAAGAACCGGAACCCCCTTTATGAGGGGTTGGAGGGTGAAAGTTACAGATTTCTTAATTTTTTTGTTGTTTGTGTGCTAATCCTAGCCTGCATACCAAATTTCAGCTTTCTAGGACTTCAGGTACCCTAGAGGTTTTGATGATCATGAGTCAGTCAGTCAGTCAGTGAATCAGTAACGAAATCGACATATTTTAGATATTAATAAAATCGAAAGTATAAAAGCTAGATAAATGAAACTTAGCTTATTTCATTAGTCTGCTAACTGCATCTTATCCTGAAAATTTGAGCTTTTTAGTATTATCCAGGCCGAAGCTGTGAGTGTTCGAAAATACGACGAAACGCTTCGAGAAAAGGTACGTAGTGCCCTTCCTGCCTTCGGCTCGTCTTGGCGGGGGCACTGCCGTGCCCCCAGATACTACATTTAACTTCTTTACCTGCTGTTTGTTTATTCGAAAAATAATTGTATATTCTCTTCTTTCTAAGTCATTCTACCAAAAAATGGTTTTCGTTAATAGCGAGGAATTTCCGTGAAACATCAACTGTAAAATAGAAAGAAGATGAAAAAGAAAATGCAAAGTCTTATCGATTTACTTTCAAAGGGGATTTTAGTTTGAATATGTATTTTTACTTAATTTTCTACTTCAAATAAATTAATTATTCTCAAATTAGGCAAAGTATCTGATTCAGGTTTTCCAGTGATACTGAAGTTGTTTTAAAATGTTTTCAGTCACTTACTGACAGAAATACACTGAAAATGACTGTTAGTCTGTTTTGAACATCATACAGATACGAAGGACTTATGGTCATCATTAAAATATAAGACTGGCTACATCTTATAACTCAATCCCTTGCTAAATCGTATGGAGAAATTTTAAATCTTTTTGGAGCTCTTTTATTAATCCACGTACGGTTATCCACTTCAGATTATTTTTTTTTGGCATTAATTTTCTGGTGAAAGATAACAAATGATTATTAAAACTTTAATGAAGCAAAAATTTCTCTCTTCTATTGCTCGATTTCTGTTGAAATTAAAAATCAATAAGGAAGAAAGTTCGATTGAAAGGAAATTTATCTAAACCCCCCATTTTCAGCAGATGTGGTTCAAATTTTTAAAAACAAGAGTTCACAATGATTTCAGACAGCGAATTTCTAAACAAAAACAATAAATATTACTAACTATCTTGCATAATAAATAAATAATTAATAAATAGATATAAATCTTATTTCAAAATATCTATTTTTTTTTTGTTTTTTATATTATTTCTTTTTTCGAATCCTAGCAGCAGTATTCTTTGATTTCTCATTTTCTTTCCTTTTCGAATCTTTCCTTTTAAAATAAATCATTCGCCAAATAATGAATTCCACCTGTTTCATTTTCCTGCGAATGCAATCAGGTTCATATTTCATTGGTTTTGCCATCTTAATCAGAGTGTGATTCTACTAGAGTGCACATGGTGCCGGTAACTGCTGGAGCTGCCATCTTCTTCTCTAGAGGCAAGTCTACGCCATTTATCAAGCGATTATTTTCCTCGTATCGACGACTGGTCTTAATTACAGTAATGAAAATTGCTGAGTTCTGGTGAAGGAAAAGGCAGACTGTGCCTCTCCTTGATTAAAATGAGTTTCGATTGCTTAAAGTAGCCACTGTAAACCATTCTCAGAGATAATTAGATTCACTAAAATCCTCGCTTTGCTGTCTCAGAATCTTTGCTTCACAGAATTAAGTGCTAATTACATCAAGAAGTTGAAGATTATGAATATCTTGAGAAAATAATTCTGTTTGCTTGAATTTCGTTTTAAGAAATAAGGTCAATCCTTCGTCAAGAAGTTAGAAATCAATAAATCAATGTTGTGAAAAAAATCTATGATTAAAACGTTAAGACAAAACACTAACAAAAACTGTAAAGAGACATATGGGAATAAATATGAATTTCATTAAAAATTTAAGAAAAAGAAAGAATTATCTTAAATTATATTTATGAATGTTCAAAGTAAAATCTCCATTTGATTGTAGACAACTGTTTAATGATGAAGTAAATCTGGAATTACTGTTGAATCTATGTTTATGGTGCTCATCATTCCGTTTTGGATGGTCTTCGTAATCACGTAAACGGGATTTTTTTTCTTTCGATAAGAAAGGATTTGAGGATTGTCTTCAAATCATTCAAGAATGTGTTGAAACTCAGGAAATCAATTCAACATATATGAATTAGACGTACATCTTTAGATCCTCGAACGCCTACTGAGCATTTTTTTTTTTTTTTTGGTGATACTTCTTGCATTCACAATACAGAAAATGATTAGCTTCGTTATTTAACAGTCATGCTATTTGTAACGGTGTAGACCGATATGGTAATGAACTATAGTATAAAATAAGAGAAAGTTATTAAACCTTTCGGCTTGCCTGTAAATTGTTCGGAGTGCTCTTTCTTAAGTGTTATCACAAGACCGGATTCGCCAATCGAGAATCTGTGGGACACGATTGGACGTCGGTTGAATACCCTCACACCCCCACGAGATGAAGATGAACACCACATGGTCTGCGATACCCCAGGACATTATTTGGACACTCATAGAATATCGATGCCTCGTTGGGTTCAGCAATGTATTGCCCAAACTGGAAGTCCCACTTCTTATTGACCATCCTGTATTTTAGGCCACAGGAGCCTTGTCTGTAGCTGAAAATTATGCAATTTGTTCTGCACCTGTTTCGCTATCTCTGCATACAGTTTGATCTGTTTTTGAGCATTCCTTCATTTTCTCTGTCAGACAGCGTATTTACTAGAGGCCTACATAGCCCTTTGCATTGGTTTCTTTACCAACGAAATTAAATTGAAATTCGTGGTCAGTACTACTTTAACTCCCAATATTCTTCATTTAAATATTCTTCAGGCTGCTGGTGGACCCTATGACAAATCTGAGGCATTAAAGGGATTGGTGATAGTAAATAATGTATCAATGCCAAGTTACGATTTTTTTTTTTATAAAAACATGTTGCAATTAAGTCAGGTCTATGTCGTCTTTACAGTCGGGACTGCAGTTAAACTTAGAAGTTTTTTTTAGAATTTACTCTAACAAATAGTGAATTGTTGGTTTCAGCTCATCTTTGAACTTGATTAGCATTGTGAATCAATTGTAACCAGGCAATTAGAATAGAAACTTCCCCACCTTTGAGTTATTTATTGCATCTTCAACAAAGCTGTTTCGAGAACAGCTCAATATTCCGTAGTTTAAATTAACACAATGTATTAATTTCAATGAGTCTTTTGTGCCACTCTGTTGAGTATCTGTAGATTTATATTAAAGTTTCTTTATTCTTCACAAAATATTGATGCTGTGCATTTGTTTAGGTGAACTTATTTTCACTTATTTAACTAGTCAAACCTAATACGATTGTTTCAGTACCTATTACTATAGCTTTCTCGCCTTTGATGGAGTAAAGTTGTACAAAACGAGAGAGAAGGCAGATGAAAATTAATGCGAAGTTTAGTTAATGGTCGAAAGCATTTTGAAAATTTACGACGAGCATTACGATTTTTTGCATTTAATTGCTGTTTACAAAGCAAACACCAACTGCACATAAACATAAAGCAGATGATCTTCTAAAAAGAAACAGCATTATAAAATCAAATAAAGGGGTTCAGCATTTTTTTGGTTAATTCTTCAGTCTAATTTAAAAACCTAAGTCTAAATTAAGTCCAAATAAATAGAGAAGAAAAAAAAGATGATTCACCACAAATATAAATATAGGCTATTTCATTAAGACATTTCTCAACAGAAACTGTCTACAAAAGGGGTCGAATCAATTTATATTATTTATTCCACATTGTTAAGAGTTCATTTAGGGTAGGCTGGATTTACTGCTAAAATTCAACAAGTTACGATAAATTGCAATAAATTTAGTAAAAGTTGCTAGAAATTTAACCTGGTACAAGTAATTACTGTGCATTTATGTTTGGAATCTGAAATGACAGAAATAAAAAGATTCATTTAATAAGACAAAAATTGATCTAATTTGGATTGAGAGGGTCAATTATAAGCCTTGAAATGAATAGTTATTATTATGAATTATTGACGAGAAATAAATGTTTAAAGAAACTGCTTGGTTATGTAATTATTGAACTACATCAACATACAGAAATTTTGTTTTTATTTTTAACCCAAGATTCCTAAAATGTAGTACTCTTAAACAAAATCAAAGTGTCTTACAACATTGGCAATTTTTTTTACTATTTTTAGATGGTAATTTTTTTATATCTGAATAAATCCATGAAATGAAAAAGAACTTCTACAAACAATCTTCAAATCTTCAAAGACGAACTAGAATTAATGGTGAGAAGTTCATTTCAAAGGGAAAAAAATGCTTATTCAATATTTCTTCTTGGAGTTCTTGAAGACGATTGAAAATCCATTCACGTCAGCAGATCTGAAATATGTTAGGACATTTGATAGATTGGATAGTCATTCAGCTTCTTCTGATTTCAAACAACTTCCAAGAGTCCTTTTTTTTTCCTACGATAACAATTTGACAGACTGTAGTGACATCTTCTAATGTCTCAAAGCAAAGGAGTTGTGAATTGGCAGAATCTGAAGTGAAATCACATCAGTCACAAGAAGCGAAGGCGTTTCAAAGAGTTTTTACTGTTTATACTGAAGAAAGAAAAACTCTTAGCTTAAGAACCCAAAGCAAGAAGTTGAAAAGCCGCTTAGATAGAAGGAAACTTCCAAAACTATTAGATGAGAAATTGTCAGTTGTGATAAGGTGTGCCTTTGGGAAGTCTTTTACCCATATGCTTGAAAAGATGCTTATCTGAGACGGAGATAACAACAAATCACTGTAGTTTGAGTCATCTACGATTTTATTCCTTACCTTTAAATTAAAAATTGATTATCTTATTAAAAAAATGATTTTTAAGTGGAATTTTGTATTCTTTGAAAGCATTTTTACTTTAAGATTTTTGTAGTTTAAATGCTAAATATTAAATGAATTCTAACAATAGTAAGCTAATTTTTAGAGATAAATTCCGTTTACAAAACTTACAGTAGATGTAAAAGCAATTCAGCAGTTTTATTAAGTTTTCTTAATTATTTCATAATGAATAGTAATATGAATATTAGTCATTTGTTGTTGTTTTAATTTCATAGTAAAAAGTTAAAATATTCTGCATTGTTAATCACAGAATGACTGTTTTCATACATTTTAAAGGAAGACAGTTGATTAGAAATGTTTTTCATTTCTAAATTTCCTTAATGAAATCGAAAAATTCGTTTTCAATTAACTTTAATTTTTATTTTCCAGAAAAAGTAAGCAAAAGTAGGCAAAAGATAATTATTTCAAAAGCATATCAAAATCCCTTGTTGCATTGTGTATAACTTCTTGAAATTTGTACAAAATTGTAAAAAAAAAAAATAAAACATATTCTTTGAAATAGTAATATGTAAATTTACTTATTGTAATAAGCTATAGTTTTCTTTGTAAGTACTCAATATATTTCATCAAAGCTATTTCATCAAAGTAGGATTCTTTCGACAGACAGAGGAACACATATCTCTTACGCACTTTCTCAAGAATGCATTTAATAAAAAATGATCGTGGTATCTTTTTTTTTTTTTTTTTGGTTTTTCTAAATGGGGAAAGAAAAAAATTAGAGACTTTCAAAACTTGTTTATAACATGAAATAGTAGTGAACATACGTTTAAAAAAACTGTATTAGAAAAATCAACCTACCTGTCATTTTTATCAACTTTTTTGAATTGTAACGCATTTAACAAAAGGGATAACTTTCTTTAATTATTTCCTGTTAAATGAATATATTTAATCTTTTAATTCATTTTTATATATTTGTATTCGCATTAAATTACTCATTCAAGACATACATAAATTCAAGAAAAAAATTGTAAATTCGAACATCGAAAATTCAAACATGTTCGAATTTACACTTTCGAACATCAAAAATTTTTCTTAAAAACAGAAATTATTATTATTATTATTATTATTATTATTATTATTATTATTATTATGACAAATGATTCAAACCTTGGGTTTCCCCAGCAAAGGCAATATGGCGGATCAAGGACAAAGCGCATATTGCCAAGTGTAAAGAAGTTTGCAAGAATGATTACGGATGTATGGTTAGGAATTTTATGGTCCATAAAATTTCCTAACAATGCGTGTTGTATTGAGTACCACAGCCTTCTGGAGTTGTGCGTAAGTGTTTTTGTGAAGTCCTAGTTTGCTGAGGCGGTGGTTCAATGTGTGAGGCACCAGATCAGTGAGGCGGACAGGACGATGGTGGTGCAATGTGTGAGGCGGATAGGACGATGGGTACAACACGTACCCGTCCTGCCTCTACTACTTCTCGAGCTCGTGTGCTAGGTCGGTGTATTTACTGATCTTGTCTGCATGTTCTTGCTGATAGGCAATGCAATATCAATGAGATAGGCCTGTTTGTTGACCTTATCAACAAGGGTGATGTCAGGTCTATTGTGATGTATGATTTTGTCTGTGCAAATGGGGCGGTCCCAGTACAGCTTATATGAGGGTGACTCTAATACGCTTTGTGGTGTGTACTCGAAGAATGGGACCGTGTTCTTTTTAAGTGAGTGTTTCTGTGCTAGTTGTTGATGAACGATCGACGCTACCTGATTGTGTCGGTGGGAGAGAAGGGGACAGCCTGATATTATGTGATCTCATGAGTAGTGGCATTTCCTGCATGTGTCGTCATGCGTGTTTGTGTTTCTTGTAGTTGCGTGTGGGGAAAACGTGATCCTGTGTCGCAATCATGAACCCTTCGGTCTCCCCAAACAGCTCACCACTCGTCAGCCATCTGTTCGACCTTTCCATGTCGACATGAAGCTGGCTGAGTTGTGTTTCGTGAATGTACTGCGTGTTGTTCGTTATAGTGCTTCGGGATTGTCCATGGAATTATGCCGAAGGAATATGTTAGTGTGGGGACGGCAAAAATGTTGATCGCTTGAATTTTATTTCTGGCATTGAGTTGTATTTTGAGGATGTTGTGAACGCGAGCACGGTATGTGTGCTTG
The DNA here is from genome assembly GCA_023159025.1 of Thereuonema tuberculata. Classification (NCBI taxonomy): domain Eukaryota; kingdom Metazoa; phylum Arthropoda; class Chilopoda; order Scutigeromorpha; family Scutigeridae; genus Thereuonema; species Thereuonema tuberculata. The sequence goes on from JAFIDM010012231.1 coordinate 151,910,214, forward strand.
AGTCGTTTTTGATGTTTGTGTTGTCAATGACGCGCGCTTGCCGGCAGCCCTGGTACCTATAGGTTTCTCCATGGATTGGATGGCCAATCCATGATCCAGTTCAAAATTATTATTATTATTATTATTATACATTTTGAAACACAGTCAAAAATTCGCTGACTGGAGCCTTTAGTAGATACAAGTTTCAGCCAGAAACCTAAGTATCCACCAGGTATCTGCGCAATATATATGATGTTCCAAGCAGCGCTGTTTTCTGAAGTTCTGATGTTGTTATTTCAGACAACTGCAATTGGTTCAAATACTTGGTAAAATTTTTTGAGATTGTTCCAAGTGTTCCTATGATGATGGGGATCACTGTCGTGTGTTTCATCCAAAGCCGTGTTGTTTCTATTGCCAAATCCCTGTATTTTATAATTTTTTCCTGTTCTTTATCTAAAATTCTTGCATCTCCAGGGATTGCAATATCAATTATGAAAATAGTTCTATTTGTTAATACTGTTATATCTGGTGTATTATGATCCAGGTGTCTATCAGTTTGAATTCTAAAATCCCACAAGATTTTGACGTCTTCATTTTCTAAAACTTTTTCAACTTGATGTTGCCATGAATTTTTAGATGCTGGCAAGTCATATTTTTTGCATAATGCCCAGTGTATTAATCTGGCGACCCTATCATGTCTGCTTTTATAGTCCGTTTGTGCGATTTTGCTGCATTCACAGATTAAATGCGAAAAAGTTTCAAGTTTTTCTTGGCATAGTCGGCAGTTTGGGTTATCACTGGTTTTCTGGATTTTTGCTTTCATTACGTTTGTCTGTAATGCTTGTTCTTGTGCAGCAAAAATTAATCCTTCAGTTTCTTTCTTGATAGTACCCGACTTTAACCATTCCCAAGTTAAATCGCTGTCATTTTTGCCTTCAATATTTCTCAGATATTGTCCATGCAAGGGCTTGTTTTTCCAACTATTTAATTTCATTTCAAACTGCCGTGCTTTATAAACTGTTTTGGTTTCTGTTGATTTTAAAATATTCTCACTGGCTACAGCTTTCAAAAGTTTCTCCTTACTTTTCCTAATGTAATCACTGAGACTTCGTTTTTCTTCTTCCACTACTTGATGAACCTGTAGCAGTCCACGGCCACCAATCATTCGCGGTAAATACAGTCTGTCAACGTCACTTCTTTGATGTAAAGCATGATACATATTGAGCAATTTTCGTGTTCTACGATCAAGTTTTTCTAGGTCGTTTTGGTTCCAATCAATTATTCCAGCAGGATATCTGACTACTGGAATTGCCCATGTGTTAATGGCTTTAATTGTATTTCCACCATTCAGTTTTGATTTTAAAATCTTTCGAATTCTCTTAATGTATTCTTTCTGAGTGAGTTCTTTAATTCTAGTGTTCAGAATATTGTCAGCTTCTAATATACCGAAGGTATTTGTAACTTTCATTATTTCTCAATGATTTTATTATGGGACCATTTTCCAGTTTTATTCCCTCTAATTCCTGCATTTTGCCACGTTTCATTGTCAAAATTGCACATTTTTCAATGCCAAATTGCATTTGGATATCCCTGCTAAATATCCCTGCTTTGGACAATGTTTAATAGTGACCAAGTTCAGTAGGACTTTTCGCATATAATTTCAAATCATCCATATAAAGTAGATGGTTTATCTTTCCAGTATGTTCAGAAACTTGATAGCCCAATTTTGTTTTGTTTAAAATTATAGAAAGAGGAAACAAGGCGATATTGAACAACAGTGGTGACAGTGAGTCTCCTTGGAAAATTCCTCTCACTGATGTTCACTTCACCAATTTGTTCACCATTTACCATTAGCAAAGTCTTCCAATTTTTCATACTTTCCTTTAAAAACTTTTGTATGTTTTTTGCTAATCCCATAAATTTCTAAACAGGTTGTAATCCAGCTGTGGGGTAATGAGTCGAATGCCTTTTTATAGTCTATCCACGCCATGTTCAAGTTAGTTTTCCGTCGTCGTGAATTTTTGAGTACCATTTTGTCAATTAATAACTGGTCTTTTGTGCCTCTTGACATTTTAAAGTTTATTATTATTATTATTATTATTATTATTATTATTATTATTATTATTATATGCTTATCTGTGATTCAAGTATTTTATAAACACAAAATATTTTATGTTTGTTTGTGAAAGATATTTTTCAATATCGAAAATTTGTCAATGGCCTCTTTAAAAGAAATTGTATTTTTCCCCCATTTTATTAGTTTTTGAAATCACTGAAATCGAATTTATAATGAAAAAAAAATCTCTCTGGCTAAACATTGATGTATTCTGTAGATACGATAACTCTCAATCGAATCTAGCTTTTGCTAAAGTGTCTGGTCTGTATCATGGAAAGAAACCCTTTCTTTCAAGTAGGATTCGACGTCCTGTTGGAACACCTGATATATCTGACTTCCTATCCTGTGTTGCTAGTGAAGAATTTGCATCAACAACCAATGAACGCCGCAATATGTGGACATCTGCTCGTAAGGCTTCGAGTCGTCTAAAATGTGAATGGCGCTTCGAAAACGGTACTGTTCAAATTACCCATAAAGACACCGTTATTCGTGAAAAACAACGTCATCTACTTGTCAGACTCATTCGTAACAACATTCGAAATACCCGGAGCTTGCGACTGTGTTTACTACCTAACCAAGGTATAGTTATGGAGTGCGTTGGAGTGAGTAGGACCAGCTCTCACTTTCTCCTGAATGGATCTTTTACTCGATTTGCCGACTGGAGATTTATCCATCGTGCCCGCCTTAATTTGGTTCCTTTAAATGCTAATAGGCGTTGGCACGCTGGAGGAATTAAGAACTGCCGTCGCTGCAATTATAGAGAAGAGACTCTACCGCACGTCCTGAACCATTGCATGTCATACGCAGCAGCCTATCAACGACGCCACAATGCTCTGGTGGATAGGATCCGAAAAGCATCATCTTTACGTTTCCGTATAATTGGTGACAACCAAGCTACTGTTGAGGGCTCTCGGCTTCGTCCAGATCTCATCTTGGTACGTCAACAGACCGCTCTAATTATTGATGTCACCGTCCCATTTGAAAATCGGCTAGAAGCTTTTACACAAGCTCGTGAAGACAAGATTACAAAATATCAGCCAATAGCGACTTCTCTACGAAAGAACTATGCTGAAGTGAAAATTGTCCCCTTCATTGTGGGGTCACTTGGATCTTGGGATACTAACAACGATGCCTTTCTGCAGCAATTGTGTTCTCCTTCCTATGGCAGATTATTTCGAAAGCTTTGTGTGTCTGATGTCATTAGGTGGTCTCGTGACATCTACACACAACATATTACTGGACAGCAACAATATGAATGATTTTTTTTTTTTTTTTTTTTTTTTTTTTTGGATTTTTGGATTTTTTGATGTTTTTTCTTTTTGATTTTTATATTTTTGTGTTGTTATATTTTTTTTTTAACAGAGAATGTTAAATTAAAAAAAACTGGTCAATCTAGAACTTGACTTTTCAGGACAATGCTAAAAGGACTGAGGATTGCCTTTCACTGGTCCAGCTTGTTCTTTAATAACAACTTTTAGAATTTTTTAGCGACCCATTTGGGAGCTATTGTGACAGCGACCAAAATCTGTAGTTATTGCGTTTGTTCTGTCCATCCGTTTGTGTCTGTCCACCCCTAACAACTTCCGAACGGAAGGTCGGATCGAGAAACGGGTTTCACCATCGTATTCAGACGCACAAACAACATAGAAATAGGGTATTTTCAGGGGACCAACGCCTCCCCTGTTCGAGATATTTGGCATTGTTTTAATTGGATTTCCGCTATTAGCTTAAACATTAGAAATGCAACCATTTTATTTCAGTTGTTTGTTATAGCTTGATGATTAAGGTTTCGGACTCATATACTGAAGGTTGTCGGTTCAGATTCGTAGATTTGGGGGGGGGGGGGGGAATTTCTTATTTTTTTTTTCTCCGCGTGTTTTTTTTTTTTTTTTTTTTTTTTATTTATTTTCATAACGTTTTTTAATTGATCCTTACGTTATTGTACTTTCTTTACTTATTATTATGGGTCGCCCTTAAATTTATGCTTTACCACAAAATTATATTCACTCGTTATGATATATTTTAACTTAAATAGGTTCGCTTAAATAACTCTTGTTTCGTTTCAGAACGTTGAATTTGTGCAATGTGAAGCAGTCAGTGCTCAGGAGAAAATGTTTAATAATGAGATTTATTGATTGAAGTGAAATATATTTTTCATGTCCTTATTAGACTTCTTTAATGCTAAGAATCATTGCAATAGTAGGAATTTGAAATTAACAAGTATACAGAATTCAAATGATGAAATGCAAAGAATCGTTCATATCTAAGCAACGTCGAACAGTTGTAGGTTGATTAAATTTCCAATCAAAATCATTTTCTTTTCTATTTTCTGCATGAACGTAAATTTTCCTTCAGGCCAAGAAGATCAGTCGACTGCGACAATGGGAAAAGAAGTTTAATCTAATGTTTTTAATACTAATTAATTTCTTGCACATGGACGCCCTGAAAAGACATTCACCAAACACAGTTCTCTGCTGCACTTACAGAGAAAAAGAAAAGAATAAATATCTTTCTTTCAGAGTCTCAGAAATGTTATTAGTGTCAAGGAAGTACAGGGTTCTTTTAGAAAGGGTGTTAAAAAAAAATGGTGACCCTGTGTCGACTGAAGGTGACAATGCTGGCGATGCTTTCAGAAAAATCAAATAATATCTTTTCATTGCTATCTCTCCCTTGACAGAAGTCTCGTAAAAGAAGAAAATAGTGAAAAGATGATGTAACGTATCTAACAAATAACTTATAGCTTTAAAATGAAAAGAAATTTAACGTGCTCAATGATTCAAAGAATTAAGTAAGCTTAATTCTTTAACTTATAGCTTTAAATTTACTTACTTAATCCTTTAACTTATAGCTTAATAGAGGAAAAATAAAATCTGAAAGATTAAAGATTTTAGGGGAATTAATTGAAATGAAAAGAAAGTGTATCTTTTTATTAAATGTTTCTCATATTTCTTTTCTATTATTATTATTATTATTATTATTATTATTATTATTATTATTAATATTATCTGCTATTTAATAATAATTTTCTGTAATTTTTCTTTCTGTTTTTAGGTAAGTTGGATTCTTAATTCTTTTGGTAATTTCAAGACTATTTTGGTGAGTTTCTCATTTTTGGTCTTCCTTTTCTTTTCACTGATGAAAATAATTTTATTTTCGCTTTTTTTTTTATTTATCTTAATATATGTTACATTACATTTCTTTTTACTTTAAAATTAACAGAAACTTCTCTAAAAAAATCCATTATTACTTAAACACGGAATTAAATGGTTTTTAGTTTTAACAATAAAACTATGAAGCAATAATTTTTAAAGTGTAATAAATGGCATTACAAATTTAGAAATGATTTGATTGAAGCTTTACAAATAATTTACTAGAATTAACTTATTCTATTCTAATGACGACTATTTCGAAATAAAAACGTAAATGATAGTTCGTGTTTTACTTTTTTAATATTAATTTCTAGTGACATGACTTAAACTTCTTATTTTGAAAAGTTGATTTACAAATTGCTATTTAAAAAAAAATATTGATAGGAAAATTAATCATTTATACGTAGTCTCATTGAAAATAGATAAAAATGGCAAATTTCATGGAATAAGTATGAAATTCAAATATTTTACTCAATTCGGTCTTTGTTTCTTTTTATAATCTTATAAATTAGTCTCTGATAAAGTAGATATTTAAAAACTAGAATTTCAGTTTTCAAAAAAATTAACATTTATTTGAAATTGGAAGTTTGATTTTTTTTTAGCATTTTCTGTTATTGTTGAGTATATATAACATATTTATCCAAAGGTTTTTTTTTTTAAGATTCTGATATTCATTTCTTGTAATGTATTGTATTATAGAATTAATTATATATCTGAGGAATTAAATAAGAATAGAGTTTATTTGTTGGTTTTAACGTTTGTTTTATCTTCAATTTTGTTACTTATTAAAGAAATACAAATTAGAAGACATTAATTCTAACAGCAAAGAAAGGGTTCTCAACAAGATCTCTTATGTTGAGAAAGATACGAAATTTCTACATTCTGCTTACTATTTATTTTTACTTTATTTTTTTATAAGAAAACAGATCGAAACCAGTAGAATTCAGATTTGTATCAGTATCATTGAAGTTGCCATGGAGAAAAATTGCTATATATTTGTGTTTATTCTGTTTTTGAAGTTTTGAATAATGCAATATGTTGACATTATAAATCATTGGTTTAGTCCTTAGCAAATTACCATCCTAATTTAAAAGATATTTACTTTAGTTTTTCTTTACTCCTTTATGGATTCCTTTAGAAGATAGAAGTTATTTATTGAGTGGATTTGTTTGTTATTGAAAAAGCCACGTTATCTGATAAGAGACAGCGAAGTTTGTCTAAGCCTTTTTATCACAAGCAGATAGAGCACGGTTTCTAAATTAATTAATTAGTCGCGATTGATTTTCGTTGTCCAGAAAAATCCAGTAGATGGAGACACATTATAAATGATATGAAAGTTTACCAAAATACTGTCTGAAGTTTATGGTTTTTAATTTTTATCCAATCAGGACGAAATTTGGGATCGATCATTATTTGCAATATACCAAGAAAAAACGAATACCAACAGTTCGTATAAAACTGTATTCTATTCATCACTGAGGATTCAAATACAGTATAAAATATTATTCATTTACGTAAACAGCACGATTCAAAATGAGATTTTTATTAACTTTCCATTGCATTCAAGAGGTCGTTTAAGTTGAAAGCCCTAAACAACATTTCTTAGTTTTATTTTCATAAATTACATTATAAAATGAAGTTGTATTATTATTTTAATATTTTTTTAACAAGGTTAAAATATATGATATTAATATTGTTATCAATAAATGAATGGCCATTAGAGTTGATCTCGGAAATTGTTACATATTTGCAAGTAAACATGTGAAAATAATGATGCAATAATTGCAAACCGCCGCGCAATTCTTATCTATTTGGAGCTACAATACAATACAATACAATACTATAGCAACAATACTGATACACCTGAACGTTGCTTTAGTTAATTCTTAGTGATTTAGTGATTTCTCAATAAGAGTGGCATTTATTTCTAACAAGTAAGTAAGTAATAGAAATAATAAAGTGTTGGTTGAATAATTTTTGTCCGCTACTTTAGTGTTCCTAATTTTATTTTCAAAATCTGCTCACCTTATCTTAAAACATTTACAAAGAAAAAAAAAATATGTAGGTAATTTCATTATTTTATTTTTTTTTTCATCTTAAGGCATTTCAATAGCCAGGATAAATCCATGCGACTGTCTGGCTGCCATAGTTGCTAGTTCTTTAGAATTATCCAGAGTGCACCACGGGAGACGAACTAACTTTACACTCGCGGAAGCTGACGAAACAGAAGGAGAAAGATCCATGCCGAAGCCTGGATTCGAATCCAGGTTCCGACACATCAGCGTCAAGGAAGGTCGCAACCTTGTCCACAAGGCTTTGCCGAACGGTTGTGTAGTTGATAAATGAATGGCTTATCTAAAGGATTTAGCAGGAATCTGCTGTTTCTATGACTTATTTAAAGTTTGCTCCTATTCTCGAAGGATTCCAGTGATTCCATTGGAGTAATTGTGAATAATTTTTATCTTGATATTTCTCGTTTTTGATGCAATTTACTTTTTGTATAACATTATAACCAATAGAGGGTGTTTACAAAGACCGTGAAACACTATAAATGGCTGTATTTTCAAAACGATACCTAGGCCAATACATGTGCTGAAATACTTACAAAAAGAAACACCCATTCACTAAATTATGATTTACAAATGTTAACAAAAAACTAAAATGTTAAATTAACACGACACACATCTATTCCATAGTTCATTTCGCTCCATAACCGATGCAGATTATCACAGATGATTGTAGCAAAGGCAGCTGTGATGCAGATCCCGGAAGTCCATTGGTAGGAGTGCTATGTAGATATTTTCTTTAATATTACCCCACATGAAGAAGTCACAAGGGGTGAAATCTGGTGACCTGGGTGCCCAGCGTGTGAGTTATGTGCTGAGACCCGGCCAATCCCGTTGGATTGGCAATTCTTCATTTAGAGATATATGAACCTCATTGTGGAAATGTGGTGAGGCGCTCTATAATTGTAGGATAAGTCCCTTCTGTAAGTCACCAGTTGTCCGAAACTGACATTCCAGTAACGAAAACAAAGTGAGCATAAACCTTCCTGTGTGACATGGCGTAAAGCACATTGATCTTTGGTGAGTGTCGAGCATGTTCTAATGTAGCACGAGGGCTCTGTAATCCCCATTTACGGACGTTATGGCGGTTTACGATTCCGGAAACGTGAAAGGTTGCCTCGTCACTGAAGATTAACTTCCGGCTGAAACTCTCCTTGTCCATGCGCTGTTGCATTTCAATGCAGAACTTCGCGTGGGCTTCATGGGACTGCGCTGAAAAGCTTCTCTCATATGTTCCACCGTTTCTTCTGACACGTTAGTCAGCCCCGAACGCTTACCATCACACAAACAATCATTCGCTTCGAATTTCCTGTATCACTTCATTATGCGGTTGTACACGGGTGATCCTTTCGATACTTGGAACGAAATGATCTTTTCACGCTCATAACGGACGCAATACGAGCAAATTCAAGAAAATTCAGACTGTGTCAACCCCATTTTGGACTTGTGTGAACGTGGTGCTGCCGGGTTGCCATCAGCGTAACTACAACGACAAATAGTTATAAATCAAAATTCAGTGAGTGTGTCTTTCATTTCAGCACATGTTTATGCTTCGTTGTGAAAATCCAGCAATTTATAATGTTTCATGTTTCAATTTATAATGTAAACATTCTATATGTTAAGACATTAAAAATTTCATTGCAAGGCTTCTTATCAAATTCTCATCCTTTTCTTTTTTTTTCTTCATATAAATCAGAAGTTGTCCAAAAATATCCTGAATTTAACTAACTTTAAATTTCATTAACTTAAAATCGCTCATTAAGAAAATAATTAACAAAGCATTCAAGGAAAAGAAAATTAATAGTGACGGGAAGAAATTCGTATTTCAGGAAGTGAAAGTTGTGGTTTATTATTTACATAAATAAGTCAAAAGTCCACTTTTCAAATTATGTTTACCAAAATGTTGCTCCAATTCATGCAAAGTTCTTGCAAAATCTAAAAGCCTGCTCTCATTGAAATGCTTGTCCTTAAAATTTCTTTTTTTCTTTACGTTTCTGTTTTAAAATAATTCCTGAAAAATATATATAAAAAAAGAAAGAAAGAAAGAAAGAAAATTGCACATTTATTTCTAAATTTTGATATCTGGTCATTTTCGGGAACAAAACTAAAAATTAATTCAAATACACTATTTACTTCAGTTGCTTAGAAACGGTTGATTTAACACATTGAAATAAACGTAATTAAATAAAAAAAATAATTTGCGTTGGACATCATTTTAATTATTATCTACTGGAATTCACGTGATTTCTCGATGAGTATTCCCATTGAAAACATTTCAAATGAAAAAGTTAAACCGTCTACTGTCCTTAAATATGCAAGCCAAGAAAAACCATCCAATGGTTCAGAGAGTGGAAGACTCATATGTATGTAGAGTGTATTATATTTACGGTCTCGTATGATAAGCTTTTATTTTCCTCTGGAAGTATTAAAAGTAAATAAAAAAAAGAATGGCTCATTATTCTATCTTCAATACTACTCAAAGGTTGACCAATACGATTAATATAAATGCATATTAAGATGCCAATAACTGGGAATATATAGGAATTAAAAGCTAATTTTCTTGACAATCTCTAATTGATATCAAATCTATTTTCTTAATTTATTTTTATTTCTTAAAAGATGTTGCATTATCCTTACGTAAAAACTTAGTTTTTCATTTCCACAAAGCTTTGACTATCGATTGTGATCGTTAAAGTATTCCACTAAAGGCATAAGTAGCCCTTGAAGTCGCGAGGGGTAAAGACTCCTGGAGTTCCATGACCAAAGGGTCTAAGTTGAGATCGGGTACCTTAATTCCCTGGAAAGAAGGCCCTATCCATTCTGCAGAGATTGGGTACACCCTAGGACTGTCTGGGTCCTAAACTGTGGAAAAAATCTCCGACCTCGGCCATGAATTGACCCTGGCTCCTCCAGCGCGCAACCCTTTATTTTCCCGTATCGATCTTGATCATATAAAACTTTAATTCTTAACGTGAAGCTATACGGGATTTCTTTCTTAGAATCATTTCCCCAGACATTGAAGAAATTGTTTTCAAAAATGAGTTTATGACCTACTTTTTTAGAAAATATTCTTACTAGTTTTAATTTAGATAAAAAAAAACCTGATGATTATTTCTTGTAGACATATGAGCAAAATCTTCCATTTTTAAAATAAAAATGCTATTTTAGGAATAACAAAAATAAGCCAATTTGTCAACTACAGGCTTCCACCAAAGCTTGTAGAACTCTATCCAACTGCTTAACAGCTATTCGCTTTTTTCTTTTACGACGACATTATGTTTTTCAGTGCGTACACTGGGGAATTGCCTCTCTCAGTGTGTGTTTGGAATGATGCTGGTATTCTGCCAACTTCTCCACCAGTTGCTGATGACGGAGCCTTTGGGTGATGCCTTCATTGCCATTCTCAGCAAACGGTCCTTGGCTTTCGGCAAAACTGTCCCTCAGTGAAGAACGGTTAGCAAAACACACGCATCGGAAAAGAAGCACCCTGGGTACAAAGACATTTCCAAGCGATGTACCTTTCTATAATCTCGTTTTATTTTATATAATGGTTCGATGATTTGTTTCCAATCTATATTTATAGAATTTAGATAATAAATATGTTTCGAATTTAGTATTATATATTCCAAAATTGTAAGAAATTCCAAATTTTAAGATTAATTAATTAAGATTTATTAATTTTAAGATTAAGAAGTTTTCCATTAATTAAAAACTGCGCATGCCTTAAAGACAGGAACTAGCTAATGAATCTACAATAAGTAGCATTATATAATAAGATTATCAGTAAATGTTATAGATCTATTAATGAATTTCTATTACCTAAATAGAAAAAATATATCGGTATATCCTTTTGTTAATAAGAATGTCATTTGAATAAAATAATCAATGAAAAGTATTAAGGATTTTCTTTTTCCTTCTTCTACGAAGTCATTTTTCTTTATTAACTTTACTCGATGAATTATTATGAATGTTTCGATCATTAATTATAGCGAGTCCAAGAAACGAATTCAAATGTATTTTTTTTTTTTTAAATCTCCCTTTGAAGCCATTTGTAAATGAAAGGCGCTGTCAGTTCGACTGAAATAATTACTATCTGAGAGGCAACATTTGAAAATAATTAGCAGTTGTATCTTAATTAAGATTTGTAATCTGATTGAAGGAAAGCATCGGGGGACGAAATGAACGAAACTTCTGTTCCGAAAAGGAGATTTCAGTTATTCGAAAACAGAAGTAAATCTTAATTAAAATTTGGAAGCTAAGTTTTTAATAAAGAATTAAAAAAAGAGAGAATTTTTTTATTAGACTTCTTTTGCATCAATGCTTAAGTTTCGTAGTAGAGTGGCAAATACATTTACCTTAAAATAACTGTTTAATCAAGATGTGATGTATAAGAAACTATGACTGAGATATTAAACATTTTTTTTTTCCGAATTATAATACTTTAATGAAAGGAGATGCTTTGTTCCTTACTGGTAATCTGGGACAACTGTTCCCAGTTTGTTAACTCTATTCAATTTATATTAACTAATGAATATATTAATTTTATTTTACCTATCATAGGGTATTATTTGTAGGTAGATGTCTTTTGAGGTAAATATGCTCGAGGGCTTATTATCACAGTATGACATTGTATTTCTTTTTTAACTTAATTTTTAAGTGATCACTTCTATTTCATCAGTAAAAATAGAAACAACAAAAGTACGTCATGTTATACGTTTTCTATTTTATGTTAGATATTTCAAAAGTGATCACATTAAAATTTCGATTTATAATAAATAAATTACTTTACTTGATAAAGCATTGTAAAAACGACGATGAATCAAAGTATATTCATTGCTTGTTCAAATTTTGTTAATCATTTCATTGTTTAATATGTAAAGCTGCAATATTTTTACTTATGTTTATTGTTTCATTCATCTGTATGTAATATTTCTAATTTTACATATTTGGGCTAAATACTAGATATGAAATACCAGTCAATTTGGGCTAAATACTAACTATGAAATGTAGCTCTTTAGGCTGAAACGAATCTATTACATCGATACTTCCAGAAAGGAACAAGTATCCTCAAAAAGTTAAAGCTCATTTTCATTAAGGACTTTTATTTTAAAGGATAAAAACTTCATCTTGAATCAAAAATGATTTCTTTTGCAATTCAGTTTGAAAAGTGTTTTGCTTCCATCAATAGAAAATAAAAGCCATTGATTTACTATATTATTCTATTAATGACAGAAGATTTATAATAACATAAAGTGTTACTATTTTAAATACGAATAAGGTATACGATTTTATGGTTAAGAAATTTAGAAAAGTTAAATCAAATCCTTTTACATGCTGTGAAAAATGCTTAAAAAGCGAGAAATCAAAGGCAGCTCCTGAATAATTTAAAAAGTGCTAGGGTTAAATAATGTTGCTTTTACGAGATCTCTTAAAAAAGAGTTTTAAATATTGTTTTACAAAGTATAAATTAAAGTAGAGAATTACTTTGTAAGAATACCTGAATTTTAAAGTGACTGCTGGATGACAAAATGCTACACACTGTTGCTGTTATTAAAGAGTAAAGAAGCTCAATCCATATGAAATTATACGGACGCTTTTGATTTGTAACAAGATTTGCAAAGATTATATCGTGGCTAACAACGGACAGAAGACTTTATAAAAGATACTTTATATACTTTGGTCATCAAGGAGGAGTGAGACATAATACTGTGTAGGTCCCTTTTTTGAGGGATTTCCTCACTCCGGGATGATATCGAGCACCGGACCGAAATATCGAGATAATATCTCATCCAGGAGTGAGGAAATCCCTCAAAAAAAAAGGGCCAATACAGAGACATTTTATATTTCTCGAGCGTTGTAATTCTGATGCAGACATAAAATTAATTTTTTTCATCATAGATAATATTAAATTAATGAATTTTTTTTTCAACTTCCGTCCATTGGTGTGTTCAATCCTGCCCTCTGGATGAATAATTTTACCCTATCGACTCTCTATCTAAAAGAGTTTTTTTTACAGTTTTCAAAGCTGCGGTCTGTTGCGCCAATTAAATTAATTAATTATGAAAACTGTGTAAGAAAACTGCTTGCTGAATTGAGTGAGAACTGACTTATAGCTCGAATTGATTGAACTGCACTACAACTCTCAAATGAAGCTGACATTTTTAAACTGGATGTTTATAAAACCATTGTCAAATCAATATTTCCAAAAACGCAAATGTAAATCATACCCAAAAATATACGGCAATGTTTGCATCCTCATTCTCATGCGCACATTTTCTAAGATCACTTAGGAAATGTGATCTTAGAAATCGACTTATTGATGAGCTTTCCTCTCTTGAGAATTATGTCTTCACATTTTAACCCAGAAATTATGAGAAAATGCTGAAAACTAAATCAAAGTTACACTCAAATCACATCCCATCATATAAATCTTCTAAATGAACTTAAAAATTCATTTAGAAAATATTTATGATTGTTTTGCATCCATATTAGTTATTCATGTCAGTCTGTTATGTGTGTTATCATTTTAGCGACCCATTTGAGAGCTATTGTGCTAAATCGGTAGCTATTCCGATTGTTCTGTCCGTTCGTCCGTCCCTGTCTGTCTTTCCCCTAACATCTCCCGAACGGAAGCTCGGATCGGCAAACGGACTTCACCGTCATCTTCAGAGGCCCAAGCAGCGTAAGAATGGGATATTTTCAGGGGTCAACTTTCCCCCCTCTCCCCACGTTCGAGATATTTGGCATTGTTTATATTAGATTTCCGCTATTAGCTTAAATGTTAGAAATGCAACCATCTAATTTCAGTTGTCAGCTATACCTTTATGGGTAATTTCTCAAACTCATATGCTGGAGATTGCTGGTTCGAATCTGTATAAGTTATCTATTCTTTTTCTTATTTTCCTAACTTTTTTTTTTATGTTTCCTTACATTAATATACTTCCTTTTTTTTATTATTTTTAATATTTTTATTGTTATGGGTCGCCCTTAAATTATGCTTTGGCATAAAATTATATTCAATTGTTTCAAATGAATTTTGATAAAAAAATTAGTGAATAAGAAAAAAATTGTTGAATGAGAAGAGAAAAAAATTTTTTTTTTCTTTGGCCTTCCTGTAAATAAGTTTGCCCATCCCTAGCCTATATCATTACGAAAGATATTCTTCCACTTATAAATTATAAACTTTAATTTTGACTTTTTAATTCTTGTCGTATTTGCCCAAAAAATTGCATTGATTTAGACGTTAAAAAAAAGTGAATTTCTAATGTCAATTCTAAAGGTCATTTAAACATCATTGTGAACAAAACATACCTTTTCTATAAAACTTGAAAAATTAAAAATAAAACTTGAAGTATCTTTACAGGAAATTTCTTTTTTAATTGTTTTGGGTTAATTTTTATTTGCTTGACAAAGTTTAGGGTTGTGTTATTCTGAGTGGAATTTTCTCCCATCTAGTATTACCAGCATTTCCATTTCAGTTTACATTTGTCCCCTGCAAATTTTTTTACAGCAATTCTCTTAAACTATTTACGTAGGTCGTTATGCTCCACGTTTCAGCAGAGAATTACTAATGAATTGAAAGTGAGATTAGATCTCCCATTTTAAAATTATTAATGAAGGTGAAGTTGTCATCATTCTAATGCAAAGGTACAGACAGACCTTTACTTTATTTGCATAAGCGATAGCGTTGTTACATTAAACAAAATGAATCATTTATTAGAAGAGGAAATGTTGCGACTCAGTTGCAGTTCCTTGTGCACGATCAGCCTTCTTCGAAATCTCAGTAATTTCACTGCAATTTTAGGAACATTTGCATCTAAATGCTCACACTTTGAATTAAATTGAATTTCTTGTTGAATCTGGGATACTTGGATTGCACTGTTAATGTCGTCTCTAATAATTTGATCTTTGATCCTTGAAATAAGATCATTGAGAAAACTAAAGTGGCTCCTTTGCTTCTGGCGAATTCAGAAGACAAAGGAACGTCAACTTGAATAAATCGGCAACAATATCTGGATAAGAGATCACGATTCGCTAAAACGATTCTTAGCAGTCATTTCCTAAGCAAAACAATAAACATTTGGAAAGAGATACTGAAAGTCATTTCATAATTTGAAAATTTAATACTATCAAAGTCATTTCTAATTGGAAGAATTCATTACTAAGCATTGGAAAATCATTTTACACAATCTAAATGCTGTAAATCATTTTACAGCATGGAAGACAATTAGCAGATGAATAATTAGAATATTAAATATTGAATTTCTTTGTACATTGAGCACGACTGCAAAAGATTCCACTAATAAGGGGGTAATAATATTATTCATCATTGCATTATATATCTCCACACCAGAAATATTTCTCCCATTAAAAGATATAAGCGCGAGTGTTTGTTTATTTGGATGTTTGTTTGTTTGTCTTGAAACAATGTAGCCATTCCTCAACGGATCTTTACGAAATTTGGCGTGGAGGTTCCCATGCATCGCAGAATAATGCATGAACAACGAAAAACCTGGATCCGGACTAAGGGTGTAAACTGGGGGGGGGGGGCAAACATTCTTGAAGAGTATGCATATTTCTGAAACCTCTTTAGTTGGAAACACGAAATTTGATATGAGTGTTCTTTGTCAAAATCTAAATATACGTATTCGACGAATTTTCGATATTCGTATCCTAAGGGGTATAAACGGGAATAAACATTTCTTTTCAATACTGTTTTTAATCGAAAAGAATTGAAAAAAGAACAATATTTTATGCGAACTCTTAGCACAACTGATTGAAATATTCTCTTAAAGTTGTGATGCTTTGATCTATTGAAAAATCAGAGATTAATTTATAATTAATGCGATCTAGCCGAATTTTAACGCTTATTTTATTCGCTATTTTATTTTATTCGTAAGCTAATAGAACAATAAATATTTTTTTTCTGTTTACTTAAGGTTGAATTAGTATTATTTTTTTAAATTAAGATTAAGTAAAATTAATGGAAAACTAAACACATCCACAGCCGTTATTAACCTGCTTTCTTAGATAAATGAGGCTTAACAATTCAATGTATCCGTGCGCATGTCCCTCCGCCCAAATATCTTCTGAACCGCTGGATGGACTTCTTGAAACTTGGTATGCATATTTAAATATTACAGACGAAATAACAATCAAATTTGAAATCTTTTTCAAATATGTCGTTGATGAGGAATTAGGCGACAAAAATTCTTAAGAAAAGCACTGGAGTCCAAACAATGGGTTTCCTCAATAATATCAATCGATATCTGAAACAGTAGGAATCAACAGACAAAAATTAATCAACTTAAAATTAATGGATGGATTTCAAGTAATCCATAATTTGCACATGATTTTATGTGATTAAAACTAATGAGATTGCAGCAATGGAAAATTTAATAATATATTTTGAGAAAATGAGAAAAAATACAGTTTATATTCATCAAGTGTCGTAATTTAAAAATAAAAAGAGAATAGGAAATTTTAAGGAATAAAAAAAAATTGTAAGAAAAGTAGGCTTTCAGTTCTTTCAGGAAGTTCTGGTTTGTTTAGTTTTTTTGGGGTTTTTTTTTTCCAAATTTCTGCTTTTTTCTTACTGGGAATAGATGTACAATTGACTTTTTCTAATACAGCAAATTCTAATTCAAAGTCCTTCATGTAATTTTTTAAAAAAAAATTACATTTTCAATCCAAATTCTTGAATTGAAGAATAATTGCAGAACTTTTGCTTATAAAAAATAAATGCTGGAATCTCGTTATGAAAACTTAATAAACTTTAACGACAAAAATTCCTAAACGAGAATTGTTGGCAAAGTTTAATAAAACTTCCAACGATGTTATCTGACTGACATGAAATTGTCGTTACTACATTCATTCAATATTTCGCGACCAATATTTTACTTACAAAAATTTATTACAAAAAAAAAAGACAAAACTATTATTGAATGCTATTATTATGAGAAAAAATAAAATAATACAGTTGCTATTTATTAAATGATAAAAGCTTGTATCTAACTGTTGGGTCTTTTTCTTACATGAATCAGATATTTTTTGAAAGCGTTTACTTCAGACCCGAACCATCTTCTAATATTTCAGTCTTTTTTTTTTTTTTTTTTGGAAGGACGCTGATGTTTGATAACGATCCG
>JAFIDM010012231.1:151927678-152018137 GCA_023159025.1 Thereuonema tuberculata
TTTTTTTTTTTTTTTTTGGAAGGACGCTGATGTTTGATAACGATCCGGAATTTATAAAAAAAATTAAAAAAAAACACCAACCATTTTATTTATGAGCCATTATTATTATGAAGTATAGATATTACCGGGAAGCCAAGGCCCTTCATGAACCAAGGGTTAAGATATAGATATTAAAGGTACCGGTATTGTTTACTTTCAATTTCTATTTTCTGAAGTTTTAATGTTGCATTTACTTGAACATGAAATAAATCATCCCTTTTTTTCTTCAATATTAGTTCAAGAGTCAACGTATTTTGGATGAATTTAATTAAGAAACATTGATTCACGTTAATTAAAGAAGTTAGAAACAAATGATTTTTTTTAAAAAAATCAAATTAAGCAAAAAAAGTTCTTTTGATTTTTTTTCTTAAGTAAAATATGTGGACAGCTAAAAATTAAAATTTGGACATTGTAGAAATCCTGCACAGGATTAATTCTTAATTAAAGTAATAACTCTTGCTTCAAAGTCTGGTAAATCCTATTGAAATGGTATAAATCAATGATTACTTACGGAAGAGAGTGGTTGAAACCAATTTCAGAGTTAATTAACCACTCGTAGAACTTGCTCGCCTTGGGAGGAATAAATTAACTTATTTCACGGTAAAGCCTCAAGAAGACATCGACTTCCCCGCGCTACAGCAGCACCACCACACGAAGTGATTTCATTTCTAATGTAAAAATCCCGCAATAAAAGTTAACCATCAAAGCTTCAAAGTTTGCTGGTCATTTGATGTCGGATTTCAGCTGCTCATAGATTTGTGATCTTATAAGTCGTCGTGGTTTTATGGTCTTTAAGTGAAAACATAAAAATTTCAAGACACTTTATTGTTTTCACAGATCTTCCATTGGACTTGCCAGGGTCATTTAAGCATTTTATGAATCATGCAATTAATCGGGATTATGGCTGTACGCTATTAATTTTAAGAAATACGAGGACGGATACAAAGACCATTTCCATGAAAACAATAATAAAACGTTTCATTTTACTTTCTTTTAATTTATATCGTAAATCAAAACATATCAAAATTTATCATAAAATTATTGAGAGTTCAAACAAAAAGAATCAAAAATAATAATGAATAATCTAAGGAAGAAGCAATCCACATGTTTTGAGGTGAATGTGTTGGAAGATTTTACTACATTAGTTATAAAGTAATTTTAAGCAGTCAAGAAACTTTCTAGACGAGTCGATTAGTGTACGCGACATTTGCGACAACACTTCTGTTAAAAGATCAAATCGCTGTTTCTTAATCGTAAATTTGAGCGAGGAAGTCTCTACGACTTTTACTTACTATTACTTGAATTTACATTTACAAAAGTTATTCGAAATTTAAACTGAAATTCATTATGTTCGACCAAGTTTTGCGGCTTTTATTTGTAATTAAATTTTAAGTAATATAAATATCTTTATCCCTTTATCTATCTCATCATCGACGTCATTTTCAACCATTTTGAATCCACTGCAGGATGAAGGTCTCCAAGTATCTCCTACAATTAACATATATAACATATATTATAACATATATATTTTATTAACATAAAATTATAATCTAGTAACCATATTATCAATTATACAAGATTTAAGTTAGCAATAGATGACAAGAAGATACTTTGATAATGTTGCTTAACAAATGGGAGTGTTCATTGACTTTTGCTTGTCTTTTATACTGTTTTCCTTTTCGTAACATGATGATGATGATGATGAACTAATTTAATTAAGTTTCTGATAGTAACGATGAGGATGTTTCATCGCACCTGTCTCTTGCGCCTCTGGAATCGTTTCAACGCACCTGGTTACTTCATGCATTTTACTTAATAATATTAAATAAAGCTGTGATTTTAGGGAAACAAATTGATGCAAATTGTTTCATCAGTAGTTGCTATTTCATTTTTAAAGTTATATCAAGTGGTTTTCTTGAAATTGATCAATTCGTTTCACTGCAAAAGAGTAGCTTCCTTCATTGCTATTTCTCACTGATTAACAACTGTTGTTTTCACAATTAGGCCACTTGTCTCTCTCTGTCCCTCCTCTATTCTTATCAATGCATTTGACGAATACAGTTGAGTTGATTGACTATCTTCCTGTTGTTCTTTTATTTCGCTAAAGTTTGTCTTCATCAGCATGTTCTTCAGTTTCCTTCTTGTTGGATGAAAATTTTCATTTTGTTTTTACTTGCAATATGTTTTTTTGCTTGTTCTTATCCTACTATCGCAATTGTTTTTTGATAACTGTAAAAATTGTTTCTGACGAATCATAGAGAACTTTGCAGCAAAGCGTAGCAAGATTTTACCTCAAAATATCTCGAAAACCATTGAAATGAAGTTTTTGTAAATGACATGTTCTCTAACGCTAGGAAATTATATGAATAAGTCCTCATTTGAACCAAAACAAACAGATGATCATCAGAAATGTATTAAAAATCTATTTTACACTTTTTATCAAAGCATATGATACAAGACGGTAAAAAAATCTGCACATTCGACATTTGTCACAATTACATTCTCAACTGGTTGCACTTTTAGCAAGTGGTTTGTGCACAATGGACTTTAATGGGCAGTGTATTGTTTTTTTTTTTTATTTTCATTTTTACGATGTCTTATAATAATTAGAAAAAGTCTAGGATAATTTTTTTTCCCCCATTTTAATGCATCTAGAGCTATTTTTCTATTTTTCATGTGAATTTGTTGCATCGTATTTACCTACTGTCTCCCACTAAAAGAAATTATTTTCTTAAGAATTTGAAACAGCAAGAACTTAACAGCAAGAACAGCTAAAGAACTTAAAGAAACACTTGAAAAAGGGACTCTAACGTAAGGAGTCCGGAAATGCTGTGTGAGTTTTTAACTTTTTAATAATTTTAATTGATAAGTGTGTATTTGGTGTATACTTTTCTCCCTTTTTCTTCAAGAGAAGGTCAAGAAAGTTATTTACAATCTACGGATTTTATAATTTACAAAACCCCTCAAAATCACTCGATAACCGGAAGCAAAACAAACAACTGTTTGGGGCCTCGCGCTGAGAGGGTCCCCGTCGACTGAGAAGTGTCGAAAGAAGTTGTAATATATATTAACTGTGCAATAAAAACTTAGATTTACAGTTTATAATAAACTGTACATTAATGATAAATGTGTTTAATTCTTCCTTCAATTTCTGCCTTTCTTCTGACTTCATAAAAAAAATGTAGTTGTAAGGGGTCCCGAAAAATTTTGATTCCTAGGGGCCCCTTTGAAGATAAATTCGGCACTGCAAAGAATCACACCTTCAAATTTTAAATTTGTTGAAAATTAATTATTTGCAAATCCTAAATTTAAAATCGCCTAAATCGAATTTAAAATCAAAGCACTCAAATGTTTGATATCTAATGGTTTTCCATGGGAATTTTCGTGATCTTCATGTGTAATTTCGGCATTGGAATCGACGCATAGAAACTTTCGTGTGTATAAGACCTTTCTTCTTAAAGTGCTAAGTTTCAAGAACATTTAGCTAAAAATTATTTAGGAAGATATTGATTTATTACCTTACTGCCCTAAAAAATTAAATGGGAATCAAAATTTAATGTTATAGAAAGGATTAATTTCTCTTTAAATATATAAGTTATCGAAGAACCAATAAGATCTTTTAAATGTAAATTCTCTTATATTTAAACAGCTATTAACTTTAAATATACATAAGCTTTAATATCAAACTGAAGCTGCTACTAGGAAATGAGATATTTTTGATGATGATATTTTATTGTTGTTCTTATGCTTTTATTCAAATATTTGCTGAAGTTGTTTTGACTTGATAAACAAATTCGAGAGATCCTGAATATCTCTTGGGAAAGAAAATACAAGTGGAAAGATACGTCTTTAAAATTAAATCTTAAAAAGAAACAAACAAAAAAAAAACACATTCGAATAAAAAAGAAGAAATCCACAATTTCGGTTTTTTGATTTCATTATCACTGTTTCTCCATTGCATCAGGAAAAAGGATACAGCGTTTTTCTTTTTTGGTTGGATAGTCGAAGTTTGTTTTTGGTTAAATAGCGAGGTTAAATTTGGTTAAATCGTCGTATTACACCCCTCCACATTTTTGTACAATTTAGTCCTCTATCTTAAAAACAAAATGTGTGTTAGGTGCTAGACTGTAGTTTATAACTTCATTTAAAATGTTATTTGTGATAATGACAGTTAAGTGACTGTAATACAACAAAAATCCTGAAATACATTACTTAGCACATGGGAATTCAATGAAAACTGTTTTGCGACGAATAATTAAAATATATTACATGGACGAATCGAATTCTTTTATCACAGCTACAAACGGATTCGAATATTGAGAATGAATTCAAAAGTTCCATTTAATTATTGTCCGTGATTATCTTTAATATCATATTTATGTACTGTTTATATCAACAACAAAAATCTGTTAGTAAACCTAAATGAAATGAATCTTGTTCGTATTAGAGAAAAAACAAAGTAACATTTATTATGGAAAATTCATAAAATATAAATGGTTTTTTCAATTTTACTGAAAATATTAGAGAATTTTAAATGGAGGGGAGTTTTTTTGTTTTCCTAAGATCTGTTAACAGCAGAGGATGGTAAGCAGATGCTAATTGCTTCTGATGAAAACGTTAAATTAGCTTTTCTTTAGTGAGTTCATTTATTTAAGAATGCAACGAAAATAAACAGATCAAAAAATGCGCTTTTACTGTTTAGAAATACGCTATAAATGTTGATGGCTAAGAAAAGTTTATTTAACTTAAAGCTAACAGATCTCTTATGAACAGCTTCCACAATATTGGTACCTTTGAATGTTACCGCTGGCTCAGTCTTTTGAGTTTTTAACTTTTTGAAAGTTATTTTTCAATAGTTTATTTTGATTTTAAGAGAAAGTAATAGATAATATTTAAAATCAAATTGAAATATAGATTTAAGATATAAAGCATTACTTGCATTATTTTTTCTGTTGAAGAAAGATTTAAGTTATGAATTGAAAGCGTGCAAAGAAACAATTGAATGAGTGAGTTGAAAAAGGTACATATTCCAAAAATTTGACAAACTAAACTGAGATAGCCATTTTCTTCTTTGCACGTATATACACCCTTTGAATAGAAAAAGTAACATATTTCTCAATTTTAAGTCTGCTTACCAGAGCCATGTAGAAACGATTGAGTTGAAGAGGAGACATATTCCAGAAATATGTTCTTTTTTCAACTCAAAGCCGCGTTAGTACCAGTGGCGCCCGCTGCAGCGCTAGTGCTCAATAACATGTTGTTGTGGTGTCTGAATGAATATAAAAAGCTATATGTATATATATTTACAAAGCACAATACATGGTGTGATGTAATGTTACGTTACGTAACATAATATACGCAAAAAAAGAAGTTTTATGAGTTTTGTCTCATTTTTAAAACATTGAGTTGAAAAAGGAATATATTCCTCAACACATTTACATAGTTTTATGCTATAAAAAGTTATATATCTGTATATTTGCAAAGCAAAATACATGGCGTGATGTAATGTAACATTACGTAACATAATATACACAAAAAAGAACTTTTATGAGATTTTTTTCTCATTTTTAAAACATTGAGTTGAAAAAAGGAACATATTCCATAACATATTTACATAGTTTTATGCTATAAAAAGTTATATATCTGCATATTTACAAAGCACAATGAGTTCGCTTCACATAAAGGTATAAATCGATAATAGAAAATTTTTTTGTGAAAAAATTAGTTTTCTTAAAAAATATTTTTTTTTAGTTTTCCAAAAGTTTACATTTTTGGAAAATATACCTTTTTCAACTCACTCATTCAATTGTAAAAGATGCTGTAGTAATAACTATTGTCATAACAAAGACAACTGGTGAGAGGCGAAAGTATTATTAGTGAGAATGAGATGATTTCATGTTTGAACACAGGGATAGTATGTAATATTTCGTTAACTTGATGGAATAGGTCGTTCATCTTTCATTCAAATAAGTAGAATGAGATGTAGAGTTAAAAAGAAGTTAGTATTAATTTAATGTGTGTTAATTTTAATAAGTTACCAAAGTAAATTTTTAATGAAAGTGGTATCGACGAAATGATGCCAAATCATTATTAAGCGGAGAAAGGCCCATACAGACATGATCTATGAGAGTGGAAGAAGTGGATCTAAGCTGAACGATTTGGTATCACAGAGCATCCAAGGATAAAAGTTAAGGTGATACAGCGTAGTTCTTCTAGACAGGGAATACTTCAAGAACGTTCGTAGAAAAAGACGTTACTGTAAGTAAATATTTTGCTTAACTTACTCAGCATAAAATGCCGATGGAACGATGGATCGCTATAATGGAACGAGAGACATTTCGTCAAGCAAAAGAGGTTAATTCAAATTAATTAAAGAGATATATTAAAGAGAGATCCATTAAAGATAAAGACTCAATTTAATAGTAACTTTAAATTGTGTTAGTGGTAAATAATCTTTTGTGATGAAAAAAATTAAAAGAACAAGAGAGAACTTTGATATTAAAACTGTGTTATTATTTTAGAACTTATAGTGAACTTTTTTAATTAATGATTCAGAAGGAATTATAACATTAATTATGAAGCAAGGAAATATTTTTAAATTTTAGTGAAAAGAACAGTGAATACATGTTAAAGAGTTGATTGATTAAACCAGAAGAATTTATATGAAGTTGCAGTTATAGAATATAAAAGAGAACTATAGAAAGATAGAAGAAACTAGATATGCTCTACATATTGAGGAAATTCAAAGACTGGTTGATATAATTAAACTAATGGATGAAAATAAATAAATATGTGTAATTCATTCATAGAAGTATTTGATATTGAAATTGTGTATTCAACTGAACTTTACTTATGGAACAATTAAATGAAGTTAGAGAATCTAAGGGCTCTGCGTGATAACTGTATTTTAGTGTTAACATAATTATACTAAGATCAGACTTTATGAAATATATATTTTACATTGAAATAGAATTCTTCACTTTTAATTCACAAACTTGCAACCCTGACTGAATACATAAATAAATAAATAAAATATTGAGCGTTCTAAAAATTTGATATACAATTCAAATTTCATGAGATTTCTAAATATTGTAGCCTTTAAATTTGAACTTCTACAAATTTAATTTGTGTCTGACTTGAGTCCATCTGAATAATTAAAGATGATTATAATTTACTATTTATTTTATTTTTTTACTACTTAAACTATTTACTTTTAGCAATTACTTTCCTTAGAACCTCAACATGAGATTTAGAATAAATCAAAATGTTATTTGGAGATCCGAATTATTTGAAATTATTTAAGTAACGTTACATTGTTTGTTAGCAACGTGGGTTCAGAGCTACTGGTATCAATGATTCATGATTATGGAATCAGGATGAAGTTGGGGTCTGATGGTCAATCTTAATCTCATCCCGCCTTTTAACTGAGGAAAGAAATCCGGTCCCCACTTCGTAGATGAACCTATCTAGAGGAAAAACACCCAGACACCCAAAATCCCCCAACTCCACCGGAAATTGAACCCTGCCTGCAGCCCAAGGCCTCCACCACAGAATCACCGAGCCCACAATATTACATTGACATTTGCTAAGTAATGATGAGACAACTGCAATCGTAATTCGCTGTATGTAAAATGGACATCTAAATGTTATTTAGGTGACAGTAACGTTGTAATATATACAAATTGTAAGTTGTTGAAGATTTACAATCAGATAAAAACTTTTTATGGGTATATGACAAAAGTAAAAAAAAGAAAAAAAAAACAATTTAATAATAATTGTGGTGCGGTCACATACTGCTAGCGATAGTGATTATTTCATTATCATCAGCTCATTTCTTTTAAAATTCTTAATTTCTTGAACATTGTCCAATTATATCCGAAATCGCTAAAATGAATATAGGCCTAAACAAGCAAGCTAATTTAAAAAATTTTAGAACTTTTTTCAATTAATTTTATTATTGTTATTTACTAATATAGCCCTAAATTAAGTTGAAATTTTCTCGCCTTGGGAATGCTAAATAGAGTACTGGAGCCTAATCAGCAATAAATCTCAGTAAACGAATGCAATTTTAAAGAAAAATCTCCCGGAAAAAAAATAGCATTTCAAGGAAATAAAAAGTAAAACGAAAAGTGGAAAAAAAAACACCTTAAGCAATTTCTTTGATTTTCTTAAAAGCCTAAGAACTTTGCAATTTCTGAAATGATGTTGGCCTATATTTAAAGGCTGCTACTTAACTTTAAGACCGAGGAGTAGAAATAAAAGTAGATTCAACCGAGAAGTGGATTCGAAAAACTTATGCTATATCGATTTATTTTGAACATGAGCGACATAAGCCACTTTTGTAAATTATTTGTTTCCCCCAGTGAAAAGCTGCGCCTAAGGTAAATAGAGGCACATTAAGCCCCAAGAAAAAGCTCTTAGAGGATTAAAAAATGCATCTTCTTAGTATATTACGGTGACAGCTTCCTATTTTACGGTGGCAGAGATGGTAGTTGCGGCTAAATACTTTACTGCTTAAAGACTATTTTAGCGGTTCATCTTAAAGACCTATCCTCAAGACTGGTTTCGGGTTTACAATTTTGAAATTCTTCATCATTTAGCATTTTGAAGGCATCCCTGCAGTACAACTGCAAAGTTTTGCTAAAGATGGTGTAGGTCATTTTCTACAACTTTTTATCATCTAAGTTTTAGTTCAGAGAAATAGAACTAAGTTCACAATGTTTCTCAATACCACTTTTACCAACTTTGGCCAACCATCAATTTGAAATGCGTGGTTCCATTTTATGTTGTCAATCCAAGGTCTCACTTTCAATTCACAATGTAGCAATGTCACTTTAGTGGTGACAAAGTTTCTACAATCAATTCTTCTTGACTTTTCATCATAGGTTATTTCCATTGATCGACTATTTGTCTTCCCTAGCATTTTTCATTCAGTACATTTCAATATTTCATATTGCAACATATGGGAACAAAACCCATAATTTGAATTTCTACCGATAGTTCGTCTCGCTATCAATCACTAAATGATGATAATATAAAGAAGGTTTTGATTTCATAACTAAAAAACAAATAAATTCTTCGTAAAAAGACTTTAATACTCAAAACTCCATATCCGACGATATTTCAAAGGCTTAATCTTTGTTTTAAATATTAGTACGAAAAATTTATTTGTTTTTTAGTTATGAAGCTATCAAGGTTTAAGGTGAAGAGTTTTTTAGACAACCAATAAATTTAGAGGAATTTCTAAGTTAAGGTGAAGATTTTTAAATTTATTTTCTTCAAAGATAACTATTTTTGCATTTTGAATAAGTTTATAATTTATTCAGCGATTCAAAAAAGACAATCAAATTTCTGCAATTTGAAGACAACAATTGAAGACAACATTATTTACAGTATCTGGACAAAGGTCAGAGATTCAGACATTGTTAAAAGAATGCTTCACTTGTTTATTATTTGTTAATTTAGAATTTCTAAATTTTCTTGTTTGTGAATTTTAGTTTTCGGAAGGAGGGAGATGTTCTCTCGTCTCATAATGTAAAAAGGCCTGAGGAAGAAGGCTGATTAAGTTTCTGAAATATCGTCGGATATGGAGTTTTGAGTATTTAAGTGTTGTTTTAAATAAGATTTTGTTTTGTTTGATTGCATACATCTTTAATGGCGCAAGAGGCAAATTTACGCCTGGAACAAGGTTGGAAATTGAGAACAACTCCTTAAAAGGAAGTGTGACATACAGAAGAAAGAAGGAAACATTTGAGCTTACGGATTTGAACCCAGGTATCAGCCTCATGGCAGGTCGTTCTCTTGACCATGATTTTGGCTACGTCGGAATAGCGTATAAAGACAGATTACAAATTTTAGTCACAACCATTTAATGATGCAAGTAAATTATTATAACAAAATTAAAAACATTTAAAGAAGAAACACTTGAACTTAAAAATTAAAAGATAACAAGAAATATTGGAAAAAAAAAGATTATTTCCAGATTTTTTTTTCATCATGATTTCAAAAATCAAAAGGAAAAATATTATCAATCAACTTAATCCTACAAATTATTATTTTTGAGACTTTCAAAGTTTTTTGTAGTTATATTTTTCAAATGGTTCAGATAGATAATTTCTGACATGGCAGGGATAAAATAATTCATTCTGTCAAAAATATGTAAAAGCCAATACTAACTGATTAGAAGCCACTATCCATGCTTCAATACTGAGATACATTGATTGCATCATGATCTAATGTACTGATGTATTGATTGACCTACAAAACAATCAGTTCATGTCATACGATTGACTTTCATGTCATACGATTCAATGTCCGCATTTTGGTATTATCAGCTTTCATATTCTGAAATAACTTCTCGTAAGAACATCTATGGAGTTCATGATTTAATCTGTATTTACACATTTCATTTAAATTTTAAATTTTTATTTTATATTGCGTTTAGTGTTCTGTTGGTCCTGAATTTGAAATCTTTCATGCATCAGTACCGAAGAATAACACACCTTTCACCTCCACCTTCAAATCTCTAGTCAGAAGATTTATTGAAACTGTCTACTTTCTCGTGAATTCGTATTATGTCAATATATTTCTTAAAGCATTTCATTTTTTTAAAAAAATTCTTAAGTATTATCTAAGTATTTCATTTAATTTTCTTGCATCATTGTATTTTTCTTATTTACTTTTATTTTAATTGAAAATTTAATAAAATAAGCTCTTTGATTTTTATTTCGAGAATGATAGAATAAACAAGAAAAAAAGTTTAAACGATTTCAACACACTGCTAAAGGTAATTCTGTGATGCAAGAAGGATAAAAAAAAAAAAAATTAACTGTACTGCCTACATAGAAAGTATTATTATTATTATAACATAACATATGACACAGTACAAAGACAACATCTTTGACTGGATTAATTGAGCAATTCAAGTCTCACCCAGAGACCTAAGAATTGTCCAAGTATCTTCACAAAATATAAGCAGTTCCTAGTAATGATGGTTTTTGCAGATCTGTGTATTATTATTATTATTATTATTATTATTATTATAAATTATTAAGAAATAAACTAAATAGCAAATTGAAAGGCTTAAAAAAGAATACTATAAAAATAAATTCAATAATGAATTAAATTCTCCAAAAAGCCAATGGAATGAAATAAACAAAATATTAGGGAAGAACAGCAAAATACCTGAAAATATAGAATTAAAACAGCTAACAGAAAGCTTTAAATCTTACAATAAAGAAAAAATTGTTAGTGACAAGTTTTGCAACCAATTCTCAATTGTTGGAAGAAATGTATTAAAATGTGATAAAAGATTATGCAATGAGGTAAATTTATATGTGCAAAACTCTATTGTCTTTGAGAAACCTAACTATCAAGAAATGTTAAATATAATCAATAAGCTAAAAAACAAAAAATCCGTTGGTTTTGATAATCTCAAAATCAGAGAAATCAAGGATAATAAAGAAATTTTTGCACATATAAGTACGTTGCTATTGATGAAAATTATAGATAATAAAAAATATCCAGACAACCTAAAAATTTCAAAAGTTGTTCCTATCTACAAAGGAAGTGATATATTAAATTTTAAAAACTACAGACCAATTTCTATTCAGCCGATAATAAATAAAATTATCGAAAACTATATTTGCCTAAAAATGAATAATTACCTAATTAAATATCAAATCATAAACTCAGAACAATATGCATACCAGAAAAACAAAGGTACGAATAACTTATTTGAAAACTTCTCAAATAACATAAATAACAACCTAAATAAAAATAAATTAATTCTTCTTATATCCATTGATCTAAGCAAAGCATTCGATAGCATTGATACGAAAATACTATTAAAAAAACTGTACAATATTGGAATCAGAGGCTCACTATATGAAATCATTAAAGACTACTTTAAGAATAGAAAAATCTTTGTGTCAATTGACAATATTTACAGTGACATGAAAACTATCCAAAATGGAGTTCCTCAAGGTTCACAACTAGGCCCTTTGTTTTTCTTACTTTTCATCAACGATATATTTCAGGTAATAAAATCATGTTACATACATATTTATGCAGATGATATAATGATTTATTCGAATGGGAACTGCACTACAGAAATAAGAGATAAATTACAAAAAGATTTAATTCGAATACAAAATTGGATGCATGACAACAGACTTCAGATAAATGAAGACAAAACAAAAATAATGCTTATATGTCCAAAAAAAAGACTAATAACAGATAAGCCAAAAATCTTTTTTCACCATCACAACTGTCTTCACAATTCACCATATGAATGTAAAGGCTGTTCAGTACTACAGTACACAAAAACAATTAAATATCTGGGCTTAATAATAAATGAAAAATTTTGTTGGAATAATCACATTAAAATGTTACATAAAAAGCTAAACAAACTGTCATACATATTCTATCATATAAAAGACATACTTCCAACGCGGATTAAAATGTTATTATATAATGCTTTATTCGATTCGAACATAAATTACGCTGCTAACATTTGGGCCAACACCAATGACAATTGTTTAAAACCTATAATTAACCTGCAAAATAAAATTTTAAAGATAATTTTCTTCAGGCAAAATGTAAACGATAAAAGTATAATATTAAAGAAAAGACTTCAATACAGAATACTAGATCCCAAACAAAAATTCATATACAACATACTAATTAAAAACTATTATAAAATCTTTGAGCACAAGAAAGAAGAAAAACAAAAATCCTCATATAATCTAAGAAACAAGAAAAATATCCATCTTCCCTATCCACTAATATACAATGACTATGGTAAGAGGCATTTCAACTATATACTTGAAAATATATTCAACACTATAGATGAAAAAGAAATATATATAAAAAATGGAAGAATATCGTATGTTAAGAAACTATTAAAAAAGTGGCTGATAGAATGTAATTAATATGAATTTCTTTTGTTTCAATTGTTTTCTTAGTAATTGTTTCAATTGTTTTCTTTGTAATTGTAAATCCTGTTCGTAATGTCTCACTTAAGTATTTTGTTCAATTTACTACCAATGTCCTTAATATTTATTGTTACTAGTTCTTACTGTACTCGATAAAAATAAGCTAAACATAGGTAACTGTAATATACATATGGAATAATTATATATAGAGTTAAATCAGAAAATTATTTTAACTTTTAAATCATGTTACTGTCTAATTTAAAATTTTTGAAAATTATCACCTAGCGGTCTACCTGACAAAAATCACTTGTAAAAACAATACTATGTAAGTAATTTCATATTTTTTAACAATGTATTCAAAATTAATTAAATATTTGTAGTATACCTATAGTCAGAACCTGTTGATAGGAATTTGTCATTCCTAACGGGACTGTAACTTTTGTATTTAGAATCATAATAAAAAAAAAAAAAAAATTATTATTATTATTTCTGTATTTATTTTTTAGTAGCATGTTATGAATCAATGACAAAAACGTAAACCAATGAAGTTATCTTGGACGTGAGCAAACACAATTTTATTTAAGGCCGTGTGACCTGTTTTTAAAATATTAAAATCAAACAGAACTTACTGAATGTGCACCAAATTACATTTTATGTGCGTTCTTTGACCAAACAAATCTAACTACGACGCAATGTGAAATATTCTCTTTATACTCACTCTTTTTAGAGTCGAATTAGATGCTGTAATAATTGAAAACTCTTGTAGACCCTTTCTATTAGTTGAACTGTTGTTGTTATTATTAGGTAGTCGTCTGCATTGCAGAGAGGATTTGTTTCTATCCAAAGGTCAGGTGACTGGGAGTGGCTATAAAGATTAAGGGAATTATTATTATGTAGACGAAACCAACTCAAGCAGAATAACGCTTCGGAATTCCTTTTATAATTGGAGCTCTTTTAGTTTCGGTCGACAAAATTGTGCAGATTCTTAATAATTAACGTGTCACTTCGTACAGAAAGGTATTTTGTCTCCTCAGTTTGAGTTCGTGGCATTTCATTACGTATCCCTCACTTTGTGCCTTATTAAATGTCAAATTAGAGCGATAAAAGTAATTATCTTACACTTGCGATGCTCAAATTATCAAGAAAAACAAAAACAACACTTAGCGCTTTGTTGTTTACCAAATAGGGGATGGTGTGACAGGTAATTTTTGCCCATCGTTCAAACTGCCAAAGCACCCTACGTACTGCAGTAGTTTCAATCTTCAGAGTTTTAAATTTAAGCTACCTTTTCCTGTGGTAGTTTCCTTTAATAGTGTAAGAGTAATACCTTAACGAACTTTTTGTTTCCACAACTACCCTTTTATTAAAAGCGTCGCGTCGTCTTAATAGTATAACTGGTTTACGTGAGTCTCTGATATAACTTTGATTAAAGTTATATCTGAAAAAAAATATGTTCCGGAATTCTAGATTGTTAATGAGCATAAGTCCTAAACCTTTGCTTCGGACTTATTTCAAACCTTTTGTTTTTATCTTTTTGACTTTTGACTCTAAGTTCAACACTGTAAGAAGTACTGACTTCATACAGTAATTCATTGAAGAATACAAATTCTTTGAGTTGCAATGTTCGAATGTACTTGGAAACAGAAAGGTTCTACATTATCGATAGAATCTTTACAACTCAAGAATATCGAATTACGAGTCGAAGTTCGTTTCGATACATGTTGTAGATATTCATTAGATTTAAAGCTATTGTCACACAAAAACTATCACTCGTTAACGATGAGATGTGTGAAAAGTACAGTATATATGAATATCATGAATAAACTCGGCTTCAAAGGTAAAACATGTTTCAAAAATGGCCCAGTGATTGTTTTGGGTTTATGCAATAGGGTTAATTTAGCTACAGTGTGAGTTGGACGCATCCGTCATATTCATAATCTATCTGTGTCTCTTTAATTTTGAAACTTCAGATTTTAACAATTTTTTGCTTAATCATCAATCAATAAAACTGACGCTAACCAATGAGCGTGAAATAGTGTAAAATGTTCTTATTGTTCTCGTTGTTTTATTACGTTTTAATAGAAATATCTAATATTTAAAGATTTCTGTTGGAGAAAATCTCTCGAATCTTCTGACTGCTAACCATATGGCATTTTCAAACAATTGATCACTGTGCTGCAATTTTGCAAAAAGAGAAAAAAAAAAAACCAAAACATTTGAATTTAAAGCTGAAGAAAGTTCCATCGTCATTCATTAAATAAGACTCGTAAATTTATTTAGAACCGATAGAACTGATAGAAACATACAATTGATGAAGAAAAACATTTTTTTTATGTTCATTGGTTAAATGTTAACAAATGCTTTTGAGTTTTATCACTGTTATATTTATCACTTTATCACAGAGGAAAGTCAGCATTGGTAAATTACAGGCGAACTTTATTATCTTTTGTAATCTTCACTGTTACCAAATTCTTC
The DNA here is from genome assembly GCA_023159025.1 of Thereuonema tuberculata. Taxonomy (NCBI): domain Eukaryota; kingdom Metazoa; phylum Arthropoda; class Chilopoda; order Scutigeromorpha; family Scutigeridae; genus Thereuonema; species Thereuonema tuberculata. The sequence goes on from JAFIDM010012231.1 coordinate 151,943,128, forward strand.
TTGAGATAAAAGTGCTTTCAACATATACAGCACGAATACAAAAGTAAATATAACAAGGAAAAATAAATAACACTTGTTTTCATTTTCGAAATGTAGTATTTTCGAACAACACTGTATACGTTTCACCATTTAGATTTGGGTAGCAATTAACTTTATTTCTCTTTGTAATGTAAAGAATCGTGAATATTATCAAGAGAATCTGACAACTGAAGCCAAATAGCCAACAGCAAATCAGAGTTCCCGACAGAATTGTTGTTACTGACAGATTGATGATCATATCACTCTTCACTTTTACGATGAAAAGCCATGGATGACAAGAGGTTGACTAAAGAGATGATTTAATGTCTTTGGACAAAACACCACAAATGCAATCGTGTAATGATATCTTCAAAAGAAGACATATTGAGCTGAATCTAAAAGTAAATGTTTTCCGAGAACTTAACTGGTAACAAACATAGAACCAAGATTGGCGACAAGTTTCTCAAAGCTATCAGTGTACATTTCAGTAGATATTGCTACTGATTGTATTCCATTCCCTACAAGAGATAGCAAATACTGTACAATGATCATTCAATTACAATTAGTACATGAAATAACAAAATGTCTTCTGGTTTAATCTGCCGAGCGATTTTCTTACTTCAAATAGCAAAGAGGTCATATAATTATAGATTGAATAGGAATCTTCACCCTTATTTATAATTAAGATAGTAGTTAAAATCTAACTTGCTTTTCATTATAAAGACGATAATGTCTAATTCCGTGTAAAGAACTATAACTTTTTTTGACTTGCAAGTTATCGTCAAGAGAAGTGAAGATCAACAATCTGAAATTCTGATGATTTTTTTTTCTCTTATAAAAAAGTGACGTTTGACGTTTTCTTCAAATGCTTTTAATTTAAAACAATATTTTGTTAGGATTTGATTGGTTAAGCCGAAAGATTGAGGAAAAAAAATGCTTATTTTGAAATAGCTAAAGATGTCGATATTCTAATAGAGTAATATCTTAAGATTAAACGTTCCACAAAAGTAATATAAAAGAATAAAGAAATGAACCAAAAGTTAAAAATATCTTGAGTTTTCATCGGTGAGAGACGGGACGGCCGTTCTGTCCTTTTTTGTGTACTCGTCAGCCACACCCACTCTCCGACGAAATGCTCATATATTTTAAATACTGTGTCTTTTCTTTATTCTTTTATACTCCTTTTGTAGCATGTTCGATCGTATGATTATTATCCAGGTTGGATTCAACCTTGGTTCTTTTTATCTTCAAATTCCTTTTGCGCCTGATGGATTCGCAGATCAGGATTTGAAACATTGCTTTTTGTTTTGATTTTTTAATTTTTTTTTTTGGAGGGAGGCCGCTTTCGGGTGCGAGAAGGGTTTCCCTTATCACTGTTGCACTATCTGAGAGTTTTGTCGGGGAGTGGATCTGGCTGACTAGTCTACAAAAAGGATGAAACGGCCGTTACAGACTCTCACCGATGAAAGCTCAGATATTTTTAAGTTCTGTTTCATTTCTTTATACTTACGTATATCGGGACCCATTTTTATAAACGAGTTCTTGTGTTTTGTTTTCATTTATTTTCTGTGTTTTATAAAAAAAAATAAAAAAATAAAACATAACTTGCACTTGTCGTTATTTATGATACCGTTGGTCATTTCGTAATGGAAAAGAATTTTTTTTTTTCCGTCGTATTTTCAACGAAACATCCTGGAAACGATCTTACCTCAATTAACCTAACCTAGTGTTACTGAAAAGAAATTTATTTTGAAAGTGCCTATTTTTATTACACATTTGATGGGGTTATGTGTAAAATACACACCAGAAATCGATTATAAAAATTGGGTCCCTTTAGTACATAAGAACCCTTTATTATTTTAGAATAATATCTTATTACCTGTTTCAGTTTCAAAAGCTATTAAGCAAAATAACCAAAATTATTGTCAGTATATGTGTAATATAGCATCCAAATATTTCTATCAGGACTGGAGTTAAAATCGTAAGTTATTATTAGGAAATAAACAAAAAATAACTACTTCGTTCTTCCGTTGATTTTTCTACTGTGCAAGTTTTTTTTTTTTTCTTTTTTTTTTTTTTTGTTAATCATAAAAATTATATTTCAGACAAGCTGTTATGCAAACAATTTTATCTTTAATATATACTTGGAATACATTATTTCCGTGAAATCTGGTTCATTAATGGCTATATGAAAATAGCATCTTCGAAATGATGAGAGATGAGAAATGTGTTAAAAGAATCTACTATTATTTAGTTATTCTGTTGAGGAAAAAAAATCCTAAAGCATTAGAAATCATACGAACCTTTCGATCTCACAACGATGTTCTTTTTTTAGAAAATTAAACATTCTAATATGATAGAATCTACCATATGGAAAAAATAATAATTGATAAATTTCCAAATTTAGCGACAGATTATAAATGTATGGACATCAGTTGATATCCAAGAGAAGCCAAATAAATTTACTGATATTATTATGAAGTCCATGAGTCTCATTAAATTATTATTATGAAGTCCATGAAGTCCATGAACTTAAGTAAAAGTTCTAATACTTCTTAGTAAGTAGTCAGCATCTTAGTTTACATTTTCCTTTCTAATAAAGTTATTTTTCTATATTAAAGTATTTCAAGCTCTTTTTTTTATTCTGTTGAAGAAAGTGAATACTCTTTTTAGTCTACGTTTTTACTAAGCTAAGGCCTATCAAATCATTCAGTCTGTGTATACGTAACAGCTTTAAATCACTGGATGGATCTTCTTAAAACTTGGCTTGTATATTTAAGAACAAGAGATGATCTAACGTTTAGGTTTCAAATTCTTTTTAGTCGAATGGTCCTTGAAGTGAAATCACAAATGAAGGTGATATAAGGTTTAATCCAGGTAAAGCAGCTTAAGCAAAAAATACGGTTTGAATTACTTTGGTTTTCGGAAAATGAAAAAAATCTACTATTTGTAGAATATTAATAGCCTGTTTTAGAAAAAAGGGAGACTTTTCATTTTTTGCAATTTTCACAAATTTAAAAAAAGAAAAAAAAGAAAAGTTAAGGATAACATTTTAAGAAAGTAGATTTTAAGTTCTTTGAAGAGCACGTTTCTTATTTAAAATCAGTATAAAAAGTTATTCCTGATGGTTTTTTTTTTTATTTTCAAACTTGCGCAGTTTCATAATGTAGTGGTCAAACACATGTTATAAATAGCTCCATCCGATTGTAATCCCTATGGATTTTGTAAATTAACAACCAAGTTGAATAGATCTTTGAAATATGATGATCAATATTGATACAGTCCTGTTCAACAACTCTCCATAATCATGGCCGCTGGCTACGGCTTCGGTACTAAATAAATGATTTAGCATATTCAAATTGCAATTCAAATACTTTCCGCTTCTCCAATCACGCAATGAAAGTCAGACATAAAGTTAGGCTTTTTGAGCTTAAAAAAAAATCGTGAAGTTAATTATTGTCATCAAAGCACGTTTTAGTAAATGAAATTCTCAGGGACCACCTCTTCTGGTTTCAAGTTCAATTAGGTCTGAAAAATCGATTAATCCTTCCATCCACCACTGCCAATTTATTTTTCTTATTCCAAGAACCAATTTTCTCTTAAACTTTTAATTTATTTAGAATTAAAGCAGGAAGACCCATCTCATTAATTTTCCGGAAAAATTCCATAAAAAGCCTTAAAACTTATTACATAATGTTTTCTTCTTTAATCATAAGAATAAATTAGATATCAGCGTTAGATATTTCTTTTCCTCATAATTTTATTCATAAGGGTTACTGTGCCACAAATTAATATAAATAAGTGAAGAAAAAAAAATTAGTTTCTTGTCATTTACTCATAATTATATTTTGTTGTTTACCATAATTATATTTTTGTAACAATTATATTATTTACAATTTATTCTTTTTTTTTTAATCTATTCATTTGTAATTAGTTTGTTCTACAATAAACCTCTTCCTTCATTTAACGCAATTATTGTTATCATTTTCTTCTTTATACTGATTTCTGCAATATCGTTTGGTAAACATCAACACCTTTTTTTGACTATTTTAAATTAGCATAAAACAAGGAAATTGCCATAAGTTTTCAAAAGCTCGCAGGGAGTTTTGGATAAAATGATTTTTCTTTTTCTATTTTAAGACAAGTTATTTGTTGATCCAGTTTCTATCAAACCGCAAAAAACGAAACTTTACTCAATTTCCAAGGATAGGAGTTAAACTAATTTTTAATCTAATTGCTATGAATTCCAAGTAAAAATTCTTTTTTTGTTATTTTTTTTAATATGTCCCATCTTTCGTATTATCAACAAACTGACAGATGAATTGCTAATTTAAAATCAAATTCAAAAGATATTTTGTTCCATTTTCTTATTAAACATAAAACGAAAACTGTAATATTTTAGGGATTTTGTTTTTCTTAATTGTTCACGGAGGCATTCTCCAAAATTATTCAGAATGCGTATTTTATATTTTACGATTAAACCAAGGTTGCAATTTTAATCGACAATATAATGTTTATTAATTTTAATGTTTATAATTTTTAATTATTTACTTTAATCTGTAATTCGAACAATTTATTTACGTATTTATACGACATCATATAATAGAAAAGTATGGAAGAAAGTGGATAAGAAACGTAAGAGAAATGTTTGTTGGGTTTCCTCTCACATGATGCATTACACTATATAATGACGATATTTTTTTATATATATGTATATAAAGGAGTAACAAAACATTTGAATAAATTCTAACAACAACTTAAAATTCCTTGAATATGAAGTTGAATCAAACACAACTTGTTAAGAAATTTAAAAATTTTAATGCATCGCTTTCTATTAAATGTCAATTAGTCTTAATATCTGACATTTACATTTATCGATTCTTAATTTCCTTAATTTTATTTAGAGTTTGAGCAAAACATATCCAATTTTAATAAGAATTCTTCCATTAGTATTATTTAATTATCTAATTTCATCTCACTTACCTTGATATTTACTAAGCAAGCGATCTAAGCATACTACTGTATTTAAACAATTTTTATTTTAAACAATTTTGTTGCTTATTTGTCTGAATGTAAGTTCATTAGACCAAATCAGCTGAATGGATTTTCATAGAATTTGGTGTTTTGTTTATTTAACGTCCAATTTAAAAATAGGCCATTTATTTTCATATCCTTTCACTCAGTTCTTAAAATTGATCTCTCCACAACTGCATGCTCAACTCTCGCTCCGCATCTACAATGGTTTAAGCATAACACATCCTAAATTTAAAAAAATAAAAATAAACATTATTAAGAATGAACATACATGATGTTTAGGTCTTTTGATCAGAACGCAAATTCAAAATATGCTGATTTGTCTTCTTAATTCATAAAAAGTGTACTTTTGTGTGTGTGTGTGTGTGTGTGTGTGTGTGTTTTTAGTTTAATTAGCTTACTTGAAAAGGCTCTGATCTTATAAATCGGAACCGTCTTGAATGTTAGTTGATGTTTCATTGCATATTTTCATTCAGAATGTTCCGTTTTTAAGATCAGAGTTCTTTTTCAAATGTGCTAATCTGTCTGAAATTGTTAATCACAATCCCTTTTTTTTAAAGTTTTAATGATTTTAACTACGCACCATCTTACTCTTACTAGTAAGAATTTGACTATTCTTATTTTGGTTGTCTTCGGTTATATTTTTTTTTATTTTAAATTTGTCAGTTCATCTCTATTTTAAACGCATCCTGCTAAAACAGCTGGACGCATTTCCTTAAAATGTGGTACTTTGCTTATGTAGGTCAACTTAGTATATGAGCACAGTTATCTTAGGCACCACTCCTCTTCGCACTTTAGAGATATTTCTCTATAAAACGTCTGGACTAATTTCTTTAATATTTCGTAGGATGCTTATTAATAGTTCACCTTAAAATAGTGTTATTTTAGTTTCGACGCTTCCCACTCCTTTTCCCCAGCGCTGTACGTTCAATCCCGACTACACGATGGACAGTTAAGAGTATATCTAGTGGATTAAGTTATTCAGGATCATTTATATGATGCTCCAACATTGTTTCTCAGTTTACTTTATGTTCACGGAAGGACATAATATTATTGAAAATTTTATAGCAATGCGGACATTTCGTATTCTATTTACATTTCATCTATTCCACGGACAAAATATATTTTGGGTATTTTCTGGCTGTGTAGACAAGAAACAAATTTACTTTTTCACACAAAGTATAAAATTGGAAACAATGGCTGCGAGTAAATAAATGATTTTTGATTTTCTTCGTTTTCATTCATTCTTAGTTTTTTAGCAACTTCACAATTTGTGTTTTGTATGCAAATTAAGAAATTTCTTTCGTCTCGAAAATCTGAAGTACAAAAATTTATACTAAAATGAGGAAAAAAAGATAGAACTGAATTTTCTATTATTTTAAAGAAATCGTGTAAACAATAAACAAGAAAGAAACTATTTTATCCATGTAAGATTTAACTAAGTTACTTTGTAGTTGTAAATTCTATTCATCGCCGTTCAGGCACAGTCTTGTAGTCAAGGCGACGACCTGCCACGATATGTCTAAACCTGGGTTTGAATCCCGGAACCGGCATGGATGTGTCTTTTCTTTCCTGTGTTTGTCTGCTTCTTCTTCTCTTTTCTTTCGGTTTCGGAGCCTTACACATAATGGTTTCCTGAGGAAGGTAACGGAAAACCATCTCAATATCTGTTCCAAGAAATATGGCAACAATTTAGAAGTTACTGACTTGCCATTAAACCTGTCATGTGACAGAACAAATATCTTCTTTCATCTAAGAATTGACTATTTATTTAATCTTTTTTTTATTTAGAATAAGAAAAAAAAACTCGAGGAAGAAATATTACTGTTCTAAGCATTTAAGAAGTGAATTTCTGAAGCAAAAAGTAAAATTCTTAGAGAAATGGATCGTCTTCAGGGAATGGTATTTTGTTAACTTTGTGATTATCTGGGCTTTATCCTTATAGTCAGGGGTTCTTTTCACATAATTCATCTCGTTCGCATATGATATATAAGTGACTTTGTAAATAAAGCATAGATATTTATTAATAATATCTTAGAAAATAGAAAGTTACTTCCGGGTGAATTCAGGAGACTTATTAATTCTCTGTGAATACTTAGTTAAAGAAAATTCTCCTGTTATTAAATTTCAAATGCTAAATGCAGTAATAACAAAGATATATCCACAATTTACTTTCTATTTTACTTTCTTACTTTCTATGAGTATTTATACGAGAAGCTTTTGAATGTTTCGTCATTATTATTATTATTATTATTATTATTATTATTATTATTATTATTGTTGTTGTTGTTTTTGTTATTAGAGGCATTAAATAGATAATAATAAAAATTCTCTTTTTATTCTGCAATTATCTACATTAACATATAAGCTAATTTTTCAAGTTTTCCATTTTCAAGTCTTGATAACAAAAGGTTCAAAAGATCAGCTTGAATATTTAACTCCCCAGAGCAATTTTAAAGAATCGGCTCCATAACATACAGCCACGAATCTTCTACGTAATTCTAATAGAATTCAATAGTTAAATGGCATTTGTGTTTCTTATTAATCTTGTCGCGTTCAACAAACATAACGTATTTCAGGATTCGTCTGCATTTTGATCAAGTTAATATTTCTCAAAAATAAAATTTATTTAGATTTTCAAATGCAATCGAAGAAATAAATAGAAATTCTTCAGGAAAAAAATAACATTTTACACTCAATTCATCATTATTGTATTTATAAACCTACAATATTATTAACATGTATTGTTCCTGTGAATATAGATTTCCGATTTGAATTCATTATTGCTTGTCTTTAGGCTTAGTTTCTATTAAAGCTACATTTAAAGATAATGTTCCAAAGAACTTGATTAATTTTAAACCTTGGACTAAATTTCCAAGACTTAAATACATTTTCTTTTTTTTTTATACATGAACTTTGACATAAATTGACAGGGTTACATATTCACCTGAAATCTCCCAATGTAGAAGCCATTAAGAAATCACAAAGTTGTGAAAAATCGTGAAAAATATATGTAGTTAAATAAAAGGATTAATACGGTAATTACAGTATACTTATTCTTTCTTCTTAAATTGAAAGAATAACATGATAGTTTTAGTTTACAGAAAGCAAAGCAGAATCCCTTCCTATTCCAAGACATGTATTTATTAAATAAATAAATAAGTACGTTTTGTAAAAACTAACTCATTTCAATTCGTTTAAGAAATATTAAGGTCCATTCCCTCTTCGTTTCATTTCCACTCGACACAAACATCTTTCTCCAACTTCTGCTTGAATTCTGTATTGATCACATTTCACATTTGAACTTTATGTTATCTCCTGTCGTGCTTTAGTTTCATTTTGCTACTTGTTGCAGTGGTTGAGCTTAAGTTTTCTTCTTAAATTATTGTTTTTAAACCAAACAGCGTTTCTTACATCTTCCAAATTTAAATTACTAATTCAAAAATCAATTTTTCAAGAATCTAATCTTAGTAGACTTAAAAATTAGAAATCAGCAAAAATTTAAGATATATCATTAATGAACCAACAAACGATTTTTTGAATTCATAAAAAAATATTAACATAGTAAGATATTTATTATAAAAAATATAACATTTAATACAATGTTTTATTTGTTATTTACTTCTGAAATATCTCTGAAGAGAAACAAAAAAAAAAAAGGCATCTTCAGTTTCAATTTTCTTCATTGCTCGAATTTTGAAGACGTAAGACAAATACATCAAGATCACAAGTTCTGGTTTATTTTTTTTTTCAATTCTTCAGTCAATTGAAAGAGGAATTCAATGGAGTGATATAAAGCTAATCTATTATAAGGGAATCTTCAGATAACTGAATCAATATAATACTTTTATGGAACTTATTGGCGTTCCCTATTCAGCATTGAATTGACAGCTTTTATTAAGTCGATTTAAGTCGATAGAGGATCAACTTAAACTGGCCACGGACTCAATGTCTTTGGAGTGGCCTCCTGAGGCTTCCTCAATGTCAGTTTCCTCAGGCCGTAAAAAGCATTTTGTAAACGAATTCAAATTCTTGGCTGTAAAATTTATAAGAGTTGCGGGTTAAGTGCATTCACCTTTGAAGATAGTTAATAAGAATAGATGAGATTCAAATTAAAACAGCCGAATAAATACACAGTATAAGTTTGTAATGAAAATTAATTATAAGATTTACCTTTTGTAACATTTATCTTACTAATTCAGTCTTTACAAAACCGAAAAAGAGTCATGAAATAGTAAGGGAATGTTTAAGAAAGAATTGTTATAATACTACTATTATTTATGAACTTAAAATTCAATTCAAACAGAGTAAATTAAAATCTTAGTATTCGTGAAAAATTATTCTATATTAAGAAGGCTTTATACTTGTGACCTAAAAAGAAAATTATCAAGAAAGAACTCTTTATGTAGTGGATGATTTATTTTAGAACATAAACTAAAAAAAAAAAATTACTCTTCATTTTTACTTTTTGTTTATTGATACTAAAAAATTTGAATTCAAGATTTAATATAGTATAATGGATATTTTTAAAAATATATTTTATTTTAAATTACAATTAAATTCATGTTCAATTAAGGATTTACCTGCATTCATGCTAAATAATCTTTCATGGAATGAAGTATTGATTAAAAATTGCTTGAATTCTCAACTACATGATATTCATCCATCCATTGTATTAAATGAGGTTGTTATTAAAAGTGCTTTTATCGATTCTACATACACAAATATGCAAATTTGCTTTTAGATAAGAAAAAAAGATTAATATTTTTACTTTTTACATTTTTAAAGGTGAAAACTTATTATTATTATTATTATTATTATTATTATTATTATTATTATTATTATTATTATTATAGCTAAACATAGGTAATTTTAATATACATATGTAATAATTATATATAGTTAAATCAGAAAATTATTTTAACTTTTAAATCATGTTACTGCCTAATTTAAAATTTTTGAAAATTATCACCTAGCGGTCTACCTGACAAAAACAAAGTAATATTGGCGAGACGAAACGCCGACTACAAAAACGTATAAATGAACACGAAGGGGCGGTCAGGAGAAAGAATAAGAAGTACCAAACGGCTCTGCATCAACAACAAACGGGACACACGCTACTCACCAATGATCCTATTGTTTATACTAAGGAAAAGGACACATATCTAAGAAAATTCATGGAGACTTTATTAATAAAAACAATGAAATGTTATAACACCGAAATTTCAGTGACTAATGCCCTACAATATAACTTAATATGACCATTTACTATTTGTTTTGATAGTTCATACAATAATTTTGCACAACATCTTTATTTATTGGTAACAATTACTGTAGACTGTTGAATTATTACTTTGTATTTGTTTGTTGAAATTCTTTTCTGGCTTCAATATTATGTTCGGAGCCATAGATTTTTCCGTAATATTATGTTTATCATCTGAAGAGGCGGACTACGATCCTCGAAACATGTCATGAAGTTTTTGTAATGAAGTGTTTATTTTTACTTATTGTGTGTGTTTGGTCCTTCTTCAATCTAATTGTTTTAGTCTCTGTATTTAAAAGGATTAAATACTTTATAAAAGGTTTTAGTTACCTATGGTCTATACCTGCTTCTGAGGATTTTAAATACGTAACACCGGTCTTCATAGAATGTTACAACATTCGAAGCTATATACTGTATTTCTTAAATTAAGATTTCTGAAATGACTCATTAGTTAGTTCACTCGTTGCATCGTCATCCACATCTACTCGAGAAGGTCAGATAACAGTCAGGCATGCGGAGATTGTCATCGAAAGAATAAGTATTAAAGCCATTAAAGTGATTACAAGTGTCTCCTTTCCTCCTTTTCTTTTACTTAAAAAAAAAGCAAAAACCAAAACAAAAAACATGATATTTAGTATATGCTTAATTAGTAAAAAAACTTTTTGCTGAATCTCATTTAATATCCCTTCAATGTCATCATTATTTTATTTTACTTATATATCGCAGCACAAAAGGAAGACGAAATCTATTTGATTCGGATGGACTTTATTTTAACAAGATTTTTCAAAATGTTTGTTATGAAAATTTCATCAACAAAAAGCAAATATTTAAAAAAAAAATTAATCATTTCCCTTTCCTAAACAACCTTAAGTTTTTTGTTTATTATTATTATTATTATTATTATTATTATTATTAGTTCAGCTGTTAAATTTAGCTCGTTTCCACATACAGCAAAATTTCAACTTTGAGAATCAAGTAAAATTAACTTGTGAATTAGAAAAAGCAAAAATTAATTTATCGTAGAAGAATCTTCATCCGTTAATTCTTATTGATTTTTCAAATTTAAAATCATACGGAATTTAAGGCAATTTTGTTTTGATTGCAGCGCAAAATATTTTATTTGAATTTTGATCTTCAATAGTTTGATGCCATTGATGTAAACTTATTATTGGTTTCATTGTTATGTAATGGATATAGTGTTTTATCATTACCAACATCTTGTTTATATTGGATAAAATGCTTATCAGAAACTGTAACTTCACAGAGGAATATAATATGACGACTGGCCTTACCTTTTACAAGCGAAAAGATAAACAGAAAGTAATTTTCAAAGAGAAAATTATTAAATCAGGAACAGTACAAATATTGAATTCATAAATATCAATATCTGTCCAACAAAGGACGAGCAACTGTACTAACTATCCACTCAGAAACAAAGCAATCATTCGTGGCACATTCACAACACTCATTTAGAAATACATCATACTGAAAAGGTTATCCTGTTTTTCTGAGTTTCATTTAAAAAGTGTTAGTTTATAAAGAAATTATTAGTGGAAATTCTTACCTACATAACCTCATTGAATTTACTTTATTGATAAATATACAGGCTACATACATCTAGAAACCAATAATTTAATTATATTGTATGACACCTATTAACTTCGTATTAATAATGCAAATATTCAATATTTATTTTTAATACTACTGACAATTCTGTATCATTTAGGCATAACAGAAGTTTTAGCGTGAAGTTACTTTCCTAGAAGATTTGAATGACTGCCAACTTGTTTCATGTTTACTTTTGTTTACGATGTAATTTCTGACGTCAGCAGCTGCCATAGAAACTAAATACAAATTCTCTAATGCACAACATAAATTTTCCTTTTACATGAAAGAAAAGAGAAAAAAAGATCCCTAACTTACAAGACAAGTGGTTTACAAAATTTTAGACGCCAATAAATTATGCAGAGATGGTTGGAGATCAGGATGCTTTCATTTAAAAAGGGAATTATTTTAGTAGCATCTCACTAAGCTTCTATTCACAACAATTCTCTTCTCATCTTCTATAAATAAAGCTCAAGAAAAGTTTTGTACTTAATTACCTTTTTCACCGCGAGGAATGAAAGCACGGGGCAAATGAGATACATGATAAAAAGCTAGTAAAGTATGTAAGGTATCTTCACCTCAAATTGACAAAAAAGAAATTTTTTATTCGTCCATACGTCTATTTACGAAAAGCCTTACTGGAGCACTCTAAATTTCAATATTATAAAGCAAATAAGTGATGAAGATACTTTAAACAAATTGAAAAATAACAAAGATAAATGTTAAAAAAAAAAGCTGTCGAGCTTACCATGTAGAGCTATTTGCTACTTTAAAAGAATAATTTGTTATTATTTTCTAACAGCTAATACTTGAAATAAAAAGCAGTAAAAATATGCGAAAAACTTCAATTATTTCTAAAGCTTTTGAAGTGAAAATTAGTTTTCAAAAATTTTACAAGTTCATTTACAAGAAAATTCTAATTGAATTGCTTCAGAAGCATTGTAGCTTTTTGGTTTGCAATATCATAAAACCTTGATGCTATTAAGAATCAAACTCTATATTGAACAGTCTTGCAATGAATAATAATATAGAAATATTATAATAATATAAATAATAATATAAAAATCCCGTTGATCGCGAAACGCATGGATCCTCACTTCCTGTCCTTAACCCCAAGGACTTGTATAGACCTGTAATGGAACACTTTAACTCAACTTTAAGAACAGGAAGTGAGTATCCCTGCGTTTCGCGATATTATTTAACCACAGTAACTCCTTGAACTGTCGATGAAGAATTGAAGAAAGTAGCTCATCTAAGCATCGGCATCCTTTTTTTTTTTTTTTTTGCAAAAGTAATTTTTTTCAAAAATTCAACAAAATCGAAAGTACTACGAGCCACAGACACCCTAAAAAAACAAAAAATAGCTGGAGGCCACATAACCAAATCGGGTTAGGATCATCCGATTGGTTGCTGAAGTTTAATTCTTCTGTTCTTAATTTGCATTGAATTTTTGAAGGTTCATTTCCAGAGATAGATAAGACATTTCCAGAAACAAACCTTTACAGATTTTGATGAAATTTACTTCTCAGTGAATTTGGATGCACTGGATACACTTATTATCTAAATTCGCCTCATGCGCTCTTTCACTATTGGAATTAATTTATCGGAAGAGAATATTTATGTCATATTCTTTTCGAGTAGATAACCAACTGTAAATAAAAAATCTTATAATCTTTCTTTCGTTTCATTTCGATTTTTTATTCTTTGCTATGCTATTTATTTTTTTTCTAAAGTCGGATTATTTGTGATCAACTATCGATTAGATTTCCGTGTCTTTGATTAGCTTAAATTGCAAATGATAAATCAATGCAAGCAGCTGCCCTGCTGCAACTGCCCCATTGAATTGTAAGGGAAATACAGTAATTGTGAAATTGAATTGCCACAATTCAACAAGAGCAGCCACAAACTAGCAGATCGCATAACATCAGAGTGAGACTGATGAAGTGCATGATACAAAAAATTCTCCTAGATCCTATGCTGAAATACTGGCTACCGAGTCCCGAAATTCTCTGCAAGCACCAGCCGCTACATGGCGCTTCATTAGAATATGAGCTGTCATTATTAGCAGCTTCCACGCTTGTAATATGAGCTAAAATTAGCAAAGGCAATGCAAAGTGTCGCCAACATTGAACCCTATGGAGAAGTAGAAATGCGTACTCCAGAGTAATAAATGGCGCTTCACCCTCTGGAATGACGAAAATGGTAAAACAACTCTAGGTTAGCAGATGACGAAAAAATTTCACCTGCAGGAATAAAATTAGGAAGTTTGGCGAAGAAGACCTCATGATCTTGGGCTTTTCGTGATTTGGATTGGAACTGTAAGTTCATTGTAGGACAATGACAATCTAAACTGATATTCTAGACAATTCTGCGCTTACAACTTTATGTCAGTGAAAGCCCTTTCTGTATCAACTAGTCCAATATCGGTCTGTATAGGAATCATATGATAATGTTGAAAATGTGAATGGACAGAGTCCTCATCTCAACCCTATCTCAAGATGAAATGGAATGTCTATTCACATCCAGGCCGAATCTTCCAATATCAGTGATCGATTACAGTGATGGCTTCTAGTGGCAGAACGGAAGGGAATTTCCGCAAAAAATTAACAAATCCACTGAAAAGCCAGACGAGTGAAGCAGCAGTAGACTTTAATTCTATATTAATGCCTATATTAATAGTAGAGTCTTATTTACGTTGAACAATTATCCGGATTTTTGGAAGGCTATCACTTTCTATCGAAGGGGGTCGCTTCCTATCCTGTGATCTGAAAGTCCTAGTAACTAGAATTTCAGATGAAAAACAACTTCTGAGCAAGCTCACTCAGATTTAAAGAGTAAGTAAGCTATCTTACTTAAACTATTTGGCAAAATAATTCAAATAATGTAAATACTATTTTACGGATGGAAGATGCAGAATTTAATCCCAAAACAATGTCAAGGATTTTTCTTAGATTATTTCTAGATGGTTCCAGAATTCATGGAACACGACTCAGCATCGAACTGACCTGTCTTCTTGGTCGTAACTCCTAGATTCCCTTCAATGAGGTGTTCTATTGGAAGGATCCTAAACCTTTACCGTGAACTTTACATATTAATGACATCAATATAAACGATTCATTTATCAAATTAATAATGAATATTAGAGTTTCAATAGTAATTCAAAATAATGGCATTCAATTTTCAAATATATTATAATTAAATATTTCAGTTAAATTGTAAGGCTGCGGTAAGAGGATTAATCGATAATTAATCAAACAATTTAATAAATCAAGCGCTAACTGTAAATTTGATTTATCTATTTATGAAATAAATTTCACTTATTTATTTTAAATTAAAAATGAAATTTTTATTTGTATTTTATCGAATCCTAAAAAAGAAAAAAAACACAACTGAATTTCTTATATTTTACTTTCGTATTTGTATTCTCGTTTTATTAATTGAAAAATCTATTCTTTCGCTAAAAATCTAAATATATAAGTACTACATAATTATCTACAACGATATTTCAATTTCCTTTTGGGAAGTTTGTTGAAGGAGACATTTTATTTAGATAAAATAAATTATAAAAAAATCTTGATTTAAAAGAACAACGTAATTAATGCTTTTAGACAGTGACAAAAGCAAAGCGGCCCCATAATATGCATAATTGTATAAACAAAATAATTAAAACTAAGAGTATATAAATGCAAGACCGTTCCTTTATGTTTTGCAGGCAAGCTGTAACCTAGGGGCCACTAATACAATGCTCAGTGCATCATTTGGATATAAAGAATTTATGAAACAATACGTTTGTAAATATTAACAATGACGTCCTGTTGGCAATTGTCAGTATTGTTATGTATGAAGCATCATTATTATTACTGTGTTAATTGTTGTCATTATTACTAACACTGCTATGGAAAACGTTAATTTGGGGGGTCAGGGATTGGTCCTACAGGTCTGATTTTTTTTTACGTACTTCTTGATGCTGAACACAATGGTGAAGGTTTCATGCTAATATATCTAACCGTTTGGCCGCTACAGAGTGGGATAAACAGTGTGACAGACAGACAACACAAAAGCAAGAGCGGTTCCCTATGTTAACTGTAACTTGGGACCGCTAATAAATCACCGTTAAGTTAACAACGGTGAAGGTGAGTCATTGTTAGTTTAACGCTTATTGTTCCCAAAAAATTCTAAGCAATTACAAATAAAAATTACAACTAAAAAAATCATCTTTTATTCACAATTTCCTTTCCTTTCCTGTGTTGTCGACTTCTTCATCTTTATCTTCAGGTTTGAAGTCACTCCTTAATGACTTCCTGAGGAAGGCAGCGGGGAACCACCTCAGTATCTGTTCCTGAAAATTCAATGGCTTCTTCTAAGGGTTCGCTATGATGGCAACTCCAGAGATCCATTATGTATTCGCGGACACTTGGAACTCGAAATTTGCACTTGATCTGCATCTGAAACAAACAAACAATTTCTCAAAGCTTTCTTATTTCACTTAATCGTTAATGCATTTTTTTTGTAGTTTTTTTGTACCAAAGAGATATTGATGATGGATTTAATGAAACTTAACAGTTGATCTCTGATAACAGTTATAAATTCCATTCTATGGAATGGTGACTGTTGTAAGTTCTTGTATCTGTTTTCAGGCATTTAAGTGTTTCATAAGTTATTCCTTTTAAATATGACTTATGAAAAATTTATAAAATTAATAAAAACGATCAAACGCACGATATTGTGACAGGTATACAAAAGAAAGTAAGATTCTCACAATAATATACTTAAGATTATGTATGAAGCAACACATAGCAAAATAATTCACCACTACTTTTGAATCTGGGCTCGAATCCCGGTTGGGATTCCTTTAAAAGACGACAAAGTCATTCTGTCATCTAGCGGTGCCTTAATGGACGGCCATTCAACGATATTCTTTGCTCCTCATGGAGTGCAATCTAAGAGTACTAAGATCTAAAATTGTTGTTGATAAGCCACAACAACAAGAACAACATCAACATTTTGTTTTCACAAAGGACTTCAAATAGTTATTGAATCTATTAAAGGGATTTTTACGTGTGTGAAGTTAAATAATTTAGATTAAAAATAACAACACACAAGACAAGAACATTTAAAAAGTTTTTTCAAAACAAAATACTTAAAATTCCAGGAGCCTTTCATGTTGCTTTGTAGAAAAGATGTTAAAGATGGATTTTCCGCAAAGGAATCCGAAAGGCTCCTGAAATTTTCAGTAATTTAAAAAAAAAAAAAGCTTTCTTATTTTTAATCTAAGTTATTGAATCTCATTGAATATCGTACGACATTCGTAAATTTTGTAAATTTATTAATATAACATGAAAACAAGAGTCTTCATTAATAAAAAATTGCAAAATAGAGTTCGAAAGAATTTCTAAAAATTAAAGTCTAAGATCTGCTTGAAGTCTAAAATGAGGTCTATTTTAAATAAGGGAAAACCTCCAGATCTTTTTTTAAATCAAGCTTAGAAACTCAAGATCCTTAAACATTTGCACTTCAAGGCTTTCTGTTTTAAAGTTACAAACAGCCTCTTCATACAAGTGCCTTCGTCTTGTTGATGTTTAGGTTTTCAATTGAGCATGCTTTTACTCTTCTTTCGCTTTTGTAAGATTGAAATATTCACAAACTAATCTTGTAATGATGGAAGCAACAGTGGAAATATCCAAAGCTTCAATAACATGAGATTGTCGCTGAATTTCCTATATTGTTTACAGAGAATTCGATTAGAAGCAAAGCGATGTCAGTAAATATATTTAAAAATGAAGATAAAAAATAGATGTCCTTGAAGATCTTGAACCTAATTCCCTCAAAATGTTGCTTTTTGTTTTTCGTTTGTATTTTTTTAATCATGATAATAATGCAGAATGTTTATTTTTTTGTTAAATCACAATATTTTATGAATAGAAAAAAATTTTGCAGTTTCTGAAAAAAAAATTAAGTAAATCAGTATTAGACACTGAAGCTGTCTAAATTTAATTAATTAATTAATTTAATAATCACGTCAAAGAAAGCGCAAATTAATGGATTAACTAACACAATTTACCATCCATCGTTTAGATATTCATGGAAATTCATTGTTGGTTTTAATGCCTTTTTTATGGGAATTTTTCACACATTTACCTGCTGATTTCTCAGCAGAAACCCATAAGAAAAAATTTCAAAATTAAAAAAAAGTTAGATCGTATCTTGTCCTAAAAAATGCCTACAGTTTCAAGAAAATTCAGGCAAAGATTCAAAATTATTGAGCTAAGCACAACACATTCATATACACGACTGATCTACGTGATACACCTAACTTTTTTTTTAGGAAATTAGATCGAAAATAAGTTATAACTAGTTGACCCGTGCGAATAATTCGCAACAAAAAAAAAAACCACCTTTGAGAAATATTTTCTTTGTCGTGCATATTAGTTAAAAACATTGTCAATAGATAGCGCCTTCTTTATTTTTATAAAAAGGTTTTTAAAATACAGTTTTTTTAACGAAAACATTAATTTTCAACACTTGTTTATTTTTCGTCATTAGCGGTGAACGTAATCTTCAAAATGATGTCTCAATCATTGATTTTGATGAAATATTAAGGGAGATATGGCGTACCGACACAGAAACACCTTTGAGAAATAATATCGATGGCTTAGCGCAAAAGTAGCGAATATCCAGTAAAATACAAAATTAGTTTTTTGTGGCGAATAGGTGTCTTGAAGAGCCTTCTTGTGGGGCAAAACTAGCAAATCCTTCAAAATGGCATATTTCCTGTGATTTTAGGACCTAAACTAGCGAAAAAGTACCCTTTTTTAAAAACTTAAATGGCAATAGAAGCGAATGTGCATATTCGCTACTTTGACCGTTTCATCTCTGCTGACTGAACACTTTTCTGTGATAAAACTAGCGAATGTGCCTGTATTCGCTAGTTTGTCCCTAGATGACGCCACGTGGTCATTGTCAGCTTCTCACCTTCTCTAACCTTCTCACCTTGGATAAATTGTTAATTGAAAAATGTTAGCTTAAAATTACACTATCAAAAATTATCTAAGATTATTCTAATCAATTTCTAGTTTAAAATGTCACAAATTGCATGTTTCTATCTGTTTTTGTTCCAAAGTTACTGAACAATGAAGTTTCAAACCAATTTACCGCTTTGGTTTGGCCAAAATGTAAAGAACTGTATCCTCTTCGATTTCCGATCCGATACCATACGGATATTAGCTGATACTGATGCTAGTATTAGTCAATCCCTAACAATGAACGTAACTAATAGTGTAGTTCGCTAGTTTGGTCAAGCATTTAAGGAGGTTGTGATGAATTTTAATAAGGATAGAAGTGGCGAATCTGCACATTCGCTACTTCTTCCTTAGCTATCTCAATGGCACAAGCTTTCTGTAAGATCCAAACTATCGAATCGACCAAAACTGCTTGAAAAATGCTACAATAAAATTTTTAACCCCATGCCATTGTAGTATACCCCAATGACAATATCTGTACCGAATATGAGATTTCCAGGAATTGTTCCTGAGTTTTGAGGGACATTTCCCACTAAATTAGCTTTTTCTCAAAACTTGCATCTTCGATATTCGCTACTTTTGCGCTAAGCCATCGATATATAAGGATTAAACATAAAATAGTTATTAATAAAATAATTTAGTGGAATAACTATAGCGCTGCCCTATCGACTTTTTGGAGAATTTTGAAATTCATTTTTTTTTTTTACGAAATCATACTGAAAAAAATGTTTATCATACTTTCATGTTAAAGCACTGATCAAACATTGCATTGTGATGTCTGTCCTAAGGTCTCAGAAGTTGTGCAGCTATTGTATTGTTATGATATATGAAGTGATTTGTCAGTGACTTCTTTCGACTTGGCAGTCATGTTTCTCATGTTCCTATGGCACTGATGAAGCATTCACAATTGACATGACATTCACTCGTTAGCGTGTTTTGAGAAATGCCCAATGATTCACTGATAAGTCTATATTAAAAAATACAATTTCAGCAGTAACTATCAAGTGAAATTATTTTTAATTAGGTTATATATATGAAAAATATACCGGTAATACTTGTTTCGAAAAATTAATATTTTGGGGTTGTAGGTTATATAATGTTAGAATTTCCTAAATATTTTAATTTATATT
The DNA here is from genome assembly GCA_023159025.1 of Thereuonema tuberculata. Classification (NCBI taxonomy): domain Eukaryota; kingdom Metazoa; phylum Arthropoda; class Chilopoda; order Scutigeromorpha; family Scutigeridae; genus Thereuonema; species Thereuonema tuberculata. The sequence goes on from JAFIDM010012231.1 coordinate 151,963,197, forward strand.
TGCTAAGCAACAGTTTAGATATTGAAAGATACTGTACTTTATGATATTTTACATTATGATAAAACTATAATTTTCGTAATACTTTATTAAATAATTTCTCCGTTATTCCTTTCTTAATAGAGCAACATAGCAACTGTTCTAATGAACAATAAACTAAAAATTCCAATTAGGTTACATACATTTACATAATTGTCGATATTTAATTTAATTATTTAAAATGGACATTCTTCTGCAAGTTTTCAATAATAAATTACGGAGTATTTACTTTCTCTTAAATCACTTTGGGCATTACTAATTCATCAAATATGTACCGTTTTCGAAACATTCAAATAAACGGCCAGTATTCTGTTATTGTGTCAATGTCTTGTCAAAAATAGCAATTCAGGAAAATGGTATAGAAACTTAGATTCAATCTCTCAGAGACAGTTTCTTTTTCCAACATCCGTGCTCTTGGCACTTACGCCTTTTGGCCTCAAAAAAATGGTCAGAAACTGTGAAACATTGATATTTAGAAGAAGAATCGTGGCCGGAACACATCATAAAAGGCAGTTCATACATACTCGATCAAAGCCATAGAGGCACTCTAGAAAAAGACGAAATACAGAAGAAGAAAAGCACATTTATGCCAGTGCCGAGCTTCGAACTAGTTCAGACATATCAGTCTCATGGCAGATCATCGCCTTTACCATGAGCCTCTGCTAGAACGACCTCGAAGAAAAAAAAAATTATAGGCGATTTTGTGGAAGAAACAGTTTTGTATTACGAGACACAAAAAAGATCGGATAGAGTTATAAATAATATTGAAGTGAAATTGACTTGTATATATTTATATACCAGGGTGTATCAAAACTGTACAAATTTTAATGAAAGATAGGAGCACCAAGACAAATCTTTATCGTCTATGAATGTATATCCGCTGATAGCAATCTTCGGTGCTAGAGGGCGCTATTTAACTGCACTGCAATAGGCTAGAGAGTGGCAACGGAAAACGGACTTATATTTACCGCGGCTTATATTCGTAAATCGACCACTGCTGAGATGACTGATGTACATCTGCACTGTTCGTAAAATGCCGGGAATCTTTCAAAATGTACGGCAATCAAACAGTGATCATGCAAGCATCGCTGTTGCCGGCCGCACTTTGAGCACCTTCTTTGAATAAATATGTTGTTCACACTTGTTTCCATTCATTTATGTTTGTCTTGGTGTTCCATGTTTCCTCTCTAGCCGATTGTATCCCTCTAGCACCGAAGGTTGCTGTCAGTGTACATACATTCATAGACGAAAACGATTTCAACATTTCATTCAACTGTTTTCTTTAAATATTAAAAACTTCTTTTAGATACATTGCATTTAAACCATTTTTATGTTGATTTGAATGTTGATAACTCTGTTAGAGAAAACTTAATGGAATGTTTTCTTCTTTTTTTTTTTTTAATTTGTAAGGTTTTACACAATGTATCTTTGAAATTTTCATGTTGAACTTTGAGATTTTCTTCGGCAGTTTCCAGAAGAAGATCACAGTAGCTTCGAAAATAAAAACTTCAAAGCAATCTTTTCCATGAATAATCGAGTAAAGGCAGATTGGATAAAGTATTGCTCTTAATGATAATTCACCACCATCTGCATTCGAAGCTTCCCAGCGGAAATTTCTGGAATGGAAGTGTCATTCACAGAGAGTACTTATCCAAATGGAGACACATGACTCAAGGCGCATAGGGATATTGCAGCCGCCTTCAATGTTGTATGCCTCGGAAGTGGCAAACTTACTTCCATTAGTTGAGAAAAGTTGGAACGAATACAAATAATTCACGAAAGTTTCGGTGGTTACGCGAGTGGCGCGAGAAGACATTCGATTTCTTTTCAATCTCGGGTGACAAGTGCTATTGCACGAGACATCCACAATCCACAATTCACCTTCATTAAAATGAATGAGATCGAAAAAGAGAAAAGAGACGCCACCGGTTGCTCTAATCGACCAAGCGGAAGTGACGTAATTGAATCACGACCCCTCCACCAAAAGAGTACCAAGTTTCGCCTGTTATTTGAAAAGATGGATTAAGATGTCGTAGGCTTCTCTTATGACAACACAAATCATCCCAAAACAACGGTTGGATCACAAGTCTCACTTATCAAAAACTAAGTAAGGATGAAACAGCTGTTCAGAATTCCCGTTGATGTTGGCTCAATGCGCGAAGGCATATTTGTTGTCCGGTTGTGATTTTTTTCTCTCTACTTATATATTATTATGGACGTTAAATAATACCTTACTTTAATCTGTTTTTGTTTTTTTTTTTCCTTTAAAAACCTTAAGTTGCAAAATCTTCTCTTTGGTATTTTTGTTGTGTTTTAAGTTGCATATCCAGATGTGTGAACAATAATCTTGCAGTAATTCTGTTGTAAAAGATGTATAGTTATTTTGATAATTCCTTTTTACGATTATTCGGTAATTGATGAAACTGCGTAATGGAAATGGATAATTAAGAGAAATGTTGCCTTCTGTATGGAAAAGGCTTAAGATTGAAGCAGCGTGGCCGTTTACGTAAAAGATGATGGTTACAGAAGGCAGAGACTGTGGTGATCATCAGCTACATGGGAAAAGGAAGTTGAAAGGAAAGTCTGCCGCCTTGACCTAGCAAAAAAAACCATTTAACTCTGCCAAAAACCGCGTTGGCAGAGAAATAACCGAGAAAAAAATCCCCGACCAGCGCCGAGCAGAGAATTAGCTTCTTCATCCTGTTCACGAAACACTTTTATTTGAATGAAAGGACTTTGGATTGAAAAAAAAAAAGGATATATACATAAGAGTTTTTTGGGTTTTTTTTTTCAAAATACACAATTCATCAATAGTCATTTGTCGTAAAAATGATATATATTTAAAATGATAATGATATCAAAAAAGTTTATTTATCGTATTAAATAATATCAAATGGAATAATGTTGAAATGAATTTTGTGAAATTGCTTTACATAAATGATGAGGAATATTTCAAAGTTTATGTGATTTGTCACAGTTTACGATTTGATCTTGAAATTTAGTTCTCTATCATAGAAACAGGCTTCCCCTGGGAAAATAACTTGATTTCCTTATTATTTTCGACTTCTAAATTATTTTCGACTTCTTTCCTAGAACAATTTAGCTGAATAGATTATTGATTTATGTCTTCTATCACGACGGGATTTGGACAAAGTTAAATATTGACAAAGAAAATTTGGAATCGTTAGTCTCTACAAATCATCTCTAATCAGACTTATTTTGTAGGGGAGTTTTCTATTTAACCAAAAATTGTCATCTAGAAGTTTGTAGAGTTCAAATACATAAAGAAAAATGGGAGTATTTAACTTTCTGAAAGAATATGAAACACTAAATATAAAGTTATATTATAATGTGAGGGTCCTGTAGTGCAGTGGTTTAGATGCATGGTCTGCGCACCAGGATTCAATTCCCGGCTATTTACCTTCAGAGGATATTTTCCTTCAGACTGGTCCTTAGAAAATAAACTAACTTAATAATTGAGGAAATGTTATCATGTTATATCAGACCACTAAAGAGATTTGTGACCCGAATCAGAGGTCAGGGTTTTTTTTTAAGTATTTTTGCTTGCAGTTGTCTAAGGATGATGATTTCTACTATCACTGAATTATTGTATTGACTAAGTTTCCATTATTCTATATACTTTACTTAACCACAATAGCAATATACACTTAAACTTACATTCACCGTTTACCTCATCTACTTTTACCGCCATTTGATATGTAGAAATAATTACCCAAAGCTCTGAATTCATACAACTGACCATCGTGGTATGGGATGGAGACACTACCATTAATCAGATATCCACTCCATCCTGTCTGACTTCATGGCAGGTAGGCCTGAATAGCACTGCCTTATTTTTTGTAATAAACAAACAAATTAAATCTACATATTCGTTATCTTCATTCTATACAAAGTAGTACTTATTTCTTATAATCTAAAGGAACAAATGTTTCCTACATTCATTTCTTTTACTACATATGCTGCTCTACATAGTATTATAGACACAGCGCCTTCATTGGAGATTTCTTCAATTCAATGCTTGCTTAGCTCAACGAAATCATTGTTGTTTTCGTTTAACGTTTAAAAAAACCGAATGTTTAGAATTCTCATTAGTTGCTGTTTTTTTTAAAATCTGTTCCAATGAATTTTCGCTGTTTGTTTATCTTCAGAAGCATATGGCTTTTATGTGTTTGACGATTGCCTTAAACAATAAAGGAAGGAAAAAAAAAGGTATTAAAAACCAACTGAGTTGAAAAGATAACAAAAGTGCGACTTCCATTTGTCTCCATCAATTTGTTAAGAAAGCGAATAAAAATCTTATCTTACGTTGAAATTAAATGGTGGCGAAACTGAATCTAATTTCATGCAAGAGTCACTCCAACGCATCATCTAACCACTTCACAGATGACCTAATTAGATTAGTGAAAGGGGCGAATATTAAGTAGGTCTATTTCTTTTATTTTTCAGAGATTATAATTGCATTTGCTTAATAAACCTTTTCAAAAATGAAAGTCATCAAGGAAAGAAACAGTTGACTGAAACTCTACATTCTATAGTAACTTATAATGTAACACTAACTTTGACAAAGTTGAACCAAATCATGGAATCTCAGTCTTTTTCTTTCAGTCGAAATTCGATTTTAAAAAACTCAATAGCAAGGTATGTCAATTCATCCGGACCTGTATTTTTATTCCCAGAAGAGGCATCGTACTAAAAAAACTTAAAAATTTGCTTTAAAAATAAATGATTACGCAGTCTTGCTATTTTGAGGGTTGGATTCTAATTTAAGTTCTGATTAAATATCTATTTATTTTATGTAAAGAGGTATTGAAGAAATACACATGAATTTAAAAAAGAAACGGTTTTCTTTTGCTTGTTCTTTGCTCTCGTTGCTGAGTTTAGACTAGACGAACTTTACCATTGTCTTAACAAGTGTTCTAAGAGTTATTTTAACTCGTAGTGAAACCTTGATTTATGTTTTTTAAAAGTCGGCCTTCATAAAACACAAATTTGTATAAATCCATTGATGTTTTAGCCTAGTTTGAGTGTCTCAAAGCGAAATAGGGTTACTCAAACCAAACCTAAGGCTTAGCTTTTCTGCGAAACTAATTCACCAATCTTTGGGATTTTTTTTTTCGGGGGGTGGGGGGAAGTATCAATGAGTCTTGTTATAAGCTAAAAAAAATAAGATTTAGTAAAGTCTTTCAAGAATACAACATATTTCACTTGCTCTGATACAATTATATATAAATCATCCAAGGGGGGGGGGGGGATTCCATTGTTATTACAAATGAAGTTCCTAAAAATTATTTTAAAAAGTTACAGGATAAGATAACAATAGTGCATAAATAAGAAATCTGAATCTCTCTTTATTGATAAAAAAAGGGACTCCAAGACAGAGCTGTTTCGACATTATGGTGTCTCGTTAGCCTGGTGAGAATAGCCCTTTGGGCAGATCAGATTCTAACTACAATAAATTTTAAAACTATGAAACAAAATGACCTTTCAGTTGCAAAACATTAAAAAGGAAAAAAAAATCACAAATTAAACTCCCTCGCCTGCAAATCGCCGGCTTGTAAAGAAAGTTAATAATTAAAACGACAAATTCAACTTCGCAATATTCTATTTCCTTTACTCGCGTAAATATTTACTACAGTTTTTCATTTGATATACGTGTGATTTTTTTAATTTTTTTAGCATATATCCTGTAAGCAGTTCTCTTCTATGTTTTCAGTTGAATCACAGTAATTTCTGGAATGACTTTCTTGCAAATTCTTAAACTCATTTAATTTTTCATGAAGGAAATAGATTTCTCTGCTTCAAATTAGAAAAAGTGAAGACAAGAGTGAATTTCGTGCGCATGAAGTTCTTATTGGCTCGTTCAGTTAGAAAACCCTTTAATCTTCACTATTATTTTTCTATTTTATTTATTTTTAGTAAAAAATTGTTTTTCATTAAAATAGAAAAGAAGAAATAAGAAGAACCTTCAAAATTCCCTAATCGTATAATCCTTACAAACTATCTTTATTACAGTATTTCGTTTGTTTTATTGTAGCTTATCTTTCCTATCCTAATCTCGAAGTGAACTTCAAAATTTCGCAACGTGGACGATTACTTCATGTAAGAGGAAGGCTTATAATTTCACAATGATCAAATTCCCCTCATAATCTTAGTCACTACACGAATTGTAAGGAATTTATACTAAAACTTATTTTACTCTTGTTTTTGCTTGTTAATGCTCATAAAGGCTATCTAACTTTGCCAAATATCTAACGAAGCTTCAATTGAATAAATAAAACTAATGGTAAAATGATTATTAGATTGTTGCATACTTAAGAAAGTTCGCCAAACAGCCCCTAGATAAGTTTCTTTTTTTTGTTTCTTTTTAATATTCTTTAATTCCATCTACAGTATAACCAACTTTTTTCATTATCTTTTTCCTGAATCTGCTAAAAATTCTACGAAAATTCACTGAAAATGATTAGTGTTTGAATTGGTATCTTTTATTAACATTTTGCTGATATTTTAGTCTTTAAATATGGCAGTATTCTCAATAATGTTTAAAGTTAATTGGGTATTTATAGGTCTTTGGGGGGGGGGGCACTTAGTTGACTAACCAAAATAATCTCATACGGTCTTATTTTCCGAAACAAAACAAAACAAAACAAAAAAAAAATCCAAGGCAACCTATTTTGTCGCCATTTTCATACAACCACCCGCAGGTACAGTTGTCCCTCCCTGGCTACTGTCTTTTTACTGAAACAGTTAAAACAAATTCTGGCTGTCTTTACTCTGTTCGTTACTAAAATAACAGATGACAAAAAGTGGAGTTAGAGATTTCAGAAAGTGAAATCGATCGCAAAGTGTTATTTTATTACTCAAAAGAGAAAAGTAATTTTGGGTGGAGAAGAGAAGAAGTTGTAAAATATCGAATAAAGAGAGTCCTCTTAATAGTCTTTTCTGCGCCATTTCCAAATTGAACAGAGTAACCAGTTTCTCAAGTAAACATGAAATTCAATTAAGAGTTTCCACAACAATTTCATTCCAAGAAATCCTATTACTACGTTTCAACGGAAACAAAAATAAAACAAATAAACAACAACCCAAAAAAAATGGCTAATTAGGGCACTTTTCAAAATATTGAACGACAAGTAAGCATAATGATACTTCAGGGCTTGAAACAGTCTTCCTTTAAAACTAAATACCTTCTGAAATGAAAAAGTTATTTTAATCTTCAAAACAGTAAGAAAACTATTCATAAATCGTACAAATTAACTTATTTCTGAATTGTTAACAGTTTCTATATAATTAATTTGAGTTTTTCTCCCATTACATCGAATCGCATAGTAAAGAAAAAGTAACTTATTAAGAAATAACGAAATTATCACTAAATGATAAAACTATAGTTTTACTTAAAAGTTGAAGTAAATTTCTACTGTATGTGAACAACTAATCTGGTTTTCAGGTACAAAAATCTTGTTATTTATTGAAAATCTTGTTATTTATTGTGTATTTCTTAATATTTTTGTTGCCTTTGTCGTTTCGATCCAAAAACGTTCTTATCTTGTAGATTCAATCGATGAACCAATTTGACGTTTTATAATTATTTTAATATTATCTTTTAATTAACATATTTTAATCTTTTTAGGAAGTGAATCTGTTGTACTGATAGACTCGTAGTTAAAAGAAGGTGGGAAATCCATAAAAATAAATAAATAAATTGGAACTTCTATTAAATAACTTTAAGTAATTTGGGCCCAAATCTTCTTCATAAGGTTCGGAATTAGACTATTGCCAAAATGAAGATTTTTTTCTAAAATCGATTTTAATATTATTAAAAGGAACGACGCATTAGAGCTCTACAAATACGATGATTTTAGAAGAAGAATTATGAATATTAGCATCCTCTGGACATCAATTCAGAGCATAAAAGAATATATTAAAGATTAAGTTAGAATTAAGTTAAAAATTAAGTTAGGATTAATGCATGTTGTAACAATCCATGCGAAGTCCATCTATGAGGAAACTGTACATGACATAAAAAGCAATCAAAGACAATCAAATTTTGATAAGAAATTTTCCCAATTTTAAAAACATTTCTTTAAAACATATCCTTAAAACATTTCCTTAAAAACATTTCTTTAAACTGTAGTTTTACAGTAGAAATTTACTTCAACTTTTCAGTATGTGAACGACTAATAGCCTATGTTTTACGACTTATATGTTTTTTATTTATTGAAAGAAGACACCGTGATTATTATTTCACAGACGACTTTTAATTTTAATGTTTTAATTTTTATTTTAATATCTTTATTACTTTAATTCGTCTCAAACTCAGACAGTATCAAAAACGTTTTAATGAGTAAATATTTCTTCACTTATTGTTTAATTGTCATTATGTAAGAATATCATGAGGAAAGCATTAACTATATTCCTCTGCTGTTAAATGGGGAAAGTAAAGTAAAATGTTGGCTACCAGTTCCAGAAAAACATTTTCTGATTAGGAGACTGAAAACTTCACCATTTCCTTTCCTGAAAACTCTTCCCGTCACAAAGAACTCGGGAGTTTTATGCCCGATAAATATTTTTTGTAAAAAAAGTTAAAAGTTCACGAAAGATATAATTCACCGCTATAGACTGCAAAAACGTGGATTCTGCACCCTGAGTGAAGATAAGCATTGGATGCTAACGGTGTAACCTCCTGTGGTGTATTTACAGTCGTAGGCAGTTTTTTTTTATTGATCTCACGGTAACCGCTCGTTTGATCGGTTGATTGATGATCGTTCGCTCCGTGAACTGAGTTTGCTTCTTTTTTTTCAATAGACCTGTTTGTTGAATAGAAGAAAGGTTAATTTTCCATCACATCTATCTATCATTCGTTCATTCCGTCTAAGGCTATGAAAAATCCTTGTCATTTTACACATTTTCTCTGAAAACCTACTGAAATAATGTGTACTCATTTTTATTACATTCGTTTTCAATCGTCAAATGGTAAGTTATTATTGTTATTTGTGGACAACTAATGGGGAAAAAAACTAGAGGCAACAAAAGCAAATAAAAATAAAAAGTCTCAGTACAATGTATTAAGGAAATATGAAAAGCTATTCGCCTGTCCATCTGTAAAATTACATAATTTTAGAGGTAGGAACTAAAAGAAGAATCTCTATTAGCTTTGGTACAAATCTGTTGAATAATTCTGGAGTTTGAGGCTACTGTAATTAAATACTAAATATGTAGAAAATCTAAACAACTAATTTTGGATCTTAACAAGAAGATATTCAAATGATGGAACACTAACGATATTTTCATTTTGTTTGGTTGTTTGCTTGTTTTTTCCTCTCTTTATTTTATTTTTATTTTATTTTATTTTATTTTTTTATTTATTTTTTTTGAGATAAAAATCTCAAACTTTGTTTGGCACATAAAGAATTTCGTAATTTTCTTTTATTTTTCGTTATATTTATATTCATATTCTTTCATGTTTAACTCAAAAAAAAATTGATCAGCAATGAAAAACTATATCAGTAGCGAAAAATATCGTATTCAGTAATCTTACTATTACATCTTTAAATATTAAAAATATTACAAGCATTGCTTGTAGTTTTAGTCTTGGTTGTAAATATCTCTAGTTTTTTTTTTGTTTACTCCCTTCTGGTTAAAAACTTATACTCTTGCTTCGGTTGATTCCTGATCACAAATGTGAAGGGAATTAAAATGACTTGCTATGAATTGTTTTCCAGACGAACGAAATTAACATGAATGGATTAAGAACAAGTCAATTTAAGTTGCTAGTTAAAGTAAAAAAAAAAATATTAAAAGCTATTAAATAATAATTTACTTTGAGGAAACTATTTCTTGCCGCCTATTGATTTGAGGTTAACTGTTTGGTTTGATCAATTGATTGATGATGTGTCAGTCAAGAACTTGTTTTTTCTTTAAGTTAGTTGTTGATTCTGGCACTGGCTGTGTTTAACGTAACTGATTAAAAAACTCTTCCACTTGTGGACTTTTACCCACGAGGTTTGGTCTAAGGCTTTTCTTGTGTCTATCGCTTTGCATAACTCGTCCACTATCAATAGAAATGCGGCCGGAGAAGAGGAAGTTGGGTAAGTTGTAAATAAAGGGATAAAAGCTAAAAGGCAAAGAACGGAAACAATTTTCCGCTTATCTGCCACTTGCCTCGACGTGGAGATAGCACGTACACGGTCCCCCCTCCTATCAATAATAGCACTGCCAAAACGCTGTTTTTATGAACCACTTTCCTTCGGGCGACTTGGCTATAAACGGTCGCTGAAGCCTCCATATTTCGTTGACTCTATTTTTATAGATTAGTTACTATTAAAATTTTGTTCCTGCGAAGAAAAGAAATTGTGTTATGTACAAAATTCATGAGCAGCTGAATGACAAGACAATTATTTGTCTTCCACTTAGCGCTTTCTTTTCGGTAATTTGCTTTGAAATACGGCAAGCGACTGCTGGAATGACAGCATCAGGAAGTGAAAAGAAAAAAAAAAAAGTAAGCACAGTTTCTATTTTCAAACAAATAAAAAAACAATAGAAAAATTTAAAGGAAACATTTGTGAGTGAAATAATTTGTCGAATTATAATCAGAATAAGTAATGCAATCAGTAAAGGGATTGCCTCATTTAAGGTATAAATAAAAATCTAAATCGAAATTGTAGTAGTTTCGAAATTTGATTTCTTGCTGATCTACTTTTCAGATGTTAATTACGATCAAAATATTACAATTTGTAACTGAGTTTTTCTTCAAAATTCTTCAAAATTAATTCAAATGTAACTGATCTTTTATTAAATATCTTAATTAGAAATTAATACAAATATTTATAGTCTTTTTTCCTCGGAAAGTAAAGACTCGATTAGTATATATGCCATGTGTGCATATTTTCATAATAACTTTCGAACCACTGGATGGATCTTCTTGTAACTTAGCTTGCTTATTTAGGACTAGAGACAAACTTACATTTCAATTCTTTTCCAAGTGAAATTAGCGTGAGAAGGAGACAACATTAGAAAAGCATCAAAAGAACCCAAACAATGGATTTCTATCATTGATTTAAATATCGGTTATGAATCCTTTTATCTAATTTGTTATTTTGCAATTTACACAACTTAAGTAAATAAAGCAATTTAACTTTAATTTCAAAAAAAGGAAATTGTTTACTGTTTTCACTGAGAAATTATTATAACTTTAAAATAAAAGTGGACTTTTTGTTATTTAATGAATTCAAATAAGAAAAGAAAAAATAATTAACAAGGTATAAAGAATAACATAATAAAGAAAGTAAGTTTTTTGAGGAATCTCTTGTGATTTCTTTCTAACATAAAAGCTGTTTTTAACTTTGGCTTTTCACAACCGTTTTCTTTACGTGTTCAGAAAGATGAGACTGCAGCGTTCTTCTGTGGAAACCTGGGAAGCTACTCCATTATTATCATCTGTTTATTTTTTGTTAAATTCCTGAAACTCCAGCTCCTGACCTGCTTTTAGTGCCAACACTTTCTTTCTTATTACACACTCTTAAAAAAATAACTCATCAACAGATTCGTGGCGTACTTTTTTTACTATGTTACATTATTTTAATTGAAATCCAAATGGAAGCAAAGAATGTAAATTAAACGTTTGGAAGCTGTTAAATTTATTGTTTTAGCAGAAGCTATCCTTTTTCATTCGTTGTTAGTAGTTTCTATTAGTTCATTAAATGCTAAAATCATGCAGATGATAAATAGAATTTCTTATCAATTAAAAAAAATCGAATTTATTTATTACTTTAAGCAGAAAAAAAAATACTGGCAACGAGAACCTCTGCTCACAAGACGAGGAACAAACATAAATTTCATGAAACGCTGTTAGTTATATTGATGTACGTACTACAAAATTACATTTAATAACATGCCAAACATTTGAATATTGATTTGGAAGCTATCAAGGAAGAAGAAATAACATTTCATTGCTGGATTTAAATGTGTTTCATTTCGATACGTAAAACAAAATTACAGCCTTTTCAGGAAATTTAAAAATAAATGGAAGGATAAATTGCTTAATTTTTTTGTTTTTAAATCCTTAAAGTTATTACTATTGTTATTATATAAGCTATTAATTATAAATGCTAACCTAAACTTTAATGCTAAATCTAAATCTTCTTAGCTTTTCATTGTAAATTTCAAACTGTATCTGATCCAAGTGAATGTTTCTGTGACGCTGAGGTATTTGACATGGTTTAAGGGATGACTGCTTACGACTGTAGAATATGATGCTTTGGGGCTTTTTTCAATGATGTTTTGGATTCAAGAAGTGAGGAATCCTTTGATTACTCATGTAATTTCCTATGTTAGCATTCATACCCTTAGAATTTCAATATGCATTTATGAATTTTTCAGTCCCAATATAATAACAATTATTCTCTATTATTTTCCGATCCTATAACTAGAGTTTATAATTTCTGGTCACACTGTCTGCTTTACGTAATATTGCTGACTCAATGTAACGCTACATTATATTTAACATTTTAATGTCATTGACATTGATTTTTCATTTACATTTTAATCTATATCCCAGTTCAGGCTGAAATATTTGCTTCTCGAGAACTATTTTTCTTTATTATTTAATCAGGAAATCTTTTGAGAAAAAGTAAGTCGGAATCCCACGCTCTCCAAAGAAATTTTTCTTTTCAACATCTCTTGGAAAACTTCCAGTGTCATTTTTGAGTTTAGCAAATTCAAGTAAAAAGAAGTTCCTTCTCTTTTCTTCGTATCTTATACAAAAAACTGTAAACATATTTTTTGCTTTTCAAATAATGTTTTAAAAATAATAGGCTTTCATTTCATTTTGTTTGGTTTTCTTCGCTGAAAATCTCTCCACTCAAAAAATCTCATTACATTTTTACTGAAAAATTAAATGAATACCTTAATGCTTTTAAGGTAAAAGAGACAATTTATGTCTGATTTCAAATCTTCCTAGTCGTAATAAATTGACTGAATATTCAGTTTCTATTTCTCTTCTATAAGATAAGTTTTCGGATTTTCTTAGATTTTCTGATCGAAATTTTTTTTGGTTATTTTTATCTACAATTGTTTGCTTACTTGGAATTATCCAATTTGCTCTAAAATTGAATATAATCCATAATTTATTTACTTATCTGCTCATAATATCCAGAACACCAACAATATAACAAGTTTTCTCCTAACATTGACTTTCTTCTCTTTCGTTGTAGTTTAGATATATTCTGATTTCATTCTCATTTTCACTATTTTCTGTAGTTTTTTGTAGGTTTACATAGATGTTAAAAATATTTTATCATTTTATGCAGAAATATTATCGATTGCTCATTCGAAGCACTTTCTTCTCTTTGTCTGTTTGTTTGTACTGATTTAAACCCAAACGATGCTAAAACGGATTTATATAAAATTTAGTAAAGCCGTTCCGCCATGGCCGAGCAGTCTAGACGGCGGTCTGCCGTGTGGTCGTTGTGTCGGAACCCGGGTTCGAATCCCGGCCTCGGCATGGCTGTTTCTTTCTTCTTCTGTGTTTCGTCCGTTTCTTCCTGGGATTTACAATCTCAGGGTTATTTCTTGACGAGAAGTGAATCTCATTCTCCCTTCTTCAATTTCCTAGCCTCACCCTGACGTTGCAGATAGGGCTACATCGTGGTCCAAAGTTGACCGTTCTCGATAAAAGAAGAAGTCCACCGTAATAGAAATGTGCGATTATGATGATTATTATAATTATAATTTGTAATTAATTATTGATTACAGATTATACAGATGTGCGATTATTATGATCTACACTCCCTCATTCAAATCCTCAAAATTGACAGCCCCGAGCGCTACAAGTTTAGTTTCTACTATGCGATGGATATCCGAGGAGGAGTTAATTTTGAAGACAGCGGAGGCGAGACCAAAGTCCTGCTGACATTTTGAAGTGATACGCATAGAAACAATCATGCATACATACATAGTTCTCTGCCAAGGGCAGATCCTTCACTGCAAACCCAGCAATCTCCAATCTTTGCTATTTTCTGCCTTCCTCTTCGTCTCCAAACAAATAAAAAAATTTAATTGTACAAATCAGCCAATTACATAATTAGTAGTAAATACTTAATACTGTACATAGCACTGTACATAGTACAGTTTATTAATTGTTAACATTTAATATTCTACATATCGGTACTGTAAAAGCTTTGTTTTAATGATTATCGACAAATTAATATAAAAACATTTATAACTAACTTTTATGTGAATGTCTTTGAAATGACTACTTGAATTTCAACTAATCTTTCAATTGATTTTTTTTAACAATATTAGTGGAACAACATCAAAGGCGAATAAAACAAGCGACTTAAAATACACTGTTCTGCATTTCTGTATTTGATTTCTGTTCTAGTTCTGCATAATTGATGTTTATATCCAATGGAAGCAGAATTCCCGAAGTATTTTTATTGATTTCGAGCAGAGTTACTGTAAGCCAAATGCAAAAATAATAAATAAAAGGATTAGAATAATAGAGGTTTGGAATTGAATTTATCCTAAATCTGTTCTTCACGGATCAAAGCAACTAAAAAACAACTTATCCTAAGAATTGGAAACTTGTTTTAATCTACCGAAGATTAATGAAATACTAACTAATGAACAAATCTATAATTATTATATTATTATAGATTTGTTTTAAGTCCCATTAGAATTTTTTTTCTTAATTTACTTAATCAAAACTATTTTTTTAAATAATAAAAACATTCATTTTACTTTGCTTTATCACATTAAGAAATCAGGATATTTATTGTCAGAAAAGGAAAACTGCGTGTTAACCATTAGATAAAATTTAAATCATCCATTTCCATTGAATCGTAGACGAGGAAAGTAAAAATATTTTGGAAATCAACGTTTCTGAAAGAAATTAGGAAATTTGAAACATTCTACTGTTCTTTTTTATTTTGAAAGTCGAGAAAACAGCAGAGAAAGTCGTACTTAAAATTAAAATACAAAATAATGTTATAAAAAAAATTTCAATTTACTAAAAATTAATTAAGCACGCAAGTAATTACTTAAGTTATCTAAATCCAATTAACGTTCATCAAATCAAAATCCATGCAGTTTAAAGTGATTGTTAAATATCAATAGAAATGCATAGTTTGGATCGTCAAAGAATTGATAGTTTCGCATCCTATGCTTTTCTATGGAAATTTTGGTAACTTTCCTTTACAGATTTTATCACAGGTTTTCTCCCAAAAGAAAAATTAAATGCAAATGTTAGATTATCTCTTCTTTTTAACTTCAAAAAGATCAATTCACAGGTTCAAATGTTATGGTCAAAACTGAAGAGAGAGACAGACATGTATAGACCCCCCCACACACATATATCACACATCGTAAAATAATTTTATGTCCTAACATTTCTTGACAATGAAGCAAAAAATGTCTGAAATATCGTTTGATTAAAAGAGAAATAAACAGCCAACACACATAATTAAAACATTAAAAACACTTTAAAACACAACATGTTTCGTTCGGTCTTTGGTGATGGTTCGATACTTGGATTCCAGGTGACGCTCAACAGCTTGCTGATGTCATCCTTTCCTGCTTTCTTCTTATGGTGTTTTACATACTTTAGCTTATTTAAACTATTCGAATACCCTGAGCATGTTCGGCTACGACTGAACGAAACATGTCGTGTTTTAAAGTGTTTTTAGGTTTTTTCATTATGTGTTTTGGCTGTCTATTTCATTTTTAATGATTACATGCACATTAAATTTTATTTCAAAGTATCGTTTGATTACGGCGTTTAAGTAAAGCTTTAGCAAGCGATAAACTTTTAAAAATTGCTAAAATTTCATCAAAAAGAAAATAATAAATCCACATAGCTAAGTTAGATGTAGACTTATAAGACTTATACTGTGTAAGTTTTTCATACAATATAAACACACTGTCATCCACATTTAACCGATGACTTGATGGCGACGAAACAAAGCGCTGTATTCAAAGACCTAAAACAATAAACCAACAGATGAAATCAATCCAACGTTCTCTGCACGATTCAGTGTCCGATAATTGATAATAAATTTTTAATCGGCTTAAATGAAGCAAATGCGTCATACAGTTTTCAATGTCTGGATATTTGCATTCAATGGCAAATAATTGGATAACTGTTACTAATTAAGTAAAATCTAATATTTAGAAAATGTCGAAATACGAATCATGTAAAACTTATCACTTTACTTTGGAATGAAATAATTATTTGAAGTGCTTGTAGTGCCATCGAATCTAATAAATATGACTACAGTTTATGATTTCAAGCGAGGAATGGAAACGAATGGAATATTTAATTGGATGGTTCTATTAATAATTAATCAAAGCTTCTTAAAGTCGTCAAAAAAGAAAAAACAAACCATACAGTAATTTTTTTTTAATTTTAAGTATTTGTTTAGCAATGTGAATATTTTTATATATAAAAATAGAGATTTTTTTTTAAATGTACCGATACACGTCAGTGACAAATTCTACAAAGACAAATCAGTAAAAACTGTGCAATAAACATAGCATCGGAAATATGTCTTTTATAAATATCAATAGTGAACGTAGTAACGATTTGATGACGTGGAAGGTGAGCAATGTTTTATGGAATTTCTTTATTTAGTAAAACCAGTATCCATGTTCACGATGATGGCGCGAGGGTAGTCCTTGTCACAACTTTCACCAAAGTTTATTTAACTTTATTTAACACTAAACACAAACATTGGAAGACCTTAATTTTGAAACCAGAAGAGAAGTGTGGTTGTATTGAATGTGTCAGAAAGAAAATAGTTAAGCAGAAAAAAGGAAATAGTGATAGTGAGAAAGTAGCGATGCCCTGAATACATCTAACTGTGCTACCTCAATTTTCAAAATGCTGAAAAGGTCTGAAGGCAAATCTGAATTCTTACAATACATTTATTACTTTCTTATTTTTTTAATATTCTCATTCAAAGATTCATTCTTTATTACTCACCTCAGAATCTAATTTTCCTGATAATAGTAAGAATATTATTGTAAGAATTGGAAGAAAAAACAATCAAAAGCATCTGATTATTTATATTACGAAAATTTTAGTTCATTAAATTACTTCTGTAATTCTGAGTCTTGGTAAGCTATTTACAAATGAGAATAAAAACATATTTAACAATTCTTTTTTAAACAATTTAAACTAAAACAAAAATTGTGTAAGATGATAATCGAAATAGCAAGAAACTGTTTGCAACACTAATGGAAATGTAGCAATGTTCTAGCAGTATTTGGTCAGGTATGAGATTCGATGCCATCTACTGAATGGAATGTTTCTTTCTGCACCTTAAAAGTTTTCGTGTTTTTTGTTTTATTTTTAAGCATACACCATAAACAGTGATAGTCTCAATACCTGACTTGTTTATTATGAACATTATTTAGATAACTACACTTAGGATTAAAATCTTTAGATAGAGGACCAACTTTACTTGTCTGATTTATATGTTAATCAAATAACAAATAAACTTGCTGAACTTTTCTTGAATTTATTACTTCCTTCATTAGAGTTGAAGTCGGCTTTAAAGCAACAAGAAAGCCCTAAAATCTGTTTCGATTAGAAACTTTCACTTGAAAATCTCAACAGAAAATATTGAAATTCTGAAAACGATATCTTCATTTCCTAAAAACGATATTTAATCTTCATTTCTTTTCCTTATATACAATATTTCGTTCAAATAATTTCTGAACTTCTTCAGATTGTCTCCGTAAACATAAATCCGATAATACATACATTTTGAACTTCACACAATATAACAATGCAAAACAAAACAGGAATATGACATAAGATATAAATCAATTTATGTGAATTTATGCTTATCACGTAAAACATTTTTGTAAAACGGAAAAATACAGAAATGCACAAATTCGTTGGCTTTCACGCCTTTGAGCCATCATCGTCGGCCATCTGGGGGATAGCTGGTTCATCCTTATTAGGACTCATCAGCCAGATTTAGCCTCGATGATCAAGCGCAGAACGGGTGAAAGTCAATGGATCCTTCTCCGCTCTCGGAAGTGAGACCCCACAAAAGCAAACGACTGTAGAAAAGTCGCTATAACTAGTACAGCATAATTATCTTAGCCCGCTAAGCGCTGGGCACAAAAGGCAAAAGGATAAGCCTAAAAAAATTAATATGTAAGAAGGTTTAACGTGCATTCAAAATTCTTAAATGGAAACAAACCATATTGAAAAATTGTACAGCTAAGTTCACTTCGACACAGACCAAGAAAAAAAGTTTTGGAAAGACTCAAGAATTCATTTTGGATCCTGTGGTTCAGTTGGTCTAGAAATTCGGCTGTAGGCTCTGGATTCAATTGGGGGATTTTGTTTTCTCAGAAATAATTTGGACTCAAGGATTCATCCAGCTCCTTGAAAAATTACCTTTTTTATTTTGGAAGTTAAAGATCATCCAATCTACACAACTCCCGATGAACCACTGAAACATCAGTCTTAAAGGCTCCAAAGTAAAGTACATAAAGGATCATTGATTGTATCATAACAGGCTCTTGCTTAGTATGGAGATATGTTAAGTCAGTCAGTGTTTAATATTGTATTGGCTTCAAGCAATAAGTTCTCTCTATTTACTTTATCAATGTTTACTGAAATTAATTCCGTAAAGATCTCCTCAACTCGAATTCAATTACAATTTACTATTTGATAATCTCCTCATTAATTTTAAATATTGTACGAAACTCGGAATAAAATTCAACAATAACTATTCTTTATTCTGCAAATAATGAATCACAAAATGAGAATTCCTTAGAGAATGCGTTGGCCACAGTTATCTGCATTATTCAAAAATGGGTCTTTTGTCTTAAGACGAGAACAATTTTCTCTTTAGATGAGGCGCAATAATTATCGAAATCTCCTGCTGTTCTACAGATGGCAATTACAAGGTAAAACTCAAGACAAAAGCTCTTATTCTGCCTGGATTCCATCAAAGAAACAAGTTCCACGAACTTCCATACCCTTAAAGTTACGATGGCATCTGAAACAAGGAGTTTCTCAAAGAATGTGAAGTTACAAAATGAAATACCTTACAAGACTGTATAGCAATAAGTAAAAATTATTTGTATAATAGTCGATTTTAATCTTATATCTGGTTTAAGGATATAACTTATATATATAGGAGTCATTCATTTTAATTTCCTCTGACTGAAACGTGGCTTACGCTAAAGTTAAAGGGAGAAACATAAATGAAAGATGAAATTCCTTTGCTATGAACATAGTAATTAGTTACATGCTTAACAAATCCCATATGATTTAAACTTCAGAATGTCTTGAAAGTGAATGAAGAGCCTTGTTTCAACTTATCCGTAAGAAATAGTTACGTCCCGATAACTTGAAAAGATTAGCTATGGTCAAGATAGATGGAGCAACAGTCTGCTATGACGTTGAAAAATATCCTGTCAGATGAGTAAAAAAGCCCCTATTTTTTATCATTTTAAATAGAAATTGATTTTTTTTTTGTTAATGATCTGATACCAACAAAATAATTGCGTTAATAATATTCTTGGAATGTTTTTGAATAATACTAATTATCCCTTTGCAGAATCAGGTGTTCATTACACTCATTAGCATAAATTGTTTCAGATAGCTTATAATAAGGGATAAAATAGTTTGTGAATTATTACATTAAATCAGTGATCATAAATCCTTTTTATTTCTTTAAATCTTGAATTTTGTTCTTAACAGAAATTACCTCAAAATTTTGTTTATAAATATTTATCTTATTAATAGATGATCTCATTTATGAAAGTTCCGTAGTTTATTAAAGAATACTGGGTGAATTATTACATTGTCTAAAAGTATCTCATGAGGATTAGAATTTAAAGATTTAAAATCCTTAATGTACTTTTGAAGAAAAGTAACTTTCCTGTATTCACTGACTTTTGCCGGAAGCTTTAGCGGAATTATAGTATTTTGCAAAAAAAAAAAAAAAAGGTTTTGCCATATATGGTCATTACGTAGCGATCGATTTTGTCTGGAACAAATGTCATCAGTCATGACGTCATCAACTTGAACTCCGAGCAGTCAGTCCAAAATAGCGTCGTTTTGTGATCGCTTAAGCGTGACCATGAAAGGACAAACTTTGCAAAGCCAAGCAAGGGGAATAATGTGGAACGTTTGTAATTAATTCAAGAACCAGGGAGAAGCTACAAGTGTTTATGATTTACTTCAACAAACTGCATTAGCTACGAACGTTTATAATGTTTACAAGATTCAGTTACAGATTTTAGCAATAGATGGCGCTGTTACGTCCTGGAAACATCAATCTATAAGGAAATTACGTCATCAAAAGCTCTTCTTTCATGAACTGAACTATAGTAGTTTGTCTCTTAAATTACTGATACACATTCATCTCCACAGATAGGAATTTATATTAGTTAAGTTAAAGTATTCCACTACATACCTAAGTGGCCCTTGGAGGCGGGGAAGATAAGGCTCCCGGCGTTTCCTGACCAACTTCTTTGTCTCTCGGGAAAGAAACCCGGTACCCATTCTACAGAGGGCTGAGGGGACACTAGGACCATTCTGGAGAATAATTCTCTACTTCTGTCGGAGATTGAAGCAGGCTCTTCCAACCCCTCAATTAAGCTTTTTAGAATTTGGCTACCGGATCCACAATTTATATTATTAGTATTTTACATTAGAAATATTTTGTATTAGTTGTATTTTAGATGTGATATCTCTCTCAATCTCAATGAAAATTCACCGAGTTAGATTATTCTAAAATTAGGGATCATAAATAAATAATTCAATAAATAACTTAAAAGCTTCTAATGAATTAGAATGTTTTCGTCCACTCAGAAAATAGATCGATTCGTTCCGACTTTCCCAGATCTTAGTTATAGTGAGTTCATTTTAATAAAATTTTCTTAATTACTAACAAATTCCATTTAACTAAATTTCCTAGTTATTAATGAATTCCTTTCACCTTGAATCCTGACTCATTTCAATTGAGCACTCTATGGCCGGTGATATATTCCCATGTTCCATTACATTATGGATGGAATCTTAATCCCTATCCTATTATCAGATGAATAGCTAATCCTATTATGAAATAATTTATTATGATCGAGGCCTTTTTATAATCTTATTTTTGAATTATCAAGAATAATCGTAAAATAAATAAATAACTATTTTTTTTTATTTTCATATTATTTAAACTAAAAAATTTAAAGGGTATAATTAATATCATTTAACTTATTGAAATCATAAATTAAATCTATGAAGTCATTTTTACCATAGAAAATAAATAATAAATTCAAAGTAAAGAAATAGTGATTTAAAAAAGCTTAGAGCGTTTTATTTAATACATCGCAGATTGAATAGAAACTAAAAGTACGAAGTGTTCGAAGCCCTAAGATTAAAATTACACTCAGGCTGCTTATTTCAAAGCTTAAAAATATTAAAAATCTTTAGGTAATTCTTCGTGCTTTAACAAAAGAAAGCTTCTCACACACAAAAAAATATTCTACACCTACAATAAATCAAATAAAAATAAATTAACGAATACATTAGAAATCCATTTAGATACAATGGGTTCCTATGATACTGTTTTCACTTTGTTTACGTTTCTAAATCCATTAGTCAAAGCAAACAAAGGAAAATCGATGACAATATCTTTATTGACCTTCTTAAAATTAATATAAAAAAAAGCTTAAGATCAAAATTTCCCATTAATGAAAATATTACGTTTCACTTATTAGCGATTTTCTTTTCATTTCCTTCTGTTTTATTTTCCCTCTTTTCTCTCTATTGTTCATGATCCTTATTCCTCTTAATGATTCTGTGTATCGTTGTTTCAATCCTCAACATATCAAGAGGATTGTAATTTTTTATTTTATTCTATTACCTTAAACACTTTGTTTTCCATCATTAAGTAGCTATTTTTCTTGTATGGATATTTATCCTTCAACGGTGACATCCTATCGGGATAGTAATCCTTGGCTTCAGAAGCTTCTAATTTATGAGAGTTAATCTTTTAATGAAATTTAAGGAGAATTTTGGGAGAAAATTTCATTAATTAGGAGGAAAATTTTGTTTGCTTTAAATTACTAATTCTATGGTGTTATTTTGATTGAGATAAAAGTTATGAAATTAGTTATAGAATAATGACACTTTTACCTTTGCTTTCTAATTTTTAAAGCTCTTTTTTTTCTGTATTTAAACAGAAAAACAAGAAGATAAAAAAGTTACCGATTGTAAATTACAAAAATAAAAATTAAAAGTTGCGGATAAAAATTTTCCATTGCTGTTTTTCTTATTAGTCTCACTGTCATTTTAATTTTAAAGTTTTTTTTGTTAGTTCTGCAATCAGTTTTCTACTAATGAAAATCCATTATTGAATTTAAAAATAAAGCCGTACACCTGACTAAGTGACAAGAAAATTTAATTTATAAAAAATGAATACAAAAACCCCGACGTTTCGCCGTTGAGAAACGTCCTCCTCAAGTGATATATCACATAATTTTTTTTAATCGCGAAAAAGAAAAAAGAATTAATAAAAAAAAGTACCATATATAATAGGAAGAAGCAGGATAGGTTTATAAGTCTACGTAATGTAATTTTAAATTATTTTTTTTATAGTATTTCTTAATTTTTTTTATACTGTAGATATTCCGAGATATCCTTGTGGTCTAGGTGACTGATGCTGCAAGCCTGGTTTCCAATCTCGGCCTACCTCTTTTTCACTTTCTCTTTCAATTTGAAAAAAAAACTTTGCAATATCTGTTCCAGAACAAGTGGTAGTATATATAAAATGTACCTTTCAACCCATCTGTTCAGTGTGGGAGATTATAGCCAGGAGGGGGTTATAGCAGAACAGCTAGTACAGCCTACAGCCAGAAATGGCTATAAAAAGCTGAAGAAGATTTACCATAATGTTGTTTATATGATATTTAGTTTTGAAGCAGTTGATTTAAACAACTATGACGAACTGTAATATCAATTTCTTCGCTATGCCTATTTATTGAAATAGAAGACCTTATGTAACTACAGAAACAAATATAGAAAACAAATCTGTCGACAGAATACCAAATTAGAAAATGAAGCTTATGTTCTACTGAAATTTTCATTTTCCAGCTTCTTCTTTCTTCCGCCGTCTCTTGCTACCCCAATGAATACAATATAATTGAAATAACAGCAAAATAGTTGAAAGCAACCAATGTAGCGCTCTTAAAATAAATATAAACTATCTTTGGTTGAGAGGAATAGTTAGGATTCAGTACAGGTCTTTGGTTTAAATTTGTTTAAAGTATAATAGAAAGTTCAAAATTTACGATTTCTGAAATCTACATGAATGTCTCCATGAAAGAATAAGGAAGCTTTTGATATATTTGATTGTTCAATAGAAAGAATCGGAAAAAAATATTAAGTAGATAAAACTTCTAAAAAGCTTGAAAATAATGATTAATGTTTATTAATTATATTATTTCATTATTTACTACATTAATTCTTGCAGTATACTTCAACAATGTAAACAGTCCCTATTTAGAACTAAGATAAAAAAAATTAAGTAATCTATATTACCAAAATCTTTTATTTCTCTGTCTGTCCGGCGCAATTGTTAATTATTAGAAAGTCGGATTATAAAATTTTCTTTTTTTTTTATTTTCTTTCGCCTTCTATGGGATTCGAACCGAGCACCTTCGTTCTCGCAGTCAGGAACGCTAACCACTGGACTACTGTTGGTCCCCGAATATCTAATCCTACTTTTATTCTATTTGTTCGCGCGCTATCAAATAATGAGTTCATTCAAAAAGGAATAAAATATCACTTTTTGCCTTAACCGCTTGGAATCGATTCTTCTTGGATTATCTCATACTTACCAGGGAGAGACAGGGGGATGGCCTAGTAAAAGAAATAAAAAAAAAAAAAGCATTTCGCGAAATTTTAAGCTTTCAATTAAAACGCAAATTAAAGTCTGAAACCTTGCAGTGAATTTGCGAAGATTTCACTTTTTAGCTTTCAAACTTTTAACAATAAACAAAATTGTCTTTAAACATTTTTTAAAAACGGGTTATATCAAAATCGATCAGGAACAGCAAATTCCTGTAAGTTCAGTGTTGCTATTTGGCAAAGAAAAGAGCATTCATAGCAATACTGTTGGATCTGTGAAAACATCGGTGACTGTTGCTGCCATTTATGAATGTGGCTATTGATTAGGTCCATGTGTTGACTCGTTTTTCTTCTAAAAAAAGAAAGTCACAGGCAAGCGCTGGTTGGTCGGAAACAGAGTTGTTTATTTGCTTCAGCTCCGCTTTTATTTGTTTGTTTGCTTTACAAACCCTCAACAAGGATTACAAACCAAGCGAGAATTAATTTAAAGATGTCTGCAATAGCCAGATAATAATTTTTATTTTCTTCGATAAAAATAACTTCACAAAAATTTTAAATTTTAAAACTTAAAACAATTAATTTTTTTAATTTGTTAAAATTTAAAAATGAAAATGTAGCTTTAAATTAAAAAGCTTTATTTTAAGTAAAAACAATTCCTTTTTTTACTTAAAAATGAAGTATTTAAAATGGGTAATTGGATAAAAAAAAAAGATATAGTATTTAAATTTTGATGATAATGCAGTATTTAGCATTTCAAAAATATTATCTAAAAGTAACTTAATCAGGCCTTATTATGAATAATTATGTTTGAACTTACAATAGAGGATTAGGAAACAGATGCGGAAGGATATTGTGAGGCTCTTTTACCGGTAAGACTTTTACCGGTAAATCATCGCAGATTTACTCGCAAATATGTTTCCAGGAAAAAAAAAAGTTCAAAAATTAGTCTAAACTTTACAAAAGATGGAAGAATAACTTGTAGAAAGATCTGAAAGCGAACTTCACATTTTTGATGGGATGCTTAGAAATTTGTCCATTCAAGGAGATATCCTAACTTTGCTGTGACAAATGATATATTGAGCTACGAAACTGTCAGTTCATAAAAACAGTTGCAAGAATTCTAAGTAGAAATCTCTTGGCTTTGAATTGGGTTTTGAATAAAAAGATCTGAACAGTCAGTGCATCGAAACACAGTAGAATATAAGACAGACTTAGAATATAAGAATGTAAAACGTCAAGGAATATTAAAAGCATAAGCAATCTGGGGACTACGTTCATTAGGTAAGTGATAAACAATTTGTCTTTTAGGTTTTTATTTGCATCTATGTAAAAAGTAGATTCATTAAGCGAACTTCTTCTAAAATCTTCTCCATTAATGGTGATTTTAAACTAATCAACAAAATCACTGATGTAAAAGTGCATCTAAATAATCTCTGATTTTTTCTAAATTGAGAAACTAATTTTGCAAATAAAATAAATTTGTTTATTTCTCTTCGAAAATTCCAAGTGCTACAAATGCCTCCCACACCTTCATACTTTCTTACAGCATTGCTAAACCGTAATGTCCCTTTCCTTTGATAATAATAGTAATATCAATGTTCTTTTTTAATTCATTGTTTTTTTCTTTTCTTTGTTTTCCATTTAGTTTACAGATTCAGAAATCTATCTTAAGATGTTGATTTTATGAATTTATGTTCCACTGTTTCACTTCAGTTAAATTCAATGCTAAAAACTTATAAAAACTTCTGTAGTACTTCTGTAACTGCATGCTTAATATCTTATAAATTGTTATTTTGGTGATTTCGACAGCAATTCCGACTTCAACAAGTAAATCCTGGTCTAATCTATTCTGGATTCCTGTTACCATTTCCTCTTTTTACCACGCTTTTATTAACTCACACTGTTGACTTTCCGGGTCAATTCTTGTAATCGATATTGTTCCCATTTTTCGATGAGCTACAGAGCTGCAAATTGGCCTACACACTCATTTTGGATGGCAATGTACTTCGATGTGAAAATAGTACAATAAGTTGTTTCGTTATGCAGAAATTAATTATTTAAATTTTCAGATAAGCTGCATGTTTTCCTGCAAAACTCTCTAAGAATTGATTGTTGGTTTTCTGTTTTTAAGTAAAACCGCGCACAGTTTTCGATGAATCAAGTAAGGCCTTTGCGTTTCCAAAGCAATAATGCAGTTAATTGTATTCTTAAGTATGAATTTGTATGTAAAATGTAGTGATGGCATTCAAGTTATCGCGAAGAGATACCACTGGTTCGTCGGTGAATTTGTTTACGTGTTATATAAACAAGAGAGTTGGTATTAATAACATGTTGCTTCGGCAGTACATATTCTAAAATTGGAACGATATAGAGAAGTTATTTGTATGCAAATGAGAAAGTATAGGTGAATAAATATATGCTATGAAAATAGCAGAGATTTTTAGTCATATGAATTTGTTCTTGGATTATAAAATGGAGACTAACAGTAGGAAATAAAATATAATAAAAAAAAGCAGATTTTTTATCTTTAATACGAAGTGGTAAAGAAAGGTAAAGACTAAAAAGAATTTAATAAAATTTATGAAAAAAACTTTTAAAAAAATCACTTTTTTATCTACCAGTAAAATGCACTAAAAGGTATAAAATGTTTTTTTTTGTTTTTTTTTTTCTGTTAAGTATAAAATTTAAAACTGTGACTAAATATAAAAGCGTGGGGGCACTCATAGCAAATATTTCAATGATGCTAGAAATAAATGCTACGAATAAAGGTATTATTTTACTTTGCACTCTAACTATTACATAATATTACTAATACTTATTTACTTACTTCCAGTTTCAAATACATTACTTTCTGAATACAAAACTACTTCCTAAGATCAAAATGTTATCTAGACTTAAGAAATACGTTTAAAAGTAATTATTAAAATATTATGTGAGATTTTAAAATCATTAACTTAAACTAGTACTTCTTAAACAAAACGTAGAAAAAAGTTTTCTACAACAACAGGTTTTTATAAATTCAGATTTCATAGCAGTGAAATTTAAAAACTCTTTATGTTATGCTAATTAGAAGTAAAGCTATGGGTAAAGGTATCATTTTACTCTGCCCTCTTACTATTACGTAATACTACTGATATTTAATTACTTACTTACTTGAAAATATTTGCTGTGAGCGCCACACTCTTTTATTCTTAGTCATATGTTTTAAATTTTACACATAGCAGAAAAAAAAAGTTATTTTCTTTTTAATGCATTTGAGATAAAAGCGTAGTTTTTAAAAGTTTCTTTTATAAATTTCATTTGTTATTTTTCTGATGTACAGTGCACTATCTCTATCTGAACACTCTAATGTGAACACCCCGGTATTAAGAACACATTACGACGGTCCCGGCGAAACTCCATAGACTTAACATAAGATGAACTCTCTGTATTCTGAACACCCTCTAATCTGAACACCCCAGTATTACGAACGCTATTTTTGATCCCCATTCTACCTTTACCTCTCTGTAACCTGAACTTATGTTTGCAATCGGAATTCAAGGAATTTCCCCCAGCATGGAAATTCGAAGAAATGCCCCCCCCCCCCCAACACACACACATGGTTGGACAGCATTATCGCTTCTGTTTCTTTCTTCCGTTTTGCTCGGCAAAGGAAAATTTTTTTTCGCCATTTCGCTATCGTTGCAGGGAAAGAAGCACAGCAGATATGTCAGAAATAAGTAAGAAAACGAAAAAAAAAAAACGGAAAGAACTGAAGCTTCAGGAAAAATACGAAGTTGTTCGAAAATTAAAATCAAAAGTAAGTCAAAGGAAAATTGCATCTGAGTTTGGAATTGAGTCAGAGTTGGTGTCTGGGTTTAATATTGAATATAGAAATGGAGGTTTTGCTTCAATTTTTATAGCATCAGTAGGCCAAGTCAACGCAATCAGCAAGGAAAAGAAAGAAATTATAGCCGCTTTTGAAGCAAATGAACCTTCCCCAAAGTGTATAAACTGTTTTATACAGTCTGGAAACTCACTACGTACATGCATTTCCCAATTTCCCTCTATAATGAACACCCCCATAATCTGAACACTTTTGGTCGCTCCCATGAGTGTTCAGAATAGAGAGAGTGCACTGTATTAACTTCGCAAATACAGTCGAACCCCTCCTTTACACTTTGCAAAGGACTGAAAAAAAATAGTGTCAATTGAGGAAAAATGTAAATTATGGGAAATGGTTTCCGCATACCAAGAACATTAAGGATATAATGTTAAATTTATAGAATGATTAATTTTGTAATCAATGCTTGGAACTTTTATAACACACAGGAACTATATTAAATATTACAATTAATAAATCTTTAATTTAGTAAAGGAAAATTATGCTACACATTATTTTACTCACTTTAAAATCTGAGAATAAAAGGCCTACACATGCACTTTATAGTGCCGAGCGTGATGTCACTGACGCGGGTAGAAGGGAGTGAGCGGCAGGTGGATCAGCGTTGCTAGAATGCTGTATTGCTGCGTTCCTATGTTGTCAGTATCATCTTGAGCATAGTATTCATGAGAAAAACCCGTGGTCACAAAATTTTTTATACTAGCACCAATATTCTGCAATACTTCATCACACGGTGAAAGTTAGAGCCAAATAAGAGGTAACTAGAATGAAGCCGAAACCGATCGAAGACATCGAGTGTGGAGACAATCGATATATCGCATGAACGTCATTTTTTTTTTTTTTTGTTTACTCCGTTTGGCGAAAACAACGTAAATTACGGGAAAAAAATTGCATAATATTACGACAGCGAAAATACAGGGGAAACAAGTGAATATAATTTTAAGGGCGATCCATATTAATAAAAAAAATTAAAAATAATAATAAAAAAAGGAAATAAATTAACATAAGGAAAAATAAAAAAAAGTTGGGAAAATAAGAAAAAAAAACAAAGCCCATGCTGAGAAAAAACAAACAAACACTAGATATCCGGATTTAAACCGACAATCTACAGCATATGAATCCAAGCCATCAAGCTGTAGCTGAAACGAAATGGTTGCATTTCTAACATTTAAGCTAACAGCGGAAATCCAATGAAAACAATGCTAAATATCTCGAACATTGTAGGGGGGGCTGTAAATACCCTATTCCTACTTTGTTTGGGCCTCTGAACACGATGATGAAGTCCGTTTATCGATCGGGCGTTGTTAAGGTGGTACATTGACAACAATACCAAATATCTCGAATATGGAGAGGGGGGGGGGAAGACCTTGTCCCCTGAAAATACACCATTCCTACGGTGTTTGGTCCTCTGAACAAGAAAATGATGTCCGTTTGCCGAGTTGTTAGCGGGCAAACAACTTCCTTTCGGGAGTTATTAGTGGACAAACACGGATAGTCGGACGGACGAACGGACAGAACAAATGCAATAGCTACCGATTTTGGTCGCTCTCCCAGTAGCTCCCAAATGGGTCGCTAAAAATATATTATAATAATAGGAAAATTGAAAGGACCGAGAAAAAAATGTTGTAAATGGCGGTTATTTGCGTGAATGTAAAGGCGGGGTTCGACTGTATTTAAAATTTTCCGTCTTTCCGAAATTCATATCCTCTATATTCAAATGGTCATTTATATTTAACTCGTTTACTTGGTGGATGACGTTTCATTTTACTCAATATTTATTTCATTGATATCGATGAAATTTCAATGTTAGTCAATATTGATTTTAATACCAACATTCATAACATGATCCTCCAGGTTAGGATTAAATCATAGGATTAATCCTATTTCGTAAAACACCTTTTGGTTTGAAGCACCAACGATTAGCCTCGGATAGAAATATTTACTTCGTAAACCCTATGTTTTCTATCAGTCAACGAATAATAATTGGAATACTGTTGGTGTATAGAATAAAGAAATTAACACTATCATTATGTTTTGTGATTGCTCATTTTTTTAAACAGCTTTTTTTTAAGTAATTTCTTTAATTTTTTTAATTGTTCTGATTTTGGCATCCTCAAACTTTGCTGACTTTTGTAGATGCAACATTACCTGCCTCACTTCTTTTATTACAACTCTACATTGTTTTTTCTAAGTCTTTGCTTTGTAATAATCTATTAAGTGACTAAGACAGGGATAAGTGAAAGAACGAAAGAAACATTTCAGCCAATCAAAAGTCAGCAGACATCATAAATCTTAGACGATACGAATAAGACAATTTGAATTTCTATTAAATTCTTGAAAGAATGGTTTTATTTAGTAACTTTCTAATTATGCTCGGTAACCAATCACATATAATACATGGGTGAGACCAAATTGTATACTAAATGACATCCTGAATTTTTCGCAATTTATCCTTTTGGCGAGTTTTTATTGCTTATTTTAGCTTTTCGGACTCCACATTGATTCCGATGACCGATCGCATATTGTCAGATTGAAAACGAAGTCCTAAATATAGTTTATTAATTATTTCGAATTAAGAAATCTGGTCTTTTACTGATAACTACAGTAAAGAAATTGATATATCCTGCAATTATTTTGACACATTTATATAAATACAAATATAATTATACTTTTGCTTTGATTTTTAGCAAGTTTCATCTAACTAATGAATTCTTAACTCTTACGTGATTCTTAAGCAGGATATTAAGATATTTAATTTTCATTACAAAAAACACGACATGTTCACAAACAGATAAAAAGTGCAAAAACGAAAAAACTATTTTTTCCTATAAAAAGTTTGGTTTTGATATCTGTCCTCGCTACTTCCTACGAATTCGTGGTCTCGTCTTCAGTTCCCTTATTGGGAAAATAATCTCTTCTTCCATCACTCTCAAATCCAATAGATCATCCTTTCTGTCGTTCAGCATTTCCCCAAAATATTTGCTCTTTACTTTGCTGTTCTCCATTTGTAGCTTGTCTTTATTTATTTATTTATTTATTTATTTATTTATTTATTTATTTATTTATTGACCACAAAAATCGTAATTTGTTTAGCACTTTACTTCATCAATAACACTGTATTTCTAATTAACTTTTTTTTTGCATTAGAACACTTAATGTAGTAATTTCTTAATATCAATTGAGTGTTCTTACTTGTTCTTCTTTGCAAAACCTTCATTATAGGGCGGGTCGAAAGTTTCCACACATAGGATCAAATAAAAACTTTTCTGACAAAATGATTTTATTCATAAAATATGCTCTTACATGATTACTTTGAAAATAGAATCCAATAAGCCCCTGCCTCTTATATGTTGTACTCGATTTAACATATCTGGTGTTGTGCGAGTAATGGCATGTTGAATAAAAAATATAAAGTTAATTTCTCTTATGTATGGAAACTTTTGGCTCACCCTGTAAAATTAATTTTTAGAATTAATTTTACTAAATTCAATTTTATAATATTGATGTTATTGTTTTTTAAAATTTATTCGGAATTTCGGTTTCCTAGTTCAGGTTTCCTATTTTAAATTATAAGCCAGTCAACATTTTCTTTATTTTGATAGTTTCTTAATTACTATTTCTTTTACATATATCTTAATATCCATTTTAGGTATTCTTAAGTAAATCTACAGGTATTCTATTCTTGACGAAGTTTTTGATCCTTTAGTTACCAATACCATTATATTTTTCTTTAAGCTTTCCTAAAAAAGTTTTGTGAATGTTTTTAAGGTTTTGAATGATTTGTATCATTCCTTATTCTTTCAATCCAGTAATGCAATCTTCGGCTTGTGTTTAATTTATGTATCGGTCACTCATAGGTCTCTGCAAATGTTGTCTGGTCCTGATCACAGCTCATGTTCCGAACCATGAAAGATTACAGGCCTCCACTGCTAATTCGATTTAATGATAGTCCAGCACTAAATTAGAACAACACCACTTATATATATATTGTATTACGCATATTTAAGCAACTGCTACGTAGGTATTTCTTATTTATGCAAATGACTAGTTATTCCTAATGTGTTTATGAGAAATAATTCTGAAATTGTAGAGTTACTCAGACTTTGTCATTAATAACAGCTTCGTAACAAAACAATTTTTTTCATCTTTTTTTTCTTTTGCTGCAAGAAAAAGGTAAACAAGCATCTTGTTGCATCTTGTCCGACACTTGGATTTCCCATCTTTTTCACTGCTATACTGTATTTGTAAATTGAGGGATTTTGGCCATAGATAAGCTTCGATATTCTTTCATTTGAAACTAACAAAGAGACGACATACCCTGTATATCACGGAATTTAATGAACTTTTCTGAGATGAAACGTACAGATATAAATGTTGATTTGGGGGAAGGGGGGGCAATACGGATTTTTGGATTTTTCTCTATTAGCTTAAATGTTAGAAAGACAATGGTTTGACTATAGTTGTCGGTGACAGCTCATTTTCTAAGAAGGAAGGTTTGTTAAGTTTTTAGTATAGAATGCGCTGTATTTTTTTTTTTACTTTTCCATCTTTGCATTGTTTTTCTTTATGTTAATTTATTACTGTCTTTTATTAATTTTCTTTTCTTTGTCCTTTGGGATGTCAATTGTTTTATCACCGAAAATGACTGTTCACATACGTAACTGGTGCCAAATAAAGTTGTGCTTTTCATTGCACGGTCACTCAGATGGTCCATTTCTTTAGGTAAGTAGAAATCAAGAAGGGACACATCGCCAATTTCGCTTTTTCGCATTTGTTGGCAGCAATGTAAAGGTTCAAATTTAATTTTAAGTTTGACACAACCAAGCCCTCAACAAATACATCGGCGGGCCAAGGGTTGTGCAACCCTGATTTATACTAATATGAGACCAAAAAATAAAATGATTACAAATTACCATGAAGAAATGATAATTTCTGCAATTTTCTTTAACATTACACTCTTGTAACAGTTATTAAATGTAGTTTGTAAGTATCTTAATGAATTTTATTTTAGAAAATTCATTTAAGATGCTTACTTAATTTGAAGCTAATTGGGAATGGTACATTTAACGTTAATTGTTTTCGTGTATTTGAAATGCGTGATCTTCAGATTTCTTATCTATGTTTTCAATTAGATCCAAATGTAATCTCTATATATAAAAAGAAAAGTCCTGACTCACTGACTCACTGACTCATCAACGCCCAGCCCAAACCCTTGGACCTAGAAAGCTGAAATGTTGCACAGAGGTTCCCTTTATGATGTAGACAAGGAATAAGGCCGGATTTTTCGAAATTCCCAGTGGGATAGAGAATAAACAGGATATATATTTTCGCTTTAAAATGACCATGAAGGGTGTGGCGGCCAACCCGCAATACATCTGAGTTATCTGGAGAAGGCCACATTGGCCTGCGAGCTCGTATATTTTCCGATCTCGATAATAATTTGCTAAATAAATAATTTTTTTTTATGCTATGTATGCAAGGCTTCTAGAGCGAAGCGACGCTACCCGGCTAGTATAAACATAAACCCAAAGAAACTACAGTAAGATAGTGGATAAGAAAGGGCGAAAAAAGGAAAAAAATATTAATTCTTCTAATATCTAAATGATCTATTTGGTCATTTCTATAAATACTTTATTTTTATTTGTAATTAATATTTTATATTATCTTCTAAATAAAGGGAATATTATTTGAATTGTATTCCTAATCCATAAAAGAAAAAGAATAAAAGAAAGTAAATTAATTTAATGAAATATAAAAAGAAGAAAGAAAAAAACAACGATGAAATAAGATAAAATAAAACAAGATCGGGATAGTGATTAGTAAACCAATCACAGTGCTTCGCAGCGGCTTCTGAGTCACCTTTACTTTAGAATAGACTGCGCAGGGGTGGTCTAGAAAATGCTCGCGCGAGTCTGTTTGCGACCCCATGCTATCTTACCCACCCCTAATTATATGGAATAATCGTCATTCTTAACTCAAACCTTGTTAATTCACTGAATTCCTAATAATGATTTAAAAAAAAAAAAAAAAAACTTTAAGTTGTTAAGGGGATCGAACTCACGACTTTCGTGTTATTAGCACGACGCTCTAACCAACTGAGCTAACAGGCCACCTACAACATTCAACATTCAGGCCACCTACAACTGAGCTAACAGAAGCCGTTGCGAAGCATTGTGGGATATGTGTCCACAGATAGATAAACCGGGGATATAAGGCGTCTTTCAGAAGCCTAAAAACAGAAAAAAAAAACACGAATAGAACAGATTTGATCCTAGAAACTTGCTGAGGCCATCGCTTCAACATGTATGATAGTCATAACATCGCATTTCTAATATTTAAGTTAATTCTCGATATATTGTACCATTCTCTATGCGCGGTTCCCATGCGCTGTGGCAAGCCACTATCTGGCCTTTGGTCGTGACTTTCTAATCATTAGCATATTCGGCCCTGAGGTATTTGCATGTTAAGTTTTGAGGTGATTGAGGCGATTTTCTCGGGGTCTACTCCTTTTTTTTTTTTTATCAAAGAGTGTATTTGAAAATAAATTTAATCGTGAAAATCCGAGGGAGTATGAATGTTACGTTTTGATAAATACTTCATTTTTAATTTAAATTATTGTGCATGTCTTAAAATTATTATCAAAACTTTAATTCTCAAAAATTCAATATTCTCTAAAGTTGCAAGATCTTTTCTAATAGATTTCTTCAAAGTAAACCTTTTTATTAGAAAAGAAACAGCGAATACCAATTGCTTTTCGCGAAGTTATAGAAAAAAAAATGGTGATAGAAATGAAAAAGAGATTGATTTCACGGGAAGATCAGTGAATGAAATATTCACATCTTTTTCGGAGATCGAACTCAGACGTCCTCAGTTATCAGATGTGACCATTCGCAAAGCTGATAGAAAAATTCTGGATTTAATCCTTAAAGGAAATGCTGTAATTTCAAGAAATCAGCTGTTCCAGGCTATTTTATAATTACATTTATATATTTTTTTTTACGTAGGCTTTATAAAATTAATAAGATAAATTTATTTTTGTATTTTGAAAAAATTCTTAAAATAAAAAGTCAAACAGTATTTAGTGAAAGATTTTCTTAATAGAAGAGTAATTAATAAAACAAAAAGAAGCTTTATTTTAATAACAAATAATAATTTAATTCATTCTTCCATCAAAGCATATATTTAGGGTAGACTTGGGGGAGAAGCCATAAGGGGTAAGATGTTATTTTTGCGGTCATTTTGGTTTTTATTCTGATGAAAGGCACAACCGCATAAAATGTAAATTTTCTTAATGGTGCACTGACCGCGACGGTATGTTTCTGATTGAGATATCGTTGTCATTTGGTTAAAAACAACGAGAATAAAGTAAGAGCACTGTTTTTTGAGCTCAGTTATTATGGAATGGAGTATTTCAGCTAAAACTGGTGCAAAATATTATGAATCTGTGCATCATACTCTTGCAGTGGCATCTTACCTCAGGCAATGTGGCATCTTTCCCACGCAGTTTGTAAGGTTTTTTTTTTAAATAAAAACATTGCTTTTACCCATATTTACAGATACAAGACACAACTCAATTGTTTTTCAAGTACATAAATGTCTATGGAATGTGCATACTTAGTATTATAATTACAACTCATTTACTTTAGGTCTGGCAAAAAAAAGGCTGAATGGTGGCATCTCCCTCCAGTCTACTATATTGATTGTTGTTGCCAATTAAAATTAATAAATAATCTCGCATCCTTAGACAATTTCAATGAAATTAACTTCAGTTAATGATCTTCACTCTCTATCAGTGAAATAAGATTATCTCGGTGGATTCGTTTCATAACTCTTACAATAGATTCTTTTCTAAATCCGGATCAGATGCAATGAAAGATGGATGCCATGATTTCTACCATCTGATTGAAACCATTTGTCTTTCCTTGGCAAACAAACACCAAAAACCATCCAATTTCCTTTCCGTTTCTTTACATGGGAAATGTTAAATTATTATTTCTCTCCTTCAATCTTTTCTCTCTTTTTTTTTGCAATCTCAACAATTGGATGAAGAAGACAATCACAAAAGATTTAAAGAATCCACGGGTGTACGTAGATATTTTACTGGGAATCTACCAAGATCTTAAAAGAGTCCCTGTCAACCAGAAACTTAAATACAAAAGAGCAGTCTCCATCATCCACACAACCAAAAAAATGGCTCGCGTTGATCCTAACTTCTTCACTTCTTTCGAAGTTGGAAGGGCGTGAAATAAACTATTTTTGCTTTGAGGAAAACATTCTTCTCAATTTCTAACATTAAAAAAAAAACACGTAATCTTATTATTTTTAGTTACTTATAATAAGCAAATATAACAAAAAATGTAAGTCGTGGATAATTCGTCAACGTGTAACCAAGTAATATATACGAACTAAATAGGCCTATTCATATGATAAACGAACTAAATATCCACCTTGTCATACAACACTTAAATTACGAATAGGTTGATAATTTAATCTTAGGTATCATAGAAAATAACGATGTCTAAAATTAAATACATGTATATTATAAAGTGGCTGTAATTATAACATTTATAATTAATTCGGAATAAATAAAATAAATATAATAGCTAAACATGGCGTACCAATGTTCGGATAACTGCTTGGGAATATTCCTTAGATTGGTAAATTTTGATTACAGGCCTTTTTTGTATATTTTTCTAATTTATATAAATATTAGCAACAAGATCAAACCAAAGCCTTAAACCTAAACTTTAGCTTCCTAAAATAAGTAACTTTTAATTTATCTTAATTTTATAAGAATAGAATATTTACTTGCTTTAAAATTATATTTGGTTGGCAATAGTCTAGGATTATTCCTTTTCCACGATGCTTTAAAAAATGGTAAAATTTCTTTGCAAACCTAAAATATTCACGAAATTAGACTTTCGTTTAATTATAAAACTCAGGCCTTCAACTGATACTGGCAAAACAAAAGCGAAAACGCGATGATATCATATCATAAACAAACAGAAAAAAAAAGTTGAATGTTATTTATAAGAATTTTTTTTTAAAGCGAAATATATTATATTTCACGAATTAGAAAAAAAAGTATGTATGCTAGATATAAGCAGCTGAAAGTTTCCAGAACAATGAGAAGAGAACCTACTACTGATTACAAAAAAAAAAATAGTTTTTCTTTCTTTTCTTTTTTGGTATAATTCCTCTATCTGAGATTTTATTTTTTTTTTAAAAAATTGCTTTGACTTAAAGGTGTGTGAGTTACATCATTGATAGCTCTGGTGAACTTGCTTACATTGTGTATCATTACCTATTTGTTAGTTAACAGTGACCCCTTAATGGGATGCTTTTATTAACATATGAATATACATGAGTTTCTATGAGTACCAAAGATGCAACAACGATATTCCTGAAATTACTTTTGCTTCCACTCTTTCAATTGGAGTAGAAAAACAAATTGATAAATAGAAGCTTCAGAACCACATATGAAATCTTATAACTGCGAAGCAGAAAAGATTAAAGACTCTGGATCTATATGAATATTTTATCGTAAATTACCAAGATCTTAAAAGAGTTGCTATCAGCTACAGTTTTCAATGGAAAATTATCCATTACACAAATACTGAAATGATACAAACAAAAATACTTTTATTACATTCAGCAATGACTGATTCATCATTTTTTTCTTTATTTTTTTTTTATTGAAGTCAAGTAACCTAAACAAGATATCAGAAACCTGAAGTTGTAAAACTATTCACCTATTATAACATTATTTCACATACTCACTTATGTATTCTAAAAGAAAAAAAATCAAACACTGTTTCGTGGAAAACTTAAAAAATAAACAGTTAATAAAGAAAAAAAATCCTGTCGAAACTCTTACATCTTCGTGAATTCTTTGTGGAACTTTTAATTCATGTTCATACAGAAATCAAAGCTATAAAATTGATTTATAAAATTTAAAAAAAATCACAAACTTTCATTTCTTTGGAATGTTTGCTATTGCATTGAAATTACTTCCAGCTTGTAAAATTGACTGAGTGTAAGAACGAAAACCTTCAAAAGAAGTAAACAAGTTGTGGCTTTGGTGGTCAATCATGTATCGTTCGACCTCTAACGTTTGTCTACTATTGATCTTTAGGACTCATTGAACCAAACGAAGATAAGTTGATTCATTACATATCTAGTGAAACTGAAAAATAATTTTATTACTTTAGCAAGGACTAACTCCGATAAATATTACTTCAGGTTTTAATGAAGTCATGTCTTTCAATGGAAAAAGAAAAAATGGAGGGTTGACGTTTATTAACATTCGAATATTTGCCTAAAAAAAATTAATATTATAAAGATCATTTTCAAGCCAAATCCATAGATCCAATTAGGCCTATACCAAAAGGAATTCACATTGTATAACTAAACTAATGTTAAAATTTCCATGGATTTGTAGCGTTCTTAAATTCCTATGTAAATTTTTATCAATTAAGGAATGCCAATTCTGTTTGAGAACTTAATAAAATAACTAAAGAAAGTTAATAACTAATTCCTAAAACAGTTTTTCATAGATCGTAAGTGAGTTTGCAAATTCAATTTGATTCTATTTATCAGTAGAATTGAAAAGATTGTAAATTAGTGCAATAAATTAACAAATCTCTGCAATCAACATAAGCATTTCCTGTAAAGTATCCTGAATTAGATTATTTTTTGAAATAGATCATTCTCTTAATTTCTCTCGCTCTCTATTTATACTGTATATAAGTTTGTGAATTAAAAACCATTCTTCTAAATGCAATATTAATCTTAGCTTCTTATAACCAATTAACCTGAGCTTAAATTCTTTTACATAAATCATATTTTCCAGAATTCGAGCTTGACTGAATTTATACTAATCATTGAACTTATAATTACAATAACTAATAATTAAAATAAAATATTTTCATTTAGTTTTTGATATGACTAAGTACATTTACATAAAACTTATATTAATACTGTAGGGTAAAGGCACCAGTTGTGGATCGGCCTAAGCATAAGCTTGGTTTTCACCACGAGAAATACCTAAATAATTTTCAATTTTGCATTTATTCCTTTATTAAGCTCTTATAATTGACATTGTATTACCTCAGTTCGATAAAAAAATATTTACTGCATTTTCACAGTCTTCATTTGTATTGTGACGTTTGATCCACAATTGGACTCCAGGAACCGCAGAATTTCCGCCAGAACAAAAGGCTGCAGAATTTCCCGCAAACATGGCCAGAGGCAGAAAAAAACTATGTTTTATTTTTTCCCGGTTATATTAAATCTTATACTATCATACATACATTAATTCTGACGTATATCCATTCTATAATAACTACAAATAACTTTGAGGCTAACACGTCTTAATTTTCTTTTGAAATTCTGACAAATAATTTAACAAATTCACAGGATGGCTCCACTTGAAACTCCAAACAAACTGTAATACCAAAACGAAGCTCATGAAGGGATCGGGATTCTATATATCTGAGCCATCTGTTGATAAGTCTGATAATTAAGACGGTAAACGAGTTGATCCGCAATAGGTTCCTGATCCACAACTGGTTCCCTTACCCTATATAGAACTTAATAAAATGTTTTACATATGTAAAACAATAAGTACTGCATCTTAATTCCTTCGGCTGATTCTGTGAATTCAGGCGAATTCTTCCTCGTTACTGAACCAGCTGTTGTTATCCACCATATATAGAATCATTCAAGCACAGAGGAATCATTTCAAGGTAATTGACGCAAAAATCATCTCTTTCTGCCTCTCTTGGCTTAAATTGCCACAATAATATAAAGGTCACAGCACAAGTCACAATTCAACTGAACAGAATTCAATGAAAGATCTAAAGTAGACCTACTTCGCTTTCATAGAACATTAAACATTGAATCCATTAACAAAGCATAACTATAATATCAGTCACCGTAAACATTGAATGAATCACAGCAATTTATCGAAAATTTACAAAAATAAAGAGGAAAGTCTAACAACCGAGATAATTCGTTTTTGGATATTTCGAAAAATTAAAACTTAAAATATTAATAGTTAAAATTATAATTGCAATTTTTAACCGTTACTTAAACGTTTAGCCGGTTTAATCTTTGTAATCTCTATAAAACTTAATTAAAACATCTCACAGACTAACTTAAAATTAACTGCGACACTCTAAGGTAATGGTGAGGCCACAAATGTTAATTTTAAAAGTCACAAAGATTAAATCGTATAGCATTTGAGTAATAAGTTTCCATATACTCCCAAAAAGTTTTGAAAAGCTTACATAACCTTTAAAACTTCGTATTAAAAAAAAGTTAAACAATTTTTAAACAAAAACATTCTATAAAGTTTAATAATTTGAAAGATAGGGCTAACGATGTTTCATCTTCAATACAATCAGGGGATGAATGCTTCATCTTCATGGGATGAATGCCTATAA
Source organism: Thereuonema tuberculata (assembly GCA_023159025.1). NCBI lineage: Eukaryota > Metazoa > Arthropoda > Chilopoda > Scutigeromorpha > Scutigeridae > Thereuonema > Thereuonema tuberculata. The sequence continues at coordinate 152,003,452 of JAFIDM010012231.1, forward strand.
TCTACCTATATAAATAGAAAAGTTCTGACTCACTGACTGACTGATCAACGCCCAGCCCAAACCCTTGGACATAGAAAGCTGAAATGTTGTACAGAGGTTCCCTTTATGATGTAGACAAGGAATAAGGCCAGATTTTTCGAAATTCTCATGGGATAGGGAATAAAGAGGATTTATATTTTCGCTTTAAAGTTGCCTTATCGATATATATAGGTGTGTAGCGCCAACCCGCAATACATCTGAGTTATCCGGAGAAGGCCACAACGGGCTGGGAACTCGTATATTTTCCGATCTCGATTTTAATTTGCTAAATAAATGAAGTTTTTTTTTTAATTTTTTTTTATGCTATGTATGCAAGGGTTCCGGAGCGAAGCGATGGTACCCGGCTAGTTACTAATAGTTTGCAAATCTAAATAGTTTCCTTATCTTCTAATTGTACTGTGCGAGGTAATTTTAAGTTAGTGGTATTATTGAAGTTACTGTGGGCGCATTTACTGATAATGAGGAGATTCTGGGACAACATAATGAAGGTGAAAAGTCTCGTCTCTTTCACTTTCACTATTATCCGCACGCCCAAGATGAACCTCCCAGAATGCAACGCAGATGATAGATTTTCCTTTCCTGGCCTGTCGGTCACATTCAAATGGAATAGAAAATGTCGGTCGTTGATTCACATTCAACATTTCGACGAGGAAAAGGTCTCAAAAATAAAGTAGGAAAATTATTCTTAACGTTGCTCGTAGATTTCAAGAAGATGTATGTGAGATTTTTGATATTTCCTATTTTTGATAATTGAGATTGATATTTTCTGCTGAGCTAATGGCATTGATCCTGGAGAAATTAGTCAATGATAATGTCTTTGCGGGTCCAACTTTCGCCGCGACGATATAAGTGGGTTAAATCACAGAAACTCTTCATTTTCAATTTAAAGTTAGATTTAGAGCTACATCCCTAAAAGATTGTTTGTTTTTGTAATTTTTTTTTCTTTTGGTCAAACAATAACATCCACGCTGTAAAAATGTAATTATAACGATTTTCAAGATTCTAGGGTTCGTGTGTGCTTGTGATTTTTACAAAACCTTGGCTTCGCATCAGACACAATCTGATGAGTGAGTCATTCATTGGATGGTTGTTATTGGATTTCATCCAAGCAGATGTAGGTTCCAATCAAAATTAAAATAATATATTAATAACGAAGGAAGGGAAGTGGAAAAGTTCTTCAGGAAAGTTTAGGGGCAAAACGAACTTCAAATAGGGATTATTGATTTATTATTTAAAAATATATTCTCGTTCTATTTAATAATGTAATTCATTTGATTGCAGTCTCGTTGTGGAAATTTTCAGTATGTCTAAACTTGTCAGCTATCTGATTTTGAAAGAGTTTATGTAAATTTCAATTTTTTATTGTTTAAGCAAATATTGCATCAGAACCAAGTATGCATCATTTTCTTCATTTATAAATATATCAGAAATGGTAGTACATTATTAAAAAAAGTCCTAAAGTATGCTTAGATTTAACTTGCAAAGATAAAAATAAAGTTGATACTGAAACTAAAAGAATTCATCACAGTAAATCAATTGAAACCAGAAATTAAGCCACAAGATTTGTTATGAAAATGTCACCTTGAATAGAATGAGTAGTAATTCCTTTATTTTAATAAAATTGAAAATCTTATTTTAAAATTTAATAATAACGATCAAAACTAATTGGATATTTAGAGAGGTTCGGTTGTCTGCTTGATGCACAGATCATTTACTGCTGATTAGATATTCGGGCTGTCTGGTCTTTCTGGGGATTAATTATGTAATGATAGCAATAATAATCACAGGATGTAGTTGACAGCTTTTACATGATTTCAGGTTTATGGTTAAGTTAAATTATTGAATGCCTGAATGAGCGAATCATCAAATGCAGCGCCGTTTGCTACGATTGTAGTTCAGCTATCGACTGCTAGATGGCAGCATCTGCTGTTTCTATAACTCCTTCTCTTTGCTACGAAATACAATAGGCTGTAACTTTTCTGTTCTGTGATTTCGCTCTACCATTCTTTCTTACAGAGTTTTCAGTATTTTATTAATTATATTTATTTGAAAAAATGAATACTGAATTGCACAAATTCCAAAAATAAATACTTAATTTTAATAACTAAAGAACTTTTCAATTTACGGATATTGAAGCGAAAATATAGAAACCTTTTTCTATTTAAACAAACTTATATGTTTTTATTACTTTTCTTTCGTAAAATTAATGAATTCACACAACAACAATAAACAGAATGTATTGATTCTTTTCTTTTGAATCTGCACTATGGATTTAACTTCATAACTGTGTAATATAGGGTAAAGGCACCAGTTGTGGATCGGCCTAAGCATAAACTTGGTTATCACCACGAGAAATAGCTAAATAATTTTCAGTTTTACATTTATTCCTTTATTAAGCTCATATAATTGACATTGTATTACCTCAGTTCGATAAAAAAATATTTACTGTATTTTCACAATCTGCTCTGTAGATACTGGTCTCCTTGTCCTTTCTCCTTGTCCTATCAGTCTATTTGTATTGTGACGTTTGATCCACAATTGGACCCCACGAACCGCTGAATTTCCGCCAGAACAAAAGGCTGCAGAATTTCCCGCAAACATAGCCAGAGGCAGAAAAAACTATGTTTTATTTTTTCCCGGTTATATTAAACCTTGTACTATCATACATACATTAATTCTGACGTATATCCATTCTAGAATAACTACAAATAACTTTGAGGCTAACATGCCTTAATTTTCTTTTGAAATTCTGACAAATTATTTAACAAATTCACAGGATGGCTCCACTTGAAACTCCAAACAAACTGTAATACCAAAACGAAGCTCATGAAGGGATCGGGATTCTATATATCTGAGCCATCTGTTGATAAGAGTGGTACTTAAGACGATAAACGAGTTGATCCGCAATTGGTTCCTGATCCACAACTGGTTCCCTTACCCTACTTCAACACTGTAAAATAATTGCTAATATTAAGTATCAGATTACTATTACTATTATTATTATTTTAATGTTTAACTCAGTATGGAGTGAATCCCAGCTCAATATTAATGAATGCATAGCTTCATTCCAAAATATATATTAATTATTCGATAAATTTGTTTATCTATTGTCTTTACAATATTTGATTTTAACTTTTAAAGATTTTATTTTCATTTACTCGGTCTTTTTCGTGTTAAAATAGCTGTATGAACAAATACAGTATGTAACTACAGTATAACAGAAATTATAGTGATTCTGATACTTAGAAGTTCCTATGAGATGGTCACATGAGTTCTGAATGGTTACTAGTTTCGTCAATAAACCTCCTCAGTGAATCTGGAAAAAAAGAAAAAGGAACGATGGGCTTTTGTTTTTCTTTTCTGATTGACCTCCGAAATCACCATTCAAAATTACGAATACACTTCTCATGCAAAGGGATATGGTGGCATAATCATATTACTATGTGAGTGTTAGAAAAAGTCACATTAAGACTAGTTGACTTAATTATATTTTTTCCTTAATTTCAAATTGATGGAGTTTCCTGAGTACTTCGATGAGTACTTAGAGTACGCATCTCGGAAATATTGACTTAGGGGAGATCCGTGTATTATGGACCATCGTGTAATATGGACCCTGTTGAAATTTATGTGTTCACCACTAGTTGGCAGAACCATCCCATTGCCTTTAGTAAATATTACTGATATCCAAAGCACGAGGTGACTTGAACATGTGTGCCTTCATTTGCGCGAGCATTAAATTGTGTTTTCCATTTTATATGATCTTGATGAAACAGGTATGTTAGAATGAATGTATTACTTTCTGCTGTTAGGTAATTTTAATATAATTTTCACGTTAATACTAGCAAATGTACTTATTTCCTTCACAATCCAAACATGTGTTTTATGCGCGCCATTTTGCATAGCGATATGTGATTGGAAACAATGTTGCTCCGTCCATGCGTGTAATATGAACCGTGCGCTGTTGTGTAATATGGACCACTGGTTGCTAAGCATATTACTATGAACCTGAAGCTTGTTTTTTTAATATATTAAACGAAAAGCACAAATTAGGGCTTGCTTAATGTAATTCAAGTCGTACAATTTTTATGAGTTTAAATTTTTCAAAATTCGACCCATAAGGGGGGTAAAGAGGGGCAAATTTTAAAATCACTATATCTCATAAACCAATCTAAATAAAATCGTGAAACTACACATGCCTACAGTATGACTATTGTTTACTGCATTATAATGAAAGTTTGTTTATAAAAATTATTTTAATTAATTTCTTGTTATGTTTTCTTTTTGGTTCACTTGGTCCATATTACACGAACGTATGTGATGGACCACGACACGAAAATGAATAAAATATTTCCTGCAATTATTAATAATTACCAGAGAACTTTACCACGTTTGAACCATGTAGCTATACAATTGTTATGAGCAGCCAACAAATTAAATCTTTTTATGTTAGTAATTTAAGGTTTATGAGCATTCTTGCTTAGGGGGTCCATAATACACGGATCTCCCCTACTTATTGTTTAATTTGCATTTAAAGAGTTAATTTTAGATATCTTTCTCATATAAGAAATTCAGTAAAGGGCTTTATAAAATAGACTTTCTCAATTGTTTAAGTTTCAGATATGAGCAGTTCTACGTAAAAAAGAAAAGAAAAGATAAACAGAAACGAAGGGATAGAAATTAACGAAAGATTTGTAAATTTCGCTAAAGAAATGATAAATTTAAATTCAAACAAAACCACAAAATTTGAAGAACTAATAAATTAACATAGAGAGTATTGTTTTATTATCAATTATTTAATATTGAATTATTAGATTTATTGTTTGTCTTGACGTATTCAATAATATGATTTTTAAATTATCAATTATTATTGGTAAATTATTGGATTATTGCTTGTCAGGATGTAGGGAATGATATGATTCTTATTATTGTACTAGATTACATATTTTGTTAAATTAATGCTCGTTATCCTGTTTTATTATTTTTAAATTATTATGTCATCATGTAGCTTGATAAAGGAATGTCGAATTATCTTTCCGAAAATTTGCGTATAAAGCATTTAAATATTTATTTATGTTCTAATAGTGATGAGGCATTATTTATGAATTAATATGAATATTAAGAGAGAAGAGATTAGGAGGAAATGTGGAAAAGATAAATTTACTTTTCAAAGACAAAACTTTATTTTTATTATTTATTTTTAGACTACTATGGATCTCGAGCTACTTTAGTGAATTTTAAAACAGCCATAGTTTCTCTGTTTTGCAAGAAAAAGAAAAGCAAAAAACATTTGATTTCATTCTATGCACGAAACCATAGAATCACCTCCTATCTGTCAGGCTTGTGGTTTGCGCTGCAGAGGAAACAGACGGACAAAATGCACGCAAAATTTTATATTTTCGTGCACGGGTTGCTAAAAACAAAGTATTTTCTTTTGCAAGTTTATGTGTAATATTTGATTACAAATATTAAACATAGTTTGATACCATTCCTGTCTAGAATCTTAAGCAGCTGCTTACGTCTAGATTGAAATTTGAATAAAATTTCTTTGATAGAAGCAAGCTTCGAACAAGCAAAGAGATGTGACAAATCAACTACGCATTTCTTGAAACTAACACTAAGCAGCTAACAATTATTGATCTTTTCATTCTTTTACTTATTATAATAATGAATAATAATGAATAAAATTTATTATTTATTGTTGTCGAACAAAAGTCAGCTTAAAAAATTTTCATTGTTAGTCATCTCAATGAAATTAAAAACAAATACTAGAGATTTTAAATTTTTGATTACAGCAGAAAAGAAAACTGAAAACTTAGGAGCAATACTAAAATAATCTTTTTGAAATTTCATGTTTCAATAAATGCTAAATCCTGATTTTTCAATAAAAGCTGCAATAAAGTATTGCAAGGCTATTTTTGGCATCAATTTGGTATCAGTCTTTTTGAAACCTCAAATTTCCTCTTTTTCCGTTCTCAATAGAATAAATAAAAGTTGAATTTTCCGCGTTTCCAGAAAATCGAAAGTCGTGTAGTTAGCTACTTCGCCGCTACGTAGCGCCATTATCACTGCAAGCGGAAGTTGGTTGTATCTCCGGTTTATTTCTTGATTAGTAATGCCGACTTTTATGGATAAACGAAATTTAAATATATTAGGAATTGAATCTTTTAAAAACTTACTACTGATTCAATGCAATTTTTAAAATTTATCTTTTGGATAAATAAGTTCATTTGAAAAATATAACTAAATTATGAATTTCGAAGACAGGAAAAAGTATTAAATCTAGAAAAATAAAAACCAATATTTAACTAATTATTGCTCAGGAAATTACATTTTTTTTTTCAAAACAAAAAAAATATGCTCCCAAATAATTTTGATTATAAAATAATGATATCCTCATTTATTTATATTTTTAATGGATGCGTCAGGTCACTTTAGTTTCAATTGAACTTTATAAGAATTTTTTATTCTGTGTCAGTGATTATTATTATTTTTTTCTTTTTTGCTTTTGAATTGCAGTCGCTGGCATACGAGGGGGTGGATTAACTATTTACGGCGTTGAAACTCAAACCATTGCTTGCACACACACACAAAAAAAAAAATTGAGCATTTATTGATCGCACATAATTGTCATCCCCCACCCCTATTAAAATCCTAGAGCATGATTCTTAACCTCTTGGCTCCCAGAAGAGTAGTTTCAAGTTCAAGAGGACGAATTGGGGAGGATTCTGTTTAACGAATTAATGGACGTAAAAAAAAAAAAAAAAAAAAAAAAGAAAAAAATGACAGCATTAAACCGATCCACAGCTCAAAACACTCCAAGTTCCTACTAAATATACGACATTAGCTGCAGTGGCCAAAGAAATGCTTCTAACATTACCCTACTCACAATCTACTTAGTTAAAACGCTTAGTTAGTGCTTTGACAGATATTTTGAAGAGAAAAAAGGGGACACTTTGTGAGTGTGAGAACCGTCGAACAAAATGGACTTCTAGGAAACCATATTTTTGACGAGGTAGGATTGAGAGAAGTCTGGTATTGCTAAGAGAAGAATTCTGTGTTGGTGTCACTGCCCTAGAGCATGATAGTAAATCAAAAATGCATATAAATTCAATATGTTTTATTCTCTCAAATTTATCACTTATTTATTTCTTACTGGTATGAGGAGCAGTAAAATTAAAAAGAAACTTTTTTTTATCCCCGATGTCATGAATACTGTAAAATGTACTACACTCTCATCTGAATTACTACGATTGTTGCTATTAGTAAATATTCTAAAAGTCATTTCTGCACTAGAGATATATTTTAATAGCTTGATGTTTCTACATTAACCTGACAATCAGCTCCATAACAACCCATTAAAATATCCACTATTCTGCTCGAAAATTTAATTCACTTGTTTCAAATTCTATATTGCTATTAACCGATGGATGCGATTATGGTTCTATCTCAGGGATGGAATAGGAACAAATGATACCAATACAATTATTCAAAACAGAAACCATTTCACAGTTTTAAAAATTATGTAAACTATTACCCTTTCACTAAAAGAACTTTGCAATACTCATTTTTTTAATATATATACAAACAGTGTAACCTCCTTTAACGGACACTCCGAATAGCAGACACCTCTAATTAGCGGACATTATTGCGGGCCCCAGTCCCTTAAAATAGAACATTCCATGTTATCCACTCCGAAAAGCGGACATTCTGAATAGCAGACAGTTATTTTAACTGTAATTTTTTTTTTTTAATTAACATTTCGACAAACACATCATGGTTGTATTTACATCGGTGTCCCATACATTGATACATTGTATCGGTGTCCCTGATTCAATGCACGAATCTGAGGCCTTTTTTTCACTGCAGTTACTTTGTAAATATCAATCCCTCGTAAAACTATCCTATAAATGTGTTGATTAAATTTATTGCGAATTAAAATGGCGTCAAAAAGGAAGAGATTGGCAATGAAAGAAAAAAATTGATGTTCTTGAAGTTGCTGAAAAAGAAAAGCTGGGTGTGCGTTGTCTTGCTGAACGTTTTAAAGTTGGAAAAACTCATATAAGTGAACTCATATAAGGACAAAGATGAGATTAGAAAAATGTGGATGGTGAATTCAAACGAAAATTAAAAGAATTTGAAGTTTCGTAAAACTGAAACTAAAAGCAAAATCGACGAAATGGTATAAAATGGTTCCGCTTTGCTCGTGCAAAGAACATTCCTATAAGCGGTGTTTTCCTTCAAGAAAAAGCCAGAGAAGTCGGTCAAACTTTAGGATTGGACACATTTAAGGCAATCAAATTAATTTCTATATACTGTAACTAATTTTATCATTATTTTAAGTAAGACAAACAGATTAGCACTCATTTAAAAAGGAATATAGTAAATAATTTGCAATTGTTCATATTCTCTCATATCGCAATGATAATTGTAGAAATTTAATTATGATTGTAAGTAATTTTTCTTTAAATGACATGCTATAAGCTAAAAAATAAAAAAAAAGACAGTCCTTCCCAATAGCGGATACCTCCCAATAACGGAAAAAACTTGCGGTCGCGTGACTGTCCGTTATTCGGAGGTAACACTATATATATATATATATTACAACAGGGGAAAAAATGTTTGATTATTGATTGCTGAGATACATTTTAATCTTCTGCAGTTTCAAAAAAAAGATGTAAGCCTAAAATTTTTTTTTTACTAAAGAAAGAATAACGTTGAAATTAGAGACAAAAAAAAATTAACGTTAAAAGAGCTAAATTCGAATCAAAGACGTGTAATTATATGTATGTACAGTATATACTGTATATGAATACTTAATTCGAATCCATATATATCAATCACGGGACTTATGAGCTACTTTATTAATATTGGGCTTTTGGTCTGTGTAGTAATTTTCAAGCAGTAACAGATGAATCCCAAACATAAAGCTAAATTATTTTGATAAACTTTAAACTTGATTCCAAAAATGGTCGGGAAACCGATTTATGAATACAAGCATAGAATAGTTTTATCAAAAAATAGTGATCATAAGTAAGCATTGGTACATTTCTATTATTTTATCATGAGACCAGTGTTTTAAGGACATTGGTGTAATGAGTTTCGGACTCCTCTAATCAATTCCCAAATAAACTAATAGTAGTTACCATATTTAATATTGAAATTAAAAATACTACAAAATTTTTAGTTTTGAAAAGTACATCGTTTCGGAAGTTGTTATACTTTAAAGACAACTTATTTTGGTTCTAGGTCCTTTCCTTATCGCATCTTTAAAATTTCAGCTTCCTAGGATACTAGGTTACTTTGCTTGCATGAGTTTATTTCGACTTTCGAATTTTAAAGCTTTGTCTTTTCCTCGAATCCTTTTACACTCCCTTGAATAAGAAGAAACAAAAATTGGACCAAATACATAAAATAGATATATTCACAGGTTACTCAAAGGAAATTAGGAAATGTGAAAATGGAAAATATAACCAATCCAATTGGACTTTAATAATAAAAGGATTTTTCAGTTTTGGATACTTTTTTTAAATAAATAATAATATCTACGATAAATTGCTTATACTTTGATGTCACTTGGAATTTATTGAAATTGTATTGACTTTATAAAAAAGCTATGTTTCAGATTCAAAAAATAAAGACAACAAACGTTTAAATCAAACTTGGTTTGAATTTCTCTAAACACTTACATAAAGGGTTTTTTTTTTTGTTTTTTGTTTTTCATTTCTTTTTTTTTTGTTTTGTTTTTTGATCGCGAATCGGCCAACTACGGATCACGCGCTAGCCCAACCCGACAACGTCAGGAAGAGACTAGAATAGTTAAAGGGGGACGAGATTCTTATCTCGACTTGAATAATCCTGAAATTGTAAGTTCCAGGGGAGAAACGGAAGAAACACAAAAGAAAGAAATAGACATCCATGCCCGTGCTGTGATTTGAACCCAGGTGTCCGGCATATAGGCCATACGGCAGACCGCCGTCTAGACCGCTCGGCCACGCCGGCACGGCTTTCATTTCTTTATAAATTAAACTTTAAAAAATTAGAAAATTAGAGAAAATGAACAGTTTATCCTCTTTGCAGTCACCTAATTAATTATAAAGGTTTAAGTAGAGCTTACTCCTCTTAGGATTAATTCAGATGACTTTATTTGATTTTAATGGAATTTAGGTGGAAAAAAATCGATAAGAGCTGCTTTCGGGAGTAGTTTCCTCTACCAACCACTAGCACTACCACGTATTGGAACGCTGAACTATTAGAATCATACGACGCTTTGTTCATATGAAATGTTTCTAAATGTTCTATTCTAAAACTCAGATTTCTCGGAGTGTAAATGAATCCCTTGTTAAAAATATATATATATATATATATGGGACCGTCATATCAAATAATGGCAATAGAGGGAGCCATCGTCTTATAAGATTTTCGGGTCCATGTACTTTCAAAAATCCTATTAAAAATCCCAATTGGATGCATCAATTCACAGTTAGACTTTTTATTTTCAAGGGAAATTATTGATTTCATAGCAGATGACCGAACAAATTTGTCATGTATTATTTGTGCCCCTGAGACGATTTTAGGCATAGGTAACCTAGGCTTTTTGTTAGAGTATCATTTTAAAGGACCTTGCACTTTCAGATAAACTCATATAAATAGAATCCTTCTCATTTATTTTTTTGATAAAATTACATAAAAGGGATCTCAATTGCCTGGAACCTCTGGAACCTGCTAAATAGTTTCCCACCTGAGCAACACTTCGACGCCATCCTTCAATTCGAGTTTCTTTTTTTAAGACAACTCCTCCTGTTCGTTTCAAAAGCGAGAACTACCACTGACGGACGATTCTACTCCGCAAAGGGGTGATACACTGAGATCAGTGGCGTAGCAAGGGAAGAGGGGGCGGTTCGCCCTGGGCCACCGCCTGGAAGGGGCCCCAGCAGCCAGCTTATTTCCTTTTTTTTTTTTGGTTGTGAAAGCAAAATTTCCATTTTTTTTTTGGTTGTGGAAGAATGGAACTCCCGCCCCAGGCCCCCAAAGGCGTTGCTACGCCACTGACTGAGATGGGCACTTTTCTAAGACATGTTTTTGTTTAAGTACCTGTTATTTTTGCAATTGTATTTATTCCTACCATAATTCTTTCCCGAAAAGCGCAAATAGAACGCAGATGCTAGTAAACTAACACTATAAACATCCTCTTTGTTTCTCCTCACACCTATTTTCATGAAATCGAAGGAGATCTGACGCAAGCGCAAAAGCATTGAAGGCTCTTCAGTAAACAAAACCGAACAGTACAACCCTCACCCCATTAATTAGGGAAATCCAGTCCTCTGTGTTTTGCAGGTTTCCTCACAATTTTTAGTCATTACGATTTCATTGGAAAAATCTTTTTTTTTTTTTTTAGTCTTTTAAATCAACAAGAAAGATTTGACTGAGCATTAAAGGCAAAAATAATAATTATTATTATTTTCTCGAAAAAGTTTCAAACCATGGGTTTCCCCAGCTAAGACAATATGGCGGATCAAGGAACAAAGCACATATTGCCAAGTGTATTAAAAAATAAATAAATAAATAAATTTTTGGAAGATTAGTTAGGGATGGGTGCTGTTGTCCATAAATTTCCTAACTATGCGTGTAGTGTTGAGTACCACAGCCTTCTGCAGTTGTGCATAAGTGTTTTTGTGAAGTCCTAGTGTGCTGAGACTGTGGTGCAATGTGTGAGGCACCAGACCAGTGGCAGACAGAACGATGGGTACAACACGTACTCGATCCTGCCTCCACTGCTTCTGGAGCTCGTGTGCTAGATCAGTGTATTTACTGATCTTGTCTGCGTGAGTTTTCTGCATGTTCTTGCTGATAGGCACTGCAATATCAATTATTATTATTATTATACATTTTACATTTTGAAACACAGTCAAAAATTCGCTGACTGGAGGCTTTGGTAGATACAAGTTTCAGCCAGAAACCTAAGTATCCACCAGGTATCTGCGCAATATATATCATGTTCCAAGCAGCGCTGTTTTCTGAAGTTCTGATGTTGTTATTTCAGACAACTGCAATTGGTTCAAATATTTGGTAAACATTTTTGAGATTGTTCCAAGTGTTCCTATGATGATGGGGATCACTGTCGTGTGTTTCATCCAAAGCCGTGTTGTTTCTATTGCCAAATCCCTGTACTTTATAATTTTTTCCTGTTCTTTACTTAAAATTCTTGCATTTCCAGGGATTGCATTATCAATTATGAAAATAGTTCTATTTGTTAATACTGTTATATCTGGAGTATTATGATCCAGGTGTCTATCAGTTTGAATTCTAAAATCCCACAAGATTTTGACGTCTTCATTTTCTAAACCTTTTTCAACTTGATGCTCCCATGAATTTTTAGATGCTGGCAAGTCATATGTTTTGCATAATGCCCAGCGTATTAATCTGGCGACCCTATCATGTCTGCTTTTATAGTCCGTTTGTGCGATTTTGCTGCATTCACAGATTAAATGTGAAACAGGTTCAAAATTTTTCTTGGCATAGTCGGCAGTTTGGGTTATCACTGGTTTTCTGGATTTTTGCTTTCATTACGTTTGTCTGTAATGCTTGTTCTTGTGCAGCAAAAATGAATCCTTCAGTTTCTTTCTTGATAGTACCCGACTTTAACCATTCCCAAGTTAAATCGCTGTCATTTTTGCCTTCAATATTTCTCAGATATTGTCCATGCAAGGGCTTGTTTTTCCAACTATTTAATTTTATTTCAAACTGCCGTGCTTTATAAATTGTTTTGGTTTCTGTTGATTTTAAAATATTCTCACTGGCTACAGCTTTCAAAAGTTTCTCCTTACTTTTCCTAACGTAATCACTGAGACTTCGTTTTTCTTCTTCCACTACTTGATGAACCTGTAGCAGTCCACGGCCACCAATCTTTCGCGGTAAATACAGTCTGTCAACGTCACTTCTTGGATGTAAAGCATGATACATATTGAGCAATTTTCGTGTTCTACGATCAAGTTTTTCTAGGTCGTTTTGGTTCCAATCAATTATTCCAGCAGGATATCTGACTACTGGAATTGCCCATGTGTTAATGGCTTTAATCTGGGGGCACGGCAGTGCCCCCGCCAAGACGAGCCGAAGGCAGGAAGGGCACTACGTACCTTTTCTGGAAGTGTTTCGTCGTATTTTCGAACCCTTATAGCTTCGGCCTGGATAATACTAGAGAGTTCAAATTTTCAGGATAAGATGCAGTTAGCAGACTAATGAAATACGCTAAGTTTCATTGATTTAGCTTTTATACTTTGGATTTTATTAATACCTAAAATACGTAGATTCCGTCACTCACTCACTGACTGACTGACTCATGATCATCAAAACCTCTAGGGTACTTCCTGAAGGCCTAGAAAGCTGAAATTTGGTATGCACGCTAGGATTAGCACAGAACTAACAAAAAAATTAAGAAATCTTCACCCTGCAACCCCTCATAAACAGGGGGGTCTGGTTATGTATTATCGAACCCTCATAGCTTCGGCCTGGATAATACTAGAGAGCTCAAATTTTCAGGATAAGATGCAGTTATCGTAATAATCAAATACGCTAAGTTTCATTTATCTAGCTTTTATAATTGAATTTAATCTAATTGAATTTAATTAAGATCTAAAATACAGCGTACCGTCAATGCCTCGGCCTAAATAATACTGTGTAATAATGTGATTTCTTACAAAAGTGCAAACAGCTTGTATATGCAAGTTGACCAATAGAAAAACAGAAAAGTAGGGTATTGAAAAAAAATCCATTTTCTAAATAATCTTAAAACTAAATTTAGTTGTAACAGATAATCCCACCCAAAACATTTCATGTAAAATAAGTTGCCAAGACTCACATACTCATAATCCTTTCACTGTTAAAAAGTTATCAGATCTCATCTTACAAAAAGAAATGAAATCTCACCCAAAACACTTCGTGTAAAATACGGTGCCAAGACTCACATGCTCATAATGCTTTCACTGTTAAAAAGATATGAGATCTCATGTAGAGCCAAGCCCCTAACTCTACAAGGCCTAACTCTACAAGACCTAACTCTACAAAGCCTAACTCTACAAGCCCTAACTCTAAAAACCTTATATCTTGGTCAAAAAGTATGGCTTGGCCGTTTCATGGAACTATTTCATCCCACCCAAAACATTTCATGTAAAATACGTTGCCAAGATGCTCATAACGCTTTCACTGTTAAAAAGTTATCAGATCTCATGTAGAGCCAAGCCCCTCACTTTACATGCCTAACTCTAAAAACCCTAATATCTTGGTCAAAAAGTATGCCTTGGCATACTCCATATCCTTTACATAACACCATGGGATTGTCTGTGCGACAGCCACGAAACGGCCAAGCCATACTTTTTGACCAAGATATAGGGTTTTTAGAGTTAGGGCTTGTAGAGTTAAGCCTTGTAGAGTTAGGGGCTTGGCTCTACATGAGATCTCATATCTTTTTAACAGTAGAAGCATTATGAGCATGTGAGTCTTGGCACCTTATTTTACATTAAGTGTTTTGGGTGAGATTGTATTTCCACCATTCAGTTTTGATTTTAAAGTCTTTCGAATTCTCTTAATGTATTCTTTCTGAGTGAGTTCTTTAATTCTAGTGTTCAGAATATTGTCAGCTTCTAATATACCA